>JAFBJZ010000601.1:2525000-3142500 GCA_016785225.1 Psettodes erumei | reverse complement strand
TGTGTCAGACTCACTGCCAACCAACAGAAATCCCTCAGATGAGTTCTGATCTTTATCTCTGCAACTACAACCTAATGTTCCACTGCCTGGACGAATGCTATTAATGTACACAGACAGCTGTTGTAGCCATGTAACTATCTTCGACAATGTAGCAGTATAGCACTTGAGTCATATCCTCTGCCTCTGTGCAATATAAGACTTTGTAATAATTTTTCATCCACAGTGTATGTACTGCACAGTGGTTTAAAAAGTGGTTTGTCTTTTGTTTGGTTCACAAAAATGCATTATATGTCAAAGGATGATGGTTAGCTATTATGTCAAAGGCCTGGGAGGCATCTAATGTTGTAACATAATCACAAATTCAATTCGCATTTTTATCATAAACAGTAACACAAACATTTTTCACAGCAGAGCGACAGAGGAGTGGAGGAGGACATAATCAGCTTGGCGCCACAATCCCTAAAAACATAAAGTTCATAAAGATTTAGTGCAGTGCCATAAATTTAGTTTGACTATGACTTTCAAATCCCTGTTTGAGCTTAGTTTGTGGCAGAGAAAGATTTGATTTGTTTCAGATAGATGATGTATATGGCTGCTGGCATCAGTTAGTAAAACCATACCTAATGGATGATTTGCAGCACTACCTTTTTCATAGCCTGAGTCCTGTGACACTGGATTGCACTATAATTATGGATTTAAGGGCAGATCAAAATATGTCATGTTTGCTCATGACTAATTCATGTGGATTGTATTGCATCAATTTGAACAGATGTTTTATGCTTTGTGAATTCTTACTTTGGGCATTTAAGGGCTCTCCGGGGACTTGTCTGAATATCTATGAACTTTCACATAATATTTTCCTGTACACTTCAGTGGGTGAGTGTAGTGTATGTCAATAGCTATTCCGAGAATATTTTTCCATTTGCTTCTTTTAACTGATGATTACATCCTGCCTCATAGTTGTTAGACAATGTTGCCTTTAATGTCGGTTTGATGGTTTGTGTGTCGTCAGGGAGCCTTACACAGTGCGTAGGATGACTTGACACTATTGGTGGGTATGGTGCTTGTCAGTGTGCGGTGCAGCCAGGTCGTGCTGTTTAACATCCATCATTTCGCTGAGCACTACATTATCATAATACTTAGCGTCAGTGCCAGAATGCATGCATTGTTCAGACATGCTGAATGTTCGTGGGGGGCAAATCTTTTGCTTGAGTAGCGGTATCTATCAATCCGTCTCTGATGCTGAGAGGAGGGACTCTGAGCTGTACCACACAGCCAGGAGGAAGAGATACAAAGAGTTCTTAAATATCCTCATCCATTCTGCTCCCCTCGGTAGGTCCATGCAGTGTAATTGGCTAGAAATAGCCTGCCAAATTGACATAAAAAACCCTCACAGGCATTGAAATGTCAAAAGAAAGCCTCAGTAGGGCACTAATATCTAATTGCAATTGACTCATAGAATGTAACAACAAATCTTCGAACGTGTCTTTACAACTTGAAGACACTTTCATAGACAGTTTTGTGGTTTTCTGTGAAATTCAATTCGGTTGACTAACAGTAGTTGCCTCTGAGTTACAGATCCATGATCGTATTGGGTTTTATCTACAGTGGTGTCAAGGAGGCGTTGGGCAGTGATTGACAGTTTATGTCAGTTGAGTGACAGGTGTAGTTTAAGTCTACAGATGACCTCTTTGATCATTAGAAAGGGGGCTGTGTGTGAACCAGACAGCTTACCAGCTCTGAACAGCCTGCTTCCAGTGTAGATGGATGGAACGACTGAAAGATGGAAAGATGATCTGCAGGTAACAGCGTGGTTAATATAGAAACACGAAGAAGTGGATGAATACCCACATCGTATTTGTCTCAGTACCCATGAGGGGGTTAGGCTGTCACATTCAGCAGCATCCAGTTGTTATACATAATTTTCTTTTTTTGTGCCTAGTTTTTTTTTCCAGAAATTAATTTGCATTCTTTTCCCAGTTTAATGAACATTCTTGGATCAGACATGTGTGAGGAGACCGAAGTAGACCAAATTGCTCATGATTCATGAATTCACTGCTAATGAATTCAAATTTTATACAAATTTGTTCTGGAGTTATTTCAATTACAAGTACCTGATGCCTTAAAAAAATGCACAATTTACTCTTAATGCCTGGATGCATGCGATTGTGAGGACATACTAATTTCCATTTTAAAACAAATTGTTAGAAGAAGCGTTACAGGGGGAAATTTTCTTTAAGTAATTACCCGAAACGTGTCTAGGAAACGCAACAACACATTTCACATTTCTTGCCTTCTCTTTGAACCAGTTTGCAGGGTTTACTTTTCACTTGCCTTAAATATAATTTGCTGAACTTCTGTCCCTCAGTAAAAAATAAAGTGTGGTAAATTGTCTTTGATTGCCAAAGTATTATTTTCACCCCACTTAACCTGCTCATCATAGGAAGCCACCAGCCCCTCTGGTGAACCCCAACCAGAGCTAAGCCTTAATTTCAGAACCTTGTCCATGCTCACCTTGTACTCTTCTTCACATTTACTTCATAAATCTTATTTCTTCCAGTCTTTAGAATATTGAATTAATTCATTCAATTCACAGAGGAAAGTTGAAATGTTGAAGTACTTGCAAAAAAGGCTTACTTACTTTAGCAGACTGCATACTGTTACAGACTTAAACCTTGCTTTAGTTCCTTCGGTTATGTAATACATCATACTAAATATCAAGTCTGTGTCATTTTTGCAGTAACGTAGCACATTCATTCAAAATCAGTTTGCACCCGCTGCTGCATTCCTGCAGACCACTGACATTGTGTATGTTTTTGAAGGGTCCATTTGCATGGTTGCACACTATACCAAGCTAACAACAACTTACAAGTATGAGTGTAATCCCGTGCCAATTAGCCAACTTAAATTTTGAAGATGACAGCCCTCACCTGCTACCAGCTGCTGCATCCCTCCCTTCCAAGGATACCAGGGTGCCTCTCCAAGCTGAATGCTCATCTGTTCCACAACTGGCTTTCTCAATCATTGACTCCTTTGGGCTTTAGATGTCCCTCGAGCCAGCAGTGTTGGATATGAAGCTTTTCTGAAGTCCTGTCAATTTTCCACTGCTGTGACAAAGCTGAAGCAGCCATGTAGCTGGATATTAAAGAGTACATTACACAAAAAGTGTACTTAGCAATTTAAACTGCACATTTTTCTTGAATAAACTGTAGGAATTTGAAGTGAGGTGAGATTGCTTAACTTATGTCAGATTCAGTTTGACTTGCTTTAAGCATATTCCTGGAAAAACCGAACAGTGTTGGATCTGTTTTCAGATCAAGTCAAACTACCAGTGCCAGAATACTATACTATAACATTCCAATACAAGTAAATAGTTTGCCATTGTACCTAAGTACAACAGAAATAATATAAACAAAAAACATCCTAACAGTATCACAAGTAAAAATACTCATTATACAGAATGGCTAATATTATATATGGTTTTATTCTTTACATGATTAATATATAAATGCTATGTTGTTGTTGCTCAAGGTGAAACTGATTTGAACTACTTCATGATTGGTGCTTGGTAGTTGATTCATCATATTTTATAAAGTGATCATATGTTTTTGTCTGTAAAACATCAGTCCTCACTGTTAAATAAATGCACTGGAGTGTAAGTATAAAGTATCTTAAACAACAAAAGCTCAAGTGAGGAACAAGCTCCTCTGTGTAGAACTGTACTGAAATACTGTGCTTATGTGAATATTGCTTTCTATCAATGAAACTAAATATGCTGTGCGTTTAGACAGGAGAACATTTTTTAAAAGTTTTGAGACAAACATAAAGAAATTTTCCAAAATTATACAACTGTTTACATTTATATAAAAAATTATTACACTATTTATAACTACCAAAGTGCAATTTGTGATCAGTGTCATGTTAAGATTATATTTCATTGAAGGACAAGCCAAAGGTTGTTCCTGGAAAGACAATGGTCAAATAAAACTGTGGTAGGGATATTTTAAATTGGGAATCGTGTTATGATATTGTGCCAAGATATATACAAAACACCTGCAAAGCAGCGAGGTGAACAATATATTTTTAAAAAAAGGTTAGGGTGGTGGCAGAAGAGTGTCAGCAACAGACTACAATTCTCATAAGCCTTTGCTAGGCCATGCCCCCCAGGAGGCCTCGGCTCACATCCCACAGTTTTGTAATGTCACAAAGGATGAAGAGTGTTTCCCCAGGCTCCCAAACTTTTCTGCTTTGCTGTGTGGCATGCTGTTTCATCAGTGTCGTTTAGGTGATTTTTCCTCTTCAGTAACTGCCTAGTTGTGGAGGAGGGTGAAGGTTGTCGTGAAAGGGAGCTCTTTTGGCTGGGCGCCAGAGTGTGTTGCTGGGTTTCGGGGTTGATGGGTGCTCTGTGCTGCATGCCGGGTATCATCTCTATGTGTGAGAGTGCGTGTGTGTGTGTGTCTTCTCTCATGGGAATTCTTGGCAGCAGGTGTGACATGTAGTAATGGGAAATTATGCTGCATAGTGCAAAACCTCTACTGAACAGGGTCACCCACTGTCAACTCTGCCAAGCGCGTAACAGAGCAACCACTCACTCTTTAATGAAAGCTGTCAAATTTGTGTTAGGGGCTTATTTACTAATGCATATTCATTCTGTTTTCCTGAATCTTCCAAGTCAAAGAAAAGTCTCCGGAGATGTGTCAGGGTACAGTTTCAGCTTATCAGAACAGGTTTTTAATTATCTGGCAGCTAAAAAAATACACAGAATCTCACTTTTTGTCCTGTTCAATTACTATGAAAGTGATCATTCATGAAGAAGTGGTATGTATAGTTTTAGGTTTTTTTAGTTGTATCTCATATATCTGGGGTGACTAAGCATTTTCCATCTCCAATCTGTTTTAATTTCACCTCGGTGTACACACTAGTTTTTATGCTTGTATGTTGTACATGTTTCTGTTTTATTGTGCTTACTCCATTGTACTATATTACACTGAATGTAAAAAAGAAATACAGAATGGGATGACAAATAATAATAATAATAATAATACAAGAAATGTGGAAAACATTTTATTCTGATAAACAGCTGGGGATATGCATGAGCTCAGTAAATCTAATCTGAAGCGTTATATTTTGGAATAAAAAAAGTGTAAAATTTTAATCTAAGCAGAATGTTATTTTCTCTGAGGGTATGGAGCTGTTAACTTCAGAGAGCCACATTCCAATTGTCAGCAAAGTATATGAATTCCATTGTAATATAATACATGTTTTTGGCAACAGCTTGTAAAACTCCAGTCCGTCTTATATTATGGTCATGTGGAGACTGGAATTACTTCAGTGAAAACACAAATCTCTGGGTCCATTTCGAAGGTTACAGGGTGGCTTTTGTAGCGATGCTCAATCTCTGAACAAACGTTGAAAGAGAGATGCAAGGCTGGTTTTTACAGTGTAACTTATTGGAGTTTCACAGAACAGCTATCCAATGAAAATCAAGATCTGTGTTTAAAATCAACACACATTCTGTAACGGGCCTCTGAGTTCAATTTGTTGCAGTCTAAATGGGCTTTTACATAAATGCAATGGATAAAAATATTTTTATATCCTCTATATGGCTTACGTTTTCCTTTTACAATCAGTATTTTTGCATTTTAGACATTTTACTCAATAGGTACTAAATTCTTAAGTCCCCAGATCACAGTATCATAAAAATGTAAATATGGGCGTATACTTTTTTGGGGATTTCACATTTTATAGTCTCTTACAAATGTTAAGTGCCCTGAAAGCACAATGTACAAAACCAAACATAAATTCTCTGTCACCAGGACTTTTTCTTTTTCTACTTGCTCTCATTTTATTATTAATGGTTATGTGTGGTTGTACAGCTGTTGTCTGGTAAAAAATAAGCCAATGTCTCTCATGTGTCCCTGTAGGATGTGCCTTTCTAACATACTGTGCCAGAGAGTCAGCACTGAAGGCCCAGAGCGCCCTCCATGAACAGAAGACTCTGCCAGGGGTAAGTGCCCCCGATCTGCCCTCTGTCATAGGCTAAAGCCCCCGGGGCAACTAGCCTGGTGTGGGAATCTACATTAACATAGGGATTATATTAGTTTTCCACACATACACACACACAAGCTGAAGCACATAGAGTCACACCATATATTAAAGATACACATTTAAGCACAAAGACATGGAACTATAGAAGGAGTCACTCTTTCTTGCTCACTCTAAGACACACACTTTCTCGCCTACACACACAATCATACACGAACGCACACACATACACACATGCAGACATACAAAAGAGTGTGAGTGGCCTATCTCACCTTGCAGGGTCTTATTACACTAATCACCCTGGCGGAGATATTTGATAAGCACTCCTTCATAACAACCCATGCTGTCCTTCCCCTGTCCTCTCACAATATGGCTGCCACAGACACTAATTGCCTTGAGGAATCCCACTCTCATTATCACATATAATCAAACAGTAAGTATAAACAATCATTTTTGCCATGTATATCACCATCTGGTGTTTTTGTTTTAATTCGCTCCCCTGGTTCCCTTCCCCCATCGTCTTCTATCGTTTGCCTTTGGCGGCCAGGTAACTTTTTCAATTGCGATAATGGCCTCTTCAAACAACACAGGTAAAACATACCTCGTAGTGGGCTCTTAAGTCCACTCAGGAGGAGACTCTCAATCTGAGATGAGCGGTAGCTTGTGGTGTCTATCTACTTGATGTGCGTGAGCGGTATTCGACTCGCACATCAGGGGAATTATCGAGGTGTGATTGAATTATGCCAGTTGGTCCCCAGGAAGGAGAAGGAGAAGCTGCTCAGGCTCACTGCCCCCCCCCACACACACACACACACACACATTTCTTTCCTTTCACCACATACAAAGGCACTCTCCCAGGTCAGGGCTTTAATCAGAGCCTTAGGGTATCCATCGAAAACTCCAGGGATGGAGAGCAGTACAGAGAGACACGAGGAGACAGGAGAGAAGAGGCAGGAGGTAGGAGAGGAAGAAATTAGGGATAGTGAATGGTTTACAAAGGGGGGGCAGAGGTGGTTGATGGAGTTGGGGAGCTTCATATTGTTCCTCACTGTTGTATTAATCAGTTGTTTGCACTTCACTGAATGTTATTCGCACTGGTGCACTGCAGCGAAAGAGTTCCTGGTGGACCCGGACCTGCCTCCTGCAGTTTCATAATGAGATGATTGTCATGATGGTCCTGGATAGGTGTTCTTGTTTTTATTGCCCTCATAGAGGGGCATTCTTGTTTATCTTCTATCTAGAAAGAGGTTAATGGTGTGTTCTGCGGGGTTTGGGTAAACATTTCCCCTGACCAGCTCACAGCGAGGGGTCAGTCCTGCAATCTTGGGTTGAGCACAGTGTGCATACAGAAAGGTAATAAAGATGTTCCGTCTCTTTAAGAGCAAGAGAGAGAAAACAACAAGAGTCGGGGGGAAGGAAGAGACAACGACTGGGAAAGGTGACACTTCTGGACAAGCCTCATTGTCATTGTCATTGCCTGATGGTTTTAGATGCTCTGTCTTATAATGCTGCCATTTCAGTAGGTTCTCCACACAGCACTGCAGACTGTGCAGTCTTGTTGTGGCTGTGTGACTGTCAGGCAACATAAATGCAAATTTCCTTCAAATGAGACATCTGGCATTTAAAAAAAACCAAACATATAAGCATCTCTCTCTCTCTCTCTCAAGATACACAAAACTATATTAAAATAAAATATGGGGTGAACAACATAATAGAAAGACTGCCTAAAAAATGATTCAGATGCAGGTAAATCACATATGCAATAGCAGCTGCACAGTCATGTCATATGAGGTTAAATGCTAATTAGACTATATATTTGTTTGAAATGAGCTCTGACAGTCATCAGCCTAATTTATCACAGTTATCCCTTTCCCTACACATGGATTAGGTTACATTTGGAGAGATCCAAACTATACCTTCACAACCCAGATTGCCAAAGTGGAGCCAATCCAGCTGACACTAGTACACTCTGGACAGGTCACCAGACTATTACAGGGCTGACACATGGAGACAAACATCTATTCATGCTTATATTCACAGAGCCTAAAGATTCGGCTGCTACCAGAAAACATTCCGAGCCCAAAATGATAAGAGGTTGCATATGTGTGTGACTTTAAAGAACCATTGTCCTGGTCACCAAATGTCTGTGGTCTGCCAGAGCATTGAGAGTGTGGCCTGCCTTATAACTTCTTTTTCTGTTAAGGAAAGTAGTCTCTTCTGGGCAGACAGCAGCGGCAATAAGAGCTTCACAATTCACTCATCCCATTTCTGCAGCTTTGTTGCAACATGTTTGCTACATTAAGGTTTGCTGAAGCTCAGTTTGTTGGAAGGAAAAGAAAGCCAGACACGAGTATTACAGAATGTCTTAGGCCCTTTGCATTGTGTGACATATACTCATGTAAGTCAAGTGATGTTGTGAAGCAGAGACAGTGGACTTGGTTGGCTTTTCCCGATGTGAGCACACTGATGGTACAGCTATGTCTCACAAAAGGAGACTTGAAACTCCCATTGTCTGTTAATAAATCATAACACTGCCGTGTATGAAAAGCAATGTAATAATAGAATATTTTATTTAACCATGGTTACTTATATGGCATAGAAAGTCATGGTAGCTAATAGGGTATGATTCATAGTCCAGCTTTTCCCAACAATGTAAATGTAGCCACACTTTAGTTGTTGCCTATTGTTACAGTACAGACACATAATATATGAAGTGATTTACGGGGAACAATGACATTTTCATGCAAAAAGTATTAATTAATGCAAAACTGACTTCAGAAAAAAGGAGAGAGAGTTTTCACTCTAAAATTAACAGTTCATTTAGTAGGATTTATGAATTGGATCCAAATCCAGAGCATCACAAGGCACACATACAGCCACATCCTGTAAGTATCCCAGTCAGAGTGCTGTAGTTGTACTTGTGTTTCCTTTGTGTAATACTTTCATTGTTACAAAACGTGTTTGTCTCATTTTTCCCACTCAGCGCGGATATTTTCATATTAACACGCTGTGTGCATTTCACAAAAGGAAGCGAGCGAGGAGAGGCAAAAGAGGCGGCAGAGGTATTTGTGTGTGTGTGTGTGTGCTTGAGCGTGTGTGTGGTCTCAGCAGGAAGCTTCAACTCTTACATCATCTCCAGATTGCCTGTGAGTCTTACATTTCCCATAATTCACATTCCTTTATTTACTAAAACTTGTGCTGTGTGCACCGCATTTGAACTGCCACCGGGGAATCTGGGGCTCTGTCTGTTGTGGCTGAGGCGAGCTTTGTTTACATTGTTTGATTAATTGCATGTAAAGTGTATAATGAGCTCTTGATGTCCTGTGCATCAGATCCCGCTGCTATAGTTTGCACAGTAAATGTAATCAGAGATTCAGTCTCTTGCCCTTGGTGAGCTTGTAGTGCTGTTGTGTTTACATGCACATTCAGCATGTTCCCCAAAGTAGGGCGATCTGGTGCTGTATGTGGACAGCTTAGGTCATACCTGTGAATGATTTCCTCACTGGATATGATTAATTCTTGGGACATTTACACACAGACTAGGGCCAAATAGTAGATTATGCACAATCCATTAGTATTTCCTTCTTACATCAAGACAAATTGTGTATACCAGGTAAGTTGCTGATCACAAAGTTCTGATGACCAAATACTTTTCTTTGATTGCCTATAAACTTTATGGCAGTCTATATATTTGCTTTTTATTAACACCATTTGGCAATAAAGATAGAAAGAGGGTATAAATAATATTTGCAATTGCAGCACCAAAATGTTATTTACAACTGTTTGTCAAAGAGCCTTCCAACATGCTGCTACTGGAGCCACAAATCTTCAAATGCATCCTGCTCTCTCCTTTCAGGGCCGTGGTGCTTTCTCCTCTCAGGCCAATTAGCTCTTGGTGTTCACATGTAACAAGCATGCTAATTGGGTGCTACTGAACCCAAAAGCCAATTAAAATTTTCTCGGGGAAAAAAAATGATCCAGCTTCTTTTTGTCTCTCATTCACATGTGCTCTCTCTCTCTTGCTCGCTCTCTCTATCTCTCTCTCTTTCTCGCTCTCTCTCTCCCTACCCTCCCCCAAATGTCTTTCCTAATCATATTGATACCTCTTTCACTCCCCCACTCTCTTTGTCCACACTTTCTCTGTGTGAATGTGGTGAGTGGTGCAGTGGCACCACAGCCTTGTACCCGTCATTTACGTAGAGGGTTCTGTGGATGGATCTGCACTTTTTGGTCTCTGAGTGAGTAGCAGCAGGCAGCCCCTGACCCCTGCGCTGATGACAGGGCAGCTGAGCACAACAATGAAGCAGATAGGAGAGAAAAAAGTTACCAACTTCCACTTCCTGATGTGTTTTTGTCAACCTTGGAAGGGTAAGATTAGGTTAAGGTTCTTCCCTTTCTTCATCTGTGCATAAAAAGTACAGAAAATTGATTTGTGTCACATTAAAATGGGTCAGGGGGACATTGTGTAATACCAGTATTATGTGTCAATAAGCACACTGCCATGGATGACTGCATCTTTGTTCTCGACACTCTCTCTACACCGTACCACAAACACAGCCGACCTGCCATATGTCTTGTCTGTGGCTCTGAGCACAAGCAGAATAAGCAACCAGCATTTTCCCCATCATCATTTAAAATCACACACGCATCTCAGAGGCAGCGAGTGTGAATGTATAACCAAGAAAACACTGAATTTTGGGAAGTGTTCCCCATCTTCAGGGACTTCTCTGGGGAACTTTATGAGGAGTACTCCAAGTGAGAATTGTATGTATGTGTGTGTTGCAGTGTCACAGTGTCTTATCAGAGGACACACTAAGCTCCTCTCCAGCAGGTCCACTCCTGGACAGACATGCTGCAGGTTAAACTAATTACTCAGGCCACACGGAGCCTTTAACCATTCTTTTAAGGGACAAATTGCGCTCTGTTGCCGATCAATTTGTCCTCCGTGCCAGATTTGTCAACCTCCAGTGCCCCTGAGCGGCTGCCATTATGAAGCAAAAAAAAAAAAGGTCTGGGCACTGGACGTGAGACCTCTGCTAAGGCTCCCTCTGCTCTCCTCATCATCAATTACGTCTATATCATTTTCTTTCTGCTGCCCGCTTTAGAAAAGAAATTAAAAAGGGCCATTGTTTTTCTTATCCCCCTGGGATGAAAGCATTTACTACGCTGCTGCACCGTGCACGGCCATCCTGCCGATTAGGGAGTGAATGGAATCACAATCGAGGGATGCACTTGGCATTGTCTCCTATTATGTGGCTGGTGGCCCTGAATATTGTGCAAAAATTAATTTCGTTCCATCTGATGGGATTTTCAACCTTGGAGAGTGCAAAATGTTAATCCTGGCAGACGGGTGGACACTGTGGAATGCCTGTCTTTTTCACGGCCGAATGTGGATGGGGCAAACACATAGTTGATTGTGAGGGAGAGCCCTTAACCAGCCCATAAAGATGGCAGGCCAGAGGCGCTGGACAGATAAGCAGAAGAGATAGTGCTTTTGAAAGGCTGCAGGGTAGGACAGTTTTGGTGTTCAGAGGATGGCAACAACCTGGCCCATTCGTCCTTTAGATCTTGAACTTATACTGCAGTACAGTAAAACAGGCTGGTTCCCAGGATGTTGGGGTGAAAAAATCACAGCCTCACAATTTGTTGAAAGACAGATCTCTTCTATATAAAGTTGCTATCCCGAAAACAAAACCAAGTGGAGAATTTTTTTTTCTTCAAAATGAAATTCAAAATTTGTAAAAATGCATTGCACTCTTTAAAAATTTAGAGGAAGCTGGTATCCATGAGATCACCAGCTTCTTCCCATGGGTGATAGGTTTTTATTCTGCGCTATCAAAACGTTTGAAAGCAAGAAGCTGAATCTGTAAAACCACTCGCAAAGATTGCTATGGCAAAAATTAAAAATAAAATTATAGAACATTTCTTAAGATGAGGGATGCAGGGAATCCTTGACTGACACAATAAGGAAATCTTTTCAGCACTATACGAGTCCCTTAATTCTAAAATATTGAGAGACGTACCTGTAGAAATGATCTTTAAGAGATGAGCATCAGCCTTTCTTGCAGGGTTTTGGTTTAATATGTGCTGAAAGCTCGTAAGCTGAGCAGTTCTTCTGTACCCCCCCCCCCACACACACACACACACACACACACACACACACACATCTACACATTCACTATCTTCCCCTCGCTGACAGGTGGAGTTGGACTCCGCAGTGCATGCTCTCCTGCGCTAATTTATCCACTTCTTTAGCTGTAATGAGGCAGAACTGGTAAATGTGGGGACAGCATTGTTAACATTGCTGCTTCACTGGGGAAGAGGAGAAGGCTGACAAATAGTGGAGAAGGATGGAAATGAGGCCCGGGTGCTGTCAGACCTCCAAGAATGATGATTTTAGTCTTTTACTCGGGCTGGAACGCTGTCTCTTAGGCGGCACACTGGAATATGACATTTCCTAAACCAATTAAACATCAAAGTTTCTGTTGCATCAAGATCAGGCTGTTTGGCAATAACAGCTGGAAAGTAAAATCAAAAACAAACCAAAAATGAATATCTGAGGCAGGATATTTACCTCAAAATCATTAAAATGCTGTGGATTAGGGTAATTAACTTCCCTCCCATCCAATTTGAAAAGATCCATGGGTATACTTTTAAAGTTGTGCGATATTCAAAAGATGTTTCCATCTAGTTTGAGACAAGATCATGTCTCAATAGAAATAGGTGTTGACACCCCACAATGAGTTGGTGGTAATAAAAAAGCTGCTGTGTTTTACTTAGACAGCTGTAGCTGCATCTCCTATCCTGTCCTTTCCTTTCCTTTTCTTTTTTACTTTCCTCTGCTTTCCTTTCCTTTCCTTTCCTTTCATTCCACAGCCTCCCTGTCAGGTAAGTTAGTAGCCTCTCATTGCAATTCACAATTCATTCGGGCAATCACAGAAGACATCCAGGCAATCTGCACGCATTTGTTCAAAGACAAAACAAGGGATAAAGAAAACATGATGTTGCTGAGTTCAGCAAATCACTCCGGCAGCCTGAGTTAACAAATACTAAAGTTAACCACACATGGACAAATGTAAACCTTCTTCTGATTCAGAAGAGGATCTCTACGTGTTTTGACATGCGCACACATGCATACATGTAAATACAAACACAGCCACAAACACAGGACCTTGGAGGTATCTCTTAGGAGTAGTAGGACTGAAAGATATGTCACTGAATGTCTGACATTTTTGGAAAGGGACAGAAAAAGGGGAAAGGGGAGAGAGCCTGAGGACAAGGAAAAGAGAGCAAAAGAGGAAAGAGGTAAACTGATGAGTCATCATGAGAGAAAGAGAGAGAGAGAGAGAGAGATGCATTCTTGCATAATTAACACCCGAGCATCACCAGGACAAACTCCTCCATCAGCGTGTCCAAAGGATTAACTACGCCACGCTCCTCTTATCTCCCCCATTTCGTTTAAGAAAGAAAATGACCTTGTGCTTGTTTACATGCTGATTAAAGACAGGAGGGAGAGAAGGAGACAGCGAGAAAGTCAAACTGTAATCAGAAGAGTTTGTTAAGTGGAGTATTTTTGGTGGCGTGTTCTCAGCAGATACAGCGAGCTGCACGCCAGACTGTGTCCTCGTAGCGGCGCAGAAAAAACAACCACCACCCGATGTAGCAGCTAACGAGCAGCGAGTGGGCTGGGACAAAAAAAAGAGTGCATGTGGCGTGCGTGTGTTTGCTTGTGAAGGTGGTGTGTGATAAAGAAGTATGTTTGGTGTGTGGGTGGTTCCATTAGTTAGTCTGCCTGTTTTATTGCACTGGGAATAACTGCTGTTTCTGGTCTCCTATGAGTCAGTCTGTATACTATACTCTGTGTGTGTGTGTGTGTGTGTGTGTGTGTGTGTTCCTTCATTCCTTCCTTTGAAGTAAAGGCATTTGTGGCTTCTTCAAGAGAGGAGTTTAGAATGCTACTTCTTTGGTTTTAAAATTGAGGGAGCTGGTTCAGTAATTTACGGATCTATCTGTAATACGTGTCATTTCTTACTAAAATCAACATAAAAGCTGCAACTATGACTGAGACTTTCAGGTCTCCCTGTCAAGTGTTACTTCCGTGGTTAGTGTTTCTCAACACGAAGGCCATTTCTTATAATAGCCTCTGCTTTTTGTTTTTTTTTTCTTTTTCGCTTCAAAGTTGTCTCCCAATGCTTTATTACAGGGGATAACTTTGTTTTATCTTTTGGCACGGGAACAGCGGCTTGTATGTCTTTGTGGCATAAAGCCCTTTGTGCAGTAAAGCCGTACAATCAGAGCACCAGCCAGTGAGACTCACTGCACAATCCAGCAGAAGCTACTAGACCCTGTCAGGATTTCTGGCAAATGATAAACCATCGATGATTAATTGATGTTAAAAATACATGAGTCAGCACTGAGGTGAGAATTTGGCAGGATTTTTTAAAAATATGCAAAAGTAAATATTATAGTTATAATTATAGTTTAGTTCAGTCTCATGTAACCAGACAGAGTCCTGGTTGATGTACATCAGTCAGTTGTAAATTATAGGACAGGTTCACCTGCTATCCACTCTTTCTTCAAATAGTCACATGACCAATGTGTGAACACTGAAACAGGTGGCGCTTGCTTGAATCTCATTCCTCCTGTTCATGTCGGCCTTGGAGACATCAATTCCTCAAGTGGGGCTCTTGCACAGTCACACCGTTTTTAGCACCAAATTCCCCCTTTGTGTCACTATTTCTCAAAATATCATTGGGGAAATGCAAAGATGGAGGTTTTGGACTCATGATTTTGTGCCTCTACCTCTCTCATTGGAGGTGCTTCAGGAAGGGATGTCTTAATGGCCAGTACGAACCAAAGAAATAATTACTGTAATACTTGTTTGAATGAGGCAAGAATTGAAAAATGTGAACACATCTTTTAATGTCCGTTCACAGTTAGACAATTCTTTCTTTCTGTCTTTGTCTTTCACTACTCATCTCTCATTGCTGGCACACCGACTCTTCCTCATGTCAGTATAATACTGCTCCTTTTTCCTCTGCAGACTCTGATACACTGAGAGACACTGACTTGGATGAACAAGGAAAGAAAGTTCTCTGGGTCAGGAGCATTTTGAACATACAGAATATGAATCCCTCCTCAATTTTTAATCCTTCCCTTTCTTACTGTCCTACATTTCTAAAAAGGCCTAGTGGACATCTACTGGGGAAACTTTGAATTATAGGGATGTATTATTTGCATTACAGGAGAAAGTATTGCATCAACCTTACTTTTTACAGTTACCATTTTATGCCTGAGTTAACTTGTTACAAAATCATAAAAGCAAAAACATAAAAAACGCATATTAATTCTTTCATCGTAACAATAAAGTGTAATGCTACAAATATTTTGAAGCCATGATATTGTTTTTAGGTTATATCAGTTTAGGGAATGCTTTGGGAACACTGATGGTTAATGAGGAGGAAAAGATTATATTCATTCTTATTTATAGTAAGTGAATAAAAATTAAGCAAAAAAAAGAAAGAAAGAAAGAAAATGAATTCGGAAATGCACACTAAATTTCTGTCATAAAAAACTAATTACTGTAATTATTAGTCAGCAGTATCATTGATTAATTAACGTGATCAATGAATTTTATCACTCTAAATGAAAGGATTCGCCATTATAGGTTCAAAACATGTTTGCTACCATTTAAGGAGTGGATATTCGTTGGACAAATTATTATTCAAAATACAGTATTTCAGTGCTTTGCAACAGAAAAGGCTAAGATAAAGCACAAAAAAGGTTATCTTACTATTTAAAGCTACATCGCTATAATTTTATGCATAACAGAGTTAGGATTTAACTCTTTGCTAAGTACATTTATTCAAAGACTTAATTTCCATATTTCTCACTTGCTCTGTGATATAAGTTTTAAGTGCAATTGGAAATGACCACTTCCATATAACATTTCTCATCCCAGACAGGGAGATGGCAAGACACAAGGAAAATGAGAGAGAACAAGGTAGCGATACAGAGGAGTGAGAGGTGAAATATAGGTGCACAGGCCCCCGCTAGTTTCCGTTCAGTCAGGCCCGCCACTGCAGAGGAAGGCTCTGACAGCGAGGTGTCAGAAATAGCACCAAGGCTAACACCTCTCCTCTTGCTTATTAATGCATCGCTCTCATAGCTGCCTCTCTCACACACACACACACACACACACACACACAGTCATACAAACAATGCAACACACATCAACAAACTTCTCACAGCTCAGTCACTTGTATACAGGGTTGGCGAGCACACATCCCACCCAAACACACACACCCGTGCAGGGACACACACACACACACACACAACATTGTCAGATCAATATTGCATTACTGAGGTATGTTCTCCTCTGAGAGGTTACAGTGATAGGTGAGGGGTGTGGGTAAAAACCTTCTCTTCTGTCTGTACAGTGGCCAGACACACAGAGGAGACTTCACGGTTTCTGACAGCCTGTTTCACCTTCTGGCTTCTTCGCTGTCATTCCTGGGTCTCTTCCAAGGCTGTACCTCGGGCCTATGATCATCTGTACAGCATGTGGATGATGTATCAAGTGTGTGTTTGTTGGAATGTGCACAGCCTATTCTTATGGCCGTTAGCTGCAGGTTGTACATGTCTTATAAAAGCTACAGATGTTATATTTGAAAACAGAAAGTCCTTTTTTTCATTAGAAATTAAGAACCATTTTTTTCAAACCTGCAGCTAAGTGTGAGTTCATCCTTTTTTAATTCAGCGTTAACTTTGATTAGGATTTTGGTAAATTATTTTCACTAAAATTAATTAATTTCCAAGTAACCTGTTTTGGGATGAGAAGAGAAGTTGCAGCTCCTGATTTGCAAAAAAAGAAGCTAAAACTTCCAGAGATCATGCTGATATGTGAGTGTATATACATATACATATATATATGAGTATATATTTATATGTGCCCATTTTGTGTGTGTGTGTGAGGGAGTGGAGTCCTTGGTGCCGGCTGAAGCTCCAGCTTTTCCATTTAAACTGTATCATTAAAATGGGCAGAGAGGCGAGGGAGATGGCCCCTCCACACCTCATAAAGTGTGAGTGCCATGCCAGGCGAAGTGCCACGCACCGCTGCGTTTACGGCGAGTCAAATGCACTTTTTTACACACCTTGTCCTCTCTCTCTCTCTCTCAAATCGCTTTCATGAATATCTGTTTATATGATATTACTCACTCTCCGCTTTCCTACTTTTCTGCTCTGCCCCTGCTAAGTATTGACCGGTATTTCAACTGCCCCCTTTAGATCGTCCTCTCTCTTTTTTTCTGTCAAATTTCTACAACAAGGAGTTGGAGCGTAACATTGAAAGGGTATAATCAATGGAAAAGCACCACTTAGGGAGCCCATTTGATGCATACTGTAGGGCAGAGTTGATTCAAGGGTGTAGATTGAGTCAAGCCTCATTTCATATCCTCCCCAATTAGTCATCCAGCTTGTGCCCTCTATAACCCCCTTTTCTCGAGAAGCACCGGGCCAGACGGGCTCTCGTTTCCCACTAAACTATGGATGAGTTAATTTTTTTTCCCCTCTCGATCCCAGAGCTTTTTCTGCAAGAAGATCGAGCCACATCTTTTTCTTTTAACCCTTTTCCTGCTGTTTCTCACCTTTGCTGGGATGAGTGAAGGCAGACCCCCCTTTTTTCCTAACCTCTACATCTCCTTCCCACCTCCTCTTTCACTCCCTCGCACTCGCACCCCTCTAACTTTCCCGCCCGTCCGCCCCTTTTCCCTACACCATAAATCTCTACCCAAATCCTACTTAAACCTGCATCAGCAGCTGTCCTTAAAACTCCATTATCTACAATTACTTCAGCATTAGGGAGTCGGAGCACACCTGCCCCCACATGAAAGTGCCCTCACCAAAAAAATATTAAACCTGCCCAAAAGGGATCTGTGCTATTTTTTTCTTCTTTTGTTGTACCTGCTATGTGGCAGACCTCATGATGAGGCTTGTGAATCAAAAATGCCAGCAGTCTAGATTAGTACTTCTGATTAGTGTGTGTGTGTGTGTGTGTGTGTGTGGGGGGGTTGGGTTGGGGTTGGGGTCCCAGCATGATCACAGGTGGGAAGTCACCAGCCCTGCCCGATCAGAGAAGCGTGCCAAGTGGCTGACGTTTTTGTTCATTTGCATGTCTGTTTGGCGTAATGCTAAATTTTCACCTTTCCATTGGCGTCTTACTAAGCATAGGGCAAAAGTAGCATGGATTAGAAAAAAAATTAAAGTGCTAACACTCATGACAAGCTCAATATTGTGATTATGCAGTGAAAAACCAAAAAAAAAAAATTATGACACAGAAAATGAAATGACCAAAACTAAAATTACTCTCCATACAATAGCCTTTAACCACAAACTCTTTTAGATTAAATTAACCCAAGTGTCCCTCATTAAAATATTTAATTCATCATGGAAATGTTATTTCACCAAGTTTTCCCATTTAACTCATGGGTCACTCCTATAAAACATATTATTATTCCCTTTGTGTATAAAAGTAACAATAAAAGCAAACCTATTGTCACAGGTGACCCTGTAATACATGTGCTGTAACTAGTACTCGCAAAACGCACAGCTTGCTACAATGCATTCGACTGGATTACTGCTACACTGTGTTTCCTTTTCCCTTGAGGAAAATTTTAATCAAAATTAAATTTCACTCTTGTTTTTGCCATGGGCAGGTACAAGAACGGATCTGGTAATTAGCTGGTACAGATGCAGAGTGTAGTGGTCAAATATGCTAATTGGTTTCTCACAAAGGAAGAAGTGTTTGTGGTCACTGTGCGAGGCAGATGCCGAGAGAGTAAGTTAATTTAAGCCTTGCATGAAAAGATGCCAGCACTGATTGTTTTAACAGTGGTTCTAAAGTTCGCATGCACATGTGGCGGGCTGGAGCCTGTGCGTCGTGAGCGTTGGTAATGGGCATGAAGTGGGGCTAGTTGGTGGGGGCAACGGGGGGGGGGTTGTTGTGCAGACTCAACCGGCTCAGCTGTAGGTAGCCTGATCTGCTCTGATTGACAGTGATGGCAGATAAGGTGCTTGTGGAGGAGGGAATGTGAGCAGAGCTGCAGGCAAAGATAAGGGGCTAGATTAGCACACTGCCACGTCACACACAGAGAGACAGGGAAGCAGAGAGGCAGAGTCCAGCGGAGAGTGAAAGATTGAGATGTTGACGCAGAAAGGTATTGGCTACAGTGAATACAATGGGCAACCAAGAATAAAGACTGAGTTTATTGTATGTATGTGTCTGAGTGAAGGCTCAGTGTGTGTGTGTGTGTGTGTTTGATTGTTCATCAGACCGTTTCCCAGGTAGCATGTACACACCCTGTTGAGTGGAGCCAGTCCAGTTGGGGTGGGGTGGGGGGTTGTTGGTGGGGGGCTTCACGGAGGAGGGCAACTAATCAGCTCATAATCCAAGCGGCTGGCGTTTCCAGGGCAACGCTGCCGTACATTCATGCGTGGCAAACAGATACACTCTCTCCCTTATTTCTGTCTGTTGCTTTATGTTTTCTTTCCCACCTCATTCTCATGCTTTGCTCTCAATCTGCCTCTTTCATGCTGTTTCTTTTTCTTTACTCCTCGGCCCTTTCCTGTCAACTCTGCCCAATTATCACCTGTAATTCTTTCCTTCTCCTCTCTTTCTTAATGTCTCTCTCTCTCGTTGTTTTCTTTTTTCTTTCTCCTCTCACAATGCAGTCCCCTCCTCCTTTCTCTCTTTCTCTAACCCATCCCTCTCCCCAATTTCCTTTTTCCCCTTTCCCTGCTTGTCAACATAGCATCTGTGTATCGTTTCCTCCCCCTTTTGTCTTTTATTCTTTCATTCTATAATCCTGTGCTTTATGTTCTTTTTCTTTATATTCTTCAAAATTTTCTCTCATCCCATTTCCCCCCTGTAAACACAGACCCCTTCTTCCCCCCTCTCTCTTTTTGCTTTCCACTTTTTAATTTCCTTTTTCTCCCCCTCCTTTCCCCTCTCTTTTTATTTTCCCTCTCCCTCCCTTTTTCCTGTAAACACTCTTTGTCTTCACCCCTCCTCCCTCCCCTCATGCCAGGGGGTCCAGGGTTGGTGTATTTGTGCAGTGATGTTGGAGGCCTTGATGATCACTCTCTAGGAGATGATTATGTGGTCAGGGCCCTGCAGCCTCCTCTCCTGCCCCGCACTGCTGGATCCCTGCTCTGCTTCTGTGCCTGTGTGTATGTGTGTGCTTGTGTGTATCCACTATGTGAATATGAGATAATTTGCTTGTTTGTGTACGTGTGTGCATATTCTTCTCATTAATCCATTAATATAGGCTGCTAATAAATATGCATGTAAAGGCCGTTTCAATATTTACCATGATAAAAAAAAGTCTCCTACAGAACAAATCTTTAAAGAATGCAGGCATATTTTATGTATTAAATACCTTTCATTACATAGTGGGAGGATTTAAATATTGATGGGCACTCATTTTGCACATCATTTTCTGGACAGGTTTTGAGGAACAAGTCCCAGTCTATGTGCTGGTGTCTGTGTGTGTGTGTGTGTACTGTATGCATGCTGCCTCCCTCTTTCTTTGTCTAAGTCAGCCACATGTCTTTCCCTTGCCGTCTGTCTGCAAAGGAGCTGAGCGCTCCTCTGGAGCGGTGATTAAATAACACATAACTGTAAATAAACAACACACAACTGTAGCACTTGCTGGCTGTGTTTGCTCCCTTACCGCTATCTCCTTCTCCATCCTTTTCTCTCCTTCTCTTGACCTCTGTCTGTTTTTCTCCCCCCCTTCCTCAGCCTCCCGTCAAACTGCCGAGCCCCACCCCAAAAGCAAACACAGATGCCCCGCGCCCCTGGCATTTTGACTAGCAGCTATATTTTTACCAGGCCGAGCTGTCTGATTGCGCTGGTGTAAATGTGAAAGAAGTGTCGGTCATGGTGTTCCAGCCAGCCAAATCACTCTCTCTGTCCCACTCACGGCTGGAGCAGTGGCCTGACTGTGCTCATTGCTTTTACCTGAAGCACAAGCCTAGGTTGGGCTGTGTCTCCATGCCACAGGGACAATCGATTGCTTTCATAAAATAAAATGGTGGACATGAAAGGAGCTTGATAAATGGCAGGCTATTTGGCCCTAATTGCAACCCTTTAAAATGTCTTAGGTGATGATTTGAGCAAGCTTCGAGTAAAGTTACTGAGATCAAAGTGAAGAGAGAAAGATTAAAATGCACTAGTAGGCTGCGTCTTAACTGCATGTCTCCGACTCGTGACCCCACGCAGCCCCCAACTCCGAAGAGCAGCTGATATTCTGCTCCTTGCAGCCAAATAAATCAAAGTCCTCACAGAAAGCTGTCTTATCATGAGTTACGCCAGTTCCTGGATCCTGTTGCAGTTAATCATCATCCCTCAACCTCAGCCTCATTATGGCTTACTAGCTCAGAATAAACATGGAAAGATGGTAGTCGAAGAAAATGTGGGGGTCGGGGTTTTAGAAGCTCGTAAACAGCAAAAGGGAAAACAGGAAATATGTGACTGTTTAACATATGCGATGCAAAAACACACAGGCCAAAAGAACAAATATCAACAAGGACAGATGACAGTCAGACAAAGGGAGTATCACTGGTAGAGTGAAGCAGGGGGTAGCACAGGGTGAAGTGTGTGTGTGTGTTGGGGGGGGGTGATGGAGATGAATGGGGTTAGATCAGAAGGAGCCATTAGGACGATGGAGGGGAGCAAAAAGGGGAGAGCGGGGGGCCGGTGCTGGTCTGCCCTGCATCCCTTGAGCCGACTCGGAGACGATGTTTAATCAGGCCTGTGAACCGACGAGACTGAGGTCACCCCGGCACACTCATTAGACCTGATGGGAGCACTGTACCACGACAGATGAGTGCAATCTTTACTCCGTTCATCCATCTCTCAAAACACACACATATAATCACCTTGCAACCGCTTGCACCCCCCACCCCCCACCCCAAAAGCCTCATCTCTTCGGCTTATTATTTGTGTGTGTACAAGTGCACTCAGGGGCACAAATATACACAAACTTACATATCACACACACACATACACACACACACACACACACATTTTGCCTTGGCCTCTTCTTTGTGGCTTTGACTGATACGCTGTACATAAGCAATAGTTGGGCAAAAGCCAGGGATCTCCAGGAAAGATGAGCCTCACAATTGATAAAGTAGACAAAAGGAAATGACCCCGTAATGGATGGCAGAGGGCTCGTAGGAACAAATAAATACAAGCCTCCGAGTGCACCGTCAGATTAATAGCAGTCAGTTGTCCGAAAGCTTCATTTGCAGCAGCCCTCCCTTAAATACATTCATAAAAACTGAACACAATGTTTAATCAATATGGTCTGCCACCTGGAAACGATGACTTCTCCTCTTGGACAGAACAGGTTGGAGTCGGGGGAGTTGATAAGGGGTTAGACAGGGATGTTTGCTGAAGCTAAGCACACAGTCCTGTATGCTTCCCCCACCTACAGTAAGGAGCGCAGATTTATTACCATGCAAATGACAACCCACGGTGCATGCCAAGGACTTAATTACATGCCAACCTATCAGAGGAGTTACATGACAAAATAGACTTGGCATTGGTGAGTTAGGATGGAATCAGGAGGAAGAAGATTAGAGAAAGAGAGAGCAGGGTGTTTGCACTGATGCAGCTTCAACTGAAAATATTCCAGTTATGGTCCCAAACATTCAGAGTTAGTCTGGACAAACACATACACACCCACAGTCACACAAAACCACACATCAGACAGGTTAGCCTGCAGTATTGTTATTGCATCCAGTATTACAAAGAAAGACAATAAGTATATTGTCTGTGTTTTATTACCTCTGTTGCCTCTCCCTCACCAGTTGGAAATATCCAAACTGTTTATATTGCAGCACTTCTTCTGCTGAATGTTGGTTATTGAAACTGGCAAGGACGAGAACTGTCAATATAATGAGACAATATTCACACCCCATGCACTCAGTATACAATACTGAAAAAGCATGGTTGCATAGACATCCTACAGCAAACAAGAATTTCATTGCCGTTGTGCAAAAGGAAACTCGCCTCTGCAAAAGAAAAGAGGGAATAAAGCATACTTTATATTTCTCTTACGGGAAGAGTAGAGAATGTCCTATAAATCCTGGTCGTGACAGCCGTGTAAATATTTATGTTCACAAGCCAGCCTGAGACTAACAGCAGAGGACATTGTGACTGGGGAACTGGGAATGTAGTTCTCCCCTGCTCAGCACGTTAACTCAATATTCATCTTCCTCCCTCGCTCTGCTTCTCCCAGTATCATCCCCGCTGCAGACCACACATGTATATTCATTACTGACCTCTGACTGTCTCAGCCATGGAAGCCGTGAGCCCTGAAGGCCGGTGTGATGGCGCCGCGAAGCCCGTCACGAGCGCACAACGGCGGGCTCCGCGAGAGGCTTTAGTGTGTCGTGAAAATGAGAGGTAATGAATGCAGACGCGAGCGCGAGCTGTCTGGAGCGGCCATTTGTGTCTTTGTTTGCCTCACTGTAGTTCTGCCAGCTCCCTTTGGGGCAAGTGACTTGTGCTGTGGGTGGATGGAGGAGGGGGCGACAACACAGGACAGGACATGATCTGGTAGGATGCTGGAGGTGGGGGTGGGGGTGGGGGGGTGCCAGCAGATACTGTAGGGTGGCGAGTGGGTAGTGTTAGAGAGAGCCTGGCAGTCGTTGTGAAAGTCACTTTTATGTCTTTGTTGCAGAATGTACTGATTGGTATCCTGGAGGGGATATGTGAGGATAACAACAGATCCTTTATGAGCAGTTGTAATGTTGTTTAGGTATGTGGAGAAAGACATTTACAAAAGGTTTTAACAGGCATGCGAGTGTATCCAGGTGCAACTGTTCGTGAAGGGATATTTATTCTTTGAATATTTTTTTTTTAAAAGTGCAACCTTAGTTTAGGTACTGATACCAGTACTTCTGCCTAAGCTGTACTCCAGGGCTACATGGGAAACACTAGCAAACACACCAAGCATTTAGCTCAAAGCACCACACCTAAGTAATTATAAAATGAAAGGAATGATGTAATGAAATTAAATCAAAATCTTGCACGCACAAGTCTTTAATTTTGTCACAACTCAAAGCAGCTGATTAAGAAATGTGTCTGAATAGAAGACAGTCTAAAATTAGCCAAATTACTATCATCAAATAATCTTACCAAAGAAAAAGTAAACTCATTGAAAAAGCAGTGCCAACTTTCAAATCTTGACACTTTTGACACATTTTGGTGGGTACACATCACCCTACATACATTATGTGTGTGTCCCTGTGTGTTTTTGTGCATGCATTGATTCTTAGTGACCAGGCATTTGGAAAGTAATCTAGTACGTGGAGTTTAGTGATTGCAGGATTTGTGTTTGTTTTTGTATGAGTGTGTTAATATGTATGGATTATAATGTGTGTCTGGTCCAGGTTTTACTCACAATGTGGGGACCTAAATCTGTTTACACTGTCACATCGTGGCAACTCCTCTTTCTTATGGGGACAAAAAGCAAGTCCCTATAACGTAAATCATCCAATTTTAAGGTGAAGACGTGTCTTAAGGTTAGGGTAGGGGTTAGGCAAGTAGTAGTTTTGGTTAAGGTTCGAGTAAATCTCCAGGAAATGAATGTGAGTCAGTGTAATGTCCTCTGAAGTCACAGACACCCAATGGTGTGTGTATGTGTGTGGGGGGGGTGGGGGGTGGGGATACACCACTGGCCGCTGGGAGACAGGGGGTCTAACGAGGATGTATGGCAGTTTCAGCATCCATCTGCAGACATTTTTCTACCGTCATTCATGCCTTCTGTCTCCCCACAACACACCTCATCCCACCTTACACACACACACACACACACACAACCATCCTTGTGCCATTACATCCACTATTACAGCATTCTCCCAGAGCTGCCAAATAAGAGGCGTGCTTGGAATCCAGAGCTGTGGCGGCCCGAGCCTCGTCTTAGCTCCTGTAATGGAGGTAAAACCTTTATCAGTCTTCTAAGCTGCCCGGGTCCTATCGCTGCCTTACCTCTGGGTTATTTAGATCCACTATGGCCCCAACTATTCACGCACTGCAAAGGTCTTATTATCATCTCATTTCTTTGTGCTGCTGATTAATTAGCTGATAGTTTAATTTTCATTTAAGAGAGGGGATATGTACGTAATGCTTTAGCTTCATCCTTAGGTGTAAGTCTGAGTACATATAATAAGGTGGTATGTGGGTAAGACAAATACCATCACAGTCACCTATCTTGAGTTCTGTTCTGCTTGAGGTTTCTGGAGTTTTTCCTTGCCACTGTTGCCAAGTGATTGCTCATGGGGGAATGTTTGGTCTCTGTAAATAATATGGTAAAGACTACAGTCTAGACTCTCTCTATATGAAAAGTGCAATGAGATAACTTCTATTATGATTTGGTGCTAATTGACTTGACTTGGGATCATCCTTGCTTTTGAAGTGTCTGGAGTTTTTCACATTTACATCCTCTAGCATTTTATTAGGTTCATTACAGTACTGCTTTGTACAGTCCTCTCTGTGTTATATTTTTCAACTGATGTATTTCTAAAAGGAAAAACTAAATCAATGACTGACAGGCAATTTATGGTGAAATGGTTGTAATCCCCATACATGCTATATTTTCAGAGTTCATGTGTGTGAGTGGGAAAATAGAATTTGCATGCATGTGCAGTTTGCAGTTTTTGTAATGCAAATGCAGGATTAACCCTGAACTAGAGCAGCTGTATAAATTTTAGTGCCAAAATTATTTGGATGGATCCAGATCTGTAAAACATTTTCAAATCATCATGCTCATGCAAATAATGAAAGAAAAAGGCTTTTTTTTTTTTTACACATCCTTGAATCTAGTTTGATACCTTGTGTCATCTTAAGAGAGGCAGCAACAACACTTAGCAGTTTGTTCTCTTTTTACCCAAAGAGTTAAACAGGAAAATTAGAGCAGTGGGCAAACCGTTTAAGTCATTCATGTCGGTGTTAGGCAGGTTTGACACCTCAAACACTTGTTGATTTGAAGACTGTAGTTGTTTCCAATGAAGTATGAAAAAGGGAAATGAAATTCGGTCTCAAATGTACATTTACGTGTAATTTATGTTTGTGGAGTGTAACAGTAAAAAAAGGCTCATTTCTTGATTTAGGTTTGAATTCAGGATATGCTGTTTTCCTGCACCTTTCATATTCCCATCCTAAATACCTCTGCAAATATGAATTGACTACTAAAAGACTATTTCCATGTAAATAGAAATTACACAGACTGCAACACAGACAGCAAATTGGATGAAGTGTTTACTTGACCCAGCTTTGTAGATGCTGTTTGCATACTCCAGCTGTATTTTGGGTGTTTTTATTTGATAATACGTGTCTTTCTCATCCTAATTAGAATAAAGATTAAGTGTATATGTTTAATTTGCAATTTTATGATTAAATGCAAAAATTTCAAAAGCATATTCAAAAAAATATAGCATGGTGGAGTTATTGGGTTGTGGTTGATATATATTGCAAATATTAGAATCAACATAATCTCCAGGTATCACCAGGCCCATTTCCACAGTACATACAGGAACTCACTGAGCAACTGTGAAATATGGTTTCACTGGGTACAACACAGTGATGTATACTATGTACCAGACAATGCATGGAACGTTGCACATATACAATTAACATTTTTTGGAGGTATTTTTAACAACCCAAACACCACTTGGAAATAGAAGGGATTATGTGAAAGGCCATTTGCTGTTTACCTGTTCATTTGTTGTAACTGAAAATATCATCAAATTAAATTTCACAGTCTGCGCTTAAACCTCAACTAATCCAAACATTGAGCCAAAGAGCGCCTTTTAATTAAAGCCCTGGGATCGTGGTACAGAAATACCTGATTCAGGTGAAAGGTAAAAATCACACCAAAAGATGGCAACATCCACTTCAGACGCTGTCCTCTAAATCAATAAACTGCCAGACAGGCTGATTTGCATCTACTATACAAACACAATCAGTCTCTTTTGCTGTTTGGGGAGAGGAACGCTGCTCAGCAAGTTCCGCTCCTCTCATTACTCATAATAATGCAAGTTAGCATATTTTATCAGCCAAAACAATGCAATCCGATTAAAACCAAATTATGACAGCACTGTTTGTTTGGATGACTAAGACATTAGGCCAACTTATTCAGCTCAATTACTGTATGACTTGCCTGGGTTAATGAATGAAATTGTCAAAGACCAAAACGGTCGCTCTTTGAGATGAATAACTCACACGGGATTAATTTGTCATCTTGAGTTTCTTTAACATGTGGTGATCATCTTGTCTAACTTAAAGTCACTATGCACACTTACACTCACAAAGAGTTTATTGGAAATATTAAATGAACAACATGCAAAACGCAGGGATGCGACATCACAAGGTAACCTGTGCGACGACTTTGCCCCATTGCTGTCATAATAGTGCATTTGCACCCCTTCGCCCTGAGCTCGGGGATGTCACCATGCAAATATAAAGTGTGAGGGGTCAGCTTGTTGCATTGGCCTCTTCTAGCTTACACACCTCTACTGTCTTTTCCTGTGTAGACATCTAAAATCCACCTTTCCCTACATTGCCTCAAATTCCTTTTGTTTCTCTTCTCTTCTCTTCTCACACCTTGCCTGATGTTACAGGTTTCACTGGGTTTCCCTTCGCCTTTTATCTCCTCTCCTCTCCTCTCCTGCCACCAGACAGTTTAGATTCAGCAACAATAGTGGAGAGCATTCCTGAGGTTTTTTCACAGATGTCACTGTGAATCAAACAATAACAGCATGCAAGTGAAACACCATGGATGATAATGTAACATTTGTCACGCACTGTTCATGCGTTCAGACACACATAGACCTATCCCTGAACGGCACAGAGATGCACACAGACACACGTGTACTTGCAGCCACTCCAACCCCTAAGCTTCTTGCACCCCAGATGGGAACCAGTGCCTCGCTGGTAGTGGTGATAAAGCATTTCCAGGCTGTCCTGCTCAGCCCTAACCTCCTGCCTGTGTCTCTTTCACTCCACAGACCCACAGCCCCTGCTGGTTAAACCTATCGATTCCCACAGCCACACAGCTACATCCAAGACAAAGCCTCTCTCTTTTCCTGCTCTCTCGCCGTCTGAGTCAGAGACAAAGCTGAATTCTCTGCCATGTTTATTCCCTCCAGTGTGTCAGCACTGAGGATCTTAAAGATTTCTGTTCTGTTGTCAGCATGAGGGTGTCTGTCTTGCGTGGCTCAAGACTATTGGTCTGACACATTTTTTGCCTGAATGTGTGTGTTTACTCGTGTGCCTCAGTTCATGATGGAAGGCCAGGGCCACGTCTATACCCTCGAAGTCTGATTGCAATTAAAAGGCGGGGGGGAATGACTGTGTTAAAATGGCACTTAAGGAGCAGGGAGCTCAGCTGGCTAGACCCATTTCTGTTAGAGTGGCCGCTGACGACTCCCAATTCTCTCAACCAATTATCTGAGCACTCATCTATGCACAGTGGGGCCACTCCCCTCCCTTGACCAATCAGAAATCTGAGTGCCTGAGGTCAGGCGCGATGGCAAATTAGTCCTGCATCTCAACACAAAGTCAAACGCAGTCCGATAGAGTAAGGAGGCTGAACTTTGGTGTAGCCAGAGCTAGAACTGGAAATATATCTACTATGTAGGAATAGAATGAGAAGTTGAATTCACAATGAGAAGTAGGAGCTCAAAATACTGTCAAGTAAAACAACTAAAATTAGAACTATAATGAGAACTAATAACTGCCCTTAGACTTCACAACTAGAAACACAACTAGTACTACAACTAAACCAAACCAAATTAAACTGTTGATAAAATTATTGTGAGATCTTAAATGAAACTAGAACTAGAATTAAAACTGGAACTCAAAATAGAAAATCTAGATCTAGAAGTAGGACAACAATGAAAACTGGAATTACAAGTATTACATGAAGTAGAACTGGGAAAAAAACAGAACTTGAGGTTGAAGTGGAAACATAATTCCTATGAGATGAGGAGACATCATACTTCATTACACAACTATACTCTACAACTAAAAGATCAAAACTTAAAGCTATAACTTGAACCAGATCCATATACAAATATAAAATGGGATCTATAAACATAACTAGAACTAAAACTCTGTATAACTAAAGAACTACAAACAGAGCTTCAGGTCAAAGTACTGGAAATAAAATGAGAACTACAAAAGGCATCAGGGGTTAAATTAGCATCCTGTTATCCAAATCATACCTTACTGGAGCTCAGTTCTGCCTTGTTCAATATCACAGTATTGCCATAGTCTCATGCTTAAGAAACAAATGTAGAATGTGGGCTCCTTTGTGTTTATTACACAGCTGTGGTCATCACACAGCAATAGGGCCCTTACTGTGCCTGCAAATTGAGAAAGGGGCTGTGCACGATTTATGCACGGGGCACAGCAGCGGTTACTTCATTCATTATTTAAGTCTTCTGATGTGGCATTGTGATTTTTAATGGTTTTCTGTGCAGCACACAGGTAAGCTGTTGCACACAGATTCCAAGTTTATACAGTGAAATAATTGGGAGCAAAGTGGCCGTGCTCAGGATGAGTCCAGCACCATCAAAGCTGCAGCTACAATACTTTTTCTGGCGTGTCAAGTGGATTATTACAGGGAGTTTTCAGTTCTGCTGCTGGAGTACAACAATGTCTGCATGTAGCAGCATTACTGCAAGCATGAAACATATCTATCCAGTGGAGCAAATACAAAATAAGGCAATAGACAGGAGTAATGAAAAACATAGTGAATGCAGAAAGCCTGTAAGTTATTGTATGTAGTCATATTTATTCATATCTGTTGGTGTTTCAGAAATGCTAAATTGAATTTTGACAAAGGGTCTGCCACTGACTGGTAGTGCAAGTAAATTCCAGTCCATTAATATGGGGTATTGTGTGATTGTCTTCGGGACCTCACAGTGCTTCAGTGCTCACAGAGATAAACTTTGAAGGGTCACACAGATGATCAAATAAATAAACAAATATCCATTCATCCAGTCATTAGCATTACTGCTTATCCTTGGAGGGTTGCAGGGGCCTGGAGCCAATCCCAGCTGACATTTGGAAAAGGCGGGTTACACCCTGGACAGGTCATCAGTCTATCACAGGACTGATGCACACACTCATAGTCAAACTTATGGGCTATTTAGAGTCACCAATTAAGCTGCATGTCTTGGACTGGTTCACACACAGGCACAGCTTATACAGACATGGCATTAAATTCATTGACTCCAGTTGTGAGGAAAAAAAGTGGGTTGTAGTTTAGTGTTGAGAGCCTGTGGCTATTGTCAAATCATTGTGAAGCTTCCACATCACCCCCTCTTCACTTGTAGTACGTCCACTCGTGTGTAGTGCATGTGTGCTATGCTCACATGTACAGTACACTGTCATGCAAATCCTGAAATATTGAGGAGTTATTTCCACATTATATCTGGGACATCCGTTTTATTGGAGGCCTGGAATTAAAACTTCATCCACTAGCGAAGAGGGTTCTGTGAGTGGCAATAATTGAGGGAATATTGCCTGTCTCGAAGAGAGAGCCACGCTTTTACGTGAGGGCCCAAAAAGTCATTTCATTTTTCTGCCCATTACTTTTTCCTTCTTCGTCTTCTTTTTCTTCTTTTTTCCCATCCTTTTTTTTGAATCAAAGCAGTGTTGAGCTGGTGCTTTGAGACTGGGGGATAGAGATGGAACGTGTGTGGTGGAGGGGCAGAGGGAGGAATGGGGGGAGGAAAAGCACAGAGATGAGTAGGACTGATGTGACCGAGGGAATTACCTGAAAGAAAGATGGGGAAAAGAGAGGGGAGGGGGACATTGATGGGAGTGAGCGAGTGCCAGCATCAGAAGAAGATGGGGCGAGAGTGATATATATGTCAGAGTTGTGCGTGTGCGTGTGTGTGTGTGTGTGTGTACGCGTGACTGTATTTGACACTCTCCCCTTCTCATCCCACCCAACATGCCCCACCCTGCTCTCTCCACTCTTTTCCCATCCACTTTCATTCCTTCCTCTTTTTTCTATCCCCTTCCCTCCTTCCCACCCTCCTCCAGTGTTTACGCTGACAGTAATTTGACAGGCCCGAGGTTGACAGACTTGAAGGCAGCAGGGTAAGCGATTGTCAGGCCTGGCGTTGTTGGGCAGCTGCTGACTGGCTGAGGAGCTGGCAGTGAGATCAGGAAGCTGCGACTGGCCAGGGGATTGATGGGGAGGCGAGGGAGAGCTGTCGCTACGGTGATGCGATGGAGTGGGATGGAAGGCCCTTGAGAAGCCCAGAGGGGGGTGGGTTGGTGGGGTGTGTTTGCAGTGCAACCTCAGCTCAGCCCAAGACATTCAAGTTTTGCCCAATTGGTCTTGTCTGTCCTTGAGAGGGAAAAAAACTGCCTGGTGATGTCAGGCAGACGCTGTGACACTTTGCCACCTTCTTGATTACTACTCAGCAATCTCATACAGACAGGACTGAGACACCTCTCATACCTCGGCCTTCACGCAAATACTTTTCCCATCAGTCATCAAACTGAACTGAGCAAGCATACGGACAGTTACGGATATTTTATTTTTATTTTTTCTCTGCCAGTACAGTTTTGACCATATATTTGAGCCAGGCAGGATTGAGGAGACGCTATCTAGCCACCCGTAACAACAGACAACCTCACCATGAAAATACTAAATCAAAAAGTGGATTGTCTCAGCGGTGATGTGAGCTTTTATCGGCTAAGCCCTGTTAGTCACCCCTGTTAAGACTATCTGGAGAACAAATAAATCAATTAAAATGAAGAAAACAAAAAAAAGTAGTTTTGTGAAGGTGAGGGAAAAGATAAATAAAGCTGGTTGTTTGATTTAGTTGAAAGGCAAAGCTCGGAGCGGGAGACCGTGCCAGCTGGACCCAGAGCTAGGGAGTCCCCTGAAGGGTTCACACATACTTATGTAACCCGTTGAGAGATAGCCAGGTGGGCACACACACATACGCAGAGGACACAGTGGGTAATCTGTGGGATCCACGTGTTACTCACACACATTCATGCAGACTCTCACTACTAGCATAAACAATGCGTCAGATGCCAACCTGGCTGGACTTCACGAGTGGACAAACAATCTAAAAAAACACACACACACACACTAGCACTCTTGGCAACCTCAGCAACCCAGAGGAAATCAGCATTACTTAGGATTAAAACAAAGGGGCCTAAAGCTTTGACGTGACATGCATGCTTTCCCATCCATCCTAATCTCTTTTTTGGCAGTCTGCAATCTTTACATCCCCAACCCCAACCCAATTTACAGCTAATGTTGCAACTCTGAGAGTTTGACATTTTGATAATGTTATGGTGGCACAGTATCTCACAGATATTCTTCTTCTTCTTCTTCTTCTCATTATTATTATTATTATTATTATTATTATTATTATTATTATTATTAGTAGTAGTAGTAGTAGTAGTATCAGTTAAAGTTGGGGAAATATTCTTATCTTTCACTTATGTTAAAGTACTAATACCACACTATAAAAGTTCTTTGTTATGTAAGTCCTGCCTTGAAAATGCAAAAGTATTAGTAAAGTAAATGTACTCAATGCAGAAACAAACAAACATTCCAGCTCTGTAGCTCTTTGAGTGCCTGTCCATGGTACTGAAACATCCAAACTCAATCTCTCTGTGTTCTTTCCACAGTGCTGAAACACAGATAGTCTTGATGGGTTTCTTTCTTTGGCAGCCACTATGGGTCCACATTCTACATAAACTCAATATCTGCCCCCTTCAATTTTTGGGATGTCCAAAGAAATCCCATGCTGCTTATTTTAATTACTTTTTCAGGGGATGGAGATTGGTGATATCAGTCTTGCTTCTCTCTGCCATTTCTCAGCTGCGTGTGTGTGTGTGTGTGTGTGTGTGTGTGTGTGTGTGTGTGGGGGGGGCTGACCAGCAGTCGAGGAGGAGAGATGTGCACATACAGGTGAGATTCTCCGTTCAATTACATTTTCTTTTTCACTACCAGTAATAAGCATGGGTACACGGGATGATGACCATCAATTTTTATACTGGGATATACTGCTGTGTACCACTGCAACCCTATTTGCAATTAGCAAGGTGCTACTGTTGGATGAAGGAGGGAAGAGCTAACTTTTGCTTCTTGACATCAGTGTTTTGCAGGAATTTGCCATGTGGTTTAATCAGGATTCAAAGTCTATAGATCATGAAATTCACACAAAACATAACTATTTAAATTCTCACCTCAAATAAGAAAAAGAAAAAATACCAAACCTACAGTTACGTGTTTTTTATCGACCATCAGCAATAACCTAGTACTGCTGTACCTGTGGACACATCAGAGGGGTTTATGGGATCTTTATTCCTGATTGCACCCTTGTGAGCTGACAACGGCATAAATCTCAGCGGTGCTTTAAGCAGCAGCATATGCAGCAATGAAATGCTCAGGGAGGTTGTTACAGTGAAAAAGAGGGAGAGGAAAAATCTTCCTTACATCAGTTCAGCCTACGTGCTTCTCTAGAGAATCTCTTCTGGGTTCCACACTGCAGAAAATGTCCAGATGAAATGCTAGCAAATTTGATGACTAAATCTTATTGTTGTTAAAATGATTAAAATCATTTGATTGTAAGGTGAGGTAAGTTTGAACTTCCAATTTAATATCTTCAACTGATTGAAGAATTCTATTTCTATTGAAAACTGATCATCTTCAGCTTGATTACATTGGAATCAAGTCAGTCTTTTGGCAATGACTGAATGTTTTTTTGAGAGTTTAAAAAGTAGAGTTACTTCATCTGTGAGTTCATTTGGAACTCGGCTGTGTTCTCACTGTAACTACATTCTTCGCTTACATAGAGCAGACAGCACTGAAAAAAGGAGTGGCTTGGGTTGCTGGGTAATAATTTTTTTTTACAATTACAATAATTACAATAATTCTTGTAAACTGATCAAAAGAGCAATGAAGAGCAAAAAGGCTCTTCAGTCGAGATGCATTCTAAAACCCATTTACATACTGTATTAGGAATAAATATTAATTGTAATAAAATTTTAAATTAATGTTATATTAGATATTGCTCAATAAATAAATTGAAACCAGTGTATAAAAACCTGATTGGATTAGAAATAGATTTTAAAAAATTGTGCTTTTGTACCTGTACCCATTTTTTGCAGTGTACAGACTATCGCTAGTCAACACCGTCATCACTTTGGCTTGTCCCAACCTGCACCTGCTGCTCCTTTACTAAGCAGAGCTGAAGCGTATTCCCATTCCTGTCTCTTAATCAACACTGAGACATCAAGTAAGGCTAACTCATTTTGGCAGAGGTGCCTGGGCCCCATGTTAACATCCTCCCCAGTGCACAATTGCACAGATTTCCTTAGGCCTGTCTCTCCCTCCCGTACCTCACCACAACTCCTCCCGTTTCTGACAAAAGGCAAAGAAAAGAAAGAAAGAAAGAAAGAAAGAAAGAAAAGGTGGGCAGAATTTAGTCAAACACAGGTGGAAAGAGACTAAGGCTGTGGAAGAGTTTGGAACAGAAATGAAAAACCTAATAGGTTTTTGAGGAAATGCTTTTACAAGCTCAGATTAAAGTTGCTCCTCCCACTGAGGTTGCTGTATCTTTAATGATGGAAATGGAGACATGATCACACTGGAAATGGTGGGGCCATTAATTAATTATTTAATTAAATCTTCTCCTCTCCTGTTCATGTTCATCTATCGGATGGTCTCCCTTCCCAGTGGTGTTCCTTTAACGAGGACTTTTCTATAATGGACCCTTAACGAGGAGCGAGCCTCCCTGCCTGGCCCAGCATCTGTGCTCTGCCTTGCTGGGTAGATTACGGCATGCTCCAGCCAAAGTGCCCATCACCACTCCCTCGCAGCCTGTTACTCCAGCCCTAATCCAGCCTGCCGAGACGCTGCACCTTCTCGAATCTCAGGCCATATGCTCGCCCAAAGATCAACTGAGATGGGAGGGTGAAGAGGCACAGCTTGAGCCTGCTGCTTTCTGACTTAGGATGTGAGCTCTTCCAAAGTGAGTGAGCTCTTCCTCCCTTCCTTGTGATTTTCTCTCAGTGAGGGGAGTGAAGGTGGGCAGCGGCAGTAATTCATGGCAGCAGATGGAGACGTCAACGCTTATTGTTCTCTTGTGCAAAGTCTGAACAGGACTGGTAAGCCACTGTCGCTAATCACAGCCCGCCACAGAGTCCCAAGTTGATATGGTGATTACTGGGGATATGGAGATGTCTGACATTATGGATTCTGCATGCTGGGAGACCAGACTGGGCTTGGGGCTTCATGGAGCCTACTGGGAAGTTAGGCTGCTCTGCCCCCCATAACCAGATCCTATGGAGAGCAGCAGGAGAGGATGACTGCCAGGGACCAACCAGTGAGCTATGACCTTTCCATAGCCTTTGTCTGATCTGGTATACTGGTGAGGCATACGGCCCTTAGAGGTGGTACAGAACAGGGGAGGGAGATGGCACAAAAACTGACGAGTAGATGTCAAACCTTCTGAATAAAAGCAATTGCGCAACCTCGATGTGACTGTAATGTAAAGAAGAGGAAAGCAGGCTAATACAGAGACATAGAGAGAAGCCCTTCATAGTTTAAAAGGATAAGGCTGCCAGTACTCAACGTTTTTCTTACTGTCAATAACACAAGAGTGTGCGTAAAGTCCGGACATCCACCTAAATATATTGTCCAAGGGAATCACCATTCAGCATCATAACCTTCAGAACTAAATAGAGGTTTCAAATGATCTACGCTGAAAGCTGTTGTGTAAAGCTAAACTGTCATGTCTCTCTTCATTAACCATCCTCAGGCCTGCCACACTTAGACCCCGTGAGATCAGTGTCATTCAGCTTGTGTTCAGCATCATCCTTACTCTGGGATGACTGAGTTTGAGTACCTAGCACAGCCTATTAGCTCTCTGTGGCTCACTATTTGTATGTGTCTAAATAAACAGGACACGCTGACTGAGAGGTCAGAGCTGGGAACGGAGGCAGTGTCAGCTTCCATTATAGCTCTCCTGGCCCATATCCTTTCTCAGGGAGATATTCTCACTTCTTTGTCTCTATCGTTATATCGCTCTCCTGTCTGGTCGCTCCCTTTACTCTCTCATGTACTTTTGTCCTCCATTTTTATCTCCCTCTGTTCATCAAGTCATGTTGAGATGAAGAAATCCTCAGATGATTGCGGCACTTGCGTTGGAAGAGAGCATTCAAAAGTATGTGTGTAGAGGGTAGGGATATGTGGAACGGTATAAAGATTGAAAGGTCAGGATGGTAAATTGCCTCTCTGTACATGAGTCTGACTAGTCCTTTGACTATAATGTGTAGGATTAATCCATTCGCCTGCCCTTTGAGCTCACAGCGAGCAAGAGCCTGCGTGACATGTAAAGGGGCTGATTTTTTGGAACATTGTGTGAATGTTTTCTCCTTGTTAAAAGAGAAGGCTTTTGAAAGTTCATGCAAAGGAAGATCCTGCTCTGAGAGGGGTTTTTAAATCTATAAAAAGGAAGTCTCCATTTATATCAGTTTGATTTTAATATACGTGAAAAACTGCAAAGTGTGAATGTATTTATATTGATATTGTATACATATATACAGTGGGGTCCAAAAGCCTGCAAATGCTGTATACCTACGGTATATATACATATAGATAGGTCCATCTTTTCTGCAGATACTCTTGCATACATTTCTTTTCCCTTCCTCTCACTTTTCTGTGAACGACCTGGCTGATATCTGTGGTGGGCTTCATTTTCATATAATTGAATCGAGGCCCTTCCCACTGCGAGGCAGGATTTGGTTAAGCTGAAAGTCCTCCTTGACTGCTGTTACCTTTGTGCAGATTCGGTTACAGCTGTTACCACGGCAGCAGCCTGCCAGGGCCTGTCTCCGCGGATACCTCCCCTAATTACTGTGTTTATTGGAAATTAAAGATATACCAGCTAATGAAACGCGGCAAACATTACCGCCGATGCAATGTCATTAATTCTAGCCTGGCTCCCATCTCCCATGCGAGGCTGAGGCGGAAAGAGGTGCTGCATATTAGCATAAATATGAATTTTAGTCAGCTGGAAAGCACTTGAATGAAGAAAAAAATAATGAAAAAGGTGTGTTTTCATTTCCCTCTTTATTTTCAGGATCGGGATAAATAAATAGATAGTGGTGGACTGGGCACAGGACAGGCAGCAGACGCAGATAAGATTGTACGCAGCTTTGTATATGGCCCCTGAGCTGTATGTACAGTATAGATGCCTGGCAGGCAGGCAGGTTGAGGACCTGGAGGAGGGCCAGGGAGTAGAGGCATCTGTGGGCTGTACAGTGTAGACCTCTGGCTGGTTCCCTTTGCCCCCGACCCTCATTTTCACAGCTCTCTCCCCAAGGCAGGAGAAGACACACATACTGTAGATTGGTGTGGCTATATCATAAACACTCTCAGGTCTCAGGAGATGGAACAGCATGGTGAAAAAGCTATTTGAGTACTGGTATAGTGCTAGCACTTTAAAAAGTCTTTATTTACGCCTGTCAGCTCCACGGCGCAATTAATTCTTGTAATTTTGTTGTTTGTGTATATTTTTTAATGTGATCATGTCTTTAACGTTAATGTTTGGATTTTGCTGTCAACAATTTTTATTCCTAAATGTGTCGATGGCCAATCAATCCAAAAGGAAGGATTGTATTTTCTAGTTCCATTTTCATTCTTTGCCTTGTGTGTCCATCAGTACATGTAGTCTGGAAGTGTGAGAGTCTCTTCACTAAGTTTAAGTTGTTGCTTTCTCTTCACTGTCATGCCCATTGGCCTTCTTGTCCCAGTCTGATTCCCCGCCTGAATCCTTTATGAGCTGTTGCTGCTATGGTTGGGTCTGACGAGCCTATCAACCTCCCGGGCCGATGCACTGGATCCCTCCTGGTCTGGAGTCGTTAAGCTGCTATCTGCATTAGCAGAGTCCTGTTTTTTTATGTTCAGAGAAGCAAACAGTACAATAATCAGTGGCAGATACATGCAGAGAGGCAGGGTTTAGATGTATTGAAAAAAAGAAGATGTTATGGGGTTATAGCCTTATTCTCCACTGAATTATCTCATTTGTCTTGTTTTTTTTCATAATTATGTTTCACAGACTGCACGTTCTCTGCAGTCAGGGGACAACACATACCGCAGCGAGTGTCAACAGTTGAGAGCTGTTGGTATTTCCAGCCAATTAGCCCGCATGTACCCACCATTCGCCATGTCTATTTACTGTGTGTCCTCTTGCCCACTGCCTTCACTCCCGGTGACTTTGAGATGACAAGCTTATTAGTTACCACCGCTCCCATCCATTTGATGTTCAGTTTTTTCATTCATAGGTCAGCATGGGTCACTAGATAGGTCCCTCTCGTGCACTCATATATATGCAAGACTTGTGTTTTGTGTGCACGCTTGCACACGAAACACACACGTTCACACTTTGGGGACTATTAGTATTAAGACAAGGTTTACAGTAGGCAGCACATTAACAAGATGTTCCACATCACTCTCCCTGGATTAGCTGTTTGTGTGTGCTCCCCCGTTCACTCTCTAAACGCTCTTTCCACTTTGTGGTGCCTCATTCCTCTTTGCTTCTCCTCACATATTTTCATTTGCATGGTTGCTACAAAGAAAGAGAAAATACAGGTTTGTACAAGAGGGGCATCAGAGATGAGAGAAGAGAAGAAAGCAGGAAAGTGTTTTTACTTTTCGAGTGTAATTTTTTCCGTCTTTCTTTTCCCTGTGCCTCATGAATAGTGCCTCCCCAGAGAGCGAGGCTGCTGGAGTGTCATTCAGAGTGGACACAGGAACTCTAGGGACCACCTGCCCACACACACCCCAACCCCCCACTTCCTAGGGATAACTTGCAGAGAACTGTTTTATCAGAATAGCCCCATGGAGAATCCTTCCTTTTCTATTTCCTTTTTTTAAACTTTAAAAACATGTAGATGGAAGTGCAAAGGGAAGTGATCAGAGGACATGAGAGACAAAGATGTAGGACATTTTTGTTCAGTAAAGATGCCCTCTTCTCGTTGAGAGTTCAAGGATATGCATCAGAGGCAGTGTCACGTTGCGTTCTTTGTTGTCTAGTTGATGCTTTGCAGCTAATTATGCTCCCTGTAGAATTTTATAGTCTCTCTGCATCTTTAAACAGTAAACAGAACTATCCTGTCTGTGCAGCGCTGTAAGTTAACATCCCTGCGGTGGCTTGTGGTGCTTCCTTGCCTATCAGTTTTGTCCTACACACATTTCCTTGTGTGCAAATGTCCTCTACACACCTTGGAGCTGCACTCTAATATGATTAACGCAGAAGTCGTCCCAGCAGTGGCCCATGCTCCAGAGCACTGTGCTTGCCCTTTGGACTGTCTACAGCTGCAGTGGAGAAACCAAACACATTTATCAGCAGCGCTGATATTAAACTGCACCAATTTCATCATCCTACCGCCAGACACCACACCCTGAAAAGTAAAAATAATAACAGCGAAATCCAATTTGATAAAGCAATAATTGGATTTACAAACATCTGAGAAGAGATGTGAACCAAGATTATTTAGTTAATGAAGTCTTGTGATATTGGCCATATGTAAATTGTTAACCATGTGAAGAGATTTTAATAAATCTCCTGGCACAGTTGCAGGGAAGTGGTGAAAGGAATATGTTATGAGGGTCTTGTGTTGCTGAAGCCCTCCTGGTGTGGACTGTCAGTGACGTGGGGCGCATGATAAAATTATCAACTGATTGATGCTTATGAAGGAGGACCTGCTTAAAAAAGGGAAGCAAAGGCATGCCGAGGGGCAGAAACCCAGGTCTGTTTAAATGCTCCCAGGCACTCAGCCCCTGAATGAAAGCTCTCAATAAATAAGCAGGCCGGGCAGGCTATCATGACAGCTCTCGGAGGCAAAGATGGGGAGAAGCATGTAGAAACGCCCTTTTCTCTCCATCCATCTTAGCCACCTCTTCACTGTTTAATCCCTCTGTCCCATCTGGGAGGAGTGCAGATTGCATGGCTCCTTCATTCTTATAACTTAACTCCCAGTGAAACTTGTCCCCAGTGACTGTCGGCTCCTCACAGGCTTTGATTAAAGCCATTCCGCCTTGGGACAGCCAGCGTCTATATGATGACGGCTCATTCATGAAGGGCTTATAATGGCATGAGTAGTGTGGACTGTATGGAGTTCTCAGTGCAGTATGTGGTATTATTAATCGCCCGCATGGCAGAGAACATAGAAAACCCCTGCAGTTTGTCTTATGTGAGTGGCCTGGAGGGACTTATTCTCACACGCCCTCGATGACACGCTGTCTTGGTGTTCGAAGCTCGTCAAAGAGCTCTAAAGTGAAATTTTAATGAGCTACAGTAAGTATTACCCCCCAGTGAGATTTTTGCATGTGATTTTAAAAGTGGATGCCTGCTGATACTGCCAGCGAAATGATCAGCGGCACAGAGAGCTCAAGCATTCAAAACAGCGTCTGACCTCTGTCCAGTGGCACGAGTGGCCTCGTTTCTCCCATTCTTTCCAACAACTCTCCTCTAATCTCCCGGCAGGCCGAGGATGACGGACAGACAGACACGTCCGTCCATTTCCTCTCCTTGCTGTGGTAACCTCTGTGCCATCCTCTCAGGCTGGATATTGGCAGCGTGACCTATTTTCATCAACACGTCCCTATCCCACCTCTAGGCCAGAAGTGACACAGCTCTGAGGGACGTGAAAGGAGGATCTGTTGTTTACCAAGCCTCTGTCACCGGCCATGTCTTTAGTAGAGGTCACCACAGCATGGGTTCTCTCTTATACTCTCTCGATCCCTCTCTAACAAACAAACACACCTGTTTTGTTGACATGCAGAAAATAAAATTACTTACTTTTAAGTTACGTCACTGTTTTTGACGTCTTATAATCACAGTCACAATCTCAATCTTTTCTGAAAGGTAACCCTTGGGGGAGGTTTACTATCAAGCCATTGTTAAGTATTGTCATGAAGATATGGGGAATCTTTTAATGAAGAATTTAGCTATTTAGTAAACTTTCCTCCCATCTTGTATTCAGGTGAGTCAAATGATTATCTTATTTATATATTCCCTTAAAATATGCATGTATTCCCATTACATCTTGTTAATTTGTGGTTACCAATTCCCCATTTTGTTAAAAATTTGTAAGTCTAATCATTCAGCACAGCAGAGATTCAAAGAATAACATATTCAGATCTGAGCATCTGAGGCGTTTTCCCCTCATCCTCCCCCACCACGCAGACACAGTCCTGTGGTCCAGTGCCTCAGTGTCGAGGCGGAAGCAGGCACAGAGACAGGCAGAGGGATGAGTCTCACTCTGTTAACAGTCCCTGGCTACAGCACAGGCCGTCGCCCGCTTTTGGAGGGTGATTTTTCAGCCTCCAGGTGTTTACCTGCAGGATATGCATCCCTCCTGAGAAACACATCAGTGTCACACACTAGCTGTGGGCAGGCACATCACTCAGTGCTGAGTGAGAGTGAGCGAGACAACGAGGGTGGGGCTGGCGGTGGCAAACAAACAAAGAGAATCGAGGGCATCTCTGCTTTGTGTGCAGCCCCTGCTGGAACTCAGACTCATTAGGTATGACGCCATCTCGGAGCAGGTATCTGTATCCTACGAGAGATCCCACCAGAGTCTGCATGGAGGGAGCCATCAGATCTTCTACAGCAGCCCCCCGCACCCCCACTCCCTCCCTCCCCGCTGCAGCTGCTGCATGTAGCAGAGATAGGAATGTTTTCTGCACTTATTTTGCCCTCTGTGTGCAGACTGTGCGGTGAAAGTTGCAAATGGAAAAGGGAATAATAGATGAGTATCTGCTTGCATCTGATGAAAGGTCTAAGTGATACAAATGTGTCCCATTTCAGTGATCCATCCAGCCCTGTGTCATCACGGTGATTTGTGGGAAAGGTCGTGCAAGAAATGACTTTGGCTGAGGAGGCGAATCCCTTGCTTATGTTTGTTGTGCTTGGTGCGGCGGCCCGCAGAGCGATGGGCTGGGGAGATGGGCGTCTGGTGCAGGTGGTGTTTTTGGAGGATAGGGCTGATATATCATTTGCCAAGGTCGTACTCAATTAGGCTATTTGTTGAGCATAGCTGCATGAGGTTGGTTTAATCAACCGAGGAATGGAGACAACAACGACAAAAGAGGAAATAAATTAGGCATGGCCGGGCCACACTCTCAGGCACGCAGCAGCATGCTGAAGAAATGCTCCATTTAGCTGGCCATCTCCTTTCCCAAAGAAGCCACTGTCCTCACGCTACATACCTCACACGTATACGCACACACCCCTTTCGCTTCTTTTGCGACTTTCCGACACAACTGAAACAACCTTTCGGAATTGAGACGGGCTACGCACAAAAGGTCAATTATGCCAGATGGGCACAATTAGTAAATAAATAAATAAAAGATATGGGGAGAAAACTGGGAGTGACTCTCGCTGTAATGTGTGGCATATATCAAACAAAGTGGCACTGGCATGAGAAAGAAACAACATTTGTTTACCCTGATTAAGCCAAGACCTTGAGGGGTGCTGAAGCACCTGTGTAAGTGGGTACAGCCCTGGAGGAGAGGAGTCAGACTGTGTTAATAGTGGAGCAATCAGCGGCCATTCAGGTTAATGGGCTTTCAGCTAGTCGGCCCTGGCTAATGTGTGATTTGGAGGGTCAGCCCATAGCTCAGCAGCAAACACCGGTCACATTCACCCTCGCCACACGCTGCCAGTACAGACTTTAGCTTTCCCACAACACCCTCAGGCTCCTCGGCTGCTTATGACAGTAAATATTTGAATAAATAAATGAAGGTTGATTAGCTCTCAAAGGCCTTGAAATAGAATGTATTGTTGCTCAGGTGCAGGTGACTTGGGTTTCAGTTTCTTACTAAGGGGCCATCTCTAAATTATCCAATGTCTACGTTGTCATCTGTTCGAGCTGTAAACGAAGTTAAAGGGTGAGTGGGAGGACTGGAGGGTGATGCCAGGTGATTAATTTGGTTTGTACAAAGACTCCACAGATAATGTGACAGCATTGCTACAAAGACAAGTGGCAATGCATTGATCCCGTCGCCGTGTTTCCTCACACTTACATGTACTTTTTTTTTCTCTTGCCTTTCCCCACTTCTCTCTTCCTCACTTGCTTTCAGTGAGACCTCTTAAGCTGTGACATTTCTGTTTCCCTGGAGACAGAGCATGCCAGCCGGTTGCCATGGCAACTCCCTGCTCTTTAAGGCCCGCACAGCATTAGCCCACCCCCTATACCCCGTACCAAGGATGTGGGGTATGGGAAGAGGGGGCTCCAGAGAGAAAGCACACCTGCTGGCTTCTTGCTAATTGGCTATTTCTCTTCCTCACTACTTCCCCGTATCTGCTTTAACTTTTTACCCCCTCCCTGGATTGCCTCTCTCTCTCTATTTTTTTATACCTCCGTATTGCTCCCCATCCACTGTAGATATGGTTTCTCACTCTCTGTTGCTACCTTCTTTAACTCCTTCTTGCGCTCCTTTATATACACTCTTTTTCTGCTTGTAGAGCCCAACCACAACTCTGGCCCTCAGCACCTGGCATTTATCTTCATCTGACCCTGTCAGTTCCTTCTTCCTCTACCTCTTTATTTCATTTTCTAGTGCTGCTCCTTTATGTTGTCATCCAAGGGCCCTGCTGCCATGGGTGTGACCCTTGCACATACTGTATTTATTATTGGTTGCTTGTCATGTTGGGGATATCACAATTTAAGATTATTCTGATAGGTGGCCCTGGCTAAGAGCATCAGGTAAATGTAAAAGGTTAAATGTACTCCTTTGTCCTTCCACCACAGCATCCTCTTAACATCTAAAGACAGAAATAAATCTCCCTCTCCAAGACATTGTAGTGTATTTCACCTTCATTGGAGCACAGTCATGGTGTGGATGAGTGCAAATTACCAGTGGGGGTGTGTGTTAGGGCTACGGTTAGTTGGTTAGGCCCATCTCCTCCTGGTGACAGATCCTCTCTCAGGACACCTCCATAGATTAGAAATCATCATCTCCCTCTCTCTCACACCCAGTGATCTCCACATCCTCATTCCTGCAGATCCTTGTGGCTGCTCTCCCTACACACACCTCCATTTGGCAAACCGCACAGCTAGTATTTCTCATCTTTTTCTGAGAGCTGTGCTGCCTGAATGCACCTACTGATTGAATGACATGTTTGTAAAGCGATATTTATAATGTGCAATGTATTGTTTGTCCTGATCTGTCCATTTGCACTGAATATAAGGTGCTGTCGTTCCTGTTCGACATCTGACACAACACCCTTGTGACCACATGAGCTGATTATGCTTCGTCAGTGCCATAAAGAAAAACCTGTCGTCTCATAGGTGATGAACAGAGAGTTTCAGATGCTCATTTCTGTGCTGTTTTTAATGCTGGGCTCAGGGTGTTTTTCTTTGGTGGTACTCGTCACAGGGAGGCTTGACAGGTGGCCAGACCAGCCTGTCACCCCATCGGCTGGTGACATTTGAGCGATATGAAAATGACTTTTTCGAGGCTCAGCTATTCGTATTCAATTAAGTCCATGAACAAACCTTCTGCGTGTTTTCCTGCTGATAAAGTCTTAGCTATTGACTTGTGAGCAACGCCAGTGACGATTACGAAATCTGTTTGCCGTCACACAATGAATGTTGAGCAGTCTGTTTGTCTATTTGCCAGGAAGAAGATAGGCAAATAGATGGTTATATCAGTGAAATGCGACTGGGCGAGATAAAACAAAAATAGCAGAATCTAAAGGCCTCACCAACACTCCTATAAATGCCACGTAGTGGATAGGAGATATTAGCTGACATATCATTAGTAAAGGTGTATTTTTCTACTGTCAGGTTCTGTTCATCATATACATTGCCTGGGGCACCTGTGGCTCAATGGGATTTATTAGCGCTGAGCTGTTCACTCTCATGATGGCAAATTTTGGTGGATGACAAAAAGATTTAAAACAAAAAGGACAGAATGTGGACACAAAAGGCCTTGTGACCTTCTTTCAGTTTGCTTCTGCTCGGGCTCAGTCCGCCTGCCCCATTTAGCTCCAGCACCTGGAGCTCACGATCACACTATCGATCCATTGATTGGCTGGGTTTCATCTGTCCAACCCATCCAACTTTGAGCACTTCAATTATCAGAGCCATCGCAGCCACACAGCCGCGAGTGGCAGCCGGTCCAACACTGCAATCTGTCAGGGAATGAGATCCCAACCTCAACGTCATCACAGCAGACGTTCTTCCATAAGTCACCTTGATCATGAAGGGCCATCAGGGGCTGACAGGGGAGTGAAAGGGTTCAACTAGCCTTAGAGATCACTGCAGATCAGCTCAGCTCAGCAGCACAATCTACCCAGCTCCAATGCAACCCTACGGGCTGAGATTTCAGAGTTAGTCTGACACACCTTGGTTGGCAACCTCAAGGGCTTTCACAGAAATGTACTTCATAAAAAATGAAATGTGTTTTGGGAAGGTAGATTAGTTTAGGTGTGTTGTGTTTTTCCAAATGGTCAGGCTGAAGGCTCTGTCCTAAACTTTTTTTGGTCCAATTGAACCCCACCAAATTGTAAAACCATCACTGCCATGTAAGAGTTAATATATATATACACCCTATGAATTATAATGCAATTCATAGTGCTTTACTGCAAGAAAAACAGTACATAAGCACATAAACCAAGACCAACATTAAAAGCAGCCAACCTTAAGTCGTGATTCTCAGGCAGTAGCTGTGACGAAACGGTGTCACACGTATAAGTGGTGCGTACAAAATGACCAGTTTTTTTTTATCATGAGTGATGGTAGACATGGACAAGGACAGGTTTTCACAAGCCGTCTGTCCGGCCTGAACCAGCTGGCCGGTGGGGGACGGGATATTGATCTGACATCCAGTCTGAGCTGGGTGAAACAGCACGGCCATACCGCCGCCCACGCCAACACACAGCCACTCTATAAAAAGATTCCTGTGGAAGTAAGGTTGAGTGTGTGTGCATGTGTGTGCGTCTGTGTATGTGTGAGAGAGAGAGGAAGAAGGGCATAAAGATTGCTTGTATGTGCGTGACGGTGTGCAAGGTACATGGAAAGTGTTCCTCAGTGTCTATGCATGTGTGTGCAAATGTATGCTCCCTTGTCTGTGTGTTTAAAACCCCCTCCCCCCACCAGGGTGACTTTTGCTGACATCCTCAGATTTGGAGTTTTGTGACTCAGAGCTGCAGAAACGGACAGAGCCAGGCTGGTAGCGAGGCCAGATGGACAGCATTCAAGGCAGAAATTAGTCACCACACTTCTCGCTTTGAACACACCACAATGGTGCTGCTAGTTTTGACAAACAAATTGGTGGTGCCAGTGGTAAGAGTGGAGTATATCCCTTTGATGTTTCAAATACCTACCTCCCAAACAGCATTTGAAAAAAAGATGGGTTTTTTTATATATCAGAAAAGCAGTGGAAAGATAAATGTTGTTTCACCTATGACCAAACACCTTTCACCAACTACTTTCTCCGTCTGTGACGTCACAGCTTTCCCTAAAACAAAGTTCACAGCAGTTTTTAGTGAATTCAATTTTTGGGGGGTTTTGTTTTGTCATAATGCTTTGCTTTGATTTTAATTCTTATCAAGCTGTATTTACTCCTCTAAGATGATTAACTAGAAAATACAACATTTTCCCAAGTGCATTGCTTGCTAAAACTTTGGCCCATTCATTTGTTTCATCTACATAATTTCACTGAGCTGTAATTACCATAACAAAGATTTGGTGTCCTCTGGTGACATTGCTCAGAGAACAAATTCAAACTCAACAGCTCTCAAATAACATCTAATATAAATGAGAATTGGCTGGGATGTTGACAGCTTTATGATATGAAGCAGATAAGGTAGAAAATACACCAGATTAGAGCTATTTTCGAAGGAAAATGCCTCTTAAAGTACCAGAGAAACATAGTAGCAAGAGACTTATCATTACCTTGTAATTCCAGTTAGCCTTGTCTCTCCTTAACTGAATGCACTGAGACTTTGACTTTTAGTTGCTTGCCTCTTCCGCAGTGGACATTTGTCACACTGAATGTAAAAGTTTTCTCTTTTATGGGTTTTCTAGTGGCCTGATCGTGTGGAACTTTAGTAGACATCAAATCAATAGTAGACAAAGAATATAATAATCAGCTTTTTATATAGAAGTTATGGACCTGAACGAAAGCAATGTAGAGAAACTAAACTTTTTTCTTACTTTGTCTGATCACTTACTTTTCTGTTAAACCCTTCAACACTTTGACCAAATGAAAATAATTTTTTATCATTAGACATTTGGAATGGATATGGACATTTGGTTTTATGTTGTTATGCAGTCTGCTTTGAAGGTAAAATATAGTGTATACAATATACTTTATGCTACTAAGATATAAACTATGCTACAGTAACTATATTATACTTGTAGCATTACCTTTTTTTATTTTAGCTATGATGAAATGAAGATATTGTGTTACTCATACACATTCTTACTACTGCTGCCTATAGTACAAATATCTATACCCTGTATAAGGCAGGTGAACACTATGGTGAAAAAAATCCATTTCAGTGAAGGTGAAAAACATATGATAAATGCTTGGAGAAAAAAAAACAAGTCAACGTCAAGAGATCAAGGAATTCCTTTAAGTCGTAAAGCTAGAGTGACAAGGCTAAGAATGGAATTATCAAGATGAGCCTGGCCCTACTTTGCCACCGTCGTGCTTAAACAGGCACTTTGCTGTGAAAACTGCTCTAAGCCACTGTATTTTCTACCTTATCTCCCACATATCATAAAACCGTCAACATTCTACCCCATTTTCATTTATATTGGATTTTATTTGAGAGCCACTGAATTTGAATTTTGTTCTGTACGGGTTCAAAGTCTTTGTCATGGTAAATTCATTTCTGCAAAATTACACAGGTGGGCACACAGTGGCTCAGTGGTTAGCACTGTTCACTCATGGTAAATTAAGGCACCCTGTTCCTTTCAGCGTAGCAGTTGCGCAGACTCACTGTGATTGCAAAGGCACCGCAGACCCCAGGGTGCCCTGGGTTCAACCGGCCCAAGGTGGACAGCTGGAGGTGCAAGACATCTGACTCTGCAGAGACTGACAGTAATGATTCCTTGTTTTCATGGATATGATCGATTCCCAGATGAATTGTGTTGCTACCTTACCTTATACAAAACATATGATGATTATATCATATGTAAGCATAAATTATATGAAACATATGATAATTTACCTTATGATTCTCGCAAGGTTCTTTAGTCTTGGATCTGAGTGATGCCTGACAGTAACTGGTCCTTGCCAACCCCCATGCCCCAGTTCTGCCTGTGCCGTGCCCTGCTCAGGAGGAGCAACAGATTGTCCACACTGTTTCACAGGAGGATGACTCCACCCTGCTCCTCTCTTGTAAAGCAACACAAGGATTAGTATCTGTGCATCCTCTTTATCCAGAGCTAACACCTTTACCATGACACCAGCACCACACAAAGCCAACCTCAGCTGAGGCTTGCTGCACACACGCACGCAGCGCGTTCCACAACATGGGCACTCTGACTGCGACTGGGTGTCAACACAACCCAACTCAATTACTTTAGTCTGCAGCGCACCACTAATCCTCACCCCACCTCTCCTCGACTCCACCGCCATTATTCCTGTACATCAACAGATTTGCATGTACTTTCACGCCACAATTTAGTTTGCTGTTTATTTTTAGAAGCCCACGCCTAATTAGGGGGAGCTGGTGTAGAACACAAGCATAAACGGCAACATTAGTGCTGGCGCTAATGAGAGAAGATATTGTGGGTAAAGCTCAGTAATTTCATCCTGTGCTGTATTATTATTCTTTCATTATCATCTCAGCGGATGGCTGACCCTTCTACCTCTCTTGCTCTCACTCTTTCTCTCCTTCTCTTGCTCTTGGCAGTGTAGGGCTCACTCCCTTCCCTGGTTTGTGTGTGTGTTCAGGTGTAGATACAGTAGTTGTGCAGAAAAATACACATGCGTTTGCGTATGCTGGCATGTCCGGGTGCAGGCTTGTGCATGACAGAGTCTTCTGACAAAGCGCAAACAACGATGAGCCATGGGGAATGATGTGAGAAAACCACTGAGTCGTCCCCTGAACACCTATTTTTCATAAGGCCCATTAGATACAAGCCCTCGTCTCCAGTCCCGCGCCCCATCCCCACACTGTTAAACTCATTGGGAAAAGCAGACACAGCGGAGAGAATCAAAAGTAATCAGTGTACGTCAGGGACGCTTCATAAACCCTATGCCTGTGTTGCAGGAATAATTTCCCCAATCATCCGCTGATTTCCGTGTCTCTGATTTTATTTTTTACCAGGATAACACTCATCTGTTACCATAATGCACCTGGGCATGTTCCATGCAGATGCTGATGATTTTGGGTCCGGGGTGGTGCGACTGGATGGAGTGGTGGGATGAGGTGAAATGGAGAGGTATTACACAAATTATCCGTCACACTGGCAACGTGTCCGTGGAGGCAAAGCAGGGGATGCATTGCTCTGGGCAGTCAGCTGTGCTGGGCTTTATGTGTGCCAGCCTTGTCATGGGCTCATTATCTTTATCAATTTGCTCTTACTATAGGGACTGCAGTGAGTAGACAGTGTTATCTCTCATATGCTAAGCTGTCCCCTCTATTAGTATGCAAACATGTCCATTAAGTCCAAAATATTTTCTTGCCTTCTGCAATTTTGCCTCATGCTGAGATAATACAATCATTGTCCATTATTACGGTGACCAACCGGGCACAGACAAGAAAGTTGTTTTTCGAAAAATGAATCCCATCCCATCCCATCAATGTATTGTTTTAGCCAGGGATGTTAACTGCACTGTTTATTGATGACACTGCTGGTATCAAGAAACCAGAGTAGAGGGATGAGTTTAACAGATTCATCAGCCGTGCAAGGGAAGATGGTCCATGGGTTGTCATCAGTTACCTGGTCAGTGGTGGCAGGAAGCTGTGGGGCTGTGTGCTGTCACGCCTGTCTCCCCGCTGGTCCTCTTGTGCCAGAGCCCCTCTGTGCTCCTCTGCCTAATCAGCCTGCTCAGTATGCAGAACAACCTCCCTGACGGCCCCAGCGCTCAGCCCCCAGTCACTGACCTCCCCTAAAGCTATGGAGCCGAGCTGGGCTGAGCTGTGCCCAGTCAGCCGGTGCCAGATGTCAGATGCGATGGATGGCAGAGATAGTTATGCTGAGGAACAAGCGGGACTGGATCAGGTAGCATTGGCAAAGACTTTGTTACAGTTTGCCTACTGGGGAACCAGATGGGTGCTACTTGTTTGTCTCATAAGACAACAAATGTGAGTGTCAGAATGTGAAAACATCCGCAGGAAATTGTGTGCAAAGCATTTTTATTATTATAATTATTTAACTGATAAATCGCTACATATTGTATTTGTCTTTTCAATACCACAGCACTCTGGTAAGAATATTTCAAATATTGGTTCTAAGTCCCAGTTTTTTCAGATTTATTTCAAAATGACAAACCCATAAAAATTTATTTTTTTTCACAATAATTAATACATACACCAGTAATGGAACATGCTGTATAATGAGTTCATGAAAGCTTAGATTTGCTGTTCCAAACATCCAGTCCTTGTTAGCATTTTAACAGTAAAATCCCTTTGTCACACAGGACCTTACATGGTTCATAGATACAGAGGCAGAAAGAGTGAAGTATTTGGGAAAAAATGAGATGAACTGTTGGATGAAACAGACTTAAGCGAGCAGGTATGGAAAAATAATGTCAGTATCTCTGAGCTCGAACTTGATAAATATCTGTTAATCTTAAAATGGTAAAGACCCAGGCTGAAAAGGAGCAGAGTGGATGTTGGTTACTTTTGAACTGTTCGGATTCACTGCTGTACTTCACTACGATGCATTAGTTAATCATGACTTGCAAATTTGCAGTAACAGCATACCTCAACAGTCATTCAGCTGTTTTGGATACACGCAGGTGATGCAGATGACACTGTCTCTGCCGACACAATCGCTCTGAGGCATTGGCTGAAATTCTGTTGTTCTGCTATTTGTGCTTTGTTTCAATATAGTCTCAGTAGAACAGCCTGCTCTTGTTTGTTTGGGATTTTTGGGAACTACTGTCAGTTCCATGACGTCTGCACTGCCAACACTATTTCAGTGTGATCACTAGGAAGTGAAGTGCAGAACACCAAAGCAGTGGCCGCTCATTATAGACAGTGTGGCCAATCTCAACAAAAACACAAATCCCACTTGAAGTCAAGCGTACTGAACGTACACAGACACATATTGAACATACACAGTCCCTCCCATTCACACTCTGTAATGAAGATAAGGCTGATGTAATCCAAAGCAACACAATACCCATAACCACATGCTGATGTCCTCACATCTGCTATATGTCAGGCAATTTCACCAGAAAATCACATAAAAAAAGAAAAGAAAAGAAAAAACTCTCCTCCCTGGGAATTCAGAAGTAGAATTCCTTGTCTGCCTCTCAACATGTCACACTTTAAAAGGAGTCTGGGTATTGATCTCTGGGAAGAGAGTCTGTCAGGCTTGCCATGTGCGTGCCCCCGGCTCCCGGCTCAGCCAGAGCCCAGAGAGGATGTTATCCCCCGGGGCTGATTAGAGGCATTTCACTGGGAGACTCCCAGGTCACTCTTTAAGCTCCTTCCCCCCCTCCCTCCCTGCAAGCCTGCCATGTCAGACACCCGAGACTCAGGGAGATGACTCCAGAGGAAAGTGACATATTTTTACAGCTGTAACCTCCTAGTTACTCTTGTTTTTAGCCATTTTGTGGTATGTGTCACAGAAAGTTCTGAATTAATTACTGCTGTGTGTCTCACGTTTCCACCACGCGTGTGCATGGTGTAATCTTTCACCCGTCGGTCCTCATCGTCACCGCTGTGCTCTGATTGATCACACGGTCTGATTCTGTCAGACACCGGTTCCAACCCACTCACTGCTATGAGAGGGAAAGGAAGACGCTGAGAGAAGAAAGAATAATCCATTTTCACCGATATCACACAGCGTTTTTGTAATTTTACAGTTGTCTTCAAATCTGCGGTGTGAACTGCTTACTTTTAGAAGAACTCCTTGTTTTTTTGAAGCAGTTTTGCAAGTCTATTTCACAGGGGGAGAAAATGAACCTATAGTGCATTGAGAGAGTAAGCAGAGCAAGAGAATAGTGCTAATATGATGTGTGTAGGAAAGAGAGACATGTGATGGAGGGGGTGGAGATCAGAACAAGGAAGGCACAGAAACAGTGCCTTGGCACAAGCTCTCAGAACAAGTTGTTCACTATTGTCTGCATCTTTCAACCACAATATTAGAGTGCACAGAATTTGTGGTTTGAAGGCACAGATTTAGTGGCTCCAAAAAGGAAAAACCAAAGGGGCATTTGCAAAAAATCTCCTTTGCTGAACATGACATTCAAGCAAGAAAATGAAACAGATTCATATCAATGTTTGGGTAATCTCAGCTATACACGAAGCACTTGAATTTTGGCTCTGCACATTAATCTTAAATCTGCATTAGATCAGGTTAAGTCAATATAGTAATAAAAGTAATCCTGATTTATTGGTGTAAATGACAAAGTGAGACTCAAAAAGATCAGGAGCATCTGTTCACTCTGAAATAAGTGTCAATGGCAAAATGAAATCTCTCTTTGCTCGATGAGCAAACATAAAGTTGTGTCTCCTAAAAAGCAGAACAAGCAAGACAAAACGTCACTAAGCAATGCCGGATGTTTTCTTTTGTCATTTTGCTGTTGTTTGGAATATATTCCTGTTCTATAAAATGACCATCAGTGTGCCGCGCTGTACGCTGCATACTGATTAAATGCTATCAAATTTCCTGTTGTTCCCGTTCGGTGCTGCATTTAAACTGCCTCGTGCAGCTGTAAAACCAGGAAAAAGAGACAAAGCTTACTGAATAAGTCTGGATGCAAACTCCATCAGAGGCCCTGGGGTTGCGGTGCCATGCCTTCTGTCTCTCAGCAGGTCAAAGCAGGGACAGGGTGTCTACCGGGGGGCAGACTGACCTTTACCTTATTGAGTTAAGCATGATGAGATTACAGAACAACCTGAACTGCCAGGCCCATTACCACCCTGTTCTCCATTAGTGACCTCTGGCTAGGACTAAGTGTATACAGTGCTTGCATTCAGACTGCACAAACATACAACACACATCCGCGCTCACAAAGGCAAGGTTGCATGTAATAAGCCGCATGCATGTACACACAAAGACATGCGTAAGCCATGCCATAAACATCGAACACGTGCAAGTGCATGTACATAAGCACACACTTGGTTATGTGCTTAAATATTCCTCTCCAGTACACATAAGAGGTCGAAGTGCATACATACATGTATTTATGTGTCCATGTAGGTGAACCTTTTCGTGCAGTATGTGTACAAGTCTGCGTTTATTGTGCAGCAGAGGTGGCCCGCAGGGCGAGCATGCTCTGTGCTTCCCTCGCCTTGTCGCGTTTGTCTGTTCCTATCTGCCTCACAGCCTCCTCTGCCTCCCCCACACTCTGCCTGGGGAGTGATTAAATCAGTGTACGCCTGTCCACAAGCCAAAGAGATTGGCACACACACACAAGCACACAGACGCACTCACACACCACAAAACAACCGCGCCGTCGCTTAAACAGGCACGCACTTACACACAGTGACACAGTACAGACCCAGATGTACAGACGCATATATTTACCTACATCCCCCAGACAAGCATTTGAACGCAAAACATCAAATATTTATTCAGTCCCAAACATGGACTGCCACAAGATCACGTTCTCTCAGCCTGTCACACTGACACCAGGTACAGCAGCTAACTTGCAGTAAGTACGGCCATCTGTATGTGTGTGTGTGTGTGTGTGTGCAGGCCCTGTAAGATCTGTCCACAAATAATACACACTTTGCTTGACTGCTCTGTATTGCTGGTTAGTTAGTCGTGTGTGTCAGTATGTTATATAAAGTCTCTGTACATGTATCATCTGTGATCATATGGGGCCACTTTGCCTCCTTTGTATGCCTGGGTGGAAGTGTCTTAATGACTCACTGTGTGTGTGTGTGTGTGTGTGTGTGTGTGGTGAGGCATCCTGATGTGTGTGCATTTAGAGTGTGTGCTTTTCTACATAAAGGGGTGTCCATGTGTGTAGTGCTGTGCAGGGGGGTGAGTTTCAGTGTGTGCGTGTGTGGCAGAGCGTCCTTATGATAAGTGACTCCCAGGCTGATTAAAGAGAACTCTTTCTCTCCATAATGAACACAGGAGATCCATCAGCCATTGCCTTTGAGGAACGCCAGGCGCGTCAGCGGCTAAAGTGCCTGTGATCTCTCGGATTTCAACCAGCGTTGATTAACTTGGCAGCATATTAAGTGGAAAGGTATTGAGCTGGCTGCAACAGCAAAAACACATCACAGACAGTTTGTGTTCCAGGCAACGGTATGAAGCCATATTTGCATATCCGAGTAAAGTTAAAGTGCTTATGTTTGGGAGTCAGTGCAAATATGATTAGGGTTTTTCGGGTCAGCTGAGTGGGTCAAGGTATTATTAGGCTTATGTCTGTTCGGGTCTAAGGAAGGAGACGGAGTGTGTACTTGTAGTTACAATTGTACATTTCCATGTTCAACAGCATGTTTAAAAATATGCATTTTTTTTAACGTTAAATACACTCTACTGATTCACAGGGGAAATGGACCTTCACCTTTTTTACGGATAAAGGATACATCATCACAAGTTTCAAGTAAATATCTATCCTGTAAATCAATTAAAATAGTAGTATGATTGATGATAAAGTATGATTGGTATTGATATGACAGTTTTTACATAGGCAAGACGCTATGTCACTCACAGAAAAATTAGGTGATCTACAGCAATTAAAGAACATCTGCTTTCTTTAATCTTGCTAATGGCGTGTACAGCGGCATTTTGGGAGCTTCAGCTCAATCTGCCCTCCCCAGATGGAACTAGGGCATCAATTTGTTACCTGGCTCAGATAACTTTGACCAAACATTTTCTTTCTTATTTAGTATCTAGAAAAATGTTTCTATTTCTGCAGGGAAATACAGTAGTTTTGCTATCAACAACAGCTCCTGGATAAGTGTCGTTATCCCGCAGATCAGCTTGATCTCCTTTATCTTTACTGTGACAAAGGCCAGTCAGGTAGAACAGATCTGGATGTGTCTGACGGTCCCCAGACTTCCAGAGGGGAGATATGGTATGAGGTTTTTAAAAAAATGCAAGGAGGGCAAATTGGGGTTTAGCGTAAATGTACAAAGGTAAACTTCAATAAGGCAGCACAGGGACTAGTGCGGCTCTTTTATCATTTATTGGCCAGTGCTCTCTCAGCCTGCTGGGAGTTGTCCCACTTATTCCACCATACACACCTTGCCACGTAGGTGAACCCTCCTAATATGGGATAGGCCCCTGCCTCTCCTGCAGCCTGCTGCCTGATCTGATATCAGGCCAGTGGGAAGCTTTGCTCACATTTTCACTCCAACTACATTTCCCAGAAGGTCTTACTCTTGGCTCTACTGAACCCGGGGGCACATTGATAGAGAAAGGGTCTCAAATCTGATTCGGAACTAAGTGGAAAAAACATGAGGAATGAATCAGCCTTTGTGCGAGCTCACATTTCATCTCTAAACGTGTCAACTGTAGCAAGCTGTCCTATTTTGAAGTCGAGTTGCGAGGGAATGTTTAAGAAGTAGAAGCATTCAAATGTCTCCAAGTCAATTTCATCCCCCTTTTCCTCTAGTCAGTCATGGATTGTCGCTCCCCTACCATCATGGGTAATTTGTTTCCTCATGTTTACAACATCAGACATGGCTTTTGATTATGCATTTTGTGTTTGGAAATGAACTCATCATTTCAGCTGTAAATGGCATCGAACTGAGCCCCCAGCCAGGCAAAATGGACATAGATGTCAAGCACTTTTGATCATGCTACAAAGCAACCGACTCCGTCTGACCTCTGGAGGGGTGAGGGGTGGGGGTCAAATAATTGTCATGTTGCACATCCGAATCTTCTTTTTCCCTTTTTCAAACCAATCTTGATAGGCTTGGGTTTGCCTTCATTGTGTTGTATGCCACTGACACTCTCACCCTGGATTAAAATCTCAATTAACTTGAGTGTCAGGCTGACTTCCTGGAGTTGAAAAGGCAAAGGGGATACTGAGGAGGAGAGGGGACTGTGTGACACATGGGATCATGGGATGCTTGCAAGTCTACTGCAGGGGGCACCGTTAGTTTGGCTGGCAGTGCTGCTATGCTTTGTCTACTGGACCCCTCCCCCTCCCAGCTCAGTCTGTCTCTTACTTTGTTTCTGTCTGTCCCTGTGAGAAGCCCTCATAAAGCAGAGTGTAGGGCATGGACGAGGGGCAGAAGGACAGCTCAGGCTTTGCTATGACAAAAAACCCCCCCAAAAGATCTCAGTGCATGGCCTCATGTTAGAAGGCTGACAGGGCCACAAAATCAAGATTTCCTCCAGTTTTACTTGGGAGGTTGACTTGAGTGTGAATGTTAGCCATCACTCGCTGCCACGGCCGCAGGCACCAGCCCGTCGACATGGTCTGAACGTGTGGGTCACCTTCGTGACAGAAATGACACGCCTGATCAAAAGCTGGCCATTTGCCGATGGGATGCCTCAGTATTTGTGCCCAGCTGTGCCTGCCTGCTTGTCTGACCTTGGCCTCGCGTCATGAGGGTTTGTGTGGCAAATAATGGCTAATCTGGCCCCAGCTAGTGCTCCTTTGGTGTCCCCTTCATCCCTCGTTTCATCTTGGCAATCTGTTTCTGAGCTATATGAGCTCGCGGCCTTTCCAGGGAGCCCTGATGAGGCTCTGTAAGCACGGCTGACTGGAGGATGGACTTTTGTCTCAAAGGTGATGACCAGCGGGTGGCGTTGGGGTAGAGGCAGCACGGTCAAGAAAATGACAACACTGTCAATCATGAACTGTTAATGACAAAATCAACATCTTGGCCAATACTTTCCCCAGACTGCGTGGGTCTGCTTCTGTGGGGGAACTGCAGGAAGCACTTTGCCTGGAGGCGGCGCTGTGCTGGGCCCGTGCTGGCTTTTCTGTACAGCAACCATCTGCCCATGACGGCTGGACCTGCCACAGACATTAGCAACATCACTGCCACTATGACAACTCTCACACCAGCTGCCTTTATCTCCACAGCTTTGTTTCTTTGTCAGTGTGAAATACCATTTGAATTTCAAATGGAGCATAAACAACCCATAATCTGAGTACAGAGAATCGTGTTTTTTTCCATGCTGGTATGACAGAGCCTTTATGTGCTGAGGCTATTCTATCAGCTTCATATGAAAGCTACAGTGTTTTTTTCTCCGTAAGCCCTCAGCTAGTGATCCAATGGGCCTCCCACTGCAAATGGCAAATGTCTCTTCCCATGTAAAGCACTCATAGCTCTTTATTGAGGATCATTGCACTGGCAGTATCTTTCAGCCAAACATCGGCGTTACCATTCAAATGCTGAAATTAATTCTGCAGCCAGGGTAAAAAGGTGAACAGTCATAACAGTAAACTCTCTCTTGCTCTCCTCTCTCTCTATTTTTCTCCCTTTTATATAGCCAGGAGCAGCATTTTTTATTTATTTATTTTTTTGCTGGGCGAGAATGTCTTTGCATCTGAAATGTGCATTAATGCACCGCTAAGGTCAACTCAGCTCATTTAAAAAACAAAGCATTCAGTGAGTTGTAGGTCCACAGGTCTGCTGGCACAGAGGAAAGATTTATTGTCTGCCCTGTGCTTGTGCTGCTGTTCCTCGTTACCAGCCAACTCTGACCCCGTCCTGCCGACACCACAGAGATCCTTTATCTCCATGGACAACTTCTGTATGAATACATTTTAGTCAATGTGGAGCACCATGCTGCCCGCACGAGTGCCCTGGCATGGGTTGACACCACACACCGCCGGGAGGGCTGGGTGAGAGGGAGAGATGCAGGGAAAGCGAGAGACATCTGCTCTGGTCACCCACCCTGCTATGCCCTATTGAACCGGGAGCCATAGCATCCCTGCGGTTAACTCTTTTCCTGTATGCAAGAGGGTGTGTGTTATACGAGAACAGCGAAGACGGGAGGTGGGATGGAGAGCAAGCGGGAGTAAGGGGATGCTTTGCCATATGGCCGATTCCCTGCTTGGGTTGAGCGAGAGGAGCAAAGGGACTGCAGGCACAAGAGACAACCAGAGAAAGCACTGTGAAAAATGTCTGTTTTTCACAACTCATTTAATCTTCCATTGCTCTAAGAATCTTATTTGCCTTAAAAGCAGGAGAAAAACTACCTTTGTCGCGAGATGATCTGACTTGATGCAATTCAATGGTTTTTTATTTTTTTATTCTGAATAACCTGACACTATCCTGCCACATTTCAATACATAACAGTGTGAGCTCTTGGAAGTTCTTGCATTGAAATTTAAACTAATTGGTACACAACTGAAACAAGCTCAATGGGAAAGCAACCAACAAAGATTTCTTTATTTTTTTTTTTAAACGCTGAACTCCAGGTAAACTGAATACTTAATATGATTATTTTTTGCAGTGTGGGCATGAAAGGCAAGCAGAGGGTGGGAGTCACAAAAAGACCTTTTATCTTGCCATCCCTCCCGCTCTTCAAGAACGTGCCTGGAAAACGTAATGCTCACCAAAACCCTGCCTGTCTATGTCGGCCAGCAGTAAAGCAATGGAGCTTAGAGAAACTCAGACTCATCAGAAAAAAAGCAGTAACATTGAAATCTAAAGATTTTAACTTTTTAAACATTTTGATGTTCCCTGTGTGATACTAACCTGTAATAACCTACAAATGATGGTTTAATGGATTGTTGGTTAAAGGACCTGAAATGGAGACCATCATCCCCAAACCATTGACACCACATGTAATGGGGGTAATGCTTTTAACTGAAGTCAGGAAGACAGAGAGAGGTAGACTGGATAAATATAAAAATAAGTAAAACGTTTTAAGCCAAAGAGAATGGAGGGGGAACATATCTATGGTAATAACTATGGTAAGAGATAATGCTCCAACAATAAACACAGTGGACTACGGCAAATTATAAACTTCATACACTGGTAGTTCACAACATCGACTCAGTTCCTTGTGACATGTCAGCAGGATACCATGATTTCTTCATCCATAATGACATTAGCCAGTTTAGCTTAAAATGGTTCTGGCTTTCCATCATAATTACTGAGCACCAAAAGAAAAGCACGACAGCAAAGCAGCCATTTCCATAGCTTATTCTGTATGAGGTGCATAATTTATGGTCAAAGTTAGTTTTTTCTTTTTTTTTAAGTGACATATCTCATCACTTGAATCAATTTTAAAAAATACCAGGGCAGGGATTAAAGAATTGTGGAACTTTAGGAAGTTGTTGCAATTCAAAATAGAGATGACAGGCTTTTAGCAAGGGCTGAAAATCAACATTGCATCTTGATTTAAAACATGTCAGCATCTCCAACAAGATGATGAGGCTTTTGAAGGACTCTTGAAGGATGAGGCTTGTGACTTTAAATAATTGACATGTAGTCATCAGATTACTTAAAATCACTCACTGCAGCTGCAGCCGAGTCTGAATGGTCCAGGATCCATGAAATCAGCAAAGAGATGCTTTCATATGCTGCACTGTTTCTCTCAATGTTTGGCTGAAGTTAAAAAAAAAAATAGTAGTTGTCCCGCACTCATCAGGCTGCATCTTGATCAACATCTGCTACCCTTTCTGAAAACCAAAATTTGAACCCAGATGTATTCACTGATTCATTTGATTTCATTAAACTTTTGAAGGTGAATTTGTATTATTTTGTAATTAAAAATTGTGTCAGTTTTCTTCCAAGAATGGAAGGACAATCAAGTCTTACTATCTGGTCTTACACAGCATCATTCATTCCACTTTTTGAAATTCTAGGTCTAGGTAGCAAACTAAATTTGTGATTTTGTGATTTGTGATTTTCCATTCTGTACTTTATCAATAGGCTGATATAAGCAGTGTGTAGAAAAGTATTTTGATTCTAATAATATTAAATCATTCACATAAAGAAACCACCACTAACATGGAAATTTGTATGTAGTCAAAAATTTATATGACGTTATATGTCTACTTCCTACTTCCTACTTCAAGCCCATGATCGAGAAAGGGACAACATTTTTTTTCTTATTGCTCAACCACTTACCCAGACTGACAAACAATAAGTGCAACAGAAGACTGAGCTTATATTAGATGTAGCAAAGTTCAACAATCCAACATCATAAACTGCAGCATTTGGTGCCACCATGCACTGATAATATTCTAAGAGTAGAAAGATCACAGTGAAGGACAGACACACTGGGGGGATTTTTTTTTTCCTTTGTTGAGAGAAGTAAGGTGAGAAACGAGACAAGGAGATTCAGTTGGGAGAGAGTTACAAAAAAGAGACAAGGAGAAAGACAGAGACATTCAAAGAGAAAAGCCAATGATGCTGCTCATGCATTGGGATCGCCACGCCCACTGAGCAGCCTGGGGCTCTGAAGTGAAGGAAGGATTTCATCTGTCTTATCTCCTCTGTCTTTTTCTTCTTCGTCTTTTTTTTAAGTTACACAGAGAGCACGTCCCTATTTTCCCTTTTCCCCGCTTCAGTGAGGCAAAGATCTTAATCGCCCCTGACCGTAATCTACCAGAGTGGAACGCCTTTCTTCAATAGACAAAAAATGAGCTTATAGATGCTGCACCCTGCAAGGGTACAACATCACAGGGGTTATCCTCTGGTATAAAGGGGAGGGATGTGCGGTGTGTGTTTTGTCCTGTCGGGACCTATTGCAATGACATGCGCAGCAGACAGCAGATGGTGACAGGCATCGTGAAAGAGCAGTAAAGGAATATGATATGTAACTTCATCCAACTTCTCTCTGTCTTTAGGTTCACCTGCACAGAGTCTAAAAAAAAACATGGCAAAGTTTACACTGATTTTTTTCATTCCCCCATTTGTGTTTGTGGCTGTACTACTGGAAGGATTAAAAAGAGGACAATACCACAATCTTCATCATTGTTTTCAATAGCCATGAGCTGCAGTGCTGTACAACCAGTCACAGACAGATGCAGATGTCTCAGTTGCTCATAGAAAAGTCTGGATCCTGTGATACAAAGGTTGCAGGGGACTGTTGGTGTAGTCACGGGGGGGGGGGTTGCTGACATCTCTTGAGGCAATTCTGATGGATGACAGAGCTGCAATATACATCCACGTATCTGCCTCTAAAAGCCAAATATTAGTTTTGTTTTAATCTCCTTGCAATCTGATGGGCTGCCACATGACAGGTTGAAAAGTCAACTTATTTACAGTTGACAATTTAGTGTCTTTTTTTCTTCTTCTGGCATCTGAAAAGTCCTCATGTGGAAAAACCATCCATCTGGTGCTTGGAGAAGACTACATATTATTTGCAAAGAGAAGTGCAATCACAGAGAGACTGTTTTTGTCGCCACAGCCAATCCCTCTTGAAGTTTCTCTCTTTCTGCTGGGTATTGTGGGCCCCCCCTCCCCTTACTCTTCAATTTTTCCCCCTTCTTTCCCCGTTTTACTTTCGACATACCTCATTTTTTTATATATATATTTCTCCCTTTCTCTCTGTCACCTCATTTTTTTCTCATTGCCTTTGTCACTCTCCTTCCCTGTCTTGGTTTTTCTTGTTCTTTTGTTTCGTTGTCACTTCCTCTAGCAGCAGTGTGTTTTGTCATTTCTTTCTTGGTTCCAGTCTTTTTGCACACACACACACACACACACACACACAAATAAATCCTCTTTCTGTGAAGTCCCTGAAGTCAGAGAGAAAATATGATTTTCAAAATCCACAAAAAAAGTCACTTGCGCAGAATATTCACAGTGCATTATTTCACTTGAAAAATAACACTCACCCACCTAGCCCAGAGCTGAAAGCTGGCACATCAAACTTTCCAAGGATTCATCTGAGGTTTAGGCACAGTAGTTAGGCAGAGGTGTACATAATATGAGGCTCTGGTGGCTCTGTGAAGGGGGGCCTGCAACACGGCGAGGAGAGAATTTTATCCTAAGAGCTTTGTGTAATCCTTATCTCAGTATACATATTGTCTCTTCACTGGGGCGCTTCAGTTAGCCTGCCTCTCCTGAATGCTGAATGGTGACCAAGCAATGCATGACTCAGGGTGTGTCTTTTTGCTACACCCAGCGATAACTTGTTCTGAGTTAATAATTAGCAGTGTAGGAGTGAAAGTGCACAGGTTGGTGTTTGTACCTGCACTGCCATCTCCTTTCACCAAAATAAATATTAACCCCTCCTTTGTGTTCCATGGCAACAAATCATTTCGCATTTATTTCGGCCAATGCCCAATTGGAACATCGCGTACGCCGAAAGAAAGGCCGGGCTGTGATACGTCCTTGTTAAGCGCTTGCGTAGTCTACGTCTCTGAACAGTGCGGATTGGCAAATTGGATAGAATCCCATCAGGCGTAAATAATGGCAGCTATCTGTAAATAGTGCTGGAGCAGGGGAGCAACAGATGCTGCTCCTGGTGAAGGAAAAAAGCCTGCTTTCCTCCACTGAACCTGCTCCCCACATGCTGCCACTCACGTATTTCGCTCCCATTAACACTGATCTATATTAATTCCTTGGAAAAAAAAGGATGAATAAGGAAGTTGATTAAGGAAATGAAAATCTATTCTGCTGAGCCGAAGCTCAATGTGTTCCAGTCTGTTTCACACTCTGGGATTTTTAAACCTTAATGGCTATCCAGTTAGTCACAGATCAGCGAACCAAGGCTGGGATACAATGTTTATTTATTCATCTACTTTCTTTTTTAAACATTTAACCCACCTCCCTCAAGATGTCTGTATTCTTATCAGCGAAAGAAAAAGTCATGTCCTGAACTCACAATGAATTGCTAACCTCTCATGGAAGTACAGTCTCTCTCAGCAGCTCTGCTATCTCAAATTCTGCATGTTTACAGTGAACAAAAACTAAGCTACAGTAGTTTGATGAAATGTACCTGCCATTCATCAATAGGCCGAATGAAAGCTAACGCCTTCCCATGTCCACCGAGGCTTGTATCCTCCCATTGATTTTTGGCCGGGCATTTGCTCACCCAGAGCCAACGTCCAAATGCAATTTAAGTGTTGTGTGGGGACGCATGTCTAGCATAGAACCTGACATGGTGTGGTCAATAGCCCCAGGCAGTGAATGAGCTCTCCAGTGGTATACAGCAACAGCGAGACGTATTTCCTCTTCCAGCTCACCTCACGCCTCCTCGTCAAATTAAACGATAAAGGCTGGAGGGCTTTCTGCAGACTTTCTGCAGGCTTTCAGCGTGCTTTCACCCTTCCATCTCTAAGAGGACAAGGCAGGCAGACGACAAACACCGCTGCTCGCACATGCAGGGGGAGGGAAAAAAACACTTCAATTATTCCATTTAAAATGGCATCAGCTCTCGACCCTCTACTTCAGGAAATTAAATTTCAAAATGGACCGCGGTTTCGGCAGCAAAACAAAGGCGCTTGATGATTAAGGGTGGATTTTAATAATGCCAGATTTCTTCACAGGTCTGCAGAATATGGGAAATGAATGCAATAATATCCAGGTCTTGAAAGGTTAGTGAATTGAACAAAAAAAACTGAAAAAAGTACAGTGTGCAAACTTTTCCAATGATAATATCTTGTATATTTAATGGAGTCACTGGAGCCATTGCCATGTTACAATGTCTTTCAATGTTTTCTTGTTGTGTATGAGTACAGACGAGATACCGCAGAGTGATATTGCTGGTGTAACTGGTGTAACTGTCACAAGAGCTTACAGGGTTTTGGCCACTGACGTAGATATCAAGCGTATGCCAACATGAGCAGCTACTGCCATATGCTGTGTTGAAAAGTAACACAAAACACACAGGCATGTTAAAATTGACACGTGCTTTGTTTGAGTGTGTAGACACACACGAAGGCCGTCACCAGCCTCGGCATCCAAGCCCTCAGCTGGGTGAGTAATTGCCGCGGGAGGCTGATGGACTGTCATGGAGTCACACGAGCTTGTTTCCTCTGTTCTCCTCTCTTCTTCCCTTCTCGACTGGTGACACAGACAGACACTACGGAAGCACCTTGTGTTCGCCATGCATGGAGATAAACTGCATATTGCATTCTGTTTCAAGTGTTACAAATCTCTTGCAATAATATAATAAAAGATGCATTATTCATTGCTTCTGCAGTGACGACGGAGGGTGGGGGTGAAATATGCATACGGCATGTGTGCCATTTCGAAAAGCCAACACCGGGCAACATGTGACGGGAAGGGGGAACATCACATTGTGTGTCTGCTGTCATCAAAAGCTGGAGAGGGGAGATTATTTGAGCGAGGACAACATGGGCAGACACAGGGGCCACTTCGTGGCTGGTGAAATGCCTGCAATATTTGGAAAGCGAAGGATTCGGGTGTAAATAAGCATAAATTTTCAATCTACTGTATGATGAGAATCCATTTGTGGTCCCCAGGTGTGACAAACAAAAGGATTGGATGTGTTTGTTCCAGATCTGTCTAAATGGTTTTGCTTTATTTCCCATTGAGATAGGGTGCGCAGGGAGTGTGAGATTGGGGTGCTGGGGGTGCCAAGCGAGTAATTTTGCTGCCTACACTCTGCAGAGGGTATAATTGCAGACCTTAAAAATACCCATTCTGCTTTGGCACGTGTGAAAAGCCAGGGGGTTGGGGGGTGGGGGTTGATGGGCTGTCAGTCACGTTGGTACGTGAACATGTTGCACGTATGTGTGCATCTGTGGGTACGTGCGCACAAGGACGGTTGCACGTTAGAAAGAGATCTTTACAACAGATATGCATAAGCGTATGAGTACAACCATACATTTACAGGATATTATCATGGAGGGAAAGTGGAAAAAAATGTTTCCATTGTTTCATTCCGAGAAACCTCATCACAGTGGAGTATATTTATGAGGTAGCGTAAAATGCACTATATTTTTAGGGAACATATTCTATTTTATGTTGGTGATTTCCAAGTGCTTTTCTATTGGCCTGGGGGCCTGTATGAATGAGTAATAGACAGAGTAATGGCTTCATCCTCACCCGGCTAAATTTGTTTTTCTTCCTCCTGCCTTGCAAATACAAAAAAAAAACTGCCAAAAAAATGATAAATAGCAGCTACCCAATTACTCTGGCATCACCGTATTCAGGAATTTATGTTTACATTATCAAGATGTACCACTGCTCTGCATGACAACACCTTCCCACAGAAACAAATGGCATTTACATTTCCTCTGGGTGGTAGCAAGGTGCAGGTTCCTATTCATTTAGCCAGTTTCCCTCCTGAAGTAATGGGAGGCCCTGACCTAGAGCCTCTCTGTCAGCCCATTAGTGAGTGTGGAGAGCATTGCATTGGTGCCGCTGCTGTTCTGCCACTCACAAACACCCCATAGAATCAACACAAACAAGCCCAGAACGCTGCCCCTCCAGCTCACACACACACACACACACACACACACACACACACACAGCCAGGCAAGATGAAGCTGGGGCATTGATTTTATAATGATGCCCTGGCTGCTTCCAGCCACAGAGGAATTGGAGCTGGATGAGCTTAGCTCTTGGTGTGTGGAGAGTTTTTTGGACGGGAGCCCTGCTGGTTGCTGGGACTAGTCCGGCGGAGAGGCTGGGCTGCAGACGTGTGCAGTCGGTGGATCCAGAGCATGTAGAACATGGAGAGGCAGCCGTGCCCAACTTTACAGAAGCACCCGGAGCCAAGCGTCCCTCCTCAGCACACACAGACCTGCAACTGCCAATCAAAGCAGCCTCGGGCGCTGCCACTGCCTTGTGCGCATAAATTAGCATGTATTTGCATAAGAATCCACTCGTTTAGCAGACCCACTTGGCTCTCCCCACCAAATGGCATTTTCTCGCCCCCCCATCTCTCACTTTTCCTCTCCTTATCCTTTTACAAGCACCGATAAGAGCCAGAAAATAGTGTGTTAACCCTTTTCAGACCAAAAACTCTCTTGACACAAATTACACGTGTGCAGGCATGATTAAATGTGTGCTTATGCTTGTTTGTTGTGGATTTGCAAATGAGAAAATGTAACCAACAAACGATTCAGAAAACAAACAAACATACAGAAGCCTGCTGCCATGTTTCATTTTTGCACTACAGCTTCTTTTTTTTTACTTGAAAATTGCTTTGCAGTTCGTGTGTTTACTCTAAAAGTCTTCTGTCAATGGAAAGACGAAAAATGGCTTGCACTTCAACGTATAGGTCACATAACATTCACTGTGGCTACATTATTCAGCAACAACATCAAAGCCTTGCTTCACACTGTTCAACCTCAATAGCCCCAAGAGAGCAGCGGTGCATTCATACTCTTCTAAATTACAGCTTAGGAGACAGGAAAAAGTTACTGGTCAGCAGTGGTTACAAGGAAGGTGAGCGAGACAGAGGAAGAAAATGAGATGACATGAATTTTTCACCATCAACAGTCAATCAGGATAGCATACGGCGAGCCTGGCAGGGATTAATAAGTAAAGAACAGAGAGGGCTACCCACTGCCCTCAGCATAGGTTTTGGGATGCAGTAATTGGCTGGGATTGTGCCTTCAGAATCAACTCGAAGCCACGCACATGAGCCTAATGAAGGTTTCTCTGACTTTGTTGTACTTGTCTCACCCGTTCTGCTTATTTTCAGCGTGGTCCACGGCTCTCATCTGGTAAATTATTGAACGTGTTCTTTGGTCCGTAAAGCTGGCTACGATTGCTAAGTTCTTTGCTCCCAGCTACACTCCATGGGTGATTAGTTACCATGGATGTATTAAACAATGGATGGAGTGTTCAGACATGGTGCCCCCCCACCCCCATCCTCATTCTAATGAAAGCTGCTTGCCAAGCACATAGAGTACACTGAAAAAGTTTGCCTGGCTTCCTGCTTCCGTGTCCATAATGCAATGTGCATTAGTGTTTTTATTTGGCTCTGCCAGGGCAACAACTTGCCCACACGATACGAAAATATCTTGTTATGGCAGTGTGTGGGTTTAAATGTGTGTGATGATCTGGAAAGTTACACCGCTGACCACAGCATCCCTATTACAATTGCAAAGTTCCTGGCCTTCATACAAGATAGTTACAGCAAACAAGGTAACATGAGCTGTCCATGCATACTGTATACTGGATTCACAAAGCTGGGATGCCGAGGCTGTGAATGAAACCTGGCTTTGCAGCCTTGCACCTCCTCGCAGAGCTGGACAGACTCAAAAACAGTTTGAGCGCCAGCCGATCCAGAGCCAATCGCAATCATCTCGATTCCAGCGGAAACAGAAGCGCACTTATTTAGCCCACTACTCCAAACCACTATGCAAATGAACTTTATAGAAAATGGAGGAAAAGCTTCCCAATGCTCTGTGATGAGTCTTTAATGAGCGACAGGGACATAAAAAAAGAGGAATAACATGTGGAAACACGTGGAAATCGCTGATGTATCTGCCGATGGCGAAACGTCAGACAGCAACTGTACGGAGTGTTTGCAAATTACGTGTTCAACAAAACACATGCTCAGAACTAAAGATTCATGACAGGCCAGATATCGTCAGCTGCTGTGTATCCATATGTGTGAACACACTGTTGGACAAGATGATGCAAACAAAAGGAAGAGATAAGACACAAGCTTGAAGGCAACTGACCAGTGTGTGAGGATGGAAGATAAATAGCGGTAACGATACAGATGCAGCTTGATTGAGCCGTAGTTTCTTCCACATTCCACATAGACACGCACATATGCACACATCTGTGACCCCTGCCTGCTTTACAAGGCACGACTCGCACAATCCTAAACATGTGCATCTGTGAGGGTGGTAGCATTTGTTACACACAAAAACATGCTAGATAACATGTGACGTGTGTTTAGAAGTGAATCTATGTGGAGGGTGACTGGTACCAGCATGTTTGGATTCTGGCTGATAAAATTACAATAAAGGCTGTGCAGGAGTTAAGTTTGTGTGTGTGTGTGTGTGTTTTTGTTGTGTGCACATATGTATGGGTGTTCATGTGACAATCAAAAAGTGATAACGTACAGTTAAGTTGGGTGTGTTTACTCCTTGAGGACAAACTGGCAAACTTTAGCTGAGTTTGTATGTTGACGCGTGTGGTGGTGTTTTTAATTTTATGTCCAAACAGCAGCTGAGACCCCGGGAGGTTGTGCAGTCGCTCGGGGGGCCACCCTCCCCTCCCCTGCTCCCCGCTGGTCCGGGCAAGCGGCTGAGCTCCCTGTCACCATCTCCAACCTGTGTTTCCTTCCCTTACTCATATCTAATATGAGTCACACACGCTGAAAGAAACACACACACACCCAAAGGGCTTAGGCTGCCCTGTCTCATCCCATTTCCTCAGCGCCTTTGATCCCCAGCCCTCCCAAAAATACATCACCCCCCCTCACAGCGTTAACTTCCTGCTATGCTATTTAAGATTCCTTGTCTGCCTGGAGCGACCACAGCTTTGGTGCTAGCTGCTGCCGTCTCCTAATGACAGCGGCACAAGAAGAACAGGCTGGGGGGTGTCGGACAACAGGAGCAGGACAAAAGGCCCCGAGGTGTAGCATGAGATAAGGGCGGCTCATTACTGCCGAGGAAGGGTTAATGTTCACAAACGGCTCTGAAGGGCCCCTCCCCAAATACCGCTGCTTGTTATGAGAGCTAATGATGTCAGCAGAGGGCCCTGCTTGTTGATTAGCCTAAATGGAGGACTAATAGAAGTGCGTGAGCGTAATTAATGACTGAAGGGGAGCCTAACGAAGACAAGAACACAGCGCTGTGGTCGTGGGTGTTCCCGGGTTAAGCGTGTCCCCGGACAACATGGCAGGGCACCTTATCAGCTGGCCGCACTATCCCCATGCCATCCCGTGCCGTGCCCTACCGTGCCATGCCGCGACACCCACTCCAGCACCCAGACAGGCCAGCCTCTGTGGCCAAGCCTAATTAGCTGTCACAGCAGGTGGAGCAGGGACGAGGGACATTCTGCGGTCTGCTCTCTGACAGCACAGGTCCCCACAGAGCTCCCCCAGTCACTGACCACACAGGAACAATGTGTGTATGTGTGTGTCTGCGAGAGAGGGGGGCTCTGAGTGCATGTGCGCATGCATGCGTTGGCGTATGAGCTTTTTTTTTGTGTGCTTGAGGTAGACGGAGAAAATGAGAGGGAAAAAAAAACAGACAGGATGTGATGGTGAGGGGTATATCAAGATGCAGTGTGCACATAGGCCCTCACAGACAAGCAGAAAGAAGCTCATTTTATTGCAAATGTCAGTAGAATAGGGTACAGTGTGGGCGTGTGTATGAGTGTGTGTCTGTGCTTGGAAAAGTTTAGCTGCATTTCAGTTAACTTTTGCCTGTCACTGCTTTACACAGAGATTGTCAGCCTTTAACTTATAGCTGCACCCGACATTACACTAGAACGAAATAGAAAACAGCAGAATGTAATACAAGAGAGCAGAGGAGACTCTTTTCTGTTATTAGGTCATTATTATTAGGCAAAAATAAAGTATATACAGTATAGGAACAAAAAGTACAGATACTGAAGATAATAAATGTTGCAGGTTATAACAAACGTATTGGAAACAATCCAGACAATAAAGACAAAACTACACTGTCATCTCCAGGGACAGATTTACAGCTCTGAAGCAGATGTGTGTGGAAATTAATACTGCATGAGAGTGAGATGCTGTGGGTGCCACTGATACCCCAGACATGTAAGACGGAAAAGGTAAATAACTAATTTTAGGTGCAAAGATCTTTTATGTGGGCAGATCTGTGGCCATAAAGAATCATTCAGCTTTCCTCTCCCTTAATAGCGGCCCATTTACACGCTTCCTCTGTACCGTCAGACCCGTCACCTCCCTCCCAGCACAAACGCATTACTTAGTGTGTTTCCCTCCAACCCCCTGCTGCGTTTGTCCCTCTACTGTTGCTTTGTGCGTGTGCGGACGGGGATGATACAGTGCATTCTGATGCTCGCGTCTGTATGCTAAGGCCTGTGTAAGCTGCAGTAATACTTCTTTTACTGATAGCTCTGCACACACACACACACACACACACACACACAAACGCACACACACACACACACACACACACACACACACACACACATACACATACAGCAGCTCTTTACACTCCCCTGGTTTAATCTATTACCATTTTTATGTGGCTCAAATATTCAGGCCGTGTTAACCAATGCATCATTATGAGGCGTATAACTGCAAAAGCTAAAGGAATTATAGGCTTAAATAAATTATGTGATAGGATAGTGCAAGTTTTATGAGTTGCAACTTTTCTTTTAAATAATAATAATAAAAGAAAAAAAACATCCTGGAACCTGGGTGTTGTTGGAAGACGTGAGAAAATGATTCCTCTTGTTAACGCCCACATTTAACTGCGCATCTATCTCGAGCTATTCACACTATACCTTGTTTTTACAATCATCTCACACACATTATATGAACATTATATGACCCCCCCCATGTCCTACTTCTGTTCCCTTAATGTATCTCAAATCGTTTCTACTGAGCACGCTCATACGCTGTGATGGCAAATGTTACACCAAAGCACTCACAACAACCCACGCAGTGATGTATTGTGTATTTGCTGTGTAATATGTTTTACACGTGGTCACTATACATCACTACTGATGTTGTGTGAGTAGGTCTATTTGATCCCATTTGGCAGATGGATCCAATTGTCCGCGTTGATATTGGGTTGTGACAGAAAGCAATCTAACGGCAGGCTCATTGATGATGATGAGTTCTGTTCCATTGCACTGAGATCCAGTCCAATTTCAAAAGCAAATTCAGCCATTCATCTTCCAAATAATTGTGGCACTTTATCAATTGCTCCCAGTCTTTTATCTATCACTTCGATTGATGTGATCATTTTCACAAACAGCCTTCTGTGCTAACGGCATCTTGGAGCACACTTGCAGGGCTGCGTGCTGACGCGTGTGTGTGTGTGTGTGTGCGTGTCCGTGCGTGTCTGCCAGGACGTGTCTCGAGGCATCTCTGCACAAGTTTCTCAGCATGTGAGTGCGCGCACAAGCGCTCGAATGTATACATTCATTCGCCAGTATGCATCAGTGTGTAATTATGTCTCAGTGTGCTTGGTTATCCACATGAATGCATTTGCGTGTGTAATAACAGTCTTCTGTTGCTCATTACAACAACAGATCTTCTGTTCCATTGTTTTTATTATTATTTTATTTCTGTGTTTGTTCTGCTGTGTGTATTTATGAGCCCATTTAACTAAGATAGTATGTGTTTGATGAGCATCTTCATGGCTGCCCATTCCGTTGCTATCATCAGCCTGTGTGGGTTTGTGTGTGTTTGTGTGTGGAAAGGTTTATAAAGCCATTGTTCCACCACTGATGTTTTGATGTGTGCACAACTTGTGTATGAATGCACAGCACATGACCATTATTACTGTCTGCAGCCTGTAGGTGTGTGTGTTGTTGATGGGATTGTGATGATGATGATGATCTATAGCTAGTAAAAGTGTTTTATTTTGTAAATTCTTACAACGGGCGTTATTCTTTAAAATGAAACAGTTGTTGGTCTGCTCCCTGGTGCAATAAAGTACATTATTAAGACAGAAGCTAACCTGGGCAACAATTAGCCTTATAAAAACAGTACTCAATTAAATTGGAAGCACTGCTGCGTCTTCCAAGAACATCAACAGTTGAGTTAACACTGTGCAGCGCTTCCATCTGTTTCTTAGCGTAGTGGTAATTAAATCAATCTATATCTTTGTATACTGTGTCTATAAGCTCCCGTTGCTGAGCCTGCACCCCATACTGAGTCCTGCATTCAAAAGTAGACATGCCCCTGGCCGCCTGTTTGCTAAATGCTTTTCTGTGATTTGGTGCAGGCCATTCCGATGTGTATGCGTCAGTGTATGCGCGTGTGCATGCTTCTAGGCCTTCAGAGCTCAATTGCTGGATGTTGTCATTGCCCACAGCGGAGCGAGTCCAGCTCCATTCTCCCCTTTGCTCTGTGCTCTATGATTGCTCACCGCTGACTCCTCTCATCAGCATCGTGGGTGTGCAGTGGCCGGAGCGCAGAGCCGGCCGGGCCCGCAGGTATATCAGAGGAGCAGAGCAGGATATACACTCATAAATCTGACAGATGCATGGTGTGTCATTACCTTCCACTTATTATTATTCTCCCACTCCTCTTTATACTGTGAGCCACTCTAGCTGTTTTCCTGGCCCGGCTCAGAAACATTTGGACTGTGGCCTTGCAGGATGATAGATACTCCTCGGGAGGTACCAGGTTATTATTATGATTCCTGCTCGGGCTCTTTGTTTGTGTGCGGGGCTCAGGTCTGGCCATTTAAGCTTCTTTGTTTGGGAGTATGCACTGGCAGCAGGGTGTGTGTACAACGTGGACTGTTTTGTTTTCGTGTGGATTTCATACACATGCAGGCACATGTCCACCCTCTCCTGACATCACAGGACTTCCACATCTTTCCACTGATAAAACGGCACACATGACAATTGGAATATTACTTCACAAAGCCACAGGTAAATTCTTGCCATTATGAGCAATTGTTATATAGATATGAACGCAACATTCTTAGTCATAGATTGTCGCTTATTCATGAAAAATGAATTAAATATTTCATAAATACTTGTCAACTGCCCTTAATATGTTGGGACTGACGACAAATGTTTCAGAGTGGCTATTACATTATGACATGTTAATAATAAGTCATTAAAAGGAGAACACCAGGCAAACCTGAACCTCTGCCTTGTTTTTCTTAAAGACTGGGCGTCTCGTTGCCCCATTATTTCTCCTTTCTGTCATTCTCTACTTTCCTGTTTCTTTCTCCTTTCATACTCCAACACCTCTTTCACTGCTCTCACACGAATATGTACCACACACACAAACACACAGCCCCGGCATCGTGTCCCTGTGGCCCAGAGTAAGAGAGAGAGACGGAGGGAGAGAGAGCAGAGAGCAGCAGTCGCCTCACAAGAGCAGACCTCATAAAACTCCCTGTCACTTTGACTAATTTGTTAGTCTTGTCTCACTGTGTCGAATCGTCACCCCCTCCTTCCCTCTGATGCACCTCTACCACGACTCCCCCTGTCCTTCTTTCCCTCCACCCCATATCCACGGGAAGAGGAGGGAGGGAGGGCAATAAATGTAATATAGTGCACTGGCCATTGGTTGCAGTGATCTACACGGCAATCCATCTGCAGTCAGAGGAAGAACAGAGGCTTTATGGAGCAGAGGATAACATGATGGCTCGATTTCTCATCCACTTTCTGTCTCTGTCCCACCTCAAGAGGAGGCCTGCTGGGCACCGGTGGAGTAAAAATAAAAATAGGAGGGGAGAACAGGGCTATTATGAATGTAGGCTGGGCTGCAGTCCCCATGACTGAAATTGGTTGGACTGGACCAAGCGAGACAGAGTGGCATAGGCTGGTTCAGATGTTCAGCCACACCTCTCAGAGGACCACAGAGCCAATACTGACTTCATAGAGATAAATTGAAAGCCAAAACTCTGCTCCAGTGGGGAGGGGGGGGAGGATCAATTGCCAGGTAATTATGGAAAATGGGACAGAGATTACAGAGACAAAACACAAACACAGAGATGATCCCCTGTGACGCTGCAGCATCATACCAGGGAATACTGTAGACTAACTGCTATGAGTGGGATACAAGCAAGTTTTTTTTTCTTGCCACTGCTGCCCCCCCCTCCCCTTGCCAAACTGACCCCAAGTACCTGAGCTCGCACTAAGAGCTAAAAATAGGCCACATTTCACCAGCAGCCACCCTCTGCTGAGCTGTCAGCACCCCTTCTCTCTCTTCCTCTCCTCGCAGCGAGGCAGACACAACCCTCCGTCATGCGTTTTCAAGGGAGACAGGCGGTGTGTGATCACTCCAGCTCCAACCCATCTCCTCCAACGCACACAGCAGGCTCAACCTCTCCTGACTCGCTGGCCTCACAGGGAAGCCGCTGTGAACTCACGCAGCAATTTGAGAGAAAGACTCATTCCCGCTGCGCTGGCCCTGTTTCTCCTCCACACAAAAATGAGGTGCAGGATGTCCTGACAAGTGAGCGATGGGTGATGGAAGCAGTAATTTGGGCTGGTACAGTACAGACTGTGCAGGATCTGCATGCTTGCTTGCCAGTAAGATAAGCCTGTAGTGAGATAATTGTATTTTAAAGTAATGTTTTTCATTCAAAGGGAAAAACAGAAGATGACATTTGCTGAATGTATCAAGGATTTTTGTTCATGCATGTACTATTTTTCTTTCTTCATAAACACAAAAGAAAAAAAAATCTACCTAAATATCAAAATAAAAAAACCCACATTCATTCTTTAAAGTGAGTATTGACAAAAATGCCAATTCCATTCAATAAAATGGTCAATCGTTCTTTATTCCCTAAACCTCCAAAGACACTGATGATAATGAAAGAGTTCGGGGCACTTGTTGTGGTTTTGTAATGGTGAAGGTCTTAACATCCTTATATCTCCTTTTGAATGAGGTCCCCCTGTCTCATCGGGTGCCACTGGCTCTTTGTTGGCTCTTTAAGAAAAGTCAGTCTGCATTAAACATCTTTAATTGAGCTTAAAAGGCCGTAAATGGCATCAATAGCTCCGATGAATTCACTGATGGCGAAACCACAGAATGATAATGAGAGGCATCAAACAATGGCTATCTTATCAAGAGAACGGCACCTGATGATTTGAAAACTGAATGGTATCTGATGTGTGTGATGAAATGAAAGGAACTGAGCTGTACTAACAGCAAAGAGAAAGTAATTAACCTGCATTCATTTTCATTTCATTTTTTTTCTTGTTTTGTTTGCAGCATTTCACTGTTAAAGCTTCAAGATAGATTTGCCCAGTTCACTTGGGTTTCATGAAATAATTTAACACTCAAAAGTTCTTTATTTTCACTACACAAGAAAAATCCTTCATGACCACAAAATCCCACAAATCCTCTCTCCAGATCCATATCGTCATAAAAAAACATTGGGTAACACTGCAAGGCGATGGCTGCTTTCATTTCAACAGGTCTACCAAAAGCAGCATTGATTTTCAAATGTTCTTAAACTGCAGCAGAGCTTGATCTGTAGCTGTGCTGAACAACCTGACGTGGTAGAGCAGAAACATGAGGGTAATTGTTTCAGTTTAATTTGATCGCGCGGTGGTGGGGGAAACAAGATATTTGTTTTGGAAAAACAAAACAAAAACATTTCCGCAATTCTCTGGGGGAAGCCATGTAAATAGGATTATTTGGGGGGGATCGTCAGGGCTCAAACAGAGTAACGCTCAATCACAGTTTTGGCAGCAGTGGCTTTGTTGTTGCATTTAGAGGCAGCCAAAACCAAATAAGTCTAACTTTATTCATTTCCTCACAAACTAAAGCAAAGAAAACGTGATTTTCTTTAGGATTTTTTAAAATTTTGATTGGACTAATTGAACTGTACTACAGAGTTAAACTGCATATACAGTTATAAAATAGACAAATGTCTCTTGCACAATGGAACCATGCACCAAACGTGCAGATCTCCTGCCCTGTCTGTCGAGACAGTGTATATTTGTGCCTCTGTCCCTCTGCACCCCCTGGACGAAGAGACTCCGAGACTCTTCCCTTCATTTGGCGAGCCATATTCTTCATGTGCCTCGGTGATTGGCACAGCTGTTTAAAAGTTACGAGATGAGTAATGTGACTGGCTGAGAAGGTAATGATTCATCACCGCACCCTCCTATTAATATCCCACTTCACCCAGCACGACTATCGAGCGTGGATGCTCGTTGCAGAACCAAAATAGCAGGTGCGCCCGGATACGCCTCGTGCACGCATCATGTGCGCACGAGGCAACATTTCTGCTGATCATTGTAAATGTGTAGATAAATTTTTTTTTCTCATTAAAGCCTCGTGGAGCAATTGTTTGGAAATATCTTTTATTTTATCTTGCATTCCTTCAGCCCACTGTCTTTTTCTGAGTGACTTCACATTGAAGAAACACTTAAAAGGACTTTTTGTGGGTTTCATCCCGGTGCTCACATTACCAAGTATCTACCCAGAAGTCTTCAGAATTATCTGCTGCTGATGTTAATTCTGTCTGGTGCACACGTTATTGGAGAATCATCAATGAGTAGCTTGTCTTATAAATGAGAAGTTTAAAAAAAAAATGACGATCCTAAAGTTGGATGGTTAGTCACATGCATACTTTTCCAGACAGGCTCGGCAGACTAACAGAAGCTAAGAGACTGAGATAATTGCCTTGAATGTAGTAGATCGGGACATAATTTGTTCATCCAATTCATCTTTGAATCACTAAAAAGTCCATCTTCACACAGCTAGTCATCTACAAAGAAAGTAAGAAGTGCAAGAGTTTCAAAGTGACTCAGCAGCGAAGGAAGAGCATAAACACACTTTTGTCATGGCTCTGAGAGGACATTTATTTTGTGTCTGTATTTAGAGTGTCTGAGAGATAGCATTTCTCCTTGCTCGCTTTGTGAGCAGTGGTATTCACGACGCATGGTCAAACGCGGTCAAAGGCCAGCTGTGTCCTTGTCTCTCTTCCCCTCCACTGCACTATTATCAATCAGACACACCAGCCAAAGACAGATGGACTTGAATTTGTGCACACACAAACCCACACACGCAGCCGTATGCTCTAAGACGTACGCACGGTCCTTTACTGGAAAATGTAAGCAAGTTCCTCTCTTCCACACTGTTGGTTCTCCACCCCTCCGTGACTTCAGCTGACTTTTATTCATCATAACAGAATGAAAAATATAGATTTGCCCCTGGAGATTAGAACACAGGAAAAAAATGAATGTATAGACAGAAAGGAAGTAGAGCATGAAGGAGGGGAAAATATAGAGAGGGGGGGAAAAGTGAGTGAAAGAAAGAGAAAGAGAGAAAAGAGGAGAGATGAGGAGAAAGAGAAATGGCCTCTCTAAGTGCAGCAGCACACAGGCACAGAGCTGTGAGTTCCCAGGCAAGACAGCATGAGCTGCCTATTTGTCAGCATTGATCAACCCATTAAGGGGCTGTGGTGGGAAGCATATTGGTTTTGGAGGCCAAAGGGGCAGAGAGAGACAAAGATAAAGCAAGACGGGGGTTGGGGGTGGTGGTGGTGGTGGGGTTGGGTGTTGAACTCCTTTCAGCCTCGGCAGCCACACGTCTGCAGGATGAAAAAGCCTGTAGTCTTCCTCTCCAATGTCTATGCAGTTCATTTCGCGGGGCCCAAAGGGAAGGTAGTAGATGTCATTTGTCTTACAGCATCTCTGGAGGCTCCACTGTACGCGTTATCTTAGCTTTCTGCTGCTGCAATGCTAATAAGGAGGAAGCTAGCTCCTCAGACAGACAGAATGTCACTTGTCCTCTTCCTCAGTGTGTGTGTGTGTGTGTGTCTGTGTGTGCACGGGGCAAGTGGTGGGGTAGGGGTGGGTCCTGGCCCAAGGGGAGAGCAGGCTGCCTCTTCGCCCAGCCTCTGATGAATTCATATAATTAACTCTGCCTTGATCTGTTGGCTAATCCTGCACTCAGTAATAAGGGATTAAAATGTCACCTAAGCCACCTGCTGTTATTGAGCCCCAAGACTTTTTGTGCCTCTGTGTGTGTGTGTGTAAGAGAGAGAGACAAAGATAGAGAGAGAGCATAAAAGTTAAATCAACTTCATGGTTTCTGTGCAATAAGCTTGTGTGCTCAAAACATTCCCTCTGTTTGCACCAGAAAACACATGTAGAGGACACGATGAAGGAGCTCAGAGAAACATCTGAGCTGCTGCCGCGTGCATGTGAGTGCGACACTCAGCTCCACAGTCTGGCATCGAGCTGAACTCCGTCACCTGGCAGGATGCTGGAGCAAAAGTTGCAGTGGACTCACTCTCAAAACTCATTGTCACAGTCCCAAAAAAGGGACATGAAAGTGGGACATGCTGGAAAGGTGGGAGTTGCAAAATCTTTTTTTCTTTCCTCCCCTCTCACTATGACCTCCTTGGACCAAGTAAAGGAAAAAAGAAGAAAGAAAGCAGTGCCAATTGGCTGGCTAACAGCCCAAAGACCAACAGCCAGCTTGCCTCGCCTGCCTGCTGGCCGTCTCCGCTCGGTTGCCTAGCAACCCCAAGTGTACTTTTGGGTTGTCTAATGACTCTTGTTGCTGCAGTGGCTCAGGGGCTACTAATGAAGCCTCCTGACCAATCACTGGCGTTTAAGACCTGGAAGCTGACTGATCACTGGACGGGGATCTTGGGACTCCTCTAAACCTCTTATGTGAGACAAATTCTGCCCCCAACCTGAGCTCACACACACTCGCGCACACACACACATACACACACACTTACAGCTTGTACGCACAGCCCACCTTAACTTACTGCTTACAGTGCACCACCTGACCTTAATTCTCTGTACCACACACTCACATACATCAATGCTTACCCTACCTGAACTTTACCTAAGACTCACATGTAAACATATTCAGTGCAATATTGATGGCGGACACCTTGCCAGATGTAAGACAACAGAAAGGGTTCTGGTCTGCTCATACAAATAGGGTAATAATAGCTTGCTAAGAGCCCCTGTAGCCCACGGTCCTCATTACAAAGACAACCCCACTGGTCCCCATATGCACTGCATCCACCTGTAGTAGTGTCTGACAGAGCAACGGCTGTGAAGTGAAACATCTGGACTCAAGAGACCAACTAAAAGACCATAACAAAATTTTCTCTCTAAAGCATTTCTTCAGACTTGAAAGTTGTAAGTCACCTCGACTTCTCTTGTGATCAAACTATTAAAAGAGCTATGACATCTACATCTACGTTTTAGCGTTGGTGGATCATTTTTATTCAGAGTGACTGGATCAGTCTACCATCTAATCATGCACTGACAACAGCTAAAAAAAGGACATGCATTTCTGCTCATATGTCAGATGGTCATTCTAACTAGGCAATATCCTGAAACATTACAGAGTGACAGAAAATGTGAGCAAGATGTGATTGGATTCATTGGTGTTATCCACCTTGGGTAAAAACAATAATATACAATGTATGTTTACAATTTGCACCTTTTTTATGTTATTAGTTTAGACATGGTACTTAGCATATATGTTGGTGTGGAGATAAGTGAGCATGTGTGTGAATTTGTATGGGTGTTATTGCCCCTTAGTGTGTGTGTGTGTGTGTGTATGTGTGCAGCTTCATCCACTTGTGGTTGTAAAGTGTCCGTCATCTCTGGGAATCTTTGTTCCAGTGTCACAGCATATTGCCAGGCGAGTACATTACGTCCCCAGGGTATTACCATGTATATGCTTGTCTATACATGTCCACCAGTCTTAGGTCTATATTTGGCCATGGTCCATGCTCATGTCAACTGCTGTCAAGTGCTGCGTTGCCTGAGGGTCCAACACCCACTGTGCTGCTCGAGCTGACTGATCTGAGTGGGCAGTACCATGTGCCATTCACTGGCGCTCACATGATGGACCTGTCCACATGGCCTAGATAGAAAGATAGGCTCACTGCCAACTGAAGCCAGGAGAACACAATGCCAAATATAAAACACAATGCCAAGTATGACACGCGTGGGTTGCCTCAATAAGCGAAGGTCTTCGAGGGTGAATCTCAAAACCCGCCCTTTTTTTTTTTTTATTTATACAGAGGAAGGAAGGAACATTATTCCTGTTTCAGAGAAGGCACAAGATCGTTTGTTTTTCTGTTTTCATATTCAAACTGCAAAATGAAACCATAGTCAGGGGAGCAAAAAGAACCTGAGGAGTTTCTATTCACAGCATGCAGTTTTTAAAAGGTTTTTTAATGTTAGCTTGGTGTCCTTTTGCCTTCACCTCACTATGAAATGGATCTTCAAAGGTTGTTCATCGATTCCCTACTGTTAACCTGTTAACAAGCTTTTTCACGGCTATGCTGTTCAGTGGCTCTCAATACTTTCCAGGCGGAGGATGCTGGGGCAGGGTGGGATTGTCTGACCACACCAGTGCGATATGATTCGTGAGTTTCCAAAGGGCTTCTGGGTAGAGAGGCAAGAGAGGGGGAAAGGATGGAGGCAGAGGAAGAGGGATTGCTAAGGGTCAGGGATGAGCAGGATATAGCTGGTGACTGGGAGTCTGGAGCCAGGGGGGGGACAGGAAGAGCAAGGGCCAGAAAAGAAAGGACCTTTCCCTGCGGGGCTGGGAGTGGCTGATGTAATGGCATTAATCTCCAAGTGCCATCTGACACCCAGTGTGGCTCCGTCATTGAAAAGTGCTAATTCTGCTGAACTGTGAGGGGAATTCAGGCATCTCTAGAGGCAGTGCCCTGGATTAATTAAACACGTTGGCATGAGGAACTGCACAGATTTATCTTTTTTATGGCATCGTCACCGTTTGATTTTTGTGTTGAGCCCACAGAGCAGGACAAACTCAGGACGTGATCACCAGGAAAGCCGCCACATCGCACTTGCTCTCTTCCCACTTCGCATATTGCAGCGGTTGCTCCTGTCTTCACATGCTAACCAGGGATTTCCCTTTTCTTCCTTTTCTCTCTTTCTTTTCCTCTCCTCTACTTCTCCCTCCTCCTCTCTCCAGATGAACCGGCCCATCCAGGTGAAGCCAGCCGACAGCGAAGGACGAGGAGGTAATTAACCTTCTCCTGGTCTCTGATGCACACACCCCTTAAAAAGCACACAGACACAGGCACGCACACAAACACACAAATACACTGGAACAGCGCACATGCAATCCTTAATATTCTGCTCTCACTTGAGACGGGGAGTTAGTAGAGTAGCCCGTAATATAGGTCACTTGCTTCTATTGACTTCCCATCTGTGCCAGCAGAGGGGCTGTCTCAGGTTCATAGTCACCGGGAGCGGTTCAAAGACGAGACAGAAACATGGCGAGGGAGAGAAATGGGAGAGGATGGAAAACAATGTCAAGGGGAGGATCGCCATCCTTCGATCTCCACTCAGCGATAGTCAAGTCTGCTTACAGTTACGGGGCAGGGGAGCGCACACACACACACACACACACACACACACACACACACACACACACACACACACACACACACACACACACTGATAAACTTAGAGAAACAGCTCAGTGATACGACCTGGAGAGAGACACTATCAACTGAACTAAATCTACTAATTAACTAATCACTGAATGAATGTTAGAGACAGTAGGTAACTCTCTTAGTATGACGTGTCCTGATTTAAGCGTTTGCTTGCTGCACACAGTGTGTTTCACTGTACACTACAAATATTGTGTGTGTGTGTGTGTGTGTGTATGTACACCATCTATCATTGGCATCTACCGTGTTTTAATTTAAAAACTACAGCAGCACATTTGAAGCGTGAGTCATGACATTAAAATATTTCTGCTCTGCAATCCTGCTTTGACGTGGCGCTGACTCTTGCACAGCCTCCTCCCTCCGTCCTCAGTCTGACTTGCATGGTGATTGACTACATCATTCTGAAGCCATTTGTGACTAACATCACTGAGGTTAATGCAGATTAAGCCAGTTAAAGATTTACATGGGTGGAATTGGATCTAATTGGGCCGGTCTGTGTCTGCTCTGCGCTTGCGTTTCAGAGCGGTGATTTAGACTGCCTAGGTCAGATTAGACTGAGCCACTTCGCTGATTTATGTGGTCAAGTGTGAATCAGATGGCCCATTTCTATTGCCACACACACCCCAATGTAGATCTTATTTTTTGTCATGGTGGCACTTTAATTAACGGCCATCTAAAAACAGGCAAAGTCTGACCGACAAGGCCTGGGTGAGAGCCAATCGGCATTCTTACCAAGATAAATTGGATCTCTGGACTTAAGAGGGGAGGATGGATGGGTCCCAATATCAATTACTACCCCTTTTTCAGCAGAAAGAGAAGGGAGATGAACAGGCAGTGTGAATGAAATACAGAGGGCTCTTAGGCTGGCACAGCCCCGGCTAGTCTGTCAGATGAACTTTCTATATGGGAGGACAGGGTAGGACGCAGCGCGGAATGAAATAAGACTGAGCGGACAGGCCCCAACAGAGATATTGAGCGTTAATGGCAACAGGAAGTCAGCAGACAGGCCAGGGAAGTAAACCACAGACGCGGCTGACAATGAAATGAGATTTACTATGAAAGCCTGTGGTTAAAGGAAAATAGACAGCCTGACTAGGGCTGACTAAAGGAGGGAAAGTTGCAAAGGACTCCGCTGTGGAAGGCTGAGGAGCAGTCAGGTACACCAGTCCCAGTGGGGTTTCTGCGCTGTCAAACCTTGGTCAAAGTGGGACATTTGCACCTTCAGAATGAAGTCACATTTATCACTACCAAGACGTCAGCAATTATCTGTCATGGGGACTTGTGCAGGGGTCTCAATTACATGCCTGTGAAGGCATTAGGGCCTATTACTCCACTTGGAGACTCCAGTAGCCTTCCTTTTGTTCCCGGTGTCCCTGAGAGACGTCCTCTCTCTGGGGATAAGAGAGTGTCAGGAGAAGACGTAAATCCAGAGCTCAGAAAATGACTAGGGGGGCCGGCACAGCACAATCCTGCCGCTCGGCTGCCATAGTGGATCACAGAGCTGATTCTCTGGCTGTCTATTACAATGACTCATGTCTTATTTTATTTTTTTCCGTGGATTATTAAGAAAGAATGGAGCATGGGAGGGAAGCTTCACAGCTTTTAAATCTATTTCTGGTCCTTGAGTCAGCCGGCCTCTTCCCCACAAAGTCTGCATTTATCTGATGTGCTTAACACCATTTTTTTTCCACTGCCCAATTCTATCAAGCCATGATTTCAACTCAGAGATATTGAGGCACAATCGGGGTATGGGTCGTTTACTCACTCGCTTTGTGGTCAGCGCAGGAACAGAAGCACCCCTAAAGTATATCTACTCTTGTAAGCCTAGCAATTTGCTTCAATCCAAAAAAGGGCAGAAATGAGGAAAAGTAGACATCTCATACTCTCTCTGTTGCTTTCTCTCGCTCCTTCTCTCCTGTTCCCCCGCTTTGTCTCATTGGTACTGCAGTGCAAACGGAGAGATGAAGCAAGTGATAGAGGGAGAGGGAGGGAGTGAGGTGGGGATTCAGTACAGGGCCCATGGAGAAATGCGAGCGAGAGATGGAAGACAAAAAGAGCGTGAGGGGAAGAGACGACAGGATGAGAAAGTTAACGGAGGGTGATGGAGGCAGCTGAGTGAATCTCAGCAGTAAATCATCTCAGAGCCGCCTCATCCCTATCTCCTCCTTGCCTCACCAGGAATCTTTTTCCCCCTGACCTTGTCTGCTGCTGTGTCTGTGAAGAAAAGATGGGGCCAGATTATCTATGATTGGAGATGGCCATTATCTAAACACAATCTTGGAGCCAGGTCCCACTCCTCCAGCGACTGCTGCGAGACTGGAGACCACACTGATGAGAAGAGAGATGATGGGTCAGCCAGCAACACCCTCTCCTTTTATTAACTCTGATAAGATGGTTTCAACACTCTCCTGAAATGCCCAGCAACCTCCATCAACATCGACTTTTTCACAATGTGCCACTCACAGTGCATTTGTCTGCACAGGCTTCTTACACTAGTCTTCTTGTTTATTAGCTCCCCCTACTTTTGTTTTATTGGATACTTATACACTGCCAGCAGCATCGCAATCCCATGTATTTGAAAGGCAACAGCCCTGCATGAGCCTTTTTAATATCTTATCCATGCCTTTTGTCTGTCTGGCTGGCTGAGGGGAGTCTTTGTGAATGGGTCGTGTTTGTCCTTGCCAACCCGCTGCTCTTCAGAAGGTTGACCCCAGTCGGGCAGTGGAGAGATTGACAGGACCTTAAAATGTTACGCACTGTGCAGCCATGCCCCACCCCAGCAGGTAGGGAAGAGTAAGGGCTGCTGGCTGGCTCGGGCTGGCAGGCCACAGGGGAGGGGCTGTCTGGAGGCACCTCACGCCCACAGAGGAGTGTGCTCCACTTTACATGCAAATGAAGCCAAAAGATCCCTGCGTGCCTCTGGACACGATCATGCAGAACTCTAAAAAGTCAAAAAGAACCCTGGCAGCGGTTGATGTGTGTGCTGAGAAATATTCACAGACACACAAGACACATGGACAGACAAAAGAATGCAGGGTCTTCCAACAGTAACTGTTGCAGTGTATTAATTTAGGTGTTAGGGCATTGATTCAAATTACTTTGCTGCTGAGCTCAGTGTTTGGGCCTTGCCATCAGAAATTATGTTTCTAACATAAAAAAGGAGTTAAAATATTAAAACAGGGCCCGCAACAGGCAATTTCTCACAAGTTTCCAAAGTTGTGTTGTTTTCTGCTCATGCATGGCAGAGGGTTTGAAGCCCCCCTCCCACTCCCTTGAGTCAAAAGGATGTAACAGCTCCAGAGGTTTAAGTAATGCATTGACAAACACGAAGCCCCTCATCGTGTCTGATACACTGACAATGTCAATGTTTGTTCTCCTCTGATTATTCCATTTACCACCTCACTATGCTGGATAATCCACTTGCATACATCAGATTGGGACCAGCAGCAGAAAGGTTTAGTGTGTGGTTGCACATCATTTTCACTAGGATAAGGTCTAATTACTTCTGTTAGCTGGATAGCAGCTAAACACGAGTTCGAAGCAGAATGGGATTTATTAAGCAGTTGAGGATTAAGGCTGAAAGGTAAAGGGAATGCTTGAGGTGGGAGGGCTGGGAAACAGCTCAGCGGATACATGCTGTGCATCATGCATGTTGTTTTGCAGTTAACTGACTCTATTACCAAAAACTTCCTGCATGACATCAACACTGCACTTAAACAGTGTTTATTGACATTGAATAACACGTTTTAATTCAAAAATTACATTAGCCTAGAAAAGAAAACCAAAAAACAGAACACTGCATTTACAGCACTTAAAAAGAAACACTGCAGCATCTCTCCCAGGACAGTGGCTGAATGGGTGTATAACCCTAATATTATTCAGCAGCCTTTATAAGTGCTGCACTTAAATATCCATCAAAGAATATTCTTATCAATATCAAATCAAATGATTCTCATCCCATTATTTTTTTCCATTTGTTCTAAAGAAGTTAGCGGTAAAAATGATATGATCACAGTTGATTATTTGTGACAGATAATTCATAATCTCTTCGTAATACTGGAGCAAACCCAGATGACTCAGTAACTGAGGTGTGACAGCCTCTCACATTGTCATGTAGAACAGGAGGTGCAGAGATCCTGATACAGCTGCTATGTAGATCCCTCATCCCACTATCAATACTCACTTTGTTACTATCAGCACAAATGATGTTAAGTTTTTAAAAAAATCAATAAAACTTCAACATTACTTTGAAATACTGTCGTCTGGGTATTCTCTCTCTCTCTCTCTCTCTCGGCCAGTCCCCGCTCTAAAGACAGGCAGTTGGCACATTTTTAATGTTGACCAATGGTTGCACAATGTTAAACATATGTACGTCTGCATCAGAGACTACTCTCATTTAAGTTTAAAGTGCTTCAGTTTGTCTGTATGTTGGGTTTTTTCTGGTAGATTTAGAAAGTCATTCATCCCCAATGTATTTGTTCTGGATACCTTTCTGCCATCCTTATCATTTATTGCCATTATAGCCAGTACTTGTCCCTCACACTCTATGTAACGCTGCATATTTTTCAAATGCAGTGATAACTCCTCTTCCCCATTTGTTAAGTCCAAAAATGAACATTTTTCAATAATAACTACCCTGTTACTTGGTTCCTTTAGCGACTGCTTGTCCAATGAATGATTAATCAATTAATTAACTGTTTTCAGCATCATTTGTTTCACAAGAAAGTTTTTGTGACTAAATGAGGCTTGTAGGAGGTGAATTATTTGGGGTAGGGAAATTAGGTCCGTCCTGTAAAGGATGCAAACGTTGTGGCCACAGTACTATTCACTGCAGATTTTAAAAGATAAAATAACGAGCAGGCGAGATAACAGACGATTGTCTTTTACAAAAGCAAATGTACCCAAAAAGTCGTAGTCCTTGTTCTTTTTTTTCTGGTGCAAATATTTTATGCTCATTATCTACAAAGCGTCTACTGGAAACAAATGGCACCTTTTTATTCCAACCAGACTCCTGAACAGGCCGCACAATTGGGGAAAATAGTAGAGGATGAAAAACCAAGTATAACTCAGTATTAGGACGCTATTCCCAACATTTTGTACACTCCTTCTGTATGCCTACATGTGTGAGCGTGTCTGGTGGCGGACCTCCCAGGCAGCAGTGCACCAGCGTCAGGCTTTTCTAATGAGTCCATAAGAAGCACAACTTGTCTGTTGTGCTGCCTGGAACATTACTCTGCATTTGAAATGTACCCAGCGGCCTAGCAGGCATCTTTTATCGTTGGATGCAGCTGTCCATGCTTTCCGAAAACTTACTACCACCGAGCTTCGCCTGACTACTGCCAGCAGGACGTAAGTGATAGAATCACGAAAAGGAAAAGGGAAAAAAAAGACATATTAACGACAACACAGGAGCAGGGGAATTATTCTTTAAAGAGTATGTCCCCGTTATTGGCAAACAAAAATTTTGAAAAGACTTCACAGCAACTAATTCAATGCCTGGAGTCATCGGGTAGGGTGAGGGATGACAGAGAAAAGGATAAAGAGAAAGATACACAGAGAGCAATAGGTAGACAAAAAGAGAAGAGAGGAAAGGAAGGGAACAATCTATATGCATATACTGCAGCCTACAACACAAGTAGCACTTTATTCCAGGGAGAGAAGCATCAATCTTGACAGCATATGGCGTCTGTGCAAAATCCATTAATTTTTAATATACCGGGCGCTGAAATGAAAAGGCTTCCTGAGACAAGCAATTGTCAGATGTCAGTAGTGTTTTGATAACTTTTTTGATCTCCTTTTTTATATGCATTCATAAAATGGGGCTGTCCACATGCCACCGCCGTTTGGACATGGCTGTGGACTGACATGGAACCATTTTCCACTCAATTGCTCCCACCTTCAGTCGGGAGATGAGACACTGGGGGAAACAACAAAAAAAAAAAGATGTCTCAGTCTGTGACTGCGTGTGTGAGAGAAAGTAAGTGTGCACGAGAAGAGCCCTGCAATAAAACTTTATAGAAACTAAACACACACACACGGATTACATTTAAAAGTAGGAGCAAGTACAGGAGGTATAGATTACAAATGTCTGTTCAGAGCAGGGCAGAGAAGTGCAGAGTGCCGCGGAGCTCAAATGTTCTCCAGCTGTGTGGCTCAGCTCTGTTCGAGGGATAAGATGAGACTCTCTCAATGAGAGATAAGTACAAAGAGGTCAAACAGTCAGCTCAATGAGGTTGGTCATGCTTCTATATTCTCAGCCAGTTCCATGGGAAGGCCCTCACCCCTCTTAACGCAAATACATGACTGTACTAGAGAATGCTATTCCTTTTTTTTTCTCTCTCTCTCTCTTCACTCCCCACTTTCCACCGATAACTCTTTGGAGTCATGGAGTCACCTCCTTGTGAGGATGGTGCGTTACAAGATATTTATTCTAATTCATAAAATGCCAATTTAAAGCCTGCAAGTGGCCATAGGAGATGAGTGGGAACTTGGAAAATCCAATAAGAGCTGCTTTGGAGACAGGTGCAAAGTGGACTAATTAATAGCAATCTATACTCTGGCCAGGGCATGCAGTGGGCCGACTGAGACGCTCTCAGGTCAGGCAATGAAAAGATAGCAGCTCCAAATTCATTTTCTCACTGTGGCTCTCCCAAAGGAAGGCTCCGAAGTACGCTCACACTTCCTTTAATGCCTTCACTGGGGTGTAATTTATTTTTGCGTTTGCCAGCACATTTGGAAAGTTCATTACCTCGCTCATGGCTTGTTAATTAGCCTTGTAAAGCCGCCATTAGATCTCCCCGGGCCAGGACCGAGATGAGACTTTTGTCCCAAAACATTAACACACTGCAGGAGGCCTGTAAAACTGCACTCTGCCCATTTACGTCGCAACAGTGACACCTCAGTGAAAATCTGAAAAATGGAGGGGGGGGGGCATAGTCACATGTGCTCTGGACGGGTTCTCGCCTGTTTCACCACTGCCGCCATAGACAGGGATCAGGCTCGTTTCTCTCAAACACCTGTTCAGGCCTTCCACTGATGCCCAATATCCAGCTAGGTGTCCGTCCTCCTGACGGCCTTTGCTAAATCCCAGCCGACACTCTAAGTGGTTGTCTCTGTGGCGATCTCCTCAGGGTTCTCGCTCGCTTCCACCGTTGGGGCTCAGAGGGAGAAGGAACAGTAATGAGCAGCGGTATCAGGCTCAGCTGGTGGGTTTGAGAAATCCTGCTGCGCGAGGTGTGACTGCAGGAACACCGACTGACACGGCAGCCACCGCGCCAGCAGTGGAGAGCAGGCAGCGTGGCCTTATTGATTATGCAGGTGCTCATTTGTGTGGCCAGGCGGGTAGCAGGCACGTGTCTCATTTGAACTTTACAGGAACGGAACAGGATCTGATTTCCCCGCTGCAAAAAGGAAGCCCTGGTGCTTTATTTTTAGAACAGCTGCGTCTAATGGGGCCTGGCAGGTACAGGAGGCGTCACATCTGTCGAGGCCCAGGTGATGCTCTCGCCTTCCACTCCTCCCTGCTCCTCACCCTCTCCCTACAAGTCAAATGACTCACACTGAAGATCAACAGTGTCATTTCCAATAAACTCTTCTTCCTCTTCCTGCCACTTTCCATCAGTTCTTGCGATGGGTCCTTGCTAGTAGCCATTTCATTCCACAACACAGCAGAATAGGGGATGCATAATGTAAAAGATGTAAAGAAGATGAATGCTCTGTCTAATGCCAGAGCACCGGGAAGATTAATTAGAAAAATCCAGCTTTCTGACTGGCCAAAATTTAGTGATATAGAGGCCATACGTCTGAGCCGGAGTGCCCCCCTCTGGAGCTCAGGAAGCAGCTGTGACATGCAGTGAAGCCACTGGTATAGCTGCCCTTCAGAATGAATGAGGGGCAACTCAGTGGGAAAACTGGGTGGTCAGTGTCAGTCCAGATGCTAAAATCACACAACATTTAGTCAACATTAAGAGCGTACTGCTCTCACACGTTCACACTCTTCCTTGACCACTCACCCGTAACCTTAAATATGTCAGTGCGGTAAATATGTGTGCGGTTCTGATATTTCCATGATTCATGTTTAAGTTCACTTATTTCACTGTTATTATTTGCCATTAAATGGTCACTAGGAAGCAGATCTGATGGTTTTAACAGAACTATTCAGTCAGTTATAGAGTGAGCACAATATAAAGTATCTGCTATAAAACTTTCCTTAGTACTAACGCATGTGAACAAGACCTTGAACGAGCCTTGGTCATGGTTACTGTGGTAATGCTGTGCAGAAGAAGCGACGTATGCAGAATTAAACAGTGCGTGCACAAAATACAAGGAAGACAAATTCTTTCTCTGAGCTGCACTATGTGAGCCCAGCTGATTTTTCTTCTTCTGGTGCAATTAGAGTTGAGAGATTAGAAATCGGGAAACCTTCGGTTGATAATTACGTGCAAAAAGCCCAGCGCTGGAAAGGCTTCAGCAGTTATTTGTCGGTGTGATACTACAATACAATGCACAGAAGTTTGACTTGACTGACTTTCCCCACATTCACACCCAAGCCATGTGAGTGCCCAGCACCTTGTCTCTTGTCTTTAGAGGATAAGAAGGGGAAACCAGCAGACACTGGCGAAGATGCCATTTCCGTTCCTTTTCTCCAGTTTATCGTTGGACAGGATGTGCTGCAAATGAGGAAGGACCTTTAAAACTCCTCTGAAACAGAGTACACTCTACTGCTTAATGCTGCCTAGATGATGAGAAAATGAAATGACGCGATCTAGTTCCATGTTCTCTCTCAACTTAGTCACTCAAGCATCCAGACGATCTATCAGTTTGTCTACCGTGAGCAAAATATTCCCGCTCGCTTTCTACCTTAACCTGAGACCCACAGCACTCCAAACATCATCCATATCAAACGTCGCTGTGGCAGCATTGAATAGCTGGGAATACATCTCCCCCTCATACCAGGGTGGGGCGGCACACCACACAACAGCAAGATCAACAATAACAGCAGCAGCAGCAGCGCAGGCTCAACATAGCAGACTGCTGATAAAAAAAGGGGGGGGGGGTTGACTTGCAAAAGTTCCTCTCAGCTCAGCAGAACGGTGCCATCAGCTGTAGCATTTGTCTGTTCTCTTCCCTCAACCACCCCCCTCCCCCCCACACCCTACCCTCTTCCCATCCAGAAGACAGGAAGCTGTTTGTGGGAATGCTCGGCAAGCAGCAGAGCGAGGACGACGTCCGGCGGCTGTTCGAGACCTTCGGTCAGATCGAGGAGTGCACCGTCCTGCGAGGGCCTGATGGGGCCAGTAAGGGTCAGAGCCCACACACCTCCCACTCTCTCTCTCTCTCTTTTTTTTTGCCCTGTCTGTCCCTCTTAATCCCTGTTTGTCTGTATGCGTGCCGTCGCACTTTCTCTTTCTGCTCTTTACGGGGGTTTTTTTAGAGCCTTGCTTCACCCACTGCGCACTGACATTGTCTGCGATCCACTCCACTCTTCAGAATAACTCATCCTCCCCCTTCAGCCATCCTTTTTTTTGTTGTCTTTTTGCCGTGGCCGGCACTTACTGGATGTGTCTCGCTTGCATTTCTTTCATACCTCATTGTCGCTGTGCTCCAACACCTCCTTCTGCCCACTTTCTTTGTCTCACTACTTTATGTATTTTCCCTTCCCTTTTTTGTTCTCACTCTACCTTCTCACTCCTTTTTTTTCTTTCCCTCCCGAACTTCTTCTCATGTTGCCTCTTCATCACAGCAGCTCCTCTCACACTGGGCTTGTACTCAACAAATACATCACACAACACCTTGTCTTTCTGTTCACCCCTCTCCTCCTCCTCCTCCTCCTTCTTTTCCTCCTCCTGTTCTCCGAAAAGCGGAGGGGTGTAATCATGTTTGTTTCCCACATTCCTGTCATCCCTCCCCTGAGACACCATTGGACGATAATGTCCTACTGTAAATAAAGCAGCCAGGCTCTGAGTTTTGCCGCTGTCACTCACTGTGTGGCAGATTTGCATACGCTCAGGAACATCTTATGCAGCCACGTCTCCGGCTCATGTGCTATTTAGCAAGTAGAGCGTGGTCAGATTAAAGATGGCTGTGAAATGTGCGATGCAGGTGGGATTGTTCTGAGAGTGCGAGAGGCTCCCCAGTCATCCTTTGATGGCTCCCTGTCTCACAGCCGCATTTGGAGCGATAACACCAATGATATTGCTTGGAACCTGTATCTGTCTCTCTCTGCTGGCTGTGATTTATTCTACCATATGAAGCAGGTGAATGCGGGAAAAGAATGTGTGGGAGGGCGGGGGGTGGGGGGGTGGGGGGTGGGGGCGGGAAGGTGCGAGCCCTCTGAGTATATCAAAGACAAAGGCTGGCTGTAGTGAACCACCTATCTGTGTCCGCATCTGCTCTGCTCACCGTTAATCCCGGGTCTGTTGGTCTGCGTCACCCCACCGGCCCGCTACTTTTTGTTTCTCCCTGGCTTGTTTCCTCTTTCGCCGCCTCCCCGCGTGCCTCTCCAGCTCCCTCGCTTCCTGTCTGCCCAGATGCCTCAAGCTGACTGACAGCACATAAAATGAAATAAGGCCGGTGCTGGTGTGTCAGACAGGAGCTAGTTTTCTCCCTCATTCGCGCTTTCACTCTTTTTTCCCGTCCTGACACCCCGCGCCTCAACTCTTCTCCTTTCTACTCTCTTCACACGCCATACGTTTCCTCTGTTGGTGTTTGTCTCTATTATCGCTGGCTCAATCGTTCCCATTTCCTCGAGTTTCACTGTTACAAAATGGAAAGCTGTGGAGCAATGTTAACTATGAATGCTACCACGAGACAAAGGTCTCATATATAGGTATGTGGTCCTATCACTCACTGTGCAACAGTCCTACGCAATCATTACAGGATGTTACGGCAAATTATTTTGCCAGCCGCCTCGCTTGGGATGAGGTCCCCGTAATTTGAATGAGACAGACCTTGAAATTGACAGTGCTATCTGTTCCATGATGGAGGCTTTGTCCCTGTTGATGTAAATTTATGCTACTCAGAGGCTTTTCAGCAACCCTCTTCACCCAATAAAAAAGGCCGAGAAGTTTAACATCCATCTCTCTATGGTGCTGCTCCTCAAAGTACTTTCAAAGTGCAACACTTGCTGCCAGAGTTGAATGGAGCCCCGAATTGTCAGGAATAATAGAGAGATGGCTTTTAGGTCTATAATTAAGTTGTGTTATAAATGTCACCCATCCAGTAGGATGGAATTCATGCATACATATTATTACCCCGGGAATTCAAAAGCCAGCGCGGATCCTCTCGCTTGAAAGCAATACAATCCCCCAACTCATTCGGAGCCATCAAATTCAAAAACTCAAATGTGAACTATAATTTATGAGGCTGTAGCACTTCCAATTCTTTTGAGATGCTGTGCTCTGTGTCCTTTGACTTTTTTCTTTTTAGGTCAGGCTACAGCTCTGTTTCTTGATGGAGAAATCTGAGGACATTGTGTGTTTGACATGACTTTACTATTGATGGTGTGTGCCAAGCCCTGCACTTCTGAGTGTCTTTCTGGATGGGCTGAGCTGCCGGGGTCACTGGGACCCCGACACAATATCAGACAGCCTTGTTAGTGAACCAACAGCAAGTTATCTTGTACAAAAAACCAAAAGGCCTTTGCGAGAACAAACTGCGCCTTATTATTTTAACTACAAAAGTTAAATGCATGTGTTCCTTCAAAGGCAGAGCTGCAGAAAAAATGGCACACAATAGGCTGATGCATTTCATTTGAACCAATAAAGGCCTTTCCTGCCTCTACCTGGAGGGTTGTTCAAGTGAAGTAAAAGGGTGCTCGAGTGCTGTGACAGAGTCAAAGGCTTCTTTAATCTGTTTGCCTCTGTAGATCTATACAGCTCTGAGGACATTTGACAGTACAGAAAACACATGGCCTTTACCACTCACCACATTTCCGCACATGACAGTTTCAACTGCTAACCATTTATTGTGCGGCAGCAATGTGGATGGAGGGCCTCAGGTAAAGGTGGAAATTGTCCTCTGCTGATTGTGCGCATCCTGCATGTCCTTCAAGTTCCATGTTTTTGATTTTGTCCGGAAATTACCAATTTCTTTGTTGGGGGGGGGGCAAAGCTGACACCTCAGCTGTACGAAGAAGTGAAGGGATCGTTGCCAAAATGCAGAGCCTCTCCTGAGCCCACCTATCAGTGTTTGTAGTTTAAATGAATAATCCTTGGGGAACGCACAGTGAATAAATGTACACGAAGGCATGGAACTGCTCTACATAGGTATCAGCAGTTCTCCAGAAACTGGGAAAGGAGCTGAGGAAAAAAGCCTGTCTGGTTCTGAGACATGGGTATGACTCGATTAATGAAAAGGGGGCAAAATTAATCCACGAGTTTGTTAATTAGGTATCTCTTGACTTAACACATGAGCTACCTGAAGGCAAGGATAAGAATAGGACATAACAGAATACCTCTTGCAGTCTATGACGACCATAAAGCTTAGAGAAATAGCTCCTGTTTAAGTTAATGGCTTTTGGAAAATTACCACATTTCAGCTCCACTGTAATTCAGTTGACTAGCGTCCTCTTTATGTTACGGTGCTTTAGTGCCTAACCTACATACTGACACACTATTTAATCATGTGGTTAGGATACGTAAGCTTCAAAAAACACATGCAGTGCATTATTATTATCTACTTGATTCAGAGTTAATATCATTTGAAATGTTAATGCAGCTGAGGCTCCGAAACGCCGCTGCCAACACTCGCTCTCTTGTCTCGCGGCCAACTTTTTATGTTGACTTTTCCCTTTGTGCGTTAACTACACAACAGATTTAAGATGATTTCAATGCCCCTTGAGCAAAGCCCCCCCCCATCTGAAATTATACGCGAGCAAAGATTCGGTTAGATAGGCAGATTATAATAGTATGCCTTTGTCATCATAATCTCTTTTATGAGTGACTGCACACAAATCATAATGTGTAAATATTAAACAGATTAATAATCACAAACAAGTCAGGATAGTAAATGCCTTGGCTCCATGCTCCAGCGTGGAGGGGGTGGAATTAGAAATGGGCAAGGGATGGGATGTTCCACGCAGCTAATGCCCTCACTACAATTAGACTGATTTATTCAGAGTTGTGCGCTGAACACACAAATGGCAGGATATATTTACAAAGCAGATAACATGAAAACAATGGTAATGAATGGTGCTTTCCCTCCATTTTCAAGGCCACCTCCCTGATGCTGTGCCCCTCCCTTCTATCCCTGTCTTTCTCTCCTACAGGCTGTGCCTTTGTGAAGTTCTCCAGCCACGCAGAGGCGCAGGCCGCCATCAACAGCCTGCATGGTGGACAGACTATGCCTGTAAGTAACACGCGATGGAACGCACTCAGCAAGAGCTGTCCAAATAACAACAGAGTGAACTTTCGAGTTTGTTCGAACACAGCTGCTCACGTTTATCTCAACAGTGGTCTTTCTTGCGAATGATGTGATGTGATGTCATTGTTTTGGCTGTGCAGAGATACATACAGAGAAAAGATACCAGCTATGGATTATCTATCTATTTCCTTCTTGCCATGTAGTCTGGTGCAGTATATACTTTACACCCTATATATACGTATATGTACAGTCGCCAGAGTGACTCTTCAAAGCACATCAACACCACAGTCTCGCACACTTTTTCTCCATGTGTTATCGCACACAATAGATTCCCACGGTCAGCATCCACCACCTGCCTGCTCTGTATCTCTGTCTCACTCAGGATCTATTTCCTTCTTCTGCTATTCAAACCATCTTTTCAGCACAATGATAGAGTATTTACATTCACGGCCTTGTAGATGTGATTACTGTGCACTGCACATGAATCCCTGAATGAGTCCCCTGAGTTCATTGTACCGCCTATGTCAATGTTATTTAAATATAACGGCTGAAACTGATGGAAAGACACAGGTAAAAAGATGGAAATAGCAAAATGAGGAACTGTGTGCATATACGGTATAGTGCAAGTACTGACACTGTAGGTATGAGTTTGTCCTTAGTCTTTCTCTTCCACTGTTGCTTGTCATGTAATGATTAAGCAGTACAGAATGTATTTTGCTTAAAGTTGATTTTAATTTTATTTTTCAACTAGAGACAGCTACATATTATTTGGAACAACTAATGATAACAACTAATTCATTCTTAAAATATAATGCAGGAGGATGTGACTGCACTGCACATTAGATTTTCCACTTGCTTATCACAGTGGTATCGTATGGGGAGAGAAAGACTCAAAGACAAACTCACTGACTGCCTTTGGCTCAGCTGGATCATATAGCTTTAGAGCTTAAAGTTTAAAGCTTTCACCTTACCTGTCTGGAACATACCACCATATTGGAGACCTCTTTCTGGACACTTTTTGACTGTAAGTCAAATATTCACTGGCGTTTTGGTCCTGGTTCTGTCCACCAGCTTCTGAAAAACAATAATAAAATGAAAATGTGAAGTAGGATATATGAAACGGCAAAAAAAAAAAATCACAAAAGGTTTAAAATGTATTATATGCAAATGCATAAGAAGCTTTCTGGCACGTTCAACTCTAGCTGCTAAGAGATGTTAGATGTTGCTGAAAGAAGTCACTGGGAAGCTGCCACACGACTTCTGGATACAGCTCTGGTAAAGTTTTTGATGTAAGTGATACATTTGAGGCAGATTCTCCTTTGACAATGATGCTGTACTGCAAGTGGGACACAAGAGCAACACATAGTTTTTGACTACGTTCTACACAAGAACAAACTAAAGCTTCGATGACCATTTCCAAATGTTTCTCTCTGCATGGTGAAATAGTCCTCTGTCAAAAGTTAATAGTATGAACAGCTCTCTTAACCTTTTCCTGAAAACTGAAATTAGTGTGAAATTAACGGCTTTACACTGGGAGACGGGGTTTCATCTTCACGGTGAAGCAATTTAACTGGTTGTAGGGCATCAAGAACGATTATTTCAGAAATGGTGCAGTGAAAGTTTGACACTTCATATGCTATTCAGGCAATTTATGAGAGAGGCTCGACAGAGTCAGCATAGTGTCATAACAGTGGAATGTTTGTTTGCTTTTCATTCGTTTAAGTAGAATTATCCATGAATACTGTGAAAGAAGAAAAAAATTTCAGGCCGTGGTATTGTAAATATTTCTAAGGAGGAGTACAAAGTGATATATCAACAACCAGTGGCTTTTTTAAAAAAAAATGAATTAAACTACTGGCCAGAGATCAGTAGATAATAAATAAAGTACATGCACTGTCTTCTGAATATGTTTGCAATGTGACAGGGCCAGGTAAAAGGATTCATACGTGTCAAAGCCTCCGGTGGCAACATGCAAGAAATAACTTGAGAGTTATTAACAATGACAGTTTGGCCCCTGTCAAGGGACTACTTTCTGTTAAAGAATATTAAACATTTAAAACACTTGAAAACACTTATCAAGGGAGGCTTCATTACAGTGACTAGAAAGGAGGTTAACAAGGAAGTCAATAATATTGAAAAGCACTCCAGAGTTAGGATGGATCTTCAAAATGAGGTCAGATTAATAAGCCGCTTTTGCTTCCTTAACTGCTTCCTGATATTTCAGTATTAAGTCTTTCATAATATTGTGGGACACAAGCAGTTTATCAGCCTCCTGTTAACTCTTGGCTTATCCACATTTATTCTTCACAGCCTGGGAATCATCTAGCCAAGACCAGGGTATTTATCTTGATACGCTGAGGACAAACATTATGCTGGAAAGTACAGGTTCTATTGCTGTTGAGCCAAATTGCAAATCAGATTGCATATAATTCACTTCATTCAGCAAGAGACAGAACAGGAATCCAGGTGTCTGTTGTCCTGGCTGTGGTGCAGATATTGACCATAACACACACTCACGCAGAATGTTAAAATATAATGAGAGGATAGGACCTCACGTACAATGCAAGAGAAGGGAGGAAGAATCACAGTGGTCAGTGGAGTGTGTTGCACTACACGACAGTCATGTTTTTATGTTTTTAAATGAGCTTTTCAGGTGTCTGCAGTTTTGCTGTAAGTGCACAAAGACTTCCAGAAAACAGGTGTGCTTGATATTCAGTAGTTTTGAGTACCATAGGTATGTACCAAATACCATTAGTCGGTGTGTGTTTGTTTGTTTAGTGGAAGAATGAGGCCAACCAAACCCGACGCTCTTGTCAAACTGCAATTAATTACAAATTGGATATGCTTCTGTCAGACTCGAACAAGGCCACCGAAAAGTAAAAGAAATGATGAATGAAGGAGCTTCTGGCTGCCAGCGCTGGGTGTGCGTCGAGTACCGCACAGCTGGACACACACGTGGGCACGCACTCTTTCTGGCAGTCATCCGCACCTTCACACACTCCACTGATGTTCTGTAATAAATATTTACGGACGCCTCCTGGCAACCAGATAGTGGCCTGGAAGCCAGATGTAATTTACACATCTTTTTGATGCAGCCTCGTTTTGCATTACATTGAAGTAGTGAGCGAGGGAAGTAAGTGGCCGAGTCGGTTTAACTTTGTGTGTGTTGCTGTTGTGCTCAGTGGAGACCAAACTTTGTGGAATGTAAACCACAAGGGTCAAAACTAAATAAGTGGAAGGTTATGAGCCAAACAATAATCAGGCTGTGCACTAATCATGCACAATTATTGAAAGTGGATTATAATCACAATATTTATCTTGTACTCAAAATAACTTGTTATTCAATCAATAGAATATGTTTACATCCAGCGGATTTACATAATTGGACTACTGTCAGGCTGTTTTTTGTGTATTTGTACACATCAAAATCAGATCTGTGCAACTTGCATGTGTGTGTCTTGTTGCGGCGCAGGCGCAGTTGCAGTAGGTTCGGTAACAGAGCCACCTGAGGTCCGCTGCAGATGAACTGTCCAAGGCAACATATGGGGCCCCGAACAGACCTGGGGCGGATCACGAGCCATCCAAAAGTTCATTAATAATCTATAACATCCATATCTCTCTCCCTCTATCCCTGCACCTGTTATCCCTCCTCTCCCCAAATCCAACTTCCTCTCAGATTAATAGGCAAGGTGGCCAGTGGTATCCAACTAAGGCTCTGGTACCGACAGAGGATGCAGTTAATTTGGATAATATCACTGCCACATGTCGTCAACAACAGAGTAACAGGAGGCAGGATTCAGAGAGTGGGCTGCTCTGCTCTCCGCCTGCTGCCAGCTGTGAGATCTAGATGAACCTTGAACAAAGAGTTGTCTCTCTCTCCCTCTTAATGTTCTCTCTCCAGCATCTGTGTTACCTGGCACACAGGCGCATGCCATAAATAACGCTGCCACCAAAATACGCCGGCCCAAAACAAAAGGCTTTCATGAGGCTTAAGGGTGGGGGATGCCACCAAAGGGCACACGCTGACAGATCAGGTCATTGCATTAATTTATGCTTATTGCAGATTGCAGGTGCTTCTAAAATTGAACTTAATAGGTGATTGGGCAGAGAACCGGCACACGCATCGGTTCAGCTGTTGCATTACAGTAAGGCTGCAGAGGCACAGGTGGCAAAACTTCAAATGGCAAAGCCGAGGGCAGGCAGACAGCACCCGGCAAATTGCAGACATTGTCATGTTCGGTGTCACAGCGTGGCTGACAGGGCCTGTGGAGCTCACCGGTTTTGGCAGCGACAAGAGCGTGCACATGTGATACGATAGCTCCGGATTAATGAGAGATAAGACCAAGCCAGAGAGCATTGTCACAGTAATACAGAAGTCATCAAACGCCACATGAAAATACTGTAGGACATGGGCAAGCTCATCGCTGACGCGACATGGAGTTTCGTCTTTTCCTCACACATGGCAGCGAAAACGGCTACTTACGGACAAAGCTTAGTGTTACACGTTGAAAGGATACACTGTTATGAATGACAGGAATACTTCCTCTGTGTCGTTTGGCGTGATGCGGTGTGCTCGGCAGCTGCAGCAGCGCATCATGGACAGCGAGGCCGGAACAAGACAGCATCATCCATTGCTAATGAGAAGCAGTCCTCCCATGAGGCTCGCTGAGATGCAGCAAGGTTCAGAGAGTCGAATATCAAGCCCACAGGAGGTTCATCCAATTACCAAACAAACTTGTTATGGTGTATTCAATTAATTTCTCCCGGATCCTCGATTAGCACTTTTAGAGTCTGTGGAAAGCTGGAAGTTTCATCTGTCATCGAAAAGCAGCTGCTACATGTTTGCTGAATGAGGGGAATGGGGGGGGGACAGTACGTACAGCATCAGTGGCTGATCATCAGCATGCTTTTCAAAATGAATTCAGTGAGTACGCTGTCACATCGTAGTGCTGCAAGCCTCTGCAGAGGACAGAAGATGAGTGTGTGTTTACCTGTTGGTAGACTCTTAACACCACTGTCCTTGTGTCACGTTAAAAAAGGAAGAATGAGATAAAAGAATAATGCCGTTTCACTGGTGCAGTTGAGTTCTAATCCCTCAATTACCGTTGTGCATTTTTCCATCTACACATTTCGCTTGCCTATACAAAATCCAACACGGGAGATTTTCACAAGTCAAGTGTGTTGTTGAAGAAATTAGATTAGTTTTTGAACCCGTGACAAATTCCTTCGTTGTAACTGTCAAAAGTGAAGGCTCCCTGTTGGCCCTTATCAAATTCAGCAAATTCATTTTCTCTCCAGGTATAGGAGTCATGCCGGTGGAGGTTATTATTCTGTTTGTTTGTCAGCTTGTGATTTTCTGCTACCAGCGAGGAGTGGCTGTTTTGCATCCAGTGCCTGTTGTCTGCTGCCACCTGTTCCTTCATTTCCTGGCCACATATTACTCTTTCTTTATGTGGCTCGAAACCCTTGATCCGTGAGGGGGGGATCACACTCTGAAATCTGCTTTTTCTGATTAGGCCTTGGATCTATAGTCAGAAGACATCTGCTTGAGATATAAGGATATGAAACTTTCCTATTCAGGGTTGAGGATAAGAAATTTTTAGTTTTGTTTTTATTTTTCATGTTTTTAGAGGGAATAGTTTGGCTTCCGTGTTATTAAAGGCGAGGCCCTGACATGAGTGGCAGTGCTGAAAACACCGACAGAGGCTGGTGTAGTGCTTTACCGCTGCTGCCAAGACTTTTCAGCGCAGACAATGCAGAACGGGTCTCCTCCTGTGCAGTCGTCTACGGCAGGGCACTCTGCTGGGAGAAGCCAGACCAGGCCAGGCTCGCCTCACAGTCTGGCCTAGTCTGGCTTGAGTCACGGTGCAGTGAGTACAGGCCGCCTCAGGCTTTCACAGTCCTGATGCTCACAATGCATTCTTCATGAGGTATTAAATGAATGTAAGACTACACAGATACACAAAGCAGAAAATGAATGTGATCTAAATGCCAGGCCCCCATGCTGTGTGCAGGCCTGAGCAACAACGCTGGAGGAGGATGTTTGCTCAGTGCCAGCCTCATTAAATCCAACAGCCCGGTCCCTTCAACTGGCCCACGAAGTTGAAAAAAATAAAGAACTGAAAAAAGGTCAGGAGGTGGGATGAAATGAAATTAGAAAGGGAAAAACTGTGCCGTTAACGCCACCACGTCGGAGTATTGATTTAACTAATTGAAATGGCACCAAGGGAGAAACACCAGATGGGTCTCCTCTGGCCTGAGGTGGGGTGCTGGCTGGCTCTGATAGGATCCCATCTGAGACGCTGTGTCCCTGGGGTGCATGCTGATGCCTTCCTTCATTCCCCAGCCTCTTTCTCACACTTATCTACAGCCAACACGTTCTCTTGGTCGCGTTAATAGAATGTTTCTAAGGCACGTTTTCACATGGATTAGTCAAATAGCTTGTAAAAAAAAAAAACTCTGCACAAGGACTTATGTATTTAGTCCATTTAGCACGTGCAGAGATTTTAAAGAGAAGATGATGGGCATAGACAGGACAGGAAAGGATAAGGCGTAAGAAAATGGAGACTGACTTTAGGCCATTGTATAAAAAACTGAATAAATAAAATCAACAATCAATATCAGGTGTTGGCAGGATAAATATGTGACTAAACCATGTTTTATGTAAGAACTGTTGCATCAGCCATGAATAACCAAACCCTGGCAAAATTCCGTCTCAATAGCACCATCGCTTTGCTTTTTCTGTTTAAAGTTTCATGAAGGGCTTACAAAAATAGGACACACTTTTTCGATGAATTACTATGAAAGAGCATGGAGTTGGGGCTGAACTACAGTAAGACAGAGACTGCGTTTGTTCTCTGGCTGAATACATGCACTTACTGTGCTGTTGCAATATTTCAGCCTCGCGGGGCACAAGTTTGTTTGTTTCTGCGCTTTTCTGTTTGGATAGCTCCGCCTCAGTCACGTGTCGCCCATAAGCAGCACTCAAGCTTAAACTTGGCCCCGCAGAGCAGTTTAGTCTGGCTTTGTCAATTTCAATTTCTCACACACTGAGGCACATACACTCATGCACAGGGAACAGGTGTATGCAGCATCAATCACACCGGTCGGCCTCACTGTCACAGTGTCCCCTGCAGTGCACTCATATTTCCAATTTCTACACCCAAAGAAAATATGGAAATCTCAATCAAAGCCTAAATTTGTACTGACCCTGTCAGGATGACAGATTTGTGAGAGATGGATCCAACTTGTGATTATGGAGTCCTTTTCTCCCCGTGTCTTTGCTTTTATGATCTTACTAATCATATCCTGACTGCCCCCTGGCTGCCTGTGTCCTTCTGTCCTGGTGGTGCTCCGTGCTCTTTCCCAGCATGCACTGCCTGTAATTAAATAGGAGCCCGGTCCTCTTGACAGTGTCTGTGGCTGCTTTCTCTGCCTGGCAGCCTCCTCATCCTCCCTCTCTGTCTCTGTCTCTCACTCACACACAGACGCTCTTCCTCCCTCTCTCCTTGCCTGGATGTCACATGAGGAACTGACTCTGGTCTCTGTCTCTCAAATGATTTAATTGGATGCAAACTCAGGAGCACGGACATCAATATGGAACTATATCTGCCATAAGGCAGAGCCATTAGTCAATACTTCGTCCTCCACATGCCGAAGGCTTTTGTCAGACCTAATTACCCGGTATTGTATTCAGTGGAGCTTCACCAGTGGGGGACTGGGACTCCTGTGGGATCTGGTTAGGATCACAGTTCACTCCCAGTGTATACAGCGGAGCTGGAAAGTTCACAAAAGCAAATATCACTCACTATGCTCTCCCATTTAACGCTGTCAGTGTGAGTGACTGCACTCATGTGCATATTCAGTTCCACTGGCTTCTGTGCCTTAGAAATCCCAGGTCTTGAAGACTGACATGCTACGTACACTGGATATCGGAAGACAGCATAAAATGACATTCTCACGACTGTGCCTCCTTTGTGGCGATGCAAAGAATCCATGCTTGTGTTTTTTAATAAAAGAATATGCATATTTCTTTTATTAGGTAGCCTACATTTTGTTGGAGGTCATTTTCCACAAAACACATTGTAAGAAAACTATTTTCAACTGCACAATAAAAGATGCAAATGTAATGCATGCATCCAGCAGCTTGTAAATGGCTTGTATTTAGGTTATGAGCAGATTGACAGTGTTCAACGTGTTCATGTATCCCGGGACACTTCCAGTTAAAGCATCTCATATTTACAAGAGCAATAGACCTGTCAGGTATATGTGAGAATGTCAGTCAGTGACATGACTAATGATACCTTTTTTATTTACTCTGGCCAAAGCTTTCCATTAGTGATAGAAAATTCATAAGGCTTCGCAAACTGCTGCAATTACAGAATATGTGTTATTGTCTAACCTTTATTTAATTTTACGGTGTTTGATAGTGAATAGGATTTATTCCATCTGCAGACGTCTAGTCCATGACAATGTTGGCAAACAAGCACTTCAGCCAACCAGCTAATGAGCTGGTTGGCGGAAGTGTCAGGTCCAAATCTCCATAACTGCTGATTGAAAGTAGCCAGGGTAGTTAGTATCATTAGTCGCCCTACTTTGTTGATACTCTGATGGCCCAAACAACATTTTAGACTTATTATATTTTGATTCCTTTTTTCTTGTGAGTTTCTTTTATGTTTATTTGCCTTTGTTAATCTCCAGCCAGCCACTGTAAAAGCATGATTATACACTGCAGAAAGCCCATGAAAGAACTTTTATGAAAAAAAAGTGAAAAACTCCACCTAACTACAAAAGCCCATTATGAATATGGACGTTTAGATGCATATTTACTAACCTCGCAAATATGCATGTGTGTCCAGGGTGCCTCTTCCAGTCTGGTGGTCAAGTTTGCAGACACTGATAAGGAGAGGACCCTGCGTAGGATGCACCAGATGGCGGGTCAGCTCGGCATCTTCAGTCCCATGACCATCCAGTTTGGGGCCTATGGCGCCTACTCTCATGCTGTAAGTCTCAGCCCGGCGGGGGAGGAGACGGTGAGCTTTAAAAAGACAACAAAAACTATTGTGATTTGAGGTTTGAACTCACAATCTCTCTCTCTCCACTAAGCATCTGACACTCACACAGAACAGCTCCTGTTGGAGTCAAGATTGTTGCAGGCTCTGCCGGAAAATGCTGCACTGCTTTTTTTTTATTGTGTCTTTTTATCCCTTCATTTGTCCAGGGAAGCTGCTTATCATGTATGCTCAGCACTACACTGTTTTACTTTCATACAGTTGCAAGCATCCACTTCATATTCGCTTTCCATTCCCACATTTCCTGACTTGGTCTGTGAATTTAAAGTGCCAGAGGTTCATGTCATTACCAGAAACCCACACCCCCTACCTCTTTCCCCACCAGCTCACCCCACCCCCTCTTCATATTCACACATGAAAGTCACAGCCTGAGTTAGGAGTCTGTGAGATTTTGCACTCTTACAGTAGCTAACAACTCACCCTGACAGGTGAGAATCACCCACTCACACACAATCTCGCCTCAAACTCTTTTTCTCACAGTGGGCTCCGAAAGTCTGGGACTGAGATTATACATAAACATGGCGGGGGTGTAAGAAAACATCGATACAGATAATGTTTCTTGTGATGCTGCGTTGATGCTCAAAAACACTGTTTTCATTTTGGATTAATCATTTATAGGCATTGATTCGTGGCAGACAGTGGCTCGTCTCGTGTTGTGTTTAAACTTCGACCACGAGCAGCGTTGTAATCTATCTTCAGCCATTTGACTCCCCCACCCCGATGCAACAACAGTAACTGAGACAGGAAGTAGCATAAGGGCGCAACACTAACATAAGCGTTAGCAAACTCAGCTAACCTTAACACCTTAGGCTGTTTCAGAAAAGGTTGGACCAGCTCCGCCAGCGTACAGAGCTGACGTGTGGGCTCATTTTGTGTGAAAGTGTGCATGTGTTGGAGAACATGTTCACGCACCAAAGCCACCACCGACCTCAACCCGGTGATGCACACTTTATTTCATTTGCAAAGATACGCACACTGTCAGCGCTGTGCAGAAAATGAATATACATTCAACGGCGCCTCATTACATCATACCCCATCACTGACATCATGCTATGACAGTTACTTTGTTTTGATTGTCTTCATTTGTTCACCTGAAGAATCCTGCAAGTGCTTTTCTTTCATTTTTTAACATATTGCTCAAATTGTGCAAACAGTAGTGTTATGATGTTGGATGTTACTGGAACTGTGATAAATGCAAATGCTGATGCCACTGTTCTGATTTAAAAAAATGTTTTACTCAGATTTTATACATTTGCTGGTGTGTTCTTGATACTATGAATGTTTTCCTGAAAGTAGATTACAAAGTCTCAATATATGGCCCTGTTTAACGTAATATGTAATAGCATAGTGCAATACCCCTGTTTCCTGATATGTGTCACATTGCTAGATTTTGGTCAATACTCAGCCCTAACACATTGCACATACTGTTGATATACATAGTCCCCAGTTTGCTAAACTCATCTCAACACACATAATGAGCACAAGGCCAGAGCGGCGTTAGAGGAGCTGGGAAGCAGCGCTGCAGGGCAACACAGTCCACTCTGTTCAAGAACAAGGCATGGGCCAAGCAAACAGAGATGTGAGAGTAAACATGCTCTGGTCCTGCGGCTATTTCACCCTCCTTTCCCTCTCTGTCCTTCCCTGCATCCCTGCCGCCATTCGCCTATCCTCCCCACTGCTCTTTAATCCTACAGCAGATGATGCAACAGCAAGCAGCCCTGATGGCAGCAACACAAGGGTCCTACCTGAACCCCATGGCAGCCATCGCTGCCGCACAAATGCAGCAAATGGCAGCTTTCAATGTCAACGGCCTGGTGGCTACTCCCATGACACCGTCCTCAGGTACACACTAATAGACACGCACGCACGCACACAAACTGGCAGGGCTGCAAGAACAGAGGCATGTGCAAACACACACGCACACGCACACGCACACTTGTGCAGGACTTCTCTCTTCATTTCTCACGGCTGGCCTGGAACATTTTCATCATTAGCAAGAATTATAGAAGCGGCAGTAATATATTCATTCAAGGCCTTTCTACTTTTGCCCTTGTTACATTTTTTAAGACGTAGACTCCGCACACTGGGCCGGAGCAAACCGTGCCGGTGCTGCACTGATAGAAGCGCAGCCTTGTATTGAGTGAGGCCTGATGGGAGAAGATGTACAGCATTCCTTGACACTCATTGGCACCAACATTATAGTTTCTCCCGCTCTTCCTCCCTCTCATTATCTCTCTCGCTCCTGCCCTGTCTGTCGCTCTCTCCCTCCGCGTCGCCGTGACAGTGTGTGTTTTCTGGGAACACAGCCAATGCGATGACTTTGGATGCAGAGTCCTTGGCTTATACAATATAAGAGCAAAGATTTGTGCGAGATAATCCTGGACCCCGGTCTGAACTATCCTTTTGGCCCTTGTCATGAGGAGCTTTGATGGCTCGACACTAAGTAGGCAGGCCGCCCGAAGGCAGGGTCATTGCAAATGTATTAAATAAAGTGGCTCGACACTGTAGCTGGCATCTGTAATCCACAAGGCCTACATATACCAGGGAATGCCTATCAAACATAATCCTACAAGACCTAAATGCCCTTCACCTGGATTAGAAAAATAATAAAAATCCATCGGCACAAAGGGGCACTGACAAGGTGACAGACAAGGAGGAAAGGAGGTGAGAAGAAGAGAAACAGGGTCCTGCACTCAATATACTTATAAATCCTTTTTGCACTTTTTGTACCATTAAAAGTGCAGTTGGGCCATAAAGAGAGCCAAAACACACCTTTAAACTGGCCCAGAATAATATTCAGAAAATCTGAGAGCAACCTTTCTCTCCCTGTGCCACTCTTACACCTCCATCGGTGACTGATTTTAGCAACCGTACCTTTAGTTCTGGCTGAACTGTTGGGTTTTTATGGTGGGTCAAAAGGCGCACATTTGTGCTCATGAGGACCCATTATGGGCCTGTTATATAGTAGTATATTCACAAGGAAAAACAAAAAAAAAGTGAACCGTGCGCCCTGCAGTTTCCGTAATGACTCTGTATCTATTTGCAGGCACCAGCACGCCCCCAGGCATCTCCGCCACAGCCGTGCCCAGCATAGCCACCCCAATCGGGGTCAACGGATTCAGTGCCCTCCCGCCTCAAAGCAACGGGCAGCCCACCTCTGAGCCCATCTACACCAATGGTATCCATCCTTACCCAGGTGAGCCAATCATGGCTTACATAAAGGAAACATGAGGTATAGTTGTAACGCCTACTGTCATGAGACAACTGCTCTGACCCCGACACTCCCTGTGATGAACTGCTTGTACCGACGGTGATCTGTGAGTGTTTGATTATCCTCCTGTTCTACTTGATGTGAATATGAACACCACCGAACTGCCTCCATGCAGTTCCGGTTCAACACGCCAGTAGTGACAAACTGAATTATATCACATAGTGGAGTTTAAAAGTTGAGAGGAGTCCTTTTTACTTCACAGTCTCACGACACTCTTCTCTGATTTGAGCTGAAGCGTTTAAGGCTCGAGGGCCAATCAGCAGCATCTTTGGCAGATTTCTGAGCAGCCAACCCCAGTATCATGATGAATCCATCAGTCCATCCATCAGTCCATTATGGTTAATCTGATCTGCCTCTGCCCGTCCTCAGCTTCTTAATGCTGTCTGGGACTGATTCCTGAAGAATTGACAGACACACATTTTGCATTCTGCATTATGCAAAGGCAGCTGCAGTTGTAATGAACTACAAAGTGGTTTGTTTGGCATGTTGTTAATATTTGATGCAAACATCTGGGGCAAACAAGCGTTTTGAAGAACTGAGAGAAATGATGAGCCACATTTCTCCCACTCCCTTTGTGATCTCACCCCCCGATGGTTCTCGACAGATACACTGATTTCTGTCCTGCTCTTTCACGTTCCCTCTACATCCCATCTTGCCTCTGCATCTGTCTTGACCATTCCCCGTCCTGTGTCCGTCTTGTTTTTCGCTTTCGTTTTCCTCTTTCTCACTCCCCCTTTTCCCGGGCTCTCTTTTTTCGTCTCTCTGCAGCACAGAGTCCAACGGTGACCGACCCTCTCCAACAGGCTTATGCCGGTGTCCAGCACTACGCAGGTGATCCGTCTCTCCTACCTCCTCTGCTCTCTCACTTCCTCCATCTGTCCCTTTCCCTCTACCCCTCTCCCTTTGTGTTTGTCACATCAGTAGACACTATGACAGGTTGAGATAGCCGGACGACCAGCCAATTTCCCCCCGGATTAGGCTACTTTACATTAGGATTGCGAAAGTATTTTCAGGTGACTTGATTATACGCCCGCACACAAAAATGCTTAATTCCAAGAGTACACCACGAGCTGTGGGTCTGCACCTGCCATCGCCTCTTACACAAGGGATGACACAACCCTCTCAGACCACTGCATTCTGCCTGACATCAGCTCTCACTAACACTGGGCGAGCCTCCTTCTCCTCCTTTGTGTGTCTGCTCAGTTCAACTGTACTCCACTCCCCTCTTGCCGCGCGCTTTGTGCAGCGATACGACCTGCCAAACGAGCCCGGGCTCCCAGTCATAACGCAATTTATTTATGCAATGTCTGGAGGACGCAAATGAACAATGGAGTAATGATTTTGAGTTTTGTTGTGTCAAATATGAAAATGAAGATGTGAAAAATTCCACTCTGGTTCTCCCTTTGCCACAGCAGCCTACCCTGCCGCCTATGCGCCAATCAGCCAAGCGTTCCCCCAGCAACCAACCATCATTCCCCAGCAACAGAGGGAAGGTAAGAGCGAGCAAGCGCGCCCACCCAAGATAAAAGGTGATAATTGCCATGTTCCATTCTAATGTAGCACCGCTGCTTTGAATTAGCGAGGGAGGGAAAAAGCTGGCTGGGGAAAATGTGAGAAAAAGGCTTCCCATTTAAAGAGAAGAACATTAGCAGTGAGATGGAAAGTTACTCTGTCATTATTCAAAAACTGCACTAATTCAAACTCGCAGCGTTGGACTGCTTAATCAGTCCATTACAATGTGTTTAAGTGGTTATAAATATTCATCAGATTAATTAGCTGCATGCATAATCATTTATTACCATTCCTGGTGTAGTGTTCGTTCTTATGCCACAGCATCAGATGTAATAAAGCATAGGATATACCGTGATGGTAAATCACTCTTTTTGACGCCATTTGTCAGTCTCAATTATTCATCTATATGATTGTATGAGACAGCGTATAGAGTGGCATGAATATTCAATGTAGGGACTCTGAAGCCGAGTGTTTCCAACACCGCCGGGGGAAAAAGTAAGTTTACGTTTACATTTTTTTTTTTGATAAGGAGGGTGCGAGCCAGGGTCACAGCGCAGATGTGTACGAATAAAGTGCAGGTGCACGTCAACCCATCCTCACAGCAGCAGCCTGCTAGCCTCATGGAAAAATAGTTGTCAGGTTTATTGTATCTCTCTCTGTCTCACATTTTGACCATTAGCAGGAATTGTAGAAGTCATGGCAACACAAACACACACACAGACAAAGCCACACACACACACACACAGAGCTATTCTGGGTTGAGCCAGTGGCCTGTCTGAGTTCTGGCCTCCTCTGGGTTTTGGCTGCTCTCCCAGTCTGTCTCAGTGCACCGCCACAGTCTGCGGCTCTGCCATTTAACAAGAGACACCTAAACCTGAATACACAGGCTGAGTCGAGCCTCGGCTTCAACCTCCCTCTGGAAGCCAACAATTTTCAACAGTACCTCCGATCAGTCTGTGTCTGTCTGTATGTCAGCGCAGAAAATCCTCCCACATTCAAAAAAAGAAATAGTATTTTAAACCAGACAGATCTTCACTGTAATCTTTTTACGTGTCCTTTTCACTTCAGCGAAGCATCTAAGGCAGCGCAGTTACAAGTCGATACTCGACAGCAACACAAACTGACATAGCAAATATCAAGACTGTATATGTTGTGCAGCGCTGCTGAATGCTTGTGGATAAACTGAGTATGCCTCGACTTTTACTAAGTGCAGCAGATGAGTTATATCGAGGGTTTTCCTGCATGGACCTTTTCAAGTTCAGCGGCAGCTTTACCACATCCATCCATGTTGACAATACTGAGGCTGTGTACAAAACCACTCCCTATTTATTACATACTATGCTATATTTACCCTCTGCAGTTTTATTTGATAGTCATAATTCTGAGTGTGCAAATGCATCAACTTTGAGAGTGCCCTCAAAGAGTTGCGTGACCTTATGTGCAACTGCAGTTGTGCGTCTCAACAGCTGAAAGTGACAACTTAAAGTGATGGTGAGTATCTGAAATCTCAATTTATGAGTTAACGACTGTGTCCCTGTTATAGAGGCAGCAGTGAAACAGTGAAACAGGGAGTGATTCTGGACACAGCCTAACACCCATTTCAAAGACACCTGGGTAAAGTGCATCACTGCCAACCTAAGTAGAATGATTTCCAGACAGTCCCAGGTGAAAACTAAGCAAATCAATATGTCAGTGGTTGTTTGAGGTGACGGTAAAACCGCCGCTGAAATCGAGAGAGTTTAACTGTACTTATCTACCTTATTGTTGTCATTCTTCAACCAAATTTCAAAAGCGTCTTCTTTTTCTCGGTGCTGAGTGAAACTCTCATAACACTATGTTATGTGACTTGCAAAGTGAATGTTTTAGGAGTGTACACCACCAGCTTAGCAAAGGATTCACGGTGGATGGAGGAAAACAGATCCTGTTTATACAATGCATCCTTTATCAACAACACCAACCGTACACCAGCACCTACGTTTGCCAAAGCGCAACTCTAACTACCGACAGTTTGGCGGTAAATCAATGTGTGTTACGCCAGTAGCAGCTAATGTAGCCTCAAGACATTAGTCTAATGAACTCACCTCTTTCTAACGCCACCCCAGTTTTTTTTCTTTCATTTTCAAACTAGTAGTCTTCAGCCCCTGCTGATGTTACCTCAAGTGATATCGCTTTATATGAATGTATGAATGAATGCTATTGCAGAGCTCCCTCTGGATCTCTAAAAGGCTCGGTGTAATTCTTTTTTCACATATGAAACAGGGCTGCCCATGACCCGTAAAAAGACTTTGCTGTGGAAAATCAAACAAATTAATTCTCATCTAAACCAGTCATGTGTCTGTACAAATAACACAGCCAGATCAACCTGCCAACATGCACTTCCAGATCCCTTTGCAACTTTGCACTTTCCCATAATGAGTATTAGATATACAATTTAAGAAAAGTTTTGTTACATACAACAACAATAAACAAATTAAAATGATAAAAAAAAATATTTAAAAATATAGATATAGATAAGTTAGATAAAATATATACAAGATTTATTAGCTAGGGGTTGATGTACTAACTTTTTTGGGTTGGGAAAAACTCCCTCATTAATCCAGTCACACAATTACTGCAACTCCACACAGCTCAATGGACGAACTTGCATATAAGGCTGGCGTGCAGGAGTCACATGATCATCAAAACACAAGGGGTGTTACTTTTGCAGGAAAGAGGAACACACAGGTGTGCATCAAAGCAACCTGAACAGTCCCCTGAACGCAGTGTTGCAGTTGCAGACATTTCCTTCCCTCAAACAAGCCACTTCCTATAAAAGCACAAATTCCCCATAAGAGACTGAAACCTAAACAGACAGAACGGAGATTTAGCTTTAAAAAAATAAAAAAATAAAAAAATATCCCCCCACTCTGTCAACCCGGGTGTGCATTGCACGCGTGTGTCCTCTATCTCGCTGAGGCGCAGCGGCACTGCAGCCGTCTTATCAGCCTTCTCACCGGCCCCGCTCTCATCTCGTCATGCTATCACCCTGAGCAATGAGACAGCAGAGGATGCTAGCCAGGCAGCCAGCTGCAAGCGTACTGTCCCTGAGTCCATCACATCTCTCCCTCTCTCTCTCTCTCTCTCTGTCTCTCCAGTTCATTCCTGCCTTTATCCAGATTGGCCTGTACAATATGTGGCAGCTGGGCAGATGAGAATGGAGGGATGGGAAGAGAGTGGAAGACAGTCCTACTGTCACACAGTAATTGGGGCAAAAACTTGGCTTATGTCTTAATGCGTGCGCTGCCTCCTCCTCCTCTCTGCTCTCTTCCTCTGTCTCTCAGTGTTTCTCTCTCTCAATATAACCGTCTCAATCTTTCTCTTTCAATCAGCCTCTCTGGGTTTTTTCTCTCCCTCTTGCTGTCTCTCTTGTTGTTTTTTCCTCTTTTACCTCTCCTCTCCCTGCTTCTCTGTGGCTGTTTACATGTGTACACAGCAACTACCGGCACATTTTCTGAGACAACAGTTAAATTTAACTGTGTAATCAGATTTAGCAAAGTGCCACCTATCTATCCAGTTATTGTGTGAAATGAGGTTCTCAGGAGGATTAAAAATGGAAACCGCAAAAAGAGCTGATGTGACAACCTGTGCAAACACTTGAAAAATGGGATTAAGGTGTATGTACTCCACATAGACCAAAAAACTAGGTTTAACTCAACTTATATTTGTGCCACAGGTAACGTCTGTGATCCTTGGATTATTGTCTTGACTGATTTATTGATTCATATTTCCACCCATGATGTCACGCCCCCATGTAACCCTCCTGTTGTTTTCCTCTCATCACCAGGGCCAGAAGGTTGCAACCTGTTTATCTATCACCTGCCCCAGGAGTTTGGAGATGCGGAGCTCATGCAAATGTTCCTGCCTTTTGGCAACGTCATTTCCGCCAAAGTCTTTGTGGACCGAGCGACCAATCAGAGCAAATGTTTTGGTAAGACAAAAGCCCGCGCTGGACAGAGAAAAAAAAGAAATGAACAAAGTCACGGTGGCTGTGTTTGGCAATCTCCTCATGCCTCTCGTTGCTTTCCTGCAATTAGAGTTTGCTTTTGCTTTTATTCCCAGTGTCTATCCTAATCAAGGCGCAATTAACATTTTAAAGTTGGCGTTACATGCCACTGAGCAGAGGGGCGTGGAGGGATGGAGGAGTAATGCACACGTGCTCCCCGGCTCCATCACACAGGCATATCTAACGAGACAGTGGGGCTCGGCAGCGGAGGGCGGGGTTGTGGGGGTGCGATGTGAGGGGGTGGACGCTCTGAATGAATGAAGCCGTCGCCTAGCTGCTGACCCGAAGATCCTTCCACAATTACCACTAGTACCCCCTCACCACATCTATTCGTCACCCTCTCTATCACACCATTCCTAACACAATCAGTATCCATCTCCCCTTCTCTGCCATTCCCAGCCTCCTTTACTCAAGAGAAAAGCATTTTCCCAGACACCTACTCCCCACCCCCCCCACCCCCCACCCCCACCCCACTGATATCGTCCAGCCGGGCAACCCAGCGGCATGCCCCCACCCCTCCCCTCTTCTCCTCTCACCTCCCACACAGCAAACCAGTTCATCAGGGTGGAGGCGGTGCAGGTGGAATCCACGAGCTTAAAGAGATAATAATAGACTGGTGTGGGCCTTGCTGTTGATTCAGTTGGACAGCAGCACCCAGGAGACAGGCACGCAGGGAGAGACTCCCAGCATTGGCTTCCTTTCAGCTTCGCTTCAACGCGGCGCGGCCATGAGGCTTTCTCCTCCTCTCTCCCCCCGTCTGCCTCGCCGCCCAACCCTCTCAGGACAGCCTTTCTCTTTCTTTCTCCGTGCACGCACTCTCTTCTCAACATATGCCTCTCGCCATCGCCATCCGTCAGTCAACAAGGGGGAAGGACGAAGGGGCGGCGACCTCATCAGTCTCACCGGCTTATTTTCCACGGATAGTAATTAAGATCTTGGCTGAAAAACAGCAATTTAACCCATGATTCTTTTCTGGGTTTTCTTTTTTTCTCTCCCCCAATCATTTCTCCTTCCTTTTTATAGCAGAAGCCCCGGGGCTCTTTTGTAAGACATTAACAAATTAGCCAGAAGATGCTGTGCATTAAGGGGGATAAGTTATTAGGCCTCCGAGAACTTGGAATACTTCATCTTAAAAATGTGTGAGTTTAGCCCTGATGGTGTGGTTAATGGGCACACAGACATCTACTGTACATTTACAGAGTCTGTAGGAGGGCAGAAATGGATAGATGGACAGACAGATAACAGACAGATGAACTGTCCATTATGAAAAATGTTGGCCTTGCTCACACTGGTGTGAAGCAAATCCACTTTGTTTTCCCAATGTCACCAACTCGACCGTATAAACTGAAGAGAAAGCAGATGACCTCGCTGTTAGCCGATGAGAGAATTTCAAAGGCACAGCTTTGTGCATTCAAATAGGACAAAATAAAACATAAGCATGACAAGTTAATTATCCATAGTAGGAACAACCCAGTAGCTTTCATTTCACTAAGATTTTAATTTCCCCACTGTCTTCTGAAAAAAAACCTGCACATTTTAACCCACTTTTTCCTTCTATTTAAAAAGCAATAAAAAAAAACAACAACAACATTAACTTAAATCCACCATTTAAATACAGCCTGTGTGCCCATGTTGCTGCAAAAGTTAACTTTCCGACTGTACTTTAATAAGCATATTACAGTAAGTTAGGAAGTATGGCATGTTAGATATTTTGTCAATGTTTTAAACTTGCAAATTGCTAACCATGACAGAAGGATTCCTGGGCGTTTCAACAGAAACATCCGTGTGCGTGCGTGGCCCGATTTCTCCGCAGCACAGGTACATTTTAGGATTTTGAGGGGAGATAATCAGACATCACTCTTTGAGATGGAGTGTTTACAGAGAAGCTCCAACATTTCAATATGATGAAAAGGTCACTGGAGGAGCTCTCGAAGCATAATCCTATAAAAGGATGTATTTCTGGAGTGGGATTGGGAGTAGGTATACTCTTAAGGGATGCTTCACTGTCAATTCAGACAGATGTCTGTTTAGTTTTTATTTTTTATATTTTTTTTGCACTGCGATAAAATTGAATTGTGACATGGTGGGGTGGGAGAAGAAAGATCGAGGGGATTTATGAAATACTTCACCCAAAAGCAATTTTAAAAAATGAAGATGACAAGTGACACGGTTACAGAAATCTAATTTCAAACTGTGTGATGCATGTTCGTGTTAATGTGTTAAAAATAGGCTGCATATACGCATCTACCAGCTGTGTTATTACGTTGTGTTGTGCTTTATTGAATCACTGGAATATACAGAATATCCATGAGGCATTAATATACACATTCACTGCTGAAGAGCAATGACTGTCTTTAAATTAACCTGGGACTCTATGGAAGCAACATTAGGCTTAATCCTCTGCTTTCAGCCTCTTTATTGACTTTTAAAGGTGATCAAAGCTCACCTTGTTAAGAGGAATTAGCTGGATTCAGCTTGAAAATGAATTTCAAAAGATCTGCTGGGAATGAAAAGACACATACCTACAGAGGAGGGGAAATTATGCACAGGGAGATGAAATTTAGCTGAATGGCTTCTGCTCTTTCTTTTGTTTTTCAGCTGTCCTTAAAGGCCGGGACATTGCCCCTGGTCATCGCTACATTCATACATTCGCTGCGGATTCACCGTCATAAGAATGAATTCAACACTTGTAGTCTGCAACAGACAGGAGAAAAAAAACACATTTCCCACCAGCATCTGTCTATATATTTTTAAAAATCGTCCAAACAAAAAAAGTTCATGAAAACTGTACAGTTTGCTTCAAACTGCAGGTTGACTAACTTGCTTACAGGCAGTTGGGTGGTAGTAGTAGGACAGAAGAGTGGACATTACTTCTGCCCAGCCTCAGAACTCTTCTGTGCACTCCAGGCACCTCACACCAGGGTTTTCATAGCAGCAAACACCAAGTGCGCAGAATCATTACAGAGTAAGTCTTCTTTTGTAGGGCGATGTGAGACTTATACAGCGCTGCATTCTCTGCAACTTGGCCCGGTCCTTGACTTGAATTTTCCCCACTGTCACCCAATAATATTTGTAGCTTTGTGCGTCTTTTGATTAAAAATGCATAGCATTACAGTGCGTACAGGCATTCTGCTGATATGCGTGGCTGCGGTGAAAGCCGTACCTCAAACGCTAGTTGTGTTTGGAGTATTGAGCTGCACAGCTCCACACAGTCAGCGCTGCATCAAAGACATGAGACGTCAGCCGGTTACTTTCTCACCAGAAAGCAGCTGAAATTGGAGACCTGCTCAAACAGCTCATTCTGCTTTTGTGCTGCGTAAAAGTTTGCAGCGCATTCGCTGTCCTCTCCTCTTCCGCTCTACTTTGACCCGCGGCACCCTATCATCCTTTTGTGGCATGTGGATGTAAATGTGAGGTATGGAGATTCATTAAAGCGAAGGGATGGCGCGAGTGAGTGTGTGCGTGCTTGTCGGACTGGGAGGGGGATCGCCGCCAACTGACAGGCCCTTCCCTGTTCAGTTTGTTTAAAGGGTTTGTAAAAGCAGCAGCCTTATCTCACCCGCGCTGACAAAAGCCTGCCCTCTCCCCCCAAATTAAATTGGACCCATAGCGGTGTGATCAAATCAGCTGGCAGGCGGAAAATTTGGGCCGTCAATCACAGAGGTGTCTGATAAGAGCAGGCAAGGAGTCCCGGTGTGGAAAGCTGTGGGCTCATTCCGCCTCGACACCCAGGTGATAACTCAGCAGCAGGCGCCTCCGTCCTCCACACCTTGCTCCGAGCATCTCGTCACGACCCCCCTGCCCTTTACTCTTTACTTAGATACATGCTCAGTTGCACACGTACGGGAATATACACTCTTGCACGCACATGCACACACCCAGACCTGCCACTCTTTCATGGCTCAAACAGTCAGGTAACATTTACAGACAACGCTTTGCTCCAAAAATACACACACAACACCAGACTCCTTTTGTCTCTCTAATCTTCCAACGCTGTTTCATGTACTTTTTTGTTCTCTGTTCGAGTTGAACTCCCAGTTTCTAATAGCTTCATCTTCGTTTGATTTTTAATATCTGTGTTATTAGCCTTTGTGATATTTCATGTAATCTTTTTAATTCAGAGATTTTCAATTAATCTGCTGAAAAGAGAAAACAAAGAGCTATTGTTGTGTCATTGTTGAGAGTTAAAAAGGGTCTTCTCCCCTCTTTTTTGTCTGTCTCTCTCCTCTTCCTGTTTCTCTCTCATCTCTCCCCATTCATCTCCCTTTACGTGTTGTTCCCTTTTTTTCCCCGCCATTTTTCCCTTCTCCCTCTCTCCCGCTCCCCGCTCTCGTCTCAGGCTTTGTGAGTTTTGATAACCCGTCCAGTGCTCAAGCCGCGATCCAGGCCATGAATGGGTTTCAGATAGGCATGAAGAGGCTGAAGGTGCAGCTAAAGCGGCCAAAGGATGCCAACCGACCTTACTGACTCGCCTGCTGTCCATACCCAGGTACAATAACAGTCATGCCACAACACGTCATGCTTGACTCCAAGTGACTCCATGTTTGAAATCAAACACTTTGCTGCTCGGTCTTGTTGCAGCAGTAGATGTCAATGTGAAAGAGCTTTGCCTCAAAATTCAATCTGAACTTTATGCACCAAGAGAACTCTAAGTTTCAAAGCTGTGTAAGATCTTTTAACATTTAATCACCTTTCAGTCCTTTTCTTCGAGTGCTCATTAAATAATAGTGTATACTTGCATTTCACTAAATTAAGTAAAATGATATGAATAAGGCAGGTATCAAATCCACAATAACTTACTACAATTAGGATTTCTCTGGCATTTTATGAATGAGTGAGGGTATTTTTCTCCCATTCATTTTTGAGCCCAGTTAAAAACAACCATCAACCTGTGTGGAAAGAAAGAATATCACTGCACCTACATCTCAAGTCGCCATCCACCATTTATCTCTACTCTCCATCGACATTTTAAAAGTTAGATGTATGACAAAATGCACAAATTACTGAGTTCACGTGAAAATGTGAAACGTGTCAATTCTGTCATCACTCTTACTCTCTTACTCTGTCCCCACCAGCCCTGATGTAAAATTAAATTAGTATTTTTTTTTTCAGGTCAACATATTCTCTTTTTAAAACCTATTAGCTGGGAACATGTCAGGCGCTCGTTTCTTAACTGCATAACCCCTTTCACAAAATAAGCGCCTCAACATTTTTTGTCAGGTCGCCCTGATCCAGTGAATAATTTCTGTGTACTGTAGGGTTTGAAATTAATTTGTACCTGCATGATGCTCGCATGCAAACCGATGACATCACAGATATCCTGCTGTGCATAATTACCTATCTACTGATCTACTGAGGATGACTCGGTCAATCGAAACAAGGTGTTAAGCTCCAAACGGAAATAGCCCAGCATTGCATTTCTGTCAGCTGCTGAGCAAAACCCAAGGGCTGTTGCACTAGAGCCTCGACTTATAGGAAAATTCATGGACTGGATTTATAGTGCGGCAACTTTTTTACAAGACTACTGATGAGCATGACCAGTAAATGCAGGATGTTTGAAAAAAACACTGTGCTCCCACAAATAGATAAACAAAAAGATGCTTAATGGAAAAGCACTTACTCACCCCATAAACTGCAGTGGCTTGTATAATGATGGAAAATGGCACCAACCCCAGTAAGTACCATTTGGTTAGTTCAAGTGATGCTTCACTGCCCTGTTCTCAACTACAACAATCATGAAGTCCATTTTCATATTCGTTGTTTGCAAATATTTCCAGAGAAACACAGCAGAGGAATAACTTTGTTATTCTGTTTTGGACATGTTCTTTTTCCACATGAGGACATTTGGTCGATATTTGTTCTTGTGTTATCCATGAGTACCTGTCCTCACATCTCATTTTAATTAACTATATAGCCTTGCAGCAAGCCAGCACGGAGGGCTTGGGCTGCTTGTGATTTCATTTTGCAAGTGAAGGAAATGAATTAATATAATGCAAGCAGAGAAATGTTTAATGTTATTAAATATTATTTTAGCACCTTATAAAATTATCAGTCATGTTGGAGGTTTGCTGTGTGGCTCTGGGACAAGTGTTCATAACTACATCACAATGTTAATTTTAACACTATGCCAGTGCAGAACAACAGAGATAATTTAGTACAGAACAATTTACAATAAATGTGAGTTAAACTTGGTTTTAACCTAGTGAAACCAAGTTTATCCTTTCTGGTTATTTTCTGCTTTGGACTTTTTAACTAGGCTGATTTTAATGAACTATCCACTCACCAAGCAGAGGAAACATGGATATCTTGCAAATATATGGTTACTTGTGCTGAAAATCTACCTGATAACTTCAATATTCGGCTCTAGGCCCTGAAAGAAAACTCAGTGCTTTCATGCAAAATAATAAAAAGATGGTTTACTTAAAGCAGCGCCATCCCTCAATAAAGACTAATTTCACAATGTCAGGCTTGATTCAAAGAATCATCGCCCATCTGTCACAAAGTGCAGCTGCCAGTGCAAAAATAATGGAGATGCATGCTCTCTTCACCCAATTGGCTGGACAACTTTTCATTACAATAACATAAACCTGGATTATTTTCCTCCATAAATAAAAGCATGGCGATGCCATTTGTTTGTTTTAGATTTGACTCTTTAAAAGCCACACGAAGGCATTAATGGAAGGTGGTATGCAATAGAAATGATAGATGCTTGCTTTATCCGTTGCCTGATAGCATTTCAATAGAGCTCTGTCCTGCTAATTGAAGAGAAGCTTTCAAAGCAGACACCCTTGGGCTGGGGGGGTGATTTTGATTTAGTACATCAATGAGGGACAAATGGAAAATATCCCACAACAGCACTGAATGACAGGACAGTCATTGAGATGTACTCAGGATGTGTCCAAGTACAGACGTTTCTCACAATAACACTCACTGTCACTTTATCAGCGAGCTGTGTGCATGAGTGTGTGTGTGTGTGTGTGTGTGTGTGTGTGTGTGTGTGTGTGTGTGTGTGCATGTGCCTCTGTGTTTCTTTCGTGTCCTCCTTCATCTCTGCTCTGATTCAATCCATCTCTGTGTTTTTTCCTCTGTTATTACACCACTTCAGTTGTTGAGTTAAGGAAAACCAATAGAGCAAAACCAAGAGCAATCCCATGAAAACACTGAAGAAAAGAGAAATAAGCTACTGGAGCTCCTGCAGCCAGCTCTGTATCACAGCTCAAGGTTTATAGATTCCTCAAAAATCACGAGGGGATCTTATATAAAGAAGGTGTGTTTTCAAGATTTGACCAATCTACTTTAAAGATGTTGTTTTCCCCTCTTCTGTTATTGCCTTGTGTTGTGGCAGACAGTACACTGAGCTCTTGAGCAGCGGATTGAAAGAAGTAAAGTTCAGGAGTAACTGTTTATTTTTTTTTCTTTTTAATTCAACTCCATTGAAATGATGAAAAACTTTGATGAAACTTGAATGATGACTTTTTTTTATGTGCGTGAGTGTGTTCCTTAGGTAAAAAACTTCAATATGTAGATAACTTCAGAGGCCCTTTTTTTCTCTAATGCTGACAATTTCGCTTTGAAGTTGAATTAAAAACACGATCAGACAGCATTCTCTTGTGCTGGTCTCAGGAGCCCTGCTACTCTGAAATTGCGTTCTGTGTCTTAAAGATAAACTTAATGCAAAAAAAGCTGAAGCACTCACTGTACGGCCACCTTCGTAGCAAACAATGCAAGGCAAATCCAATTACTGTAGACAGGACAAGTTTCTGAAATATGCATTTCTGCCTTAAGGGTTATCTTTGTGAATATAAAAACATCAATTCAACCTTTTAACCTGCAAATGTTGTCAGCCTGAGAATATTTCACCACCGCACTGAGGCACAAAAAAGGCCTTTTTTTGTGCTGTGAAGATTATTTGCTGTTATTTCTGTTTTTTTCTGTCAATTCTTTTTTAGTTTTTTTTTTAGTTTTATGGTAATAACAATAATAACCTCATTTGATTTGTCAGGCAGAATAAGTGAGAGTGTGGAACAAATATGGAAAAGGGTGCTTTGTATTCTGACTTAAGGAAAAGAAAATCCCATTGTTTCTTTCCTTCTTTTGCACCCCCACCAACCTGGCAACCTGACACGGCCAATCACAGTGTGAGGTGGCCTTTCTCCGCTATAGCCACCCTCCCCTCACCCTACACCTGTCATGGGGCCAAGTTCCCACAGCTGTAAGTTGAACCCATGGTGTCATTTTCTTTTGGATGACGTCATGTGGTGGGACTGTGACTGCGTTGCATGACGTGGCGTTGATTGATATCTCTAAACTCTCTCTCTTTATATTCTGCCCTCCTTTTATATATCTCTATATATACTGTATATTGTATATTGGCAGTTTGTGGAGTGCAGTAAGCCGATGCCTTTCTTGGCTGGTGCCTGTTGTACATAATGTAACTAGCGTGCTGACTGGTTGGTGGATTATAACTGGAAGTGGCCTTTAACCCTTTGTGCTATTGTACCGTGTGCCCTTGTGATGTTTTACTTTTTATTGTGGGGTTCATGTGTATGGATGTACTGTACTTTCTACTTCTCTATTTCTCCACATTCACATCGACAGCGTTTTCTCAAGCCAACCCTGATTTTTTTTCCTTTTCGTTTTTACTAAAGTCTAATTCTTTGCTTCTACTCCCCCCACCACCTCCCAATCGACAGCTGTTTCCTTGAGAGATGGCCAAGATGACCCTATGTTTGTGGAGCCAATTAAATCTCCACCATTCACGTAGAGAGCACAGGCAAATGTTGACACTCCACTTCTCCTTGGATTCCATCGGCACAGGGAGTACTTCTGCAAGATTGTTTTGTTTGCCTAACATGAGAATCACTTCCCATTTATTTATTTATGAGGGTGCAAACCAATTACACCGTGATAGCAGAGCTCCAGGCAGCGCTGTAGACCCACATGGCTAAAATCCGTCCACCACACAGCCATACTGTACACATGAGCAGGGCGCAGAAAGAGAACCAAGTACTATTTGCTGCTGCCTCTTGTATTGTCGTCTTTTTTAGCGGGATTACCAGAGAACTGACCTCTCACGTTTCTTACTGCTTGTATTCGAGATCATTGTTATTCTGTATGTAAATGGGAAAAGGGAGCAAAGAGATTCACGGTGAAAAAGGTGCTTTCTACGCACGTATAGTTTGTTTCCATCCCTCCAGGCCAAACCCCGATGAGATTTAGTCATTTTCATTGAACTTACTCTGCCCTATACTTTCAGAAGCTCTGCAGGTAAACCATCCCTTCCCGTAGTCTGTCCAATGAACGGTTGGTTGGGGGGTGGGGATGTAGCAGGCAAGCTGGGAGGGATAAGGCATCAAGGCATCAACTATGCCTCTTACCTGCCAGGTGTCATCCGTGGAGCCATCGAAGTAGGTGGCGATGGTTGGGGGAGGACATAATGGTGGGACACAAACCTGGTGGAAAAAAATAGGAAAATCTGGTGAAGGGTGAAGTAGTAGTGATGTTTTTTACAGAAGCTGTTTACTTTTGGGGGGGGGGGGTCTATTTTTAAAGCCATTGTGTGTTCCTTCAGAAAAAAGGGCATCTGTAATCGGGACTGTTAGCGGTCCTTGCCGCTAATGGCCGGGCTCGCGTCGGCACACGCGAGAAACAAGTTTGAATCTCTGCTCCTGCATCTGAAAGGCAGATCTATTATGAAATGGTAACAAGCTCATTTACAGGAACGGAGAGGTAGAACAAAGAGCATCTGGGCGCGTGTTCCCGTAACAAAGTCAGAGCCTTTCATGTTCACTTCCCGAGAGTGATTTGCTGTGATTTCGTAGCCTTTCTTCGCCCACATCATAGCTCACAACATATTAGGGATGATAGCCGGGAAACGAGATCTTTTTATACCGGGCGTTTGACAGCACAGACACATTTAGTAATTGTATACCGCAGAATATCAAGTCAACACAAAGGCAGGGAAGATGCTGGGTTGGTTTTCCATGGGATCCTAATTAGAGGCTATTTCTTGAAATATGTATGATTTTCTTTTATTTTCCCCCATATCGGACAGCCATCAGTCTTTCTGTCATTATAATCGCTACACGATTTTAACACTCACACAGACGCTTGTCCTGTTTTCTTTATGTTTCCCTCTTGTTCTTTCGGTATTTTGTCTGTAATAAATTTACAATAAGATGAATGACAGCACCGTTGTAGGCAACACTCTGCTCGATTTTTTTTTCTTTTTTTTTCTTGCAGGGAGATGTAGTCAGTCTAAATGAGGTCTTCCCTGGATTAGTGCTGTCACAGCGTAGATGTCTGTTCCATATGGTTAAAACACAAATCTCTCACCCCACCTCTTGCCCACTTATTTCTGGTTTTGATTGACACACTCCTCTCTCCCTTTTTTTCCCCCTCCTCCCCGTCTGTTTCTCATGCTGTTAGCTGTGCCTGTCAGTCTGTGTGATAACCAGGAGCCAGCAACCCTGAGCATGTTTGCCGCAGCCTCACTGAATCCACTCTCCTTATTCTCCCCGCTCTCTCTCTCTCTCTCCCTCTCTCTCTCTCTCTGTCACAGGATGAAGGGCCACAACACCTTATTTCCACAAGTGCAGTAAAAGTACAAAGACTTCTTGCTCTGCTACATATCATGAAGGAAGAGTGGTCCCTTGATCCTGCTGGAAACCCGCTGAAAGATTGGGTGACTGAGAGAAGGATCCCAGAGTTGTTGTTTATTTATTTTTTTTCTTTCTTCGCAAATGCCTCTTTTTTCCCTGTTTTGCTTTGGCGTCTGTGGAAGAAGATTTTTTGCAGAGACCAACTTTTTGCTGCTCTTTTTTAGACATGATGGGGAAAAAAAACCTTTATAGACTCATTATGCTCAAAGCATGCATACTGACACAGGATATAGAGAAACACACATAAACACACATAACAAACCAAACATACAGATTTAAAGATGCTACACCTAAAAAAAAAAAACTAAACAAAAACAAACAAAAAAAATCTACTTTGTACATGTATAAATACGTGCAAATGCCAACTCAAGTACTGAAGCAAACACAAACACACATGCACACACACACACACACACACACACACACACACACACACACCAGCCTGCTGCCATTTTGGTTTTTGTGCCTACACAGGTGTTGTGCTCTGTGACAGGGCAAGCTCTGGATTGAAGGAGAAACCGAGAAGAAGAAGAAGAAGAAGAAGATGAGGACGAAGAAGAAGAAGAAGAAGAAGAAGAAGAAGAAGAAGAAGAAGAAGAAGAAGAAGAAGAAGAAGAAGAAGAGGAGAGAAGAGAGAAGAGGAGAATCCAGGATAATTTACATGCATCATTCCTTAGGAAATAGGGACCAAAGGACTAAACGCTTTTTAAAAGAATATAAATATATAAATATATAAATATATATTTAAAAACTCATACCTTGTAGCTGCAAGTATTACAATTTACTCGTAGTAAAAAAAATCATTAAATCAATATCCAGTGGCCTACTGTAAGTACGAATAAAAGAAAATGGAAATAATGTATAAAAAAAGACATGGACTCGTAGTGTAGGGGCTGACCTTTTGCTCTGGATGCTGATTTAGCACCAGGTTGTAGAATAGTACCGTAGACTAGAAAAAAAATGTAGATTTGCTAACTTTTGCTGTTGTTTAAAAAAAAATACTTGAAGTCGTAATGAAAAGGGGGTAAAAAGGGAGAGGGGAGGGAAAAAAAAGGAACCATTCATCTGCCCCTGTAAGCTGTAAGTCTCTTTCTCTTGGATATTAAGGTATCAGCCACTGGATATCTCGCTCATCATGATGTACAAGTCACTGCACTCTCTGACAGCTATGAACAGACTGTTCTGGATGGGGAAAAAAAGAATGACAGGAGGAAAAAAAAAGACTGAACTTACTAATGTCTGTGCTGGACAGGGTGCAGACGTTTGAGGCTTCTCACTGGCCTTTGTGTTCAAGCGACAATCCACTGTAAAGACCAAGCAAAATGGACATAGGGTGTCTTTTGTTTTGTTTCGGTTGGTTTTTCCTTTTCTTTCTTTTTATTTTCTTGACCTTTTGTATTGCAACATGGAGTGTAAATTATGAAGCCACAAATTGTTCAAAGGGGATGGACAAACGGATGATGATGACGGCAGCAGGGAAGGATGAGGAGTGAGACGACAGCTATTGAAACTGCCAGCAGAGTCAACTCAGTATCCAAGTGAATTGGCCCCTATGGCGTTGGGAAAACAAAAACAAAGCATGCCCGATGCGAACAGCCAGGACTTACGTAAGCGACATGCCAAGGATATGTGTGTCCATGGGAGCTGCTGCGAAACTCCAGATTGAGACAAACTGCACCGTGTCTCTTGGCAGACACAAACAAACATTTCTCTGAAGATACACTCAATTATCTGGATTGGTGGCAAAGGAGTGCAGGCTTTTAGAGTTCACGAGCTCTGTCAAATATAATGTAAAATCCACTGTTAATATGTTCCCATACCTCATACAGAACATAAGGGGGGGTGCATACAGTTTAAACCTACTATATCTAAATTCGATCTAACAGTCACCCTTAACCATCGCTCAGCTCGCCTGTCGCCTCTGACACCAACGCCAGGCGGGACAGAGTAAAGATCTCCACTTCTGTCATGTTCGGATTTACAGTCTTGTAGCCTTTACTTTGACTGTTTTAGAGCTCCGGATGGAAGTTCCTCTCGAAAGGCAGATCAATATGTTTGGAATGAGTCAAGAGGGAGGAGCCACGCTGTCTGTGTCACTCTGAAATCTTCCCAATTTTTCTCCACCGAACACCAGCTCACATCCGTACACCAGCCCTTTGAGCGCCGGCAGTTGGTAGTAAGAGGCGAGGCGAGATGGAGGGAGGAAGGAAGGGAGGGAGGAAAGGAGAGGGAGTCAACAACCAATCATCACACCAGGATCCTCTAAACTGATGCTCCTGGGATGATGCCCAGTGATTTAATCGACAAAATTAGAAGCTATGATCGAGTCCCTGGTGACAAACAGTATGTATTTGTGCTGTAGCAAAGAATTAAAGGGATCACATAGGACTGGACTTTAGCACATTATGCTCCAGTCCAACCAGCAAGTGAGACTTTGCTCCTTGCCATTCTTTCGCTCTGTCTATCCTCAGAGATAAAGTAGACCTGTTCCACATCACTGAAGGAGGGACTGATAACATGTGCCAGCAGATTCCAGACTCTTTAGTGTACCGCCATTTTTTGCCATTCAAAAACAAGCAGAGGGTCTTAACTTTGAGTCCTCCGTGTCAGTGTGCCACGTGCCGTGCCGCCCCCCCACCCCCACCCTGTCCTGAGAGCAGCCATGCCTTTCCAGACCACAGCCCAACTGCTTGCCAGCTCGCGCCTTGGAACAGCGTTTTCGAACCTGGCTAATGTCTGCGCTTACTACCCTTCAATTATCTCCTCCGCCGTATTAGACATGCTATTTCACCTTTCCTTCTAATCACACTATAATCACCAGCCTCTATACATTAGCAGCAACCAAGTGAAAAATCACCGGGATAATCACTTGGACCAAATGACGGGAGAAATGGTCCCCTGCATGACAGACGGAAGATTAGAGAGAATTATGTTTGTGCCTACTCCCTGGCAAGGCTGCTGACAGCTGACCTGGCAACAATAATACTGCCAAATTCATCCGCAGAGGCAAAGGAGGTTGTGTGATAAAACTTCACGTCGCCGCAAGGTGTTGATGTTGAGAGCAGACTGACATTCCCAAAAATTAAAAGAGAAAAGAGGATGGCAAAATGTAGAAAAAACGCTTGATTTTTTTTTCTTTGCTACAAACGTTGCAGCAATAGTTGCTTAAAATTGGGTCAAAACCAACAATTTCACTGGAAATCCTCAATTTTGTGGAAGCAGCTGCTGTGAGGCGCATGTTATTGTGCTCGTTCTTTCAGCACGTAATTGTGTCTCAACAATCACAGCAGAGGCCACCTTTTTTTTCTTCTTTTTTTAACAAAACAACTTGCTCCACACTTTTTTTCTTTTTCTTGCTTGTATCCCTGCTGGGACACCTGCGAAGCACAGCATTGTTGAACGCTGAAAGATTCTAAATGATGTTCATCAAAATGACAGCTCTTTTTTTTCTTAAATTGCCTTCAAATGTAAGGCAAGAACCCAGCCCTCCTTCCTCAGCCCTCAGTCGGACGTTCGATGCAGGAAGCTTCAGGAATTAATGTGAAGTAGGTCAAAACAAAGCCATGTTCTGTGAGCTGTTTGTGCTCATTACTCATGTGAAGCTGTACTCCTCGATGGCAAATCTAATGTTCCATGAGCAATGAAATTTCCTGCGCGTGTCTCGGCCAGCTTTGGAGTGCGCTCTGCGGGTGAGGCTCCGTCAGGCCGAACGTCAACCTTGCACGCCGGCTCTGCTCATCTTTTCTGTCTCATACCAGATGCCGCGCAAGTTCCCACTGCTAATGGTAGGTTGAGTCCCCTGTGAGTCAAAATACAGCCCAGCCTGGTATCCTGCTGTCTGCTTGGCTAACGGTGCAGTGTTCGTGCAGCATCTCTGCTCTGCCAGGGCTAAATTTGGCAACGTGATATCAGCATTTCAACACTTTTAACAAGGGGAGGCTCATATTACGTTAACACCCCAGGGAGGATGTTACTGAGGTGATGCGCATTAAAAAAAAGAAACACCCTGTGAAACAGGCTGCAGAACACCTCAAACGAGAAAAGAGAAGGGATTTTTGAATTTGGTATTTTTCATTCCCTTCCCTTTTCGACACGAGTCTCTGCCTACCCTGCTCCTAGCCCCAGCGTGGTCCGGTCTGTCGTCCTGGCTACGCTTCACCTCTAAGAGCAATGATAAATGTCAACCCAGCGGGCACTGACAAAGCTGTTGCCAAACCGCTATTTGATATTTGCCCTGAGATTTACAAAGAGAAAATGTACCTTGGCATTTTACTCCAAGGAAATTAGCCTGAATCGAATTAACTGTGAGAATATGACTGAAAGGTATACACGAGTACAGCCAGTTCTTTTTCAATAAGCGTTCAGACCACGAGCTCCTCTGCCACTGATGCATGTACCCACTCTGACCTTGTGTTCGTTAAATTAAAAACTGGGCGGTATATGCTGTAGTATATCCATTTCCATACTTGTCACGACACCACTGCTCACAAGGTCAGTCCTCGAGAGGAGCACGTGTCCTTAAAGAGCCCCAGCCGATGGCAGGCCCGGCAGGAGAACCGCTGGAGCGTGCCTACGTATCCCTGACCCCCTGGGTGCATAACACTCACCCTAAAATAGCAGTGATTGTCAAGGAAAGGAAGTGAAATGTAATTGACTGAAAGTGGAGAGATAATTAAAGGAACCTGTTGGACAGGAGGGAAGAAATTAATGCCTTTCATTTAATAGCTGCTTTGGGAGAGAGCTTTTCCGTCATCTTACTTCAGCGCAGAAAGGGTTTCGCTGTGGAAATGAGATTTCGCATTGGAAAAAGGTGGAGGTGGAAATAGGCACTGGGCGGCGGGGGTGCTGTGTGCTAAACTGAAACTCCACAAAATCGCTCCCAATACTCAGGGCATCAGGCGCTATGATGTCATGATTAGTGGAGAGGTTCAGAGCCTTGCCTTACCCCTGATCCTGAGGGAGGTCGAGCTGAACCGCACGTGGTCAGCGGGAGCTGCAAGAAGGCATGCCGTGGCAGGGAGTGCTGAGCCAGCAGAAGGGCTGATGAACCACCTAAATTGTGCGTCGGATTTATGGTCTCATCATCCAATTCCGAGAGTTCCAAAAAGAAAAAAAGAAAAAAAGAAAAAGATACCATTGTCCACCGAATATCGCACAGTGAACTGCTGGAGGTGTGCAATTCTGTTTAACAACATGGCCGAGAGTAATGAGGGCAAAGACGTTTTTTATTCCTTAATGTAAATAGCCTATAAAATACAAAAATGGAGGAAAGTTGTATCGCAGCTTGTGTTGAGAAGCCCAGCTCTGTGGGACAATGATGTCACTATAAAATGTGTCCACAGCAGTACAGGGATCTGGGAGAGTCTTAGTCCTTTTAAGCCCCTTAAGTTTAGGCTGTGAACATGCATCCTACAACCGTAAGCGTCGGACCACGGCTTACAGAGTATTTGACTTAGTGTCAAATGTAAGCCACAGCTCCGAAGTGATCCGTTAATTAAGATTCTGTGGACAGCGACACGTCATGATTTTTCTGACAGAAGAAGGATCGCCTGTGCGGTAATTGGATTAGTCCAATTGGGGTTGATGATCAGATATGACAGTGACAGTAGAGTTCATCCATCTGCATGCTTACTGCGGCAAAAAGAAAAAAAGCAACAGAAAAAAAAGCATCAGCCACCACCACACTTCACCACCACTTTCACAGACTTTGGAAGTGATCCTTTGGGGCTTTAGGACTTTTAAAGAAGCAGGTTTTACAAAACTAAATTCCAGGTAACAGTTTGTTCCACATGTACATAAAACCATTTTGGAAGCAAACATTTAATACACATGGTTGAAACGACACACATATGGTCGGGCCCTAGATTGGAGGAAGGGGACAAACAAGACAGCCATTATTGTGAAACCCATCAGAACCCCTGCCTGCTTGACCCAATCTGCCACTGCTCTCCTGACCACACAGCTGCGTTACTTCTGTACATACAATATAGCTTATTTTTCAATTCTGTTGAACCTTCTTTCTAGGCCGTAAAAATAGATCATGTTCAAACATCTAAAAAAAACAAAAACAAAATTAAAAGAATAGCTAATATATTTCAGTGAAACTAAGAGAAGGAACCTATGAAATAATTTATCAAAAACAGAAGATAAAATGATTTTATTTCTTGTATAGTGAAATACTGATATTCAAAAATGGGATTTTATACTCATGTTGGTAAATGGTCCTTTAGTTTCTCCCTTTTGTTTTGTTATTAGCTGAAGCTGGGATAGACCCATTGTCATGAGGTTTATTCAGATATGCTTTGATCATATTTCTTTCTTGTTTGTTTTTTTCTGGCTGCACAATCCATGTGTGAAATCCCTTGCGGATGGGCAATTTCAAAGAGATTTTGCCAATGAAAGCTCTTAAATAAATACAAGAATTAACGAACTGCACTGTAAACGGGTGATTGATGGTACTGGTCACATGGATTCAGAGAAAAAAATGAATCCACTGCACAACTGAGTTCAAATGAATAAGCACTGCATGCTCAATGATAAAAAAAAAATCTCATCCGAGGCCTTTTGTTGTTTTGAGAAAAAGACAAAAAAGGGACAAAAAATATGAAACTTTGCAGCCAGATTGGTTTGAGACCTATGCTGTCATATGTCATTGTCTTTAAGCCATGGACAGATTCCTGTAATGTTCCTCTCTTGATGTAACTGTGTTTTTTCTTTCTTTCTTATTATTTGCCTGTTTATTTTTTTAAGGGTTGGTGGCAATCACTGACATATCTCTGATTTTTATTTTCTCAGTTCTTACCTTTGGGAAGCTTTTTTCTCATTGACTTCTCTAACATGACTTCATCCACTGAAGACACTGTACCTACAGTAGACAGCGCCACATTGTTTTGCTCAGTCAGGTTGATGTGTTAATCCTAGGAGGGAATCCTGCCTTAAACCCAGCCTGTTCTCTCTGACAGTACTACCTGTGAACAGTGGTCGGACACACTGTATTCTGGGGATGCCAAATGCTCTATTATCTTTAAAGGTTAAAAATCTGTTGGGAAGACAAACACCTCGCCGGAGTCGGTTTTGCCTCAAGCCCATTCTGACACAAATGCGGATGTGGTCATCCACCCTCATCCTCCATTGGTTACATGGACCAAAATGTAAACAAACTCAGCTAACTGAGCAGTTTGCTCCAATCAAGCATTCAATGAGAGCCTTTAAAGAATTCACGTTTAGTCATTGTGATTTTGCACCATTGATCTTTGTGCCATGAGTCATTACATTCCCAGCTTCGCTATCTTTATTTCATCCTCTTCATTTGTTCTCATGCAAAATTTATTTATCATAATATCTTTGGGTATTTATGTTCACAGTGAACGGAATCATCATTTCTTGTGTTATTATACTTGAACAAACTGAGTTACCATTTCCTTTTTGTTCAAAACAGAGATGTAATTTGAATTAGCGTTGGCTCGGGTCCCTTTCCCTGATTCGGGGTGATATCTCCCATAGTGCTCCTGAACTCTGTAGTTCTCTAGTTCATTATATTCTGCTTAGACTAAAATAAAGCACAGTCCTGTAGAAGATTGAGTCTGCTTTGTGTTTTTTTATCTGTTAACATAGCCTGATTTAATGAATCCTAAAGGTTTGGATCTCTCTCGGCACGCATGCGTGACCCTTTTTGCAAAGAAGTGAAATGTTCAGTGTCCTCATGTCACTTGCATGGTGGGGAGAATGCATTTAGGACATGTCATTGTATTAATTGAGCTAACAGCGTTAACCATATCCGAATACCAAATTAGATGAGACGTTAGTAGAAAATCGTTTAAAAAGGGCGAATAATGCATAATAAATGGAAGGGAGATTGGAAGAGGGAGGGGAATAAATTGTGCATTGATTAAAGGGAAATGGATATTCAGCTCTTGTCTCGTGGAGGCGTTACAGTGGAAACAAAATCAGGTGCAATGGGTGCCGCTGGTTACCGTCTGAATAAGAAGCAGGACGTCAATCGATGAATCAGAGGTTTTCCTCGCCCCCCGTTTTATTGACAGAGGCGTTACGGTGAGTAGGGTCAGGTCACATTGAAGCTTGTGGTCAGTGTCCTTTTTATGGCCCCGAGTCTCCTCCTCCCTCATTAAACCTCGGCAGTCACCAGACGCCTCCACGCCTATAACAGGGGAAGGAAAAGTCCACACTATACAGTATCTGACAACGAGCCCAGGCCACCTGTGCACAACGGGTGAGATAATTTAACTTGTTCCTTTACAAATCAACATGGTTCAACAATTCCCAGCAACTGCAAATGTCCATCACAACAGAAGGAAAACATCAAAACTCCCTGACAGTAATTGTTCCGAGAATAGAGAAAGACACCCCAGGGCCCATCAATGACAAAACCATCCCAAGACACCAAACATTGGCTCTTGTTTATGGGCCTCTCTGGTGCATCTGTGTAGTAGCAACAGTGGGGAAACAGATTTATGGTTGCTAAATTTGCAGGTGATAAAAAGGAAAAGAGTGGCCAGTTGGGGCACTAACTCTTGGCTATTCACATGTTGACTCCCGTGCCGAGTCTCCGGGGACCCTCTCTCATTGTGCGGCAGACACTCCATGATTCCACATGACAAACTGGATTGTTCCTCGAGTGAGTCCTGCTGAATTATTTTGGTCCTTTCGATTGCATCTCCTACCCCTGAGATTTTCCCTCTACTGTTGCCTTTGAGCCATAAGCCTCGACAGCCACCGTTGTCGATACTCAATCTGTTCTGTAACCCCTAAAGCTGATGAAATGTGCTAACAGGGGTTTGTTTGTTTGTCTCCAGGAGGGGGGCCATGGGAAAGAAAATGGAACAACAAGACTCTTTTGACAGTTCCATTTTTTCCAATGTTTTGGAGTGAGGGATAATCATGAAGTATGGATTAGCCAGGGGAAAGTTATTACATTTTGTTGTCTTTATCCTTGTTTGAGTTGTAAAAAAAAAAGGTCAGATTGTTCCAAACATGGTTCTTTGCAGTTCCTGGGTTTATCCTCAATTCTGACTCCCCTACTCTCCAAGTGTGGGAGAGAAAAATCGTTTTTCTCACTTCTCTCGGTCTCATATCCCTCTAAATCTTCAGTGTAAATTTGACAAACACAACCTTCTCCTGTCTGGCTGAAGTGTTTCTTGTGTGTGTTTACTTTATTGGTGGTGCTGATTGGGATGGGGTGGTCTTATGAAGCTCAAATACTGCTGCTGGCAACGCAGAGACACACGAGAAATGGCTGATGTTAAAAAGATTGGCCTCAATCCTTCCAGTGTCCTCAGGCAAGTGTCTACAGGATTTTAGCATCGCATCACTAGCATCAACAAATGCGCTTGATGTGTGAAGGGCAGTGAACTGGCCACATCGATAAGCATGCAGTGTTATTTTTTGTTCTTTTTCTAAAAATAACAAGTACTTGCAGTGACTGCAAATGTCATTGTCTACGTTATGTGTTAATATATTATAAAACTGTAAATTACCATGTCTTCTTGATTCATCTGCAGCTGACCCAAACATATGATTCACCGAAATGCACTCCAGCCAATTATTTTCAAAAGCTTTTAAATTCATGCCATGTGCCTCATTATACCAAGGAATGACTTGTCTGTAGGTAATCGTGAGTAATGGCCTTTCAACTTCTTAACTACGCCATACACAAATATTTACCATATTGACTTATCACTTGTCACTTACCATGCATTTAGCATTTGACTTTTATCGTCCATTAATCTATCAATGCATCCATTAGGGACACTCGAGCATTCGCTGTAGCCTCGGCACACTCCGACGGGCTTATTAGCATGTTCTTTAATGGGAAACATGTTGCAAACACTAAGCATAAGCTATGCCACTCAGAGACCTGAACTGTTGTCAACACTTTCTTGAAACTGTAGCCGTGCATAGAAGAGTCTGTGCTTTCTCTCCTCTACTTCTTTTTAAAAAAAATTATTATAAGAAAGAAAAAAAAAGGCCTTTGTGCATCTACAAGTCCCTGACGCAGCCTCTGAACGGCTATGACAAAGGGTGGCAAATTTCAATTCCATCCCTCTTAACATGCAGATTCCCAAATAACAAAAGATTATAACTAAATGAAAGTGTGAAGAAGACCTGGGTAAGCAAAGCTGCACAATCCCTTTGATCCTATTATGTATTACAAAAGCTTAATCAATATCTAATCAAGGGGAATATAGCATGCCATGTCTTACAGAGCTCTTTGTTGTCAGAGGTGAGGTTGCCATGGTGACTGGACAGGTGTGGAGAGCTTAGGCTGCAGAGGTATTGATGGAAATTAAGAAGCATTGATGAGACTTGAAGATGCCAGGATTGGAAAGGGAGATAATTAAAAAGAGTGAGAGTTGCAGTGGGAGACGTGGGGGGTGGATGGGCAAAGGAGATTTAGCTTGATGATACAGGAGGTGATGCAGGCAGGTGTAACTTGGGACGTATACCAGTCTGTCCTCACTGTCCACACTGTTTACCTCTAGAGGAGCAGGAAGTTCATTTGCTAAGATGTCCACCCCGACCACCTGGGAAGCGTTTAGAGCACAAGCAAGGTCTTTTCAGACACACTGAAGTTACAAGTGAAATCAAAGTCTGATATTACTGTCAAAGGTTTGCAATTTCAAGGATTTTGTTCTTTACTTTAAGATCAATTGGACTGCATTTTTCAAGAGCAACCTGACAAAGAAAACTGCACATTGCAGCCATTACTTTTGCAGATAAATCCCAGCTAAAAAGTCCTGCACGTGTAGAAGTGCAGTATGCACCTTTGGAAAGTAATTTCATCCCAAACTACAATCAATAACCCAATTTAATGCAGTGAGCCTCATTCCTATCGAAACCTCGAACACAGTTCTTCTGAATTTATTTAACTTTACCAACTGCATATATTCCATAAATACAAAATGAAGCGAGAACACAGAGATCACTCACAGGCCTCCATTTTTATACTTCAATTCCTTTACTCTCAAATTTTCAGGTAATTTACAGGTTGGTAAAACTGTAACAATGGATGATAAAGCAGGTGAGAATTAGCGTGTTGAAAAAAAAGGCACCAAAACATCTGAAGGAGAAGATGATGTCACCACAGTGCACAGACGAAAGTGCTCCAGAGAAAAAGTCGTGGAGCGGCACATCTGCACCCTACATGCTCGTACCCTCGACTCGTCTGAGCGGCAGGAGTCCAGCAAGTTCTGTCCAGTCTGGCCCTCAGCCCTCCCTGGTCCCACAGAGAGCTCTCTGTCAACACCTGATTAACACTTGGGATAATAGGTCATTAAAGTTCCCCTTCAATCAATGAGTCCAATCGAGTAATCAAGGCCAAGATTGAATGGATCCAAACCAGCATGGAGCCCGGTGGGAGCGAAGAGCCTTTAATCAGTATTGGAGAGTGTGCTGCTTTCATCTGTGGATGCATTCAGAATAATACTGCTGTCATTAAACCACGCCACAGCAAATTTGGTGATCCTTTATTTCACTTTGAATTGAAAATCGCTTTTGTGGATCGCCGGTGCCGCATCATTTTAATCAACCGAGAGCATCTTTGGCAGGTGCTTGTTTTTTCAGCCATCAGTGGCAAGTAGCCTCAACATGCCATCTCATCTTAAAAGGCTTATGTGACCCGCAGACGCCTCACACTGCCCAAAGCCCTGAGACAATCACAACCCACCCTCCAACCGCCTTTGTTTCGGTGATGTATTAGCTCTGGCCTTTGTTTAAATCTCTCTCGGTATTTGGCAAGTCAGTGTTGTTTGACCTGCCACCTTTCAGCTGGGAAATTCCATCTATTCTCATAAATCACACTGAAGTGTCATTATTTTCTGATTACTGTCTTAATTACACAAACACACAATTATTGCTGCTTATAAGCTTGCCAAATTACCACACATGGATAGCTACTAATTTCTGAGATACGATACGCACGCATATGCAGTTTTTATTGGGGTATCATATCATATGTTCAGTCACAGTCTGTAATAAGCATGTACAAGCGCGCATGGGCACTTGAGTGAGTAGCCATTGGCGGCCGACGGCTGAGCTGAGCTGAAGTGAAAGTACGAGGCCCAGTGACAGCGAGAACAGAGAGATCAAGCATTATCATCAAAAACGGCTCCAGCGCTCCCTACTGCGGCCTCACAGCTTCCTCCAGTCAAGCTGCTCGTTTGTTTGTTCGTTTGTTGTGTCAGCGCGGATGGTCCGTCTTTTTCGAATCTGTGCACTTTTCAGCGACTACAACTTGATGGAAAAAGAGATGAGCAGAGGATTTTAAAAAAGGGCTGCTATAACAAAAAGGTGAGGACACCACCTATCATTATCTGTATAAATCAGTATTCACTGATTCACATCTTCATCTATCTTTATGTCTGAGAGATTCATCAAACCAGAATCACATTTTAAAAATTCTGCTTTACTATTATGTCACTTTGCAAATAATAGAGATATCCAGACATGCATTTCTCCCATTAATTCAACCGTGGTGTTTTGCTGTAGGAACTGGCACGCATGACGCCAGTGTGGTTCATAAAAAGACATATCACTGCAGGGAAGTGTGCCTAATTCTGCTCTGAGAGGAGCTCTCGTAAAGAGACATTGCGGCTAGCCTACTAATAGAGCTGTGAGGGGAGAATGATGCAACTCAGAGGCAATACTTTAATTTGCCCTTGGTTTCGCACACGCGTCTAGGAACAGCCACCCTGTTCCAAAGCTGATTGGCCCGTTTACCTTTAGACACGGGCCAACCACTAGCCTCCGAGGTGTGAGGTAGCTGGATTTAGCAAGTGTTCAATTTTGTTTTTGCTGTGCTCCTTTTCGGCTTGGGTAGGTCAAATGTGGAAGATGCAATCACTACAGTTGTAGGTGTAATGCTGGGTTTTTGTTGTTTTTTTCCCTGTTACATTCCTTCGGACATGTTGGGCTGTTTGCTGTCCACATTACTTTTAAATCTTTAAAAGTTCACTCTTATCAAAGGGTGTTTGCGGTTCCATCCATTGGGTCCAGAATGCTATTTGTATCTTAGCAACCTGCGCAGCAACAGAGGAAGATCAGAGAAGCTACTTATTAATCTGTTGCTATGACTACGGTGGTAGGCAATAACTCAGAAGATGCTTTAACCCTTTCTCTCTAGACTGCCACCCCCGATCAGCAGACAGATGGATAATGTTCAGAACATTTGGTGGAGGGAAGAATCAAAGCCCAGATAGTTCCTTTCCCGTATGATATAATTTCTATTTCTCTGCAACTGTAGTTCACATTGCGTGTGTGTATTTCTGTGGCACATCCCCAGCAGAATATGTTTGCTCTACAAACCAGAGGAAGTCATAACCCATGCACCAACTCCATGAAAACAGAAAAAAAAGAACAGACATTTCTTCTTTTATTTCCCTCCTCCATGTGCTGAGAATACTTTATTGCATATGCATAGAAGCAGCGAATTTGAGACAAAGTCTCACAAGCCCAATCAATCTGATGCGCCCGCGCGAAGGGGTGCAGATGTTTCCATTTTTTCTGTACACCTCCATACAGAGACACTGAGCGGTGACAAATGCTTTGCGTACGCAGGCTGAAGCGCGAGTGTGAACTGATTTGAATTGATGTTATTCCAGGAGAAATCAATGCATTTTTTTTAACAGCTGCAATTACGCCCCTCACGTCAATTCATCAAGAGATTTGCATGAGGTAATTGTTGGCGCCACGTCTACTGATGCATTTTTATTACATTTCAATTAGGAATTGAATCCAATTAGGGAAGTCATTCCAATCAACCAACAGGGGTCTCTGCTCAAAGCGAAGCCTGCAGAATGAAGAGGCTGCTGAGATGAAGGACAGATACTGAGCCAGAGGTCCAGCTATTGTTTAATCCAATGCTGTGTGGATTACCTTTCACAATGTGTTTTTCACACAGTCACCAAAAGTGAAACGGTATATAAAAAAGCAGCCCTCACCCTTGAATTTTAACACATTGAAAGTACAAATCATAAACTACGGGGAACTTAATTAATTTCTCATTTGTTTTTGTTTTTTTCCCCCTTTTGTTTGGATTTTGTTTGGGCACATTAAGACATCAAACAAATCACACTAGGCAGCCAACAATTGAGATTCCCAATTCATTAACTTTCATTAATAATAACAAACTGCGGATCATTTTAAGTACTTTTCTTATTCTTTTCTCATGATTCTTTCATTACTTAAATCCTAAATCAAATTAAGTAAAACAAAGACGTGAGGGTGCAGATAAGAAATTAAAGCAACTGTGACAAAAATAAGATGTTTGTGAACTACAAATACAACACTGTGATTTCACATTTTAACCACTGTCAGTGACTGATGTAAGTTGTTTCTGTCGGTGTGGCTTGTGATCATCCATAATCTCTTCCAGTTATGCTCTTGCAAGAGATCAAACGCCTAACCTCCAACTAACCCTGATATTTGCTCCCTCACCAGATGACACAATATCAGTGAAATACACGCACAATAACCCAACCTGAAAGGAAAACTCACAGGGGTGTTACACACCGTTTATTTGCTTGTGAGAATTATCTTCCTAATAACATTGTCAGAGGCGATAGGCATGGTGGAGCGGCGCTACCCATTCAAAGGAAGCAGAGAGCTGTGCTTTTGAGGTTGCTTTCTCTTTCTATGACATCATGTTGATATCCTTTTTTTTTTTCTTTTCTTTTTTTAAAGTGCTGAAAACTTGTCCTGAGGTAGACGGGGGAGAGGGCGACGGGAGATGTTTCGGCTTGCAGAGGCACTGCGCCGCCTTTGATGTCAGAGCTGAGTGTGGCGGGTGGCGGTGCACACGGTGCTAGTGCCCCCTGGGGGAGAGGCCGGGGATAATCGGAAGCTGGGAGCGGCAGATGGCCCCTGCAGCTTCAGCACCAAAAGAACGCTCTCTCTATCCACCAACAAGGAAACCCGTGAGGAGGAAGTCGTCCCGTGGGTTTCTATCATCACCATACTAATCGGATCAGCTTTGGAAAAAAGGAAAAAAAAATGACAGCTTGTGTAACTCAGGTGGTTATATGGCCATGAGTCCTAATAAACAATGAGCTGGTACTGTGTCTGCACGCCACATCTGTGGGAATATGTTGACACATCTAACGGGTCCATCATTCCACACAATTGGATTTTTTCCCCCCAATCGCAGCATCATAATTACAGTTTCAACCTGACAAAAAAAAGTATCATATTTGTGGTGAGGATGATGCCAGTGCATCGCTTATGGCAAAGAGAAGACAAATAACTTGGAAAGCTGGCCGTACTCAAAGTTTCCCTCTCACCATGTTCTTCTTCAAATTACTTCCCACTCCCCAGGAAAAAGCCTGCACACAAAGGATGTGTGATTGAAGTCATCAGCACAGCTTTTTTTATATCTCTTTTTTAGCATGATAGCAGGCTTTTCAAGGAGCCCGAGTAGATTCTCCTCTCTTTTCCACTGTCGAGCCGTCTTTCACACCCAGCACAGATGCACACATACAGAAACAGACGCACACAAACACACGCAGAAACAGGCACACTAAAATGTAGCTGTGGCAAATGGAGGTGTGCAGATTGCCCACTTAGACTGTTACATTATCCTTTTTGTGTTTACTTTCCATTATCGGCTCTCATTTTCAGCCTTTCTTGTGCGCTCTCTTTGTGCCTCTGCTCGTACAGGCTCTGTCAGGTGTGTGCGTCTATTTCCTATCCTCATTGTCCCGTCTCTTGTCATCCTTTCACCCGTCCCTCATCTCTCTGCCATCATCAAGGACCCGGTGGCCTCCTACGTAGCACCAGTGGAGAGAAGGGTCTGTATCTCGGCAACGCACCTAGCAACCGGTCCTCGTAACTATGGATTATAACCTGTTGCCAAGGGAGACAGAGATGGAGGATTGATTTTTTTTTTCTTTCTTAGGGATGAAATTCAAAGTGAATTAGATGCAAGAATAAACACTGCATCAGGACAGGGCGCGCTAACATTTATGAATGGTGATTTAATTCAGTTACAGTCTTATCTGTGAGATTTACACTTTATCTTGATGTAGATTAGCAATGATTAGCCTGTTTTTTATGATATGAAGTGCATTCTGTGGGACAGTTATGGACATAACTGCTGATTAAAATTACTTATGATATTTTAGAGTTCTACTGCAATGTAAAAATGCAATCAGAAAAGATTCTTGCTAACCAAATTTAATCATTGTTATGACTCATGCGATAGCTCTAATATGAGGAAATTAAGCAGTAGACTTGCCTAAAGGGAACTACATTTGTATTTATTAGTAAAATAATATGCCTTGAAGTACATTACTTTTTGCACTGCATTATTTAGAGTAAAAAACATTTTATTCTTTCTTTCTAAGAGTCCAATATTGGTCATTATTCAAATATATTAATCTCAACGAGAGATGTGGCAGGATTCAGGTTTATGTTGTAGCCCTGGCTTCTCTTTGCTATATTTTCTGTAAAATAAACATTAAATGCAGTGAAAACTGGTATATAAGATGGCACACTATTAGAGAAACACAGAGCTCTAATAAGAAACACACTCGCACACACACTGACTCAAAATCACACTGACGAAGTCCCTTCTCTCTCTTCGTTTTGGTGCTTCTCACCCATTCTCTCGATCGCCCACTCTCTGATGAGTGCTTTTACATGGCCACACAAACTTGTCATTAAACTAACCCACTATTTTCCATCACCTAGGAGCTAAATTACCACACTCTGCCTGGCATCCTGTGGACCAGCGTGTGGATATGAAAGCCCACAATTCCCCCGCTATCACCTCTCTGGGCTTTCGCAAGCGCACTAATGATAGCCTGCCACCGGAGAGCTGGTGGAATGGAGCCGTAATGTCCTTGAAAGTGCAGGCTGGTGAGCGTGCTGCGGGAGAGGGACCTGCTCTGTGTCAGGCTCGCTCGCTCTCTCTCTCTCCTGGTGTGGGTAGCCTGCACCCTCCGGCCCCCGTGTTAATGGGCAGATCCTAACTTGAACCCTTGACGGCAGAATGCTTGTGACGGCGGGGCCGGAATCTGACAAAGGTCCGCGTCGTTAGCCTTCCAGTGTTCAGCAGAGAGTAATAATGCCCACATGCATTACAGCAGACACACACATACACACACACACACACACACACCTCTACCACTGCCTCAACTATGGTTGCATGTTCGCTGCAGTTATTACTGCACACCCTCAGCTGCCTATATGCGAAATGTAATGCACTTTGTCTAGAACCGTACAGTAGAGTGCTGTACACATCTGTCAGCTGTGCCAGATGTTGTAGTACACAATCGTATTTTTCATGATACACTACAACATACACATACAACATATTTTTTAACTGCACTGCGCTGTGCCATTCAATATAACAAAAACCCAATATACATATTGTCATAATACCTTAAAGGTATTAGGGATACAAATACTTCTTATTTATCTTTTTATCATCATGTGAGCTGCAATTTCTTTTTAAATTCATCAAAATTTACAAAATGTGTTATAAATATAAAAAATATAAACTGCAAAATGTGATACAATATGGTACAAAACAGTGTTGATTACTGTATTGCGCCATGCTATATCACGTTATGCTGCAGTGCACTGTACTATACTATACCATACTTAGATCTGGGCTGTAAAAAGATATAATAATATCATGGCTCTGACAGGTTACCTGATAAACTAAAATTATTTCTATTCTATTCCTGAGAACCACATAACATAATTATAAACTATAAAACATACCATTATTTACACCATGTGTGCACCTCACTACTATGCTACATGCTAAGTTATTTAACAGTATATGATTGTATATGTTGTGATATACCCACCCTCCGTCTCACACGACCATCACCACAAAACATCAGAAGTGACTTTCATCTTGTCCTCGTGTCCTGGAGACTGGGGGGGGTTCAGCTGGAGCCCTGAGCAGTTCTGGGCCCTGTCCGTCTTGCTCAAGGACACGTGGACAGAAGTCAAAGCATGACCGCACAGAGGACACTGACTCCGACTCCAGTTCTTTCTTTTGAGCCGTTGCTGGTCATTTTGTGTAAATGTAAATATATAACGATTTGTCTTTTGTTCATGTGACATTGTTGTGTAAGCACTGGGAATGAGGCAGGTGTATTTCTTACTGTGAGGATAACCACACAAAATCATTTTGCTTTGTGAACTTTAAATGTCTGTAACTGGTCAGTAAGAGGTTTTGTAAAGAGCCTGTCCAGAAAGAGGAAAGAAAAAAATGGACGTGATCTATGTTCTCTTTCTTTTCTGAAGCAAAGAGAACTACTGAATTTCTACTCAAACAAATAGATAAGGTGAAGCACATCAATTCAAACTGTGGTAACATTCAAATCAGGATGCAGCAGTACCGCTACAAAATAATATGCTGACAAAAAAAAATACTAAAGAGAGTACTCTTCATTGATTTTAATGAAAAAGGACACATTGCACATGTGACTGTGTTTCAGAAGCCACAGGTCAAATCCAGTCAGTCTCAGTGATTTACTGCCACCTTGTGGTTGCTGGAGGGTACAAGCCAGAAACATTTACATTCTAAAGTGGGTGCATGCACACTACTCTTCTACTTATGAGACAAATATCTGGAAAAAAATTAAAATGAACTCATGCCTTTATATTAAAGTTAGAAGGAACATTAAAGGGTGAGTTCAAATAAAAACTGGATATACTGTTAGGACAAAGCTTCATTTCTTGAGTTCATCATTTGTGTTCGTCAGTTGGGTGATGTAATGTTATTTAGTGTGCAGTAACTTTGTATCCCTGAACACCATTTCATGAATTCATATTTTTGCCTTTTAAAAAACAACCTGGATGCTTCAGTAAAGGGGTGCATTCACAGCCAGCAGCTTCACCCTCCCGACACCCATTTCCTCGACCAAGATGTAATAAATGTAATATCCCCGCCCACCACATGAGGGCAGTAAGAGTCTGCAGCAGACACAGAGTGGACAGAGTACAACAACGCCCTCATGGGAACAAAGGATTAGTTGGTGGTCCAGCACAATCAAAAGACTGTTGTATGTAAATCGTGTAAATCCACTATGGCAGAGGAGGGTTATGCCAGTCTGATTTCATGCCCAGTCAACCCACTGGAAGCAGACCTCAGGCCAGCAGACCCATGGCTGAGTAGTTGGGAGGAAAAAAAGGGCATTGTACAAAGTCAGCCACTGACACAAAATCACTTTTCTCTACAAATGTTTTGTTTCTGCCGTTTTCATTTGGGGATAGCTTTTGGCTTCGGTTCCACGTTTCGGACCGAATGACTGTTGCTCAAACGCTCGGTACAACAAACAGCGGCCTGCAAGTAAAAGCTGTCAGCTGTGTAGTCAGCAGAGAATGGAGGAGGCCTTGGAGGCTAATACTGTGGTGATCGCTGGTTAGATGTTGGTCTCGCCTTCAACGTCATTTTCCATTTCAAAAAAACAAAAGGCAAACTATGATCCAGGCAAACACATTTCCATTCCAGTCAGCCTATCAGTCACCAGGGGACAACGGGAGCTTTGCAGTGTGGGTGAATGAGTAGGTAAATAATTTGGGGGAGGAGATAGGGACACAATTAAACTGACACATGTAAATGTTGGCAAAACGGGACACATGGAGGAGAGGGAGCCTCCTCAAGCAGTTAATTGATCAATTACGTAAACAGAGGCCACTCCTGGAGAGGTGGCGTGGTGGGGCTGGAGAAAGGGTGGGGGATGAGGGAAGGTGCTAATGACTGGTCTGGGGAGAAAATCTGAGTCTGGAGATGATAATCCAGAAGAAATGGCTGCAGTGAGATGCTGTGGGAGAGATGAACGATCAGTGGAATACACTGGAAACCACGCAGAAAGCGTGTGTGTATGTCTCAGAAAACTGTCAGTGTATGCTGGTTTACAATTAAAACATGTTTTAGCTCTTCCCAGATGTGAGATGCTGTACACACACATATATATATATTTTAATCGGCCTGCATTCATCCTGTTCCACATTTACATTTTTGATTTTAAAGGCACAATATAGTGATTATGCTTCTCCGGCTGCCAGAGCTCTCGCTGCTGAAACGTCACTCGGTTCATTCGCATGCACAAAGAGACATGTTTGTGGAGACACAGCCTTTGCAGAGTCTTGCTGGCTGAATGAGGGGAGTTGTTCAAACACCAGATCCCAGAGCATGAAAGTTTATAATTGCTCTAAAATATCGCCATTTGTCTTTGCTGCCTTGTGGAAAAGCGTTTCCAATTTCAGCTTCCTGCATCTCCGCTGCCGCGGAGTTTCAAGTAAACCAACAACGCTAAGCCTACTCGAGCCTGCACGAGCACCTTAAACACAGCGTGGTAATCCAGCAACACAAACTCCAGCCTCGCACTGCATATATTACCACAGAGTTTAATCAACACCTTGCCGATGCATCTTCTTGTATTGTCAAATAAGTCTATTTGCATGCACTTCAGCTGCAGTTGGATTTCAGGCAAGTCTGACCTCTTTGCTGCCACCTTTAAATGAGCTGTCATACTCTCAGTCCCGCTTCAAGTTATATCAGGATGGGCTAAGTCTTTTATGTTTTAATGCGACGGCCTGACTGGGGACAGACGTATGCCCTTTGTTGCTGTGTGAAGCGCTTTGTTGGACCTTTTGTGCTCAAAGTGCTGCACAAATAAAACGGACTTGATCCGACTGAAATACAAATGTGAAACGCAGGCCGTTCAGTTCCAGTTTGAAGATTAAATGTCTTTGACTTTGGCTTACTTCGATAATATCTCGCCTCATAATGGGGCCCTGTAAAAGTGCATTATCCCCACGCTCGGGAGGAGGGTAATACGTCGACGAGAGACACGCTCTGATGTTCTAAATGTGCGGAGTAAGTGGCGCTGAACGAGATGGGCTCCGGCGCTGACAACCAGGTGGACAGGTCCCCGCCCTCATTCCCTCTGTCTTTCATTTGAATAATGCATGCTAATTACCTACTTGCTGAGAGCAGAACTGTCACCCCGCGGGCCCCGACAGACACTTCCATGCACATACAAGCACGCGCACCGGCACACGTACACACATGCAGGAGCTGTCGCGGTGGCGGCTCTTCTAACCCCCCAAACACCGGCACATTTACAATAGGAACTCCAGAGGCCCTGGTTGATAAACTTGAGGGAATTCCTTTAACAAAAGCACCCGTCGAGGCAGTGTGCAGGCTAATGATAGACCACATCCACCACTCTGCTGGAGGAGCTGAGCATGGCACTTCTTGTGCTCCACTGCTCAACTGCTATTTTTGGGAAGAGATTGAACATAAAGTTGATTTCTCTGTTCACTTTTAGTAAAAGCGCTGTTAATTTCATTAAATTTGATTTTTAAAAATTTACTTCAATGTAAGACATCATCTCTGTGCATGTAAATTCCAAATTTTCTATATTTTGCTTTGTCCTAGTAAAAGCATCAAAATTACAAATACTAAACTTCCCATACCAGCACTGGAGCCTAAGTTCCTTATTCTGTCATTTGTAACTCAGAATATACCCTTACATGACATGTGCATGTGCACATTACAGACATGAAAACAAGCGTGCACTTGCATAAATCCAGAATCCCATTCACACACAAATGAACATGAATGCATACTCTGGCTCTCTCCCCCACATGCACGTCTGTAATAAAGCCTTAGCATGGGACTAAAGCTTGTACCTTTGTCAAGTCCCACATCACTTACAGTACACCGTGGGAGCTCGGAGGTTTTTCATCCCATTCATTTGAGGCTTGGTTACACAGAGAATCCTGAGTTGGCTAAACCTGATGAGCTTCCTGGCCGCATACCTAATACGGCGTAAATCTGGCAAACTGCGCGCGGATGTGTTATTATGAGTTTATCCTGTGTGCGTGCGCCTACGCGCGTTCGTGTGCACACGCTTGCGGGCCGATCGCCAAAAAAAGTCGCCAGTGCTTTCTCCTCCAAGTTCTACTTCCGTGGCAGAAACTGCGTCAATCCGGGGCTAATCTGAGCCCCCCCCCCGCCTGCGTGCCTGTGAAAGGCCCGCCATTGGTATGCAAGGCATGGTGCGTCCTCAACAATAATTCGGGGATAAAATCAATGATGCTGCCAGTGAACGGCCCGTGGTTTTTACTGGCTTCATCAGTGACTTTGGGAGGGTGTGTGTGGCTCTCTGACACGGAGGTTTGACAGATCTCCACCAGCTGTGTCGGTGGAGGGCCGTGCGCGGGTGGGGATGAGGATGTTGACAAGGCTGTCCATTAAAGCCACGAGTGACACACGAGCGGCGGCAAAGCCGGCCGGTCCCGCGCCCGTCATCACTGTCACCGGTCTGCCGCGGCGGCGGGTTCGGCCGCGCATTAATGGATTCCTCCTTGACGGATTCCACTTGATCACATCTCAGTTGAATCTCCATTAAGATGTCAACGCAGTGGTTAATGTATCTGAGATTTTTCCCTTCGTCCTGCTAAACTGTTATTTATGACACTTATTAGGAAGCGTAACCCAGCCATCAATTAATGTCCTGCGGGCATGCTAAGCAATTGGGCCCATTGGCATCAGACCAAATGTACTGGAACGTCCATTAATACTGCAATCCACACACAAGTGCTCCCATTCAAATGAGCTCAGTCAGAGACACACAAACGCTCTTCGGGAGGCAAAGCTTTGCCTGCATGGACATGAGCAATGTTCTCAAGTTACACTTTCGGAAAAGGTCTAATGGATCTTGCAAAGCAGACAAATATTTATTTCGCTTTTACTGCAGCATAAAGGTTGAGACACGGTTTTAATGTGTTTTCCCGCCATGCTTGGGACTGGTCGGAACATACTGACATATCATTTCATTTAACGAAGCTTGTTTTTTTTTTGTTTGTTTTTCTTTTCAGCTGGAATGCGCATGTTCCTCTGCAACAATCGAGCGTTGCTTTGCCATGTTATGAATACATTGGTTCATGTGAATGATGTTACTTTACATCACGATCTCGCCAGCGGAAAATACATCCCCACCGCAGACTGGATTCACACACTATTACAAGAGTAAAGGTCTCTGGTTTAAAGGTCAGCTGATGAGATTGCATGCAGTGAAATGTCAAAACTTGGTGAATTCTACTGGAATATGGTGTGTGGTGCCACTGGGACACTTATTACAAGCCAGGGTTAATACACTTGACAGTGCAATGCCTGGTAGCGCTCAAGTAATATGACATTTTAAGAGCATTTAAGATCTTTCTTTTCAGCGTCTGGTGGTAAATTAAAATGTGAATTTTAAATATTCATAAAAATGAATTACTGGATTTCCTATTTACTCGAAGCCCTCTGGAAGTGTCCTTATCACCTCATTTAGTTTTCAACCAAGAGCTCATGCTAATTGTTTTTTCGTCATGCCACACAGCAATAACAGCAGGGTGAAGTCAGAGTGTTTCAGGCACACGGTGCCATCTTACAGACAAACCACAGGCTGGGAACCACGTGGACTGACATACAGATACAGTGGCAGGATGTCGGGGGTCACCTGGACTAAGCAAAATATTACCATGTCCTGCTGCACTTAACTGACCTCATGAGTTTTATTGATTTTTTTGACTGTTTTTTTTTTTTTTTCTGCTGGACTAAGTAGCAAAGAGCTCATTAAAAAAAAGATGAACTTGATTGGTTGAGATGGAAACTGTATCTCACCAATCAAACATCAATCATCCCCAAGAGGGGCCAGTCCAAACAGAGAAATAAAGAAAAGTAATCACGGCAACGCTCGCTATAAACAAATGATTAATTTGCAAAAATTCTAGACAAAATGAGGTCTGGCTTTGTAACACATGAATCAGAGAGGGCATTAGCAAAACACATTAGTTTCTATTTGCTAAAAAAAACAAAACAAAAAAAACAGCTGTAACTTTTTCCCTGTCTTGTAATCCAGTGGTTTCTGAACAAATCAAAACAAAAGAGAAAAACAGCCTGGTTATTAAGGGATGTGGGAGGTTTAGAGAAATGATTTGTCCAAATCCACTTAGCAAAATGTGTACTGGAGACCCAATACCTTGTTGTTGTTGTTGTTTGCCTTTTTTTTTTCCTTTTTCTTTTTTTCTAATGCACACAGCAGCAAGGAATACGTTACGGCAAGGGTAACAAAGCTATAGCTCATGTAAGATGGGCCATTATTCATTTGATGTGGGGTGGCGTTTTAGCAATGCACTGAGCAAGTTGTGCTTGGTGCCTGTGTGTGTGTGTGTGTGTGTGTGTGTGACTGATTCCCGGTTTTTGTTTATTTTTGTTTGTTTTTTTAGAATCAAGGGACCAAACTTCCACCTCGTGCAAAGCCAAACGCAGTGCAAGCGCATTACTATCTTGAGGCAGGGGAAAGCTAAACTGCAGTCCCTGAGATTGATCAAATGGAAAGTGAAATAGCTTTGGTTAAATCTAAACTAACATTTCGACTTCAATCTCAAGCAGTGCTGTAATAGTAGAATCTCTAAGTGAGAAGCTGTTGCTTTGCCACCGAGCTCAAACACAGTAAAGCCTTTTGACAGTTTCTCTCTGGAAGACAATCTTTCATTCCTCAGAGTAATAACAGCTTGTCTTACTCTCTGATGTGGGACAACATTTGCTTCCTGCGCTGCCTGCTGAGTCCCTGCAACCAGATCTGCTGCCACGAACAAGAAAGATCCACACATCCAACCCCGCAGTCGGTTAATTCCTGGTCAGCCTGGGTGTGCTACTCTTGTTCTGCTCGACATTTCCTGAAACAGAGGGGAATCTATGTGTTCTGGAGTTCGAGGAGATGCTGCTGTTCCTCACATCAGATCACCAGGAGTGGATAACAGCCTCTTCTGTGTTTAATAAAGTGATGCGGCCTGTGTTGGTGAGTTAGAAGCGTTGGGGGATGGTGCTCCTCTGCACCGATGGGCCGCAAACTATCACAGAAACACTTTGCCATAATCTTCGAACGTTAATTGTCAAGTTATTAAATCCAAAACGCATCCTAATGTTTCCCTTTTTTAAAAGAGGAACTGTGAGATAAGTCCAGCGTGTGTTTGTGTGTGTGTGTGTGTGTACTGGAGAAAGTTCAGTGGTTTAGTTTCACCTTTTTCTTTTTTTTTTTTTTTTTTTTTTTTTAAAATCACATGTGAATTGTTTCAGAACGGCAGAGGGTGAGAATCCTGATTCTTATGAGAATGGATTCTCCACACGTCTGAAGGTCAACGCTCGTGTCTGGACACTAAATATGAAGCTAAGTCAGGGCAAGAGACATTTAGACAAATGAGAGGTAACGTTTCAATTGGAGGGGCTGGTGGGAGGATTTGCTTTCCTTTGGACAGAGCCAGGCTGCCTGTTTCCCCCGGTCTTTGTTAAGTCTGCGTTAAATGCTAAGTTAAGCTAATCGGCTCCTGGCACTAGCTTTTTATTTTGTGAAGGAAAGTGAGAGTGGCATCAATCTTCTGGTCTAACCTTTGGCAAGAAGTGAATAAGCTTATTCCCCAAAATGTTCAACTATTCCTCGGAGTCACAAACCGTTGTGTATACCTGTGTGATAGTTACAACAGAAGGCCGTACTTACAGTGAGGCGATTAATCAAAACACGCTACCGCACTTTGAAAAATAACTTATTGACAATGTGCGCCAGCGTGAGTGTGTTTACGTGCAGGTCTCTGGCCTGTGGGCTGTGCTGTCGCTTGATGGCACTGCTGATGTCTCTCCATTCCAGCTCCCCCGCCTGTGCACGTGTGTTACAGTGTGAAGGTGTGCGCACGCGGACCGGCGGCCTGTGGGGCAGAGGGTTCTGTCAGGCCCACGACTGAGTGATGAATGTGTGTGCAGCGAGGGGAACCAGGTGCCAACCGCACTGACTCCGCTTCTCCGCCGACGGTGCGCGCGTCTGCTCGAAAGCGAGAGAGTACGAGACGCGGCCGCGTGCACGCCTTGCGGACGGGTGTGCGTGCGTTGTAAGCGCGCGCATGTCATGCACGTGTGCGTGTTGCCACATAAAAAAAAAAGTGGGCTCGCGCGAGACTCGCAAAGAACGGCGAGATAATGCTCCTCTCTTTCTCATCTCCCTCATCCTCGCTCATCCTGACACCCCCCATGCCCTCTCCGTCACACTGCTGCCTCTCATCACAAACCTAATCGTCTCACCCCCTTGGCAAGTACGTGCTGTGCGAATTAAAGTGCCCCTGCCCTCTTTTTCTCTTTCTTATTCCTCTTTGTCTTCCTCCTCCTCCTCCTCCCCCTCCTCCTCCTCGTCCCTCTCCTCCTAATAATTTTCAGCTTTTGTATGGAGTGGGTGTCCGACTTTAAGTGGCCACAGCATTTCAATAATATGTTTACTTATCTCCATTTAGCTATTGAGCTTCTGACATTTTCAATTTATGTTTACAAATTACAAACATTAACATGTAAATGTGGAGGATGCCTCACAGGGCTTCCGTATTCATTGAAAAAGGGTCAGGAAAAAGGACAACAAACCAGCAGTAGCGCAGGCTGTTCCGAAGCTGTTCTGTGCGCTAATGGGTGTCGATGTGCACACAGAAAATTGGTTACACAAAGGGCTAAGGTTGATTTGTTATATATGCTGCATATCGGGGGGGGGTGTCCACTCAGAATATTGAATATTTTTCCCCAGAAATAGTATTTATATTTTGCCAGGAATCACTTTCAAACATTACGCCAATTTTTTCCTTATTAGAAATTTTCAAATGTGCAAAATGAGAATTTTCATGCTTGTGTTAAATCACATTCACAAAGTTCTTAGGATTTAAACTGGTATAGCAGACAAATTGGTGCAACAGTGAAAGTTTCCTTGGATATCTTTTAATACTATTTTTTCCCCTTTTTTGCATAAGTTGAAACTAGACGTCTGACACACAAGTGATAAGGCATCGAGTTCCAGCCGAGCCGGAAAACAAAACGCATTGCAAGGGGAGAGAGTGTATCATGAACCAGCTCGCAGCTCCTCTCAGAGGACTTTTCAATCAAGCAAGAAGCTCTAATTCATTTTCTCCTCCAAGCCGCAGTTGGTTGCAGTTGAAACCACAATTACATGGACAGACAGGGCGACTTAATGCTCATGAAAGGGAAAGAAAAAAGCCAAGTCTATATTCAGGAGTTCAAACTGCGTTTGGTGCGAGTGTGGCTCTGTAGACTGTAACAGAGACTGCCTGTGGCTGGGGAGAGGAGTAAGGCAGGAGTAATCTATAACTGAGAGGCTAGTAATGAGAAAGATGTGCCAGCCGTCTGCTTGCTGTGATAAGATGAGGAAGTTCCCTCAGGGCCTAAAGCATCTCTGACCCAAACAACAACAAAGACAACAAACGGGTTACTGCCCAAACCGTTCAGATTTTTTTTCGGTTTTTTTTTTTTTTCCACATTTCCATCCATCATTTCTATTCCTTCCTACCCGTCTCTCCCTTCCTCTCCTCCTTCTCTCCTTTGTCTCCAGCTTTCTCTCCCCTACTGTCTCTCCCTCCTTTTTCTCTCGCTATCCTTTTCGTGCCTAAATCCAGCTCCGCACAAAGCCCTGCTGCCATGTAATCGGTTTCATCAGCGTTTTTTATTAGCTAAAGAAGAATACATGGTAATTAAGGGGAGTGTGGCCAAGCGTGACGGGGAGAGGCTTCACCCAGCTGCTGATGTGGAACAAGAAGGAAAGAAAGAAATAAAGGAGAGGGAGAGGAGAGAATGGGGTGTGTGGGGGGCAAGGACGGCGAAAAAGAAAAAGAAAAAAAAAAAAAAAAGGAACGACAGCTGAGAAAGGGCAAGAAAGAAAACGGGAGAACAGAGAGAGAGAGAGAGATAAGGAAGGCTTGAATGGCGACAGGAAATGAAAGGCTGGAGCGTGAGGGTCACAACGATTTCGGTCGCGCTCTCCACTGTTGTGTGGAAGTGCACGCCGGCTGAATGTAAATGAGACTAATGTCCTGTTAATGTGGTCCGAGTCGCACTGAACCAATACGAGGACCTCGGCTGCCATCATCTGCCTAATCCCCTGTGTCCACTTAAATGGCCCATTCAGGATGCGCCACGAGGGTGCGATCGGAACGAGGACTCCGGCGTTGTTTCACGCGAGGTTGATTTTTATGTTCTTCAGACTGGCTGAACGATACATGCGTTAATGAAGTAGACAAGAGATGCTTCTCGCCACCGAGCATCCTACTCAGACTCCCGTCGCATTCCTGCGTGAAGTGCCCTCGAATTCTTAAAACGGATCATCTTGGCATCGCAAGATCAACGGGCAAAAAAAGTGCAGCTTTAATTGTCATTATGAAAAGTCAACTAAAGTGGTACATCAGCAGTCCTCCATAAGGCTTTGCCTGTGTGTGTGTGTGTGTGTGTGTGTGTGTGTGTGCGTGCATACAAAGGCAAAGCACGTGCATTTTAGGATGCAGGATGTTCATTTCACACACAGAGAGTCGCAGCAGAAGCCAGCGGACCAGGGAGACCCGACTCCGAGTATATTTCCTGAAACACGCCGACCGTTCTGCCACCAAGCTGTGCTAACATTAATTTTCTGCTGAAACAGCCACTGGCCTGCGAGAGCAAGTTTGCCCAGAGCTGAAATATCAATTATGCTGTTCTCCCTGGCAGAGAGTGCGAAGCTTTAATCTTCACACAACCAATCAAAATGTCGTCCGGACTGCGCTGAAAGAGGGAATTGTTGGCCATGCTTAAAAAGGGCAGCAGTTTCCACCCGTCTAGTTAATGTTGACACAAAGCAGGTCTGTTGGTGGACCGTTTTACTGCCACATTCTGCTTTGCCGCCATTCTTTCCCCCTCTCTCCCCTTCACATGCCACCCATGAATACAGACACACACACACACACACACACACACACACTCTCCAACATACAAAACCATCCATCTACAGATAGATTGCTGGTCCATCACAGGGCGAACACACACAAAGACAACCACGTCCGCGCTCACATTCACACCGAGTTTCCAGCTCACCTACAGCTACCACGTGTTTGGATTACGGGAGGAAAGTGGAGCGTACAAAATCATTTCATACAAATACGGAAAAGGCAAACCAATCAGAACAATGCCTGCGCACATTCACGCCGGCTAAACTCGCTCATGCTCCACTCACTAGTTGCACACAAACCTGACTCGACACTAACTGATACTCTGATCTGATTCAGAACTGGAACCCGAGCCCATTCGGGGAGAGGCTTACAGTGCAAGATCTTCAGCTCAAACTGGTTCACGCATCGGCGCAAGTGGTAGAATGCGTACGCACAAACACAGACACACACAGCCACTATGCCTTCACACAGGCATTATACACTAAAACACCCCCCCCAATTCCTCTGTCTTCTTCACACAGCGCTGGCCCCCACTGAGCAGCAGCAGCAGCCTCCCTGGCTGGCGTGTGAAGACTGTAATTTTCCGCCACACTTCCCCTGCTGTTTGCTGGCTCTTTCCTGGGTGCCGTGGAGATAGCGAGCGAGCGAACAGTGAACGAGGCGCGGGCCTCGCCAGCTCTCCTGCCTCCGTGCGATTATTAATGCAGCAGCAGCCAGCGTGGCCGCCAGGTTAAAGCAGCAATCAGCGCGCACTAAGTAAGATCATTCACAGCCTCTTTAGAGGCAGACAGACAGAGCTGCAGCGACACACACACACACACACACGAGAAGTGCAGGTGAATGGAGGAAGGTACAGCGAGCACATAACTACACAGACCTGTGGTTTAATTAACAGACAATAATCACATCTTCAATTGCGATATTCGTCGGAAATAACACAATCAGACCTTTTCCTCACATCATTCGGTACCAGGAGAAAGAAACTTATTAATTTGTATGACACGTACACGTGAACAAACACACTTGCACAGTGCACATCAAAAATGGCTCTACTCTGAAACTCAATCTGGGAAATTCTGCGACCAAATTCAAGAACCCGTAACGCAGACACAAGCGCAGTGTACGTACATGGGCATACAAAAAGAATGTCACGGCAAAAAGTTTCGTTTGACCGCTTCATTCTTTCAACGCCCGTGCCCCTTTTAAAACCAACTGATGATGAACTGTCCTTCGGGGAGGTGCTGCTCGTCAGGCGGTGCATGCCAAAAATGGAAATCAATGGTAAGGGGGCTGAAGTGTAAACAGATTATTAACACTGTGTTCTGGGCACATTTCACTGTATTACATACCTCTATGATTCCCAACAGATGACCCAGAGCACGATGGATTTTCAGGAATAAGCTCTGCAGAAATCCATTGGTAATTTCAGCCCGATCAATTACCCGCTCAGGCTCATCACATTCTCAGTTTAGCTTGTTTTGATCTGCTGCTGCGTGCAACAATGACAAACCATTTACCTTTTTTTTTTCGAGAAATTGCGCTTCATTTTGAAAAGTCTGAGCCATCAAGCTGTTTAAAAACCGCTGCTCACACATGACTCTGTTTCATTGTTAAAAGTCACTTGTCAACATTCCTGCAGCAGTTTTCCTGTTTTTCAAATTGTGTTAACACAAGCCTCAGAGAATGGTCTTAGATTTTTCTGATCGATAATGAGCCATTCACCTCCCACAATTTATCCGTCTAATATAATTTTGCATAAAATATCAAGGAGAATACTTACGACTAAGCAAAAACACCTCTGAATGTGCATATATGTGATATGTGTCAGGTGTGAGCTCAGTTTCGGAGGTACACGTGAGGAGCTGTGGACGTGCCACAGCTGTAACTTCTTCCTGGAAGCGCTTGCTGCGCCACAGATGCTTTAAAATGGTTGTGATCTCAACCTGGCCTCCCTCCCCCACAGGGCGGGCACACACATCTTTTAGTGGAGTTGCCACCTCATCGCTGTTTTTTTTGGCGGCAGCCACAAAGTTAGTCTTCGGACTGAACATTTGCGGCGCTCAGCTTTTTCAGCCTTCGGCAGACACAAAGAAAGAGCAGCCGTCTCCTCGTCTCTGATCCGCGGATTACTGGTTTATCTCATCTCCAGGTTTGACCAAGCATCTGTGGCTCATCCGTGCAGCACGTCGGAATGAATGTGCAGATAACGCTTTTGCTGTGCGCTGGGCGACATGTTCCTATATTGCCAAAACAGCTCTCTGACTAGGGAAGCAAAGCCTCGATACATTATCGTTATGTCAAAATGGACCATAATCTCCTCACAAACAGTATTGAGCAGGTTATGAAGAGGCAGACTGGCAGGATTGCATGCTATAACCTCACGTACATATGATTTGGGCAATATCTGAAGAAAGAGAAAGGACAAGCATTCAGATAGAGAGATGACAACCAGGGCTTGGAAGTTACCCAACTGCAACACCCAAATTAGGAAGAACTTCATAATAATCTTCAAATACTTTCAGATTACAACTGAAGTGATTGTGTGATTAATCAGTTTGTAGATCAAGTGAAAAGTTTTGATAACTGGATAATTACAGAAGTTTTTCAAGCAAGTATGCACATTTCCTAATTTCAGTTTTGTTGATATGGTTATAATCAGCTGCTGTTTTGATAATATTATAAACAGATTAAAAAAAATATCTCCATGAATCGCAGAGAGGACAGCCATGGATGATGTCACACTGGTCTCATGTTATCTAACAGTATAGCATTAAGATGGAGTCAGACTGATAGAGGAGGCACAGGAGAGACAGAGATGGAATGTCAATTTATTTTTCCCCTGTAAAAATCTAGTGGGTATTTGCAAACATTAAGCTCCTGTCCTGTTCCTGGGAAAGCTAAACATTTTTGAAACACTGCAGCAATTTACATTCCATGGCTGACAGATTTAACTCTCACTCTAACAAGCTGATGTAGCTGAGAAGCCTCCTGTACGAGGTGCAGATCCTGGAGTTGGCTATTTCTGACCTAAGTGCTCATTAATTAGGTGGAGTAATACAGGAGAAAACACAGTAGGCACCAACTTTGCTTGCAAACACATGCAAGTAGAAAAAAAGTGCATCATGTGAAACCCCCAAATGTTCATGCACAGGGAATACTCAAACACCACGAAAATGTTGCTCAGCGCGAAAGATGTATCGCCCAAATCGCACTGGCCGAGGGCAAACTCGACAATACTTCCAAAGTAATCCCATCAGTAAGGAGATACGTTGCAGTATTTGTAGCCGACCCATTCATTAAGCGAACGCGTCGCGTGCGGAGGCGGTGAAGTGCAGATACGATGCAGTTGAGCAATGGGAAAAAATGAACAGCATTTAGACAAAGAGCGATGCTGAGTGTAGAGACGGCATGAACATGATAGGTGGTTGGTGATTGTGTTGAGCCATCCATGGTGAAAGCGTGAGTGTTTTTCCTGCTCTGAGAAAGAGGGGGGGAGAGAATAGTCGGCGGGCAGATAGATGGGAGGAAAAAGCGCTGCTGTGGCACTGATAAAGTGACTGAGGACCACTACTGCCACACTTGAACAATTCCAGACACAATCTTCTCCCCTCTTTTCTTCTTCCTCTTCTGCCAACTCTGGTTCTTGCAGGCGTAATGGCTGTTTCTGCCCCTCCTCTCTTCTTCTTCTCTCTCACAAACGTACACAAGACACACGCACGACCTTACAGTGTCTGTCAAAGATGTGGGAGAAACTAGGAGGGGAGCCACTTGAGGATACAGTGAAGCCGTGACAACCTCTCATTAAGCAAGCTAAATTAGAGATTTGTAAAGCCCATCCAATCCACCAGCCTCACCTCCGCCATCCCTTCCTGCCCCAGCCTGCACGTTCCATATCTCGGGGTCTGTCAGAACAGGGTATCTTTTAAAGCAAAGAAAGCAAAAAAACAAAAAACAAAAAACATTTTCAGATCTGCACTTGCACGTTATCACTGGGATGTAAAAAATGCTTTCACTCTGTACGCCACAAGCTCAGCTAAAGGGAGGAGGGGGGGGGGGCATTAGCACAAAGGTTCACAGTTGACGGCATGCAGATTTGCTGACGCCTGTAATAAAATAAGGCCAACCGGGTGTGCAAGAGTTGACATTGCATATAGGTGTACAGCCGGGCATCTGCATAAAAGAGCCTCTGCTCCTGGCAGCAGCCATCATGGCCTCGACAGATTAGAAATTGTGTGTGTAAGGATTCACCGCAAATAATGAGAAATGAGTTTTAAATTGTAGCTCAGGCACTGTGAAAAAAAATGGGCCCTGTCAATATGTGGTGTGTGTGATGCAGAGAGAGGAGGGGGAAGGAGTCAGAGAGTGTACTAGAGGATTTGGGGGGGGGGGAGATAGGGATAGACAGAGGGAGAGAGAGAATGAGGGATCAGGGGATGACTTTGTTTTGGTTTACTGCTTATTACCATCATAATCCTTTGTCCTGTTTTCCACTCTGCAGTCCGGGCACACCTCTCGCCTCGTCTCTGCGTTAGACACTGTGATTGCCTTGTATTTAAGAAGCCTTCTGTGAGCCTCTGTTCCGACAAATGCTTTTCCAATACCAATCACAGCTGAGTGCACCTCATTTGAATCTGTGAAAGGGGTTTTGATTCCATCAGCAGAATGCTCCTCCAAGCGCGGCGCAGGCCATTCAATACTGTGGCAACGTGTGAAAGCCTCAGAATATTCTCACCTACTATATGCATGCACTGTAAAGGGTTTGGGAGAGGGCTGCCTCGCCTCCTCACACCGTGTTGTTCATTAATCCCCCTTTTATTCTCTACATAGGACCTCATTAGCCATTCTCCTGTATGACGTTGGGGAAACTGTAAGCCGTGCTCCGTGTGACGTTCGAATGCGTGAGGAAGCAGAAGCATTTTACTGATCATAAACTTTGACGAGGAGTGAAAAAGGCTAATTGTACCCTCGGTTTTGGTGTTTGATAGTGTTTATGCCACTTGGTCACGCTCTGCTGTGCATGTATACATTGAGTGTGTGCGAGTGCATGTGGCGCAGACCAGCTGCCGATATCTCCACTACAGCAGCTTGTTGACCTTCAAACTTATCAGTGCATATCTTTTGTCGGAGCAATTGCCTGCCGTTTGGTCTGTAAGGAGTTTGGATAATGCCTCCAAATTAAAATCTTTTGTACATCCCATTGCTTGATTGCTTGAGTGCCACTGAGAGTTGTTCAACATTAACGGTGAAGGACTTCCTGACTCCCAAAGTCATTTTCTCTTCATTATTCAGGCGTGTATTAGTACCTCTTCTTCTACTTGCACCCTGCCTCTAAACAAACGGCCTCACACCACACAGTTGGCTCAGAAAGACAAACGGGTCATACACACCCTCTTATCAACACCACTGTGTCCCAGGTTATAAAGTGAAATGCGTGATCGTACACACAGTAGGCTTTACTGTTGTTTTTAAGAAGGGAGGATGAGGCAGCGCCAGTGCGATCCGCAGTATTAGCACCGAGAGCCCAAAAAAATGGAGCCCAGACATCAAACAAAATAAACACAATGCACAGATTAACACAATGCTTCCCCTCCACACATTACGCAAAATTATTGTCGCCACTGCGGTGGCATGAAGTCACAATTACGCAACTCGTCAGAGTGCTCTTAAATTTGAAACAAGATGGGAGGGAGACAGGAAGAAGAGAAAAAGGGAAAGGTAGCTTTAACAGGTAAATAAATAGTCAGTGTATTCTCTATCCATGTTCATTGCCAGCTAATTAATATTAATGTGCTGTGAAAGGACAGTCCAGTTAATGTGAACTTGGTTGAGTTAACTTAGACAGGGGCGTTACTTAAAAAGAACACAAGTATTAAAGTTTCCAGTGATGACTGTACTGTATAAGTTGTGTTTCAAAATATTACTGATTGCATTTTCAAGCGAGTTTGTTCAATATTTTTCCAAGAACAGAAAGATGCCTGATGTCGATGAGGAAGGTAGTCAGGTTACCTAACACTTTAGCCTCAAATTTTGAACAGAAAGAAAGGCCCCTAAAATATGTAACGTTAACCGTGACGACTGCATTATTTAAATGTTCTTACTGTTTGCGAGATGACATAATTGTTTGATGAGCAGACAGATAGGAGCAGTGGAGGTGAGCGGGGCAGGAGAGAAAACAAATAATCAGACAAAAAAAACAAAACAACAAAACTTCAAGCTAACTTGAAACTTTTGCAGCCAGGCTGCAAAATGGGCCTGAAAAAAGCTCCAAGAGGAAGCATCGCTGCACTCCGCGCCTCTGGAGGCAGAGACACGTCACCTGACACGACGGCAGCCAAAGCAGCTGCTTGCATAGCATGCAATAGAGGGTATTCACGTGATGTCACTGTCTGCATAGCTTACTTCCCCTGTGGGTGGCAAACACAACAGTCAGCATCTGCTATCATGCGTTCACAAGAAGAAAATTGCTAAAATGACAAAAGGCTGTTTTGCAGCAGACTGCACAAACTGATTCTTTAAGATTTTTTTTTTAGCAGTGGGAAGGAGAGAGTAAAGTGAACTAACCAAGCATGCTTTTATGAGGACAAAATTATTAATGTAAAAATTACTTTACAAGTTTGTCCACAGACAACCAGAGAAGTTTTTTTTTTTTAAGCGTTCGTGCTTTTGATTAGTCAGGAAGTTTTCAGCAACAAGACTTCTGGTCAAAGTCCTTTACGTGTCAATGTATTCGTGCTGGGCTGAATTTGATCCTTATACTTACAAACTGAGGTAAGTGCAACACAGACACATACAGCAAGTTTCCAAAAATCAACAGACAGTTGGCCGACATTTTAACACCCACAGGCGGCTCCAGAAAAATATTTATTTATTAATTAAATATTTATTTGTCTTGATATGCTGTATGTATATTATCTGAGTTTCAATGGCTTATATATGCTAAAACTACAAGGTGTACTTTCAAAAACAGGCACATATCCAACTTGGGAGTCAAAACAATGAAAATCCTGTGAAACAGAACGAAATGCCACTGTGGTACAAATACAGTATCCATCGACCGCATTCATTTCTCCGTTATATCAAACACAATTTCATGGTTGACATGGTGGGAGAGGATTAACACCCAATTTATATACCTTTAAAGGAAACACAGACTGCTAATGCTCTCGCTGCTAATCCTCCCAGCACTCCGGGCATGGATGTGTTCAGTCTGCTGGCTGGCCTGGAGAGCTGATGACTAAAAGTAGTGACTGAGGGAGTGCAAAGGCTGTAGGGAAATCAAGAGTTGTTGTACCCAGCAGCTAAGAGAGGGACTTGACAGTGTCAAAGGATTATGTACTGTGGGGCTAACAATACTAATGGCACTTCTTTTGCATTATGATAATTGCCAAGACAAAATTGCCACCTAATTTCTCCCTGTTTCTAATTATTGGGCTCTTCAATGCAAGCAGGCAGTGGGAGAGGAGCATTGGCAGGCAATTAAACTCCTGCAATTATGGCTCCATTGTAAAGCACAGCTTTAGCAAGGATTTGCAGGGCAGAGAGTGATGGCTCTCTGATGCAATTAAATACAGGATGAAGCTGGTGTAGACCTGTGAACGGATCTTTTAAAGTTCACTGGTGTGTTTGTGAACAGCCAGTCACCAGCGGGGAACCCTGAACCAAGTCTGGAAAGGAGGTCACGTGGTAAAGAGCCACACCTACAGAGCCAACCCCCCCCCCCAGCCCTCATGCAAACAACAATTTGCATAGAGACCATTTCGGGGGAGGCACGCTGGGTAGGATTACTGCTCCTCTTCCTCTAGCGTGTCGGAGTGAGGAGTGACCCGATGCAAATGCGTGCGCTCGGAAGTTTAGCGCTATGAACTGTGGGATACGCGGGAGCGTGGCCATCTGGAAATTCAGTGACAGGAAGGTGTTTATGAGAGACTGGGGGCAACAAAGAGCCACAGCTGACATGGTCTTGTTTTGTTCTACAGAAGCCACTGATCCACTGCGCTGCTGTTAAAAATGTGGTTTGGAACTTGTTTTCACTTCGTCACTATCTGTTACTGACTGTAGATCAGCAATTTCATCTATTTGAAATTCAACCCCCAACACAAGAAATTGTGCACAAAGTGAACGGGTCTCAATATTTTCTGCATTTCCTGCAGCTGCCTCACCAGTTCGACACGTTTAACGCAGCACCGTTAAAAAACGCTCACCTGGCGGTAGCAGCGACACCGCTCCCACAGCGGTAGGAGGAGTGATCAGTGAACGGGGGGCTTGACAGATACAACCATGAACAGCAACACCGGATGCACGCATCATTTATTTTGAATCCCGAGAGCGTGGTAATTTGAGTCCCGCACAAGAAAAGCTGACCCTTACAAAAAGAGTTGAAAATGCCACCATGAAAGGGATGATTACAAAATGCACTCTGAATGACTGAACGAGACAGACGCTCTGTGTAAACGGTATCAAAACGGGGTTCGGTGTGATGAAAATCTTCAGGATTAAAAATGGTCTAATAAAGGTTGCGGGCTCATGTGGATAACGGTCCAAACCTGAAATTACCGACAGAAAGGAAGGCAGAGCAGATGTGAAGGAATACACATCCCAGGCAAGTTGTAAGAGAAGTAAGAGAGAGACAAAGATTAGCTGCACACATTTATTCCAAAATTTAAACAAAGGAGTGGAAGCGACATGGTGTATTAAATAGGGATGGTACGTGCAAATGACCCTTATGGTAATTTACATCCACACACGTGTGGGGTTTTCTACGAATGCGCGGTTAGTAGCATTCGATTCCCAAGTCGAAAGTTGCGGAATTAGCGAGTACTTGCTCTGAGGCATTCAATTACTTTTTTTTGCATTTGCTTCAACATGGTCAATTAATTCCAGATATAATTGATCAAAATTTTTCTATAAAGTCCTTTAACTTGTAGCCTGAGGCCGGCCGTAACAGAAGCACCAAACACAAACTCCATTATCAGCCGCTGCTGCCAATTTAATTTAGAGACAGTGCTGCTAATCAAACTGTGCGTAATAATACGCCCAAAAACAAAGATCACAAGGGCTGAGCTCTGCCCAATTTCATTTACTGTTGCCGCTATTCCGTATAATGGTGCTACTTCTGAAACAGCGACACATTTGTTCGCTGGTGTGGCAGCTTTGAAAAGCTGCGTACGTGATGAAGCTAAAGACACCACTTTCATTGACAGGTCTAATTAATCACGAGTTGCCATGTCTGTTTTCCATTTCTTTCCTCTTTTTTTGTCCACCATATGCTTCAGAGTTTCCCCATTCTAATGCCTGGGTTTTCAAGTGCAGAAACTTTTTTTTTTATATATCACATCTAGTAGTATAAGCGGTGTTATATTCTCAGCAGATCTGTCCACTTCTTCCTTTGGTTCCATCTCTTTCACGCCCTTCCCTCCTTTCTCTCGCGTTCCTCTTTCAGGAGCGCCTTCAAAGTTTCCTGCCACTGAGCGAGACTTATCTGCATTGCAGTGCCGAGGGGAGAGCGGCGACGGGAGGAGAAGAAATGTGGGAGAGGAGCTCGAGACAGAGAGGCAAAGAGAGAGGATGGCAATGAGGAAGTCTGACCTGTCATTTCAGAGAAACAATGGATGCGCGAGCGACAGGAAAACATCACTTGACGCATCATTTGGTGTGTTACACCACTGTGGTTTTATGTGTACGCATTTTTATTTTTCTTGCCTTGGAAGCAAAACATGCCTATTTAAACGTCCAAAAATCTAATCTAAACACAACCATTTCCACCTCAAAGTGCTGTCACAGGGAAATCACAGAGAGGGTCATCCACCCCCACCTCCCTGCGAGCCTCTGAGCCTCCCTGTTATTAATGGCGTCATCATTTTTCCTCTGCTCACTCTATTTCCCTTCTGATAGTGGGGCCTGCTTCATCGTGTTCTGCCATGTTTCTGTAATTGCTCCAACAGCCTGCCTTATGCTGAGCATATAGTTTTTCGCGTGTGTGTGCGTCTGCGAGTGTGTGCATATGCACGCGTGTGTGTTGCTCCCCCCCCCCATCAGGGCCGGCTGTGAGTTTGTGGGGCAGAACCAAGCCGCGGGCGAGCTCCGCACGGAGCGAAATGACAGCCTCCAGGCCACCATTGGTTGATGACCGTGAAAACACTTGGCGGTTAACGTAAAGTGAGCGACCGGCTGTCACAGTGAGGCGCCGCGCTTATGTGCGGTCCCGACAACAGCAACAACGAGACCCTCCGCGACTCGACTCTGCAGTGCCGCAACAAACAACAAAAAGGGACGGCCCCTCCAATTCATAACAGCGACCACTTCAGACATCTGAAGTACACAAAAAGGGGGAGACGAGCGAGACACAACCACCGCTATTTGCCGCAGTCTTTGGGAATAAATGGCTTTTCTTTACTCAAATTATAGCAGGCAGGAGAGAAAGCCGAGGGCGGCGGCTGAGCGAAGCAGGGGAAGTGAGCGTGCGGGAGAGAACGCTCCGGACTGTCACAGATGCCAGCCAAGGTCAGATAAAGTGAGGAGTAAGTGCTTAGAGAGCTGCGGGAGCAGAGGCCAGCCGTGCGGAGGAGGTGTGAGGGAGCGGGTGTCCGAGCGCCTCCACCCATCATTAAATGAAGCCACTTAAAGGGAAAACGCTCCTCTCCAAAAAAAGTCAATACGTGGCAGTCCCGCAAAGCCCTGATGGTTTTTATTTAGCCACCCGGAGAGCACTTTTGTCTTCGATGGAGACACGACATGTCGGGAATGTGTGTCTGAAGACCCCTTTCTCGCAGCCCTGCATTTTTCGCTCAGAAGGCAAACTGCTTAATCTATCACATTCCCACCAGCACACAGCTTCCCAAAGTTAAACTGAGAGGCCATGAGGGATGTGCCGACATCGTGCAGTCAGGAGGGATGATTACAGAGCTGTTTTCCTCATCAATTTCAACCTCTCTGTGGTTAAATCTGACTTCCTTTACCCCCTGCCCTCTTGCGTTTTTTTTTTTTTTTTTTTTTTTTGTCTCTTCACGCGCTCATTTTGAACACACAAACATGTGCGCGTGCGCACAAACACAGTTTATTATGCAGTAACATTACCAGATCCCCTTAGGCAGCTGTGCATCTCTGTATGACTGATGAGGGTAATTTCTCCCAAACAACAGAATGATCACTTTGGTGGTGAGCACTACAGACCCTCCCTCCTCCCCTCGTCCTCCTCTCTCCTGTCGTCTTTTTAGCTCACAAAAAAAGGCAAGAAAAAGAAAGATACTCGTTACTACGCCTCCCGCAGTGTCTGGAATGGTTCCAGCGATAAACAGCTCTCCCACCACATACATAGGAATTTTTAAAAAAAGAAAAAAGAGAAGGTTAATTATTGCATGGATCCATGGATTTATTGATTATTTAAGGATGACTCCAATTCAACCTCGGCTAATACAAGACATTCAAAACCAGTTTCCACTTCCACTGCCAGTTGGAGTTGGGGTGGAAGGGGTTTCCTTATTTTTTCCTTGATTACCATAGGGATCCAATACACATGCCACTGTGAATTAACCTCACAGTAAGAACTGGGCTGAGCCACAGTGAGTTTCTACTGTCTGTGTACCACTGAGCACCACGGGATATACCAAGCAGAGAGTAGTTAGGACTTGTCTGCCGCTCTCTCTTGGCCTCATAGGTTCAGCCTCAGTGGGCTGTCTTTACCTATTCTCCCATCTGTCAGTCACGCACAAAAACAAATCCACCTGTCGGCCGGGAGTCTGGGCTGATCGGGGCGATGCTACAGCTGTCTGGGCCCGACTCGGTGTGGAGGGGAGCGAGCCAGCGCCCTCCACTGGTGATGGAAGGCCCATTTAGATGCTTATTACCCCACCTGTCAGCCCCGTCTCCTCACCTGCACAGACCCGCCAGGCTAATGAAGACAGTCACTATTAATACAGCACCTTGAACATGGAAGTCATGCTTCTATGCTTTTTGTGGCCCTTGTGTCCTTGATCACAAGGGCTCTCCAGCCCTGTAACAATATCAATCCAAGCGTTAAGAGACAGGCATTCTTACCGCGCCACTTGATTGCCTCAACAATGAAGCTATTAATGCTGCATTATGTAAATTGCAATGGTCACAAACATCTAATAGGATAAAGGCTAAGTACAGTGCAATTTAATGCTGCTGACTTTCAGTGGCTCTTTGAAGGATGTTTTCAATTATAACAGAGCTAATTTAATTCATTGTTTCGGAGCTGAAAATGCATTTTTAAGGGTTGACTGAGTATCTATTTCAGAACTCAGGTTTAATCAGTCATGTACATTGAACACTGGAACGTCCTCTAAAGAGATTGACAAAGTTGCCGGGGATCTGCGTTCTCGGGTTTTAAAGGGACACAGTAGCCCTACCCTCCACTATTTCCTCAGATGGCAGGCTTCAGTTGTGGAGGGGAGGGTGTTCATCTAAAAGATGAAAAGACCTGCGCCTTTAAGAGGGCTGTCTCCCCTTTCCCTCATGCTCCCCCTCAACCACAGACACTCCTCCTGTGAGCATTTGTGAGGCAGCTCCTGTCCCTTATGTCTCTTTGTGGGGAACAGAACAGACTTCCCAGAGCATCACTGGAGACAGGACTGAGCTCCAGGGAGGACACCCCAGGTGCAGACCTCCGCGCAACCCTGACCTCAACTCCAGTGGATGCCAAGATGAGCGCGGGGAGAGGAGACGCAGACCTGCTCACGCTGGAGTAAAGCATCCAGGAGTCCAAAACAGGAGGTGGACCTTAACATCTGGACAATCCAAGAGGTCACTTTTGAGTTGCAAGCGACATGATCAGCAGATCAAATCCGCCACCGCTGGACTGGATCCCTGAGAAAAAGGTGGAGTCTTGACTTGAACTTTTAGTTTCTCTGTTGAAAAGTTTTGTTAGAGAGAGAAAAAAAAAAAAAAAAATCAACAAAGTATTTCTTATCTTTTGCAGCCATTAAGGTTAAAAGGGCCATATGAAATTCATTCACAACAAAGGAAAGAGGATAATTTAACTAAGTCTTTTTTAATTATTTCTATCCGTCTCCAGAGCATGTTCCAAATAGTCATTTGTGGTCTGAAATTGAGATGCTCTTTAAAGAACATCCTGAATGGTCCCGACAGTGCTCTTAATTCACCAGCCAGGCGTTTATCTTATTTCTCCAGCTCTTTCTGAGAGGGAGCATTAAAGACTTCATTGATAGGGCTCTTGGGGAGCGGGTAATATTTCTTATATGAAGTCTTGAAACTTTACAGCTGTTGACTGGAGGGAGAAAAAAAAAGTGCCAAATACATAGGAAATGATGATGTGCTGTTTCCAAGCGTGTGTCTGGACTGATACTGCGGTAGAGCACTGAGGACAGCAGAAATGTTCACAGGGTGCGGAGTGGTCACTGGCCAGAACCAGTACCTAAGCAGAGACGCCGCGAGGCCCCACCCAGGACTCGAGGTGAACAGACCCATCCAAATGGAGAATGGCGTAAGCCCCGGGACCTGCACTGTCTACCAGGGTCAAGCCTACGGCAATGTTGCCCAGCCAGCAGTGGTCAATGTGTCCAGCCCGCTGACGGCAGCACCACCAGCACCACTGCCAGTCCCTCCCCCTGCACTCAAACTAGGGCAGGAAGGGTTCAAGAAAGTCTGCCGGACTGAGGAGGACAGCCCCTGTCCCTTTCCAGGATTGGCATCTGGGGTGCTGGAGATGCGAGTGAAGGAGGGAAGTAAGATCCGCAACTTAATGGGATTTGCCATGGCACGGATGCAGGGGGAGAAGGGCGTAAGTGGGGGAGGAGTGAGCGCTGGTGGACTGAGGCAGGTGGTCTTCTCCGGGTCGGGCCGTGCGGTCACCAAAACCATCACCTGTGCCGAGATCATGAAACGAAAAGTGGGCTCTCTGCACCAGCTGACTAAACTCCAGTACAAGGTGGTCAAAGAGGTGTGGGAGAGCACCGAAGGGGGGGCGTCCGAGATGACGGTGCACAGGACTGTGCCCTCCATCAGCATCCTTCTTTCCAAAGACCCGCTGGATCCCCGGGAACCAGGCTATCAGCCTCCGGAGACTCTCAGTGCATTGTGGGAAGAGAAAGAGGGTGTGGAATCTGCCACGCATACGGCATGCAAGAGACCTCGCGGACCTTTGCCATACAGCAGTTTCACTCCCTCTAAGAGAGTGTGTTTGGGGGAAGGAGTCTCGGTTGTCCCTCCTCAGTGACTGGCTGAACCGGTGTCAAACAGTGGAGAGGATTGAATCAGAGGAGTTCATTCGCCGCTGCCCTCCACTCAAGCACAATGCTAAGACAATCAGAACACTCACTCAGACAGAACAGTGCTCTCTCAGAAGAACTGAGTACCAATTCCAGCCTCCAGAGGTCAGTTTGACTGGGACCTGAAAGCTCGCCTCTGTGCGTACAGCATTTAAAAAGGGATGGGTTTCTCGGCACATCCAACACGGTCTCTCACATCCACGAAACTGTGATGATGTGTGCTACTGTGCTATCGGATCTTTAACTGATTCACATCCTATTTCAGTCCGACAAAAGAAAAAGCCATGAATTGCACAGATCAGAATCCTGGTTGCAGTAAACCCTCTGCAGCCTGTCGACATGGTTGTTGACAAAACCATTTATTAGCATCATGTTGCAATCATCTAGTCTTTAAAAATACACACGGTAGACTTAAGAACACAAAATGAAAAAAAAAAAAAAACTTAAAGCCACTACTGATGAGAAATGCAAAACATACCAATTTCATTTGTCTTATTATTAAATCTCATGAAAACAGAATTAAATAAATTGTTTGTTTTTCCAATGGAAATTTTGTTTTGTATTTCATCCGTCTTATCCACACATCATTGAATTTGCAAAGCTCTGATTGAACAGAAAATCACAGTGTGCTGATCTTTTGATAAGAATAACGGCAGTGAAATTTGTCTGTGGCAAAAGCTGATTTAATGACAAAGCTGTTGATAAGGCGCAGCTCCTAAACCAACCCAGCCTGACAGAAATGCCTAGGGCGGAAATACGAGCACAGATTATCATTAAGATAACAACATAACATCACACAACACAGTGGAGGAAAGGATTAAAACTCGACTTGACAGAGCTCCATACCACACTGTTCCTGCAAAATATGAAACCGAGGCGACGCGCTCCACTCCAAAGCCCTCTCGGCCTATGGGCCTGCCCACCCACCACACTGTATAGCACGTCTACCTCTTCCGCATACTTCGACCATTTCTCAAGCAAATTAACATGCAGAAAAATGTCGTCTAAAAAGAGCCAAGTTCTCACAGTGGCGCGATGCGCTTGTACTTGACTGACATAATAAATGAAATAGCTGCAGACTTTCTCCAGCTGACATTTTTTTATGCATTGCCTGCCTGCATTTTCACACCATTTAGATACCATTTTAGTCGCAAAAAAAGGTACCTCTGAGTAATTGCTGAAGCTTAACTGGATGCTGCAGACACATGTGGCAATTGGATCAAAAATCCAACTCCGAGCAGAATGCAGAGTGGTAGAAAAAAAAGAAAAAAAAAAACTGCTGGGAGCCTACGTATTGAATTTTATGGATTAAAGATTTCTACATATATTTCTTGAAAAGTTGTCCTAAACAAGACAAACAAAATAAACCCTCCTGAGAATTATTTCATCCAAATACTTAAAAACTTTTTTTCCCCACTTAATCAACCATGTCTTCTGGGGATAACAACTTAGACAAGTGGAACCTTGTCTAAAGCTTTTACTGTTGATCTTAATGAAAATCTGCAAATGCAGATATCTGGCTCCCAAAGTAAATTAATCAAAGTGACTCCTAACTGGGGAGACAATTCTATTACAGATTAAAATGTGGGGGGGCAAATCCACTCCTTTGGCCTTCCTGTTCAAATTCGTCGTTCAGAGGAATACAAATCATAATAGTTCACATAGTGGTCAGGCAGCACTTTACTGGTCGATGGCGAACATTGTGATTAACCTCTCTCTCAATCCCATTAAATGAATCAGAGCACAGCAGAGCACCCAAGGTTGAATAAGAAATGCTGCCACTGCAATACAGCACATATGTAGCAAACTGTGTGTCCTCGAGGCTGCGGGAAGGTTATCACTTCAGGTCGTTGTTATCACACAGTTAACAGCTTTCACCCGAGAGCCTATGGGACAGTCATTCTGCGATGCGGGTCAAAAAGATAATGCCGCTATAAGTAAATTTCAAATCGACCCGCACCTGTTATCAAGCATTAAGAATTCTGGGCCAAGTGTGAAATGCAGTGGGGGTAATTAGGGATAACGGCATAGCGTACCTGAGTGAGAGAGCAGATAAAACACACTGACAAAAGCCTTATCCTGGAGCTAAATCCACTGTGGCTGGCACAAAATAGCACCAGGGACGAGTCAACAAAGTGCATTTTAAGAATGTGGACAAGGTTATTCCAAAGCTGAGAGTCCATTTTGCCAGTGATGTTTGTTTTCATAGATGCAGTCACGGTGGATCTGGAGGCGATGCAGGCCTAGGCCTACAAAAGCACTATTTGAGTTTGGTTAACACTATTACTTGCACGCGGTGGTTTTAAACTGAGCGAAAGACATTTCCACACACCTTCCGTTTCTTCAAAATGAAGGAAAACCGGTAAAGCCGTTTTCACTACCGGTGACATCACCCACCCCAGTATTGAAGGAGAAGTCAAAGGAAGGTGGACATGAAGAAGATTATGTGGGTCAGGCATGGCTTTTGTGTGTGCAACCGCTTTTTTTGTGGTACCTGCTAACGCAGCACACTTGGTTCTAACTGCTGAACGAACGCCTTTTCATATGAACAAATTTAGATTTTTTTGAAATGGTAATAAAGATGAATCACTGTTTTACCTTTTTTTAAATACTGGAGGGATATCTTACTGAATAATTAAACTATTAAAGAAGGACAGCATCACGTTAAGAGTGGCCCGACCATACTTCTTTTTAATGGCGGACACGACAGTAGCCTCCTGTTTACCAAAGCCAATAACTACATGCACTGAATGTGAATAAATTCATTTTGAAGTTAACATAATGAAAGTGTTGGCACTCCATTTTTCCCTTCTCCGCTGCTGCAGCAGATGAGAGTGAGGTCTCTGGGATGGCGTGGGAGTTCGCTATCTCCCAGCCTCCAGATGGCTCCGTCTTCTCTTATCTAGAAGAATGGGTGCTGCCTCAATTTTTCAACTCGCCTTATCTGGGAATCCTTTAAATTGAATATTTACTGGGCCTATGTTTTCTGCCTGTGTTAGCCTCTGAAGTCAACATTCCTCTCGCCTGTCGAGACAGGCCAAAAGGTTTTTCTCACTCATACACTCTCTTTGTCTGCCTTGTCAAGTAATGGGACAGTGATTGATTATGTGATTGCCAGGAGAGAATGGAAGGTTAAGCAGTTAAGCAGAAAGCAGCGGAGACATATTAACGAATGGCCATAGAGGGAATACGTTCAACAATAGAGAAACGTACGTTAGCCAGACATGACACGAGGCAGACCTCCGTTTTATGCCGGTGTAAAATAGAAAAATTAATCACTTTCTGAACAGCCTATTGTTTTCTGCACACTGTACACTAGAGGTTAAGAGAACACTTAAGCAGCCATTGAAAACATCTTATTGCAATATGACTGGCTGTGGTCTATCTGCATAAACAAGCCGCGCCACAGCTACTCCCTGGTAAGTGTCTGGAAATGTCTTTTCAAAACCATTTTGTGAAATGCCTCCATGTTGGATTAATCAGCACAGCCGAGGATGTAATTGCTGTGCTAAAGTCAAAGCTGTAAGAGCAGATAATGAACACTGACTACGAGGCTGCCAGAATCCAGGGCAAGAGAAATGAGAAGTTGGGGACCAAAACGTCTTCAGCATTCTTTCAGACGCCCTGCATGCACAGTGAATAAAGACAGTTTATCAAAAAGGAACTTCATCTCCGCCACAGTGGATAGTAACATGGGAATTTTAGAGATTGTAACCTCAGCATTGTGCTGCCAGAATTTAACAGGAGAAAAATTAAAAACATTACATTTCTTTCTCAAGCTCTTTCAATTATTTGTGCGTTTATTTGTATTTAGTAAGATGCATGCATATACCAATCTTGTGTATTTGATTATTTTCTTATATGAAGGTGGGCTTACGGAAGGTGAAGAAAACAAAAAGGGATTGTCTGACTGTTGCTGCCCTCTGGTGGACAAATAAAGTCAACTACAGACAGAGATACATATCCTTGCTCAAGGTGACTATTGTTGGTATATTTAACAGATATTTATAGCCCGGTGCACAGCCATGCTACTGTACATGGCAACAGAACTGACCACCATTATCTGATGAACTTATATCATATTTTTAAAAAGTAACATAGAATAACTTACCAGCAAATGAGAGCTGTAAGCCAGGCTATTTTTTTGGTTTGTTGAATGGAAATCTGGATGTGAGCCTATTGAAATGTTGCTTTAATTCCAACAGGCTAAAAGACTACATATTACTTGTGTCATCATCTCTTCCTCTACACACTTATGAGAGGACCTCAGACTCAATTACAATCCAGAAGCTGAAGATCAGCTTCATTGTAAAAAAACACTCCCGGCGAATGCCTCTTTTGAAAAGGTGCCGATGAGGAGAGAAGCTACATTTAGTGACTGCTATTTGTGAAATACAGCAAGAATGGAAAGACACAGCCCTGTACACAAAGCACACACACACACACACACACACACGTGTCTGCTACAGCAAGGATCAGCTTTGTTCTGTTGACCAGTAAAGAGGTAAAGGCGGGACACCCCGGTCTTCAGGGAAAATGAAGTTAATGTTGTATATAAAGCCTTGGTCAGCTCTTGCCCTCCGGTTGCAGTAAGGGGGATATGGGAAAGTGGGAAAGTGAAATCCTACTGGGTTTAACATGATGACTCAAACTGCTCTTAAACACTGGCTGTGATCAGAAGTGGAAACATGCGGCGTGCTCTCGGGCTGCATATTAACATTCTTCAGTCATCAACTGAGCACTGAGAGTGATGAACAACTTGTGCCTCTGGGTGTTACCTATGTAATTGGATCACCCTTTCCAGTGTGATCAATATAATCAGTGAGAAGAAGGCACAGCGGTTTTCTTAAGCATCCTGTACTTGAAACGGTAAGGAGCCAAAGAGCCTCGCAGAACGTCCAACAGGTTTGACGAATACACAGTGTTAACTCTCTGTAGGGATTAAATTAATCTGACCTGGACCTGGAGGAGCAGCAGAAAATGGATATACGGATTAAACATTTAACAATGATTCATGTCTTCAAAGTTTTCTGTACTAAAATGCGACACTTGCCCTTGATGCAGTGACGAGCCTCCCCTGCTACAGCAGCCAGCAGCGGCGGCAGGAGATCGTCACTATCTGTGCAAGCACTTCATTATGACCCACAATTACGTTTTATTGTCACGCAACCTCGAGCAGAGTGAGTAGGTTCGGCCGGAGCAAAGGAGGAAGTCAGGACTCAGGTCATGTAGCATACAGACGGAGCACTGAGAGGAGGTGGGGTGGATGGATGGACCTTCACACAGGAGACAGCTGCTAGTTTCACACAGTTATCACCGTCTCTTAAAACCACCCGGAACCATGTGTTTACTGTTCTAACCAATGTCAACAAAAAGGTTCTTGACCTTCAAGGCAGTTAGTTTTGCAATCCACACCACGATCTTTCCCCAACCGCTTTGTTGACGAAGCCTGAAAAACAACATGTCTCTTCCATAAGCTGAGCAGCATGTTTATTATTGCAACCATGATGACGAATTTCAGGAGATGCCGATGAGTCATATGAAAGGGAAGGTTGAAACTTCCCAGAAAAAAAAAAAAGGACTGAACAGCCAAGCTACTGTGACAACAATCCTGCTTTTTTTTTTGTACGTGCCCACAATCATACACACACACACACACACACACACACACATATATATATATATACACACACACACACACACACACACACACACACACAAATATACACACACACACACATACACAAATATACACACACACATAGTGGAAGAATTTAGCTGTAGCTCCCAAGAGAGACAGAGAAAGACAGTATGTATGGTAGCAGACTCCACAGCAGTATGTATAACCCTTCTGCTACCTCCAGGGGTCCCCGGGACCCCTCGCCCTTTCCCACTCCCTCTCCCTCCAGCACAAGGTAGCAGAAGGGATAAGCCTAACATATAAAGTCTTTTCTTAGTCTATAGTCTTTTATATAAACAATGAAATGACAGATGATGCAATAATAAATCTCCGACTGCAAAACTAGAATACAATATACACTGCTACTAAATCCACATTTTAATCATGACAGCATTTAGATTAAAACACTAATTGGATTTTTATATGACTTTCTGCAGCAGATATAAAGCCTTGTTGACTTGTTGATTCTACAGTCATCCAAAGTACACTTTTCATAAACTATTATTAAAAGTGGCAAGTTCCGGTTCTGATGCTTGTGTCATAAAGCGGAGAATTGCCAGTGTCATTTCCTAATGGAGTCGTGCTTTTTTTTCATTGTTGTTCTCGGGGTCATTCAAAGTGCTTCTCTGTGAAGCTAACGGTGCACCATTTCATTTGGGGTTTTCAAGAAAAACAACATTTACTAAATCAATTTTCTCAAGTGGCTTTTACTGGATAGTGCCCTAACCCCTGCACCCAAGCTTCTCACCACATTATTTAAAACAAGTACCACAGCCGGCTGCACTCATAACAACAACTTGGCTCAAGCTCCCTCATCGAACTGTTAAGAGACTCAGTTTCATGCGAGTGATTTTTATCTCTTTGCATTGCCAGTCACACTCCATGCCAAGGTCAGCAATATGACTAAATGATTTGGTTAATTTGAATTCAAACAGTGTCAGCTGGGGGTCCACTCGGCGCAGTGGGAGGATTGGTAGAGTAATATAAACACAGTTGTGATTACTCCATTGAAGCAGTAGGGTGCTCCAATCAGAGCCGAATCACTCTCCTCATTACAGACTACAAGGCCAAATCTCAGTGGGTGGACCACAGAATCAGGTTCCGCATCTTCCCACTGAAATTAATTGAAATTCATTTGTGGCACCCTGATGCTTCCCATCAACACCAGACTCATTCACATTTGCACAATCCACCCTGGATTCATTAAGAGCGAGCCCATTTCAAGCTTGAGAAAATGTGAAAGCAGAAACTGCGTTCTGTGCCCTGGACTTCTGCATTCAGGCCAAGATATAAACTGCATTCCCCAGATTCAGATGCATCCCTCCAGGAATGACTGTCATCTGACCAAGGTGCTGCTCTGGGTGACCGATTCCTGAAATGATCTACTCCTGTTGAAGAGACACAGAGAAACTCAAGGTGGGGCAGCAATAACTGACAGTCTACCACACACCAAAACTCATAGTGGATATACATTGCATGTATTTGGACTGGTGAATAAGTCAAAAGATATCAGACAGCAATGGAATTAAAGGTTGTGCTGCCCACGAAATGTACTCCAGTTACATCATAGCAAGGATGGTAATGATGAGAACGCGAGACTGCATGTCTGTTGACTGTTGTGCTACAGCAACAGATGTGCTGAGGAACTAATAAACCACAGGCCGCATGCCATCCTTCCCCAAAGTCCAAATAAACCGTTTGTTACAATGCACTCACAGAACACATGCCATTTACGCACCAGAGGCTTAAGCTTTCCTCTCTCCAAAGCAAACCAACACACTGCTCAGCAAGGGGGAAAAAAAAAAACTATTATCAGGAACACATTAGCAGCTAATGCATTCACCATTCCCACAAGTGCACTGACAAACTTCCTCTTCCCCATCACACTAACGAGCCAAACTTATGCGAATACTGTAACAAAGCTGCGGCTGCTTGGTTTCTCTGGGTAGATCTGTTTAGCATGGTCCGATTGGACCAAAAAAAAGCACGTGACACCATGGGCCATCTTATAACTGTAAACCATATATAAGCATTCTTACCTTCATATCTCGTTCCCATCCTGTTGAGCTGTGCGCTCCAAACCTTTCCTGAGGCAGACACACACCGGCAGGCCGGAGTTTCTGGGCAGGCACAGGCCATCTCATCCTTTCCCCATTCCACACTTGTGCATTTGTCTTTTTCAGAGAAGGCACTTTGACACGTCACAGTAAGAACAGCACAGGTGTAACTGATGAACTTAATGATGGCTGAATCGCTTTCATGCAGCCGCTTCAGTTTCAGGCTGCTGTTTTTGTGCAGGTTGGTTCACGTGTCTCGCCGTCATGGCTCACTGAGACGTTTCAGCAGCACAGAGCTATCACATCAGCACTACCTGTGCAACATCTATTAGTAAGCTGTTTAAAAACACTTAACCCTGTTTTGATGACTTCAGTTTTGACAAAAACGTTCTTCCTTGTATATATACACAAAGTGCTACAGTGCTAAAAATTTGTTGTGAGCTAAAGCGCAATGCGTCCATTGGGCGCTACTTCTGTCTGCCATTGTTGAGCAGTTTAAGCGTTTTGTCCAATAAATTTTGAATTTTAAAGAGGTGGGTTTTCTAAGCAAAAGCCCCTGTTGCCAACCTAAGCTAAAACTTTAAATGAACTAATTGATTTTACAGAACAAAAACATGTGGCCGGGTGACCTGACTGGACGCGCGTTAAATGTAAAAAGGCTGCTCACACAGGAACAATTATTTGAACCTAACCGTCCTAAGGCTCGCGACCTGGCCAGCAGATGGCGCCAAAATTCCAAGTCTCAACGGTGCCTTCAAGTGTTCCTCGTAAAATCTCATCCACAAGTGAAGTAGAGTTCATAAAACTGTGCATGTTCAAGTGCGTACCTATGCAAGATTAGTGTGTCTGTTGAGCTTTTTGTTCCTCTCACCTCTAATCATCGTTACAATCACGTACTTCTCTGCTAACAAACTTTAAGTCTTTGGGAGTGAAAAGGGGGTATTAAGATAGTCCAATAAAGTCCAACTAAAGTTCCAATCCCAAAGACACAGTCAGCCGCCATCATTCAAATATTATAAAGCAAACTCGGCAGAATTCTGAACGTATAAGTTTCGTTTTTCCCGATGGGCTATGAATGCATCAGCCAGCACAACTGCCTGTTGTGTACAGACTTGTTGTACAATTGTTTCGGGCGTAGAACTGGAAGCGTCGCATCGTTTTTTGGGTTTTTTGTTTTTTTTGCAGCTGTTCGTTAGAGGGATCCATAAATAGCTTTAACCGACTTGTTTGGTAAGTCTGCTGTTTGTGTTTTTTAAAATATAGTTTTTAATAATTTGCACCATTGTTCTACTTCCCATTAAACATTGCTTGTTTTAGTATTGAATTAAGTTAGGGGTTTATTTCTGTGACACTAGTATTGACTATAAAGGTTTGTTTTTCTCTTCAGATTATGCACTCCAGGAAAAGTGTAACAAGTGCTTCAAGCAACATTTGCATGCGGTCCCTCGGGCATCTGTTGGTACTATCCTCTCTGTGCCATTTCATTTGTGGATACTCTGAGAAAGAGAGAGTATATGACTTGATGTCCAGATATCCTCTCATTGATGGGTAAACAGTGTCTTGCCTAAACTAGTTACATTTATGGAAATAAATGAATGAAATCAGATTCACATGCTTCCTGTCTTCTCTTTACCACTTTCCTCATACTATCCATCTCCATTTATTAGTCATAATGACCTTGCTCTCCAGCTGAGAAAACTACACAACAATCGCCTGAGCCAAATTGATCTTCACAATGTCAGCAAATTGGCCACCGACATCACCCGTCTCCAGGCAGGCCATGTACAGGCACAGGTCCATTATAAGTTTTATTACATTTATTAGAACGCTTAGAACGCCACATCATGTCAATAACTCAAATATCTCTGCTTCACTCTTGTGGGTTTTACGCTCTCCCTTTTTCAGATGTTTGCAGCCTATGTGCTATGTGGAGCCCAGGAGAAGGATGCTGTGAGGCTGACCCTGGAGCAAATAGATGTGGTCAGACGCATGTGCACTGAGTACGAGGATTTGGAACTGGTCACATCGGCCCAGGGTATAGTACATCTCAAAATGAAACACCAAGAGTGATTTATTACAAAAAAATCTTTTGATTACAATCAATTATCTAATTATGATTTACAGTCCAAATTTGGAGAGAAGGACTGAAAATTAAAATCATCAATTTATCATAATGAGGAGTTAATTACTTGTGAAGAATGGAGCCTCACACTCTCTCTTACACACTAAAACAAACTGGTACTTTTTCAAAAGATGCTGAATTCGTAGTTTGAATAAATTGAAATGTAGAGTTACTTGGCGAAAAATTAACTTTTTGCAGATACTGTGTGTCTGTCACTGCAGAACTGAGGAACACTGCGATGAGGCATAAGATTGCATGTCTAATAAGTATTGAAGGGGGGCACTCCATTGACAGCAGCCTACCTGCCTTGCGGATGTATTACCAACTTGGAGTCCGCTCCATGGCCCTCACACATACCTGCAATACACCCTGGTAATTAAGAGAATCTTTCTGAATGTTTTATTTTAACTAGAATACTACATTCACAGTAGACATTTTTCTCTTTTTTAGATTTTTGTGGTTTGTGTTCTATCAGTGTCGTAGTAAGAATATGCCAATACATGATCTCTATCTTTAATACAGACACAGAATATTTGAAATTTCATTATCCTATAACAAACGCATCTCGAGCTCTACTGTCTAATGCTGAACATAATACAATGTTTTTGTAGTACTTTTTTGGTCAGGCTTTTTGCCTACATTGTTAATTGACCCAGACCTATGTTGAGATGTGTCTTTTGATTCCAAATCTGAGATCAATTAAATGGTTAATTTAGAAATGGTTTATTCACTGGGTTGACTGAATGGAAAGGTCAAACATGTTGCATGTAGCTGAATGTACCCCAGACAGATGAACAATACAGAAACCCCATGCCCTAAATCAGACAGTATCAATGTAGATATTTTTCATTTACTGATAGTCATGCTCAAGTTTTTCATGATCTGTGTTTTTGAAAATATTCTCTTTCAATCCAGGGCTAAATCATCCTCAAAACTTTATCATTTCTATCAAAGACAGAATAACAGCCTGACACACTTTGGGAAGGTAAGCATGATTTTCAGTAATATAAACAAATCCAAGGAAATGCGGGACACTGTGACGATTTTTTTCATAAAATCATTACCAACATTTTTACTTTTGTAATCGCTTTTAAGTTTAAATGGACAAAGCACCCCAGTTTTGCACGTGATGTTATTGCCTCAAGATGTGAGATGGTGTGTGTGGCAATGGGGTGAGGTTAGTTAGATCCAGATCAGTGCTACTTGCAGCTTTCCTTATTATCAAAGTTGATTAATGCTAAGCATACTAAATGTTCTCTTGACATGGGGCTATTTACAGAGAAAGGCTGCAACCCAAGTCATGGGCTGCAAGTCCTTCACCATGTATTTGTTTATGACAGAAATGCTGTTTTGTAGCATAATCAGCTTATTTTGAAATACTAAATATTTTATGAATATTTCCAATTCACTTGGCCCTCTCAACAGTAGCACACAGGACATCCTTAATTGCTGTCTATGTGAGTGCTTCCCCTGTTATTGGCTGAAATGTCTGCCTTCTTTTCAATGCCACTGTAAATTGCTGCTTAAATGGTTTCTGAATGTGTTTTTCGAGGCTGTGGTGGAGGAGATGAACAGACTGGGAATGATAGTCGACCTCTCACACACTTCTTGGGATACAGCCTTGGCTGTGCTGAACCATTCCAAGGCCCCTGTTATATTTAGCCATTCATCCTCCTACTCCATCTGTAATCACGGCCGCAATGTACCTGACTGGCTGCTGCACGAGCTGGTGAGAAAACCAATTTACTGAGATTTACTGGATTAATTGCCTGTTTATCAATCAAGTCACTGATTCATTCATTTCAATTATAAATTATATTTATACCTCTGAGACAGGGCAGTGTGTGTCCAATGTGTTTTCTTTGTTAGATTTGTGTTTATCAGGATCATAAATTTATGAGCAGCTTTACACCATTAAACAGTTATTCTAGCTTTGCTAACAGTTAATAAGAATGAATCTAAATCCTAAAGGGAATATTTGTAGGGTCAAGTAATCAAATTAACATTTCATTGCAGATTACTGTCCAATATTCTCCATAATATTTAACTTCTTTTTGCTTTCAACCAATGTCCTCTCCAGTCTCACCATAAACTAGTGCACACAGACATGTAGCGACAGATAATGACGCGCTGGGTGAAATTTAAGATCTGCAGTTCATTTGCACTGAATGAAAACAAAAACATGGCCAAAGCCTCTAAGCAAGGGTGTTTTCCTCCAGCATTCTGAAAACACTTGAAATAAAATATTACAAGAATTTCATGAACCAAGGCTGTAAATTGTACTTCCATTTTTCATTCAATTTTGGTGTTGGTGCTCTGGGTAAGATTCGCAGTAAACTGTTTTGTCTTGGTTGTTATAAGGCTGAGAATCAAGGAATCAAATGTCCAATGTGCAGTTTAATGTTTTTTGAAGCCCGCTATCAGGTTAATACCAACAGTATCAGTATGATTTCTGTATTCTTTGATGCTTCCTCTTCTCTTCCCCCAGTCTTTCATAGAATATCTCTTTTAATCATCATTAGCCTGTGTCCTTATTCGGCTTTAAGTTTTGAGTTTTGAGTACTGCCATTACTAACCTTTTAATTTTTCCCATTTGAGCTCAGACCAGCATTGTTTAGGCTCTACTTTGCTTAAAACAGAAGAATTTACCTTTACCATACACTTTTAAAAATCATTTTCTTTGTAGTGAATAGTTCCTGCAAGTAAGTGTCTCCAGGGCCACACACACACACACACACATATATATATAGTAGTTATATTTGTCATTCCACCAATTTATTTGTGTGTGCAGCAAAATAGGCTGTTACGTTTCGTGCAACACAGGGTTACAAAGTGTTTGAGACAAGATAGACCTGAAGATGTAAACCTGATGAAGTAAAAAAGCAAAAAAAAAGCAACGGTTGTAAATGAGCTAGAAAGGTAGGATATTTGTGTCTGAAAAAAAATATTTTTACATATCCTACTTTAGTCATTTTTGTGTGTCTGTGTATGTCTCTTTTTATAGACATGCCAGTGACACATTTGCATTGTGTTTCAGAAAAAGAACCGAGGGTTGATTATGGTGAATCTCCACAGCAAGTTCATTTCCTGCAGGGATGAGGCTAACATCTCTCATGTGGCTGGTGAAGCATCCATTTGAGTCTTTTTTTTTTTTTGCTAATGTAGCAAATCTGGAGTTTGTATCCCTTATATCTTCATTGATTTTTTTTTTTCTTCATGGGCTTTACAGATCATTTTGATCACATTAAGAAGATGATTGGAGCTGAGTCATTAGGAATTGGAGGGGATTTTGAAGGTGCTGTGGGGTAAGAAACATTCACTTGCAAAAACAATATACAGATACTGTAACCTGAAGCACTACATCAAAGGTAAATTGAGATACAATTTGCAAACAGCAGATGTACAGTGCTGAAGTTGCTTTAGGTAAGCTACAACTGGGATGGATGGTAGTCTTGGGAGACACATGTTACATATCATAAACATACATAGAAGCCAAACAAAGCTCCAGTCCACACTCTGACAATCTCCAGACAATAGATTTCTGAGGTTATTTTTGAACTATACAAATATTTTGCCTTTACTGGTCTTTCATAATGTCAACAATCTGGCTGTGTCAGCTGTCAACAGACTAAAAATGGTAAGAATCAATAACTCTAACAAGCATAAAGGGCAGGTGCATAGTTATGCTGTGGAACGGTAGACAGGAATTTCACAAAACAAATAATACTAAAGGGCCTGATGTGTTTACTGTTGTCATTATTTATTCATAATAAGAAGTGATACATTAAGTAACTCTTATACTTTTAGATTACTTAGAATACTGTTAGAATTTAATAATATCTCTTTGAATGTCTGTGAATATTTTTTTTTGTTAACAGCTTTCCTCAGGGGTTAGAGGACGTGTCAAAGTATCCTGCCCTGATCCAGGAACTGCTGCAGAGGAAATGGACTGAGAATGACTTGGCTGATGTCCTTCGAAGGAACTTCCTGCGAGTGTTCGAGGACGTGGAGCGGGTGAGCTCAGATATAGGCCAAAGCAAAACAAAAGGCATTTTTTCAATTTGGAGACTCACCACCTAAAGAATTTGTTGCCCCTTTTTTAAATCCTTGCTCAAAATAACATTTTCAGGTTCAATAGTAGCCTTGTTAACCTTTTAAGATTGATTTAATCAGAATTAATGTAAATTAATTATTACAATTTAATGAATTATAATATATAATATATAAAATTATAATATATTCATTCAATTGTTGTATATAATAAATAAAAGGTTTCATTGCACAGCACGTTTAAAAGATACTTTTAAAGGCACAGTCTAATTTAAAAGTTGAAGTGTTTTATACATCACCTCCCTCCCTTGTCTCAATGTATTTCCCCTAGGTCAGCAATCAGTTTAGTTTTCACCAGCCCAGTGAGGTCCAGATACCCCTAAACGAGGTTCAGAACCCCTGCAGGCTGGTCCTTAAACGTCCTGACCTGACAGGGAAGCCCTCTGAGAAGAGTCCAAACTCCAGAGCCCTGCATGGACCAGCATCAGCTCTGCTAATCCTGGTTACAATTCTGCTGTTTTCCGGCCGATTTCTGATTGAATGAATATTTACAAATTGAGTTCCGCTGCGCCTTCTTATTAAATTGCCTTATTTTGAATATAAATAAGGAGCTTGATGACTTAGCTGTAGCTCTCTGTAGGTCATCACAAAGTGATCTTGTAGTGAATCACTTTCTTGCCTCCAGTACCGAAAAAGCATGTGTGCTCCATTTGAGAGAAATTTTAAATGCCAACTTCTATATGTACATTATGCTATCCTCTAAAAGGCACTTTACCATTTTTGGGGGAATTTATTCATTTGATATTTAATTTCTCATTTTTCTTAGAATAAAACTGCAGATATTGCACTTATATAAAATAATACATTATTATAATATACATTATTTAACGTTGTTTGCAATATGTATATTTAGTGTTTGCTTGTGAAGGGTTTTTTTTATCTATTGTTGACCAGTAATGCAAGTGGAGGTCAGGCCACTAAGCCAGGGCTATTGAAGGTCAGTTAAGGTGCAATTTAGTGTACAATGTTGCATTATCATGATATGATTATCTCACAGTTATTAGGGCCCGAGCACCTTCAGTGCGAAGGCCCTATTGTAATTCGAAAGATTATTATTATTATTTTCACGACAATTAAATCGCATTTTTCGAGGCCGGAACATGCTAAAAAACTCACCAAATTTTGCACACGCGTCAGGTCCGGTGAAAAATTACGTATTTTAAGGGTCTGCAGAATGGGTGGGGCAAAATTGCTCGGTGGCGCCCCCTAGAAATTTTCAAATACCCCTCCCCATTGGGGTTATTTTGACCTAGGCAGATGAAATTTGGTGGGTGCATGGACGGTGCCAAGTCCTTCGAAAAAGTCTCTTGCAGCCATGACCCAAACCGTACAGGAAGTCGGCCATTTTGATATGAATATGCAAATTTTGGCCATTTTTGGCCATTTCCACGTGTTATATTTGAACGAACTCCTCCTAGAGATTTCATCGTATCAGCTTCAAACTTGGTGTGCTGACTCTCGAGGCCTTAGTGATCAAAAGTTGTTAAAGGTTTTTATGGCTCTCGAAAAATGTGGGCGTGGCGGCGTGGCGAGTTTTTGATGTTTTGCCAGAAAGCACGAAACTGCCATAACTTCAGCGTATGTGGTCTGATCTCCATCAAACTTCACATGTATGATAATACTCCCTTCCCGGAGGTATCTGCATATTCATATTCATTGAAAGTCACAGCGCCACCTATTGGCGACAGGAAATCACATGTTTTGTACTTTGATGTTCAACATCAAGCATCTAAATCCGATGAAGCTACATTTTACTGTGGTAAGCCTTGAGACATGGTAGATGCTGGATTTACAAGATGGCGCGCTCCTGCGTCATGGCGGCGCGGCGAATTTGGTTTCTTCGCCATCACCATCAAAGTGCTCTAATTTGCACATACCTTATCCGATCTGCCTCAAATTACACACGTATAATCAGAGCACTGGCCTGAAGAGATCTATGGGACTATATGGTCCTAATGTCATAGCGCCACCTATTGGCGCCAGGAAGAAAATTTTAAAAACCCCTCCCCATTGAGGTTATTTTGACCTGGGCGGATGAAATTCAGTAGGTGTGTGGAACGTCCCCTGACCTTCAAAAAAGTCTCTTGGGCCATGACTCAAACCTTACAGGAAGTCAGCCATTTTGATTTGAATGTAAAAATTTGGCGTATTTTTCACCGTTTGCACGTGTTATATTTGAACAAACTCCTCTTAGAGATTTCATCGTATCAGCTTCAAACTTGGTGTGCTGACTCTCCAGGCCTTGGTGATCAAAAGTTGTTAAAGGTTTTTATGGCTCGCAAAAAATGTGGGCGTGGCGGCGCGGCGAGTTTTGATGTTTCGCCAGAAAGCACGAAACTGCCATAACTTCAGTGTACATGCTCCGATCTCAGCCAATCTTCACATGGATGATAATAATCCCCTCCCTGAGACATCTGCATGTTCATATTCCATAAAAGTGACAGCGCCACCTATTGGCAACAGGAAATCACATGTTTTGTACTTTGACGTTCAACGTCAAGTATCTTAATCCGATGAAGCTGAATTTTACTGTGGTAAGCCTGGAGATATGGTAGATGCTCAGTTCTGAAGATGACATTCTCCCGCCTCCTGGGGTTCCGGTGGCGGGTCAGCGAAGTTGGATCCCTCGCCATCGCCATCTAAAGCGCTAGGAAGTCTCAAATGCCTCATCCGATCTGCTTCAAATTACACACGTACAATTGGGGCGGCGTCCTGAAGAGACCTGAGGGACTATGTTGTCGCATTGTTGTAGCGCCACCTATTGGCGACAGGAGGAAATGTTCAAAAACGCCTCCCCATCGGGGTTTTCGGGGAAATTCGGGGAATTCAGCGTCAGCCGGGTCCCCCGAGTTGGCGCAGGGGTGCGAGGGCCCGTTATCACTGCTTGCAGTTTTAATTTATTATTGTAATAGAATTGCATGATTGCTGGCAAGTGACAATGTGAGATAATCCACTTCAGTTAATGCTGCCTTGAAAATAAAGGAAAATGAATTGTTTTTAGTAAAAATTTAAATTGAAGGGAAGACCAGGAGCATTCTTAGTATTGAACATTAGTTTTAAATTGCAGCAAACTTTGTCATGGATCATCCCTTACATATAAACACCCCTTAAGCAGGTACTTTGACAGAAATATAGCAGAATACTATCCGGTGTGTCTGGTGACAGTATAACCACAAACAATGGAATGGATGTGTAGGTAGGCAATTTGAGACACCTTAAACACAAAGATAGCTATTGACAGAATGTGAAGGGCAGAAAAAATGCTGGCTATAAATACTATAAAAATGCATTTGATTTCATAAACAGCATTGTAACTATAAATTAAGCTTAAGCCACCTTTTTGTGTACAGGAAAGCCTTTCAGGTTGGTAGAAAATGTAAAAAATGTAACAGTTCAAAGGTCATTCCTGTACATTTCTTCTCTTATAACAAACACAAATATCTGTTCAGAAATCATAAATTAGAACTCTATTTAAAAACTTGCTTATGATCTCTGGCATCCACATTTACAAATTGGATTTTGTCTCAACAATACCAAGAATTATGTTAATTATCTACAGTAATATTTCTTTTTGCTTCAGTGGGGAAGTGTTGAAAAAATAAATAAATAAATAGAGATGTGTTTCCAAAATAATCAAGAAGCTGTTTTAGAATAAAGATCTAGAATATTGTCAAAACTGTTCTTACAACATGTGTACTACTCTGGATTCTGCTGTCTGCCAAATCATCTAAATAGAGGTTTATTTTCACATATGAAAAGGTATTTGTTACCTGTAAATGAGAAAATGCTAACCCAAACTTTGTGTTTGACAGTCAGGCACAAATGTTGATTGTCTGTGGGAGAACAATAACAGCTTTCATTTGTGAAGAATGTAAAAGCTGCAAACAGGTTGGAGAGATATGTACACTAATGTGTCCCAATATTCTACAAGAATAGAGTTAACCTCATTTGTACTCAAAAGTCCATACTTCAGAAAAAGTGTCAAATTGATACATCTGCCAACATCTGTCTGGCAGCAGATTGGGTGCGGCCTTGTTTCCAGAGATGGAATGTATTCTAAAGAGGCCGTGGTCCCTGTGTGGCAGCTGCTCTTGGGTCATGAGTAGATAGTGATGACCTCTCGACCTCCACCTCTCACCAGCAGCACTCTTTCCAAACCTTCGGTCAACACTTCCAGAAACTCCATATCTGAGAAAACCGTTAAGGATTGGAAAACCAAGCAAAGAACACCCTCCGCATGCATACTGTCACCCACAATCACACAACATGACACTACAATGCAAGACACATTTTTGTTAGTATTGGTAAAGGATACAGTTCTCATCGCCGTCTGTGTTTCGTGGGGGTCCCGGCATGTTGAGCAGCACTAATCGGGCATCATGGGACCTGTTGACTATTACCTCATTCAGCTTCACAGCTGTATGCATTCGCCGCACATTGGACTGATCCCTGGAGAGCAGCAAGTGGTACAGACAGTAAGGAAATTTATTTTTTGACTATTTCAAAGCAAGATCTAACTGTCAAACTGACAAAAACATGCACCATCAGAGGGGAAAGATTAAGGTGAAAGGTTTAGCATTCGACTCACGGCTTGAGGCTCATGAGTTCTCTGAAGTTCTCAGGTGCGTTGTTCTTGTTCCTCCTCTCAGCTTCACACTTCTCTCTTGTCCACGTCATCTGAACCTTCTCCGGTGGAGCCTCCACCACCTCCTCCTCCTCATCTGAGTACAGACTCCCCATACGAACTAAAGAGTGTCTGTCTTTAACCAGCTGGGCCTGTAGTGGTCATGGGAATATTATGAAGCTTCTTTGTCAGTATACACTAGGTAAGGTAACACTAACAATAACATGTAGCATTAATAGAGTTAATGTTGATCAGGCTAAATTCCAAAATTACATCATACCTCTCTTTGTCTTTCTGCACTGGACAGCCTCATTTGCCTCAGCATTTGGGACCTCTGCTCCATCATCAACGTTCGCTCATATGTGTATGCTGAGATGTCACTGTCATGCTGAAATCCCACAAACACAATATTAATGGTTAGTGCAAATGTAACATACTTATCCTTTAACCTGGGCAGTGTGATGGTGCACGTTTAGGCAAGTAGTTTTTTTTGTTTTTGTTTGTTTTTTTAGCCTCTAATTTTATTTGAAACAAACGTGTGTGGCATCCTGTGGAAAACAACTAGCTTTTTGTTTCATTGTTCAATGGACATCTGGTTGCATTTGGGATTGTTTTGCTCTTTATAAGCCCTATCACATTTAGTCAAATTGGTAGTTGTGTGAGCTCATACCATCTCCACCACTTCCACCTCAGCCTCGATTCTCAGCTGGTAAAGGAACGTGGCTAGATCTTTTTTCATCTGGATGCTATTGTCATCCATCTGGGCGACAGTGAAGATGCGCATCTTACATTTCCTCCACACCTGCAAAAAAATAAATACATGTTTGTATTGCCACAAGCGCCATACTATGTACAATACTGAATGGATTTGAATATAATTACTTAGAGAAATCTTACTTTAAAATTTAAGTTCAGGAGGAAAGGAAATATATCCAAATAACATAAACCTAACAAATACTGTTCAAGGAGAGTGTGTGGCTTATTTTCATTAGGAAAAAACTCAGAAAAAAAATGCCATAAGCTCTTTCATCTCACTTTATGCTGTTTAAGTAGGAAGGGCAGCAGCATTAGCATCCCCCCATCATGGACGATCCACCACACATCAATGTTGCCGTCTGTGAAGCGTTCGTGGTTGCTTGGGTAGAAGGACACATTTTTGGGCACCATGAGGGCCAGGTGGGCAGCTGTTGTGCAGCGGACTGTGTCTGGGTGGGGTGGAGGATACATTTGCCTTTTATCATATACATGCTTTTCAAAACTAACACAGAATGTATTTTATCACCCTAAAATCTATTCACATCAGCTTTTTCAGTCCCAGTATTGCTTTGTCTACAAAATACACCAGAGGAGCGAGGTGTTTATTAAGGTGGACTGGAGTGGCAGTCATTTATCAAGGGTTGCCGTACTGCAAATGCTAATTGGACCTTGTAAGTTCCATGTTATGTTAACAGTATCTCAGTCAGACTTACTGATAAAAGTCTTCCAGGCACGAGGGTCCTCACTCTGTCTCCAGCCGTATGGCCAACCCATCACTACAGTGTTGTGTTTCATGCCACCCAGGCCACAGGACTGGATCAGATGGACAATTCCCTCACGCACTTTAGATGCCACCACAACCTGGCAGAAACCCTTGACCCGCTCAATCTCCATCATATTCTTAATGGCCTGGCAGAAAAAAGGTGGTTACAATAAATTTATTTATGTAGTTCTAACACAAAATACATAATGCTTTTAAAAGATAATCGAACATTTCCTCTGTTTATGTTCATCATCTCATAAAAACTAATTATACTGCATGTTTTTATAATGACAGCATAAAGACAAAAACAACAGTTCTTAGCATCTTATATTACATGATACAGGCTTTACCTTGACAACTTCAAGCATAAGCTCTAATTATCAGTCCTGATATATGATGCATGGATATTAGCTTGGCTCAAAGTGAACAAAGAGCAAACTTCACCTGTCGAATTCTTTACCAAACACATTATGAAAAATGTTCATGCACCAGTTTCTTATTTTTGTACGAGATGGCTCACTGAGGCCATGGTGTACCACTGACAACAAAAGTTTCTACCCATGTCCTTTTAATAAAGCGAAATCTGCTGAAAAAAAACTGTTGGTGAGGAAGGGTATGCATGTTTACGCTTCTTCGTGTTTTTCATGTAACAAAAGGTGCTCATTTGTAACAGCTAGCTGTCACATAGTCAGCAACACTATACAATAGAGAATTGTAGAGTGCATATACACTATACATTCCTCTCCAGCCTTTCCAGCATTTACCTGTTCAGCTGCCTGCATTTCCCCATAGCTGTCCAGGAAGTTGCCCTGAATGACAGAGCCCACAATGGTCAGACCCTTTCCTGCCTTCAGCTGTGAGGCGAAGGTGAGCAGTCGGGGGTATTTTACATGGAGGTCCTCATCCAGCTTCAGCAGCACCAACAGCTGAGGTCTGTATGGTGCAGTGGAGTAGTGAGTCACACACAGATAATATGAGACGATGGCTCAGCTCAAAGGTGTGTCTAAAAACTAGAAAGCACTCTGAGTCCAGACCTTTGCCAAGGCTGAACATTTTCTCAAAATGAAAATTTGACCCTAAATTTCTCTTATGATGTACATCAAGTGATCATTAAAAGAATATCCTACATATAACATCTGAGGAAGCATATGCTTCTGGAATGTAGTCAATATTAATCTATATTTAATATTATATTATATACAACAGTTGGCATGTCACCTAAATATTACATATTGACAATAGATTTAAATGGCGTACTAAGTTTATCCCAGTTTAAAGTGAAACCTCCAGGCATCATTTGACCTCTGAATCACCAAGTCATTGTATGGCCTTGTAGTTATTGTATTCGCTCTGTCACCCCCATTCATGTCTTTGGTCTACAATCAACACGAGCTTTTGTTCTATCAGCACTATCAGTACATTTGAAATGAGTAGGAAAGAGGAAGTGCAGCATCAGAGTGGATATATATAGCACTACAGAGAAAGGTGACACAATACTGGAATTACTGGAACTGCCAGGTAAACATCATGGAAGTTAAGGGCAAAAAATCTTTACCACAACTTCCCAAACTGTTTTACATGCATACTTTCCAGATAACACTAACTCCTTGTGAGTCAGTATGGATAGCAGCTAGTAAATCTCTCCATGTAAGTTATATGGCCGTATCATTCTGGTGAGCCATTTTTTTAATGGAAGGCAGGGGACCCTCTCTCTCATTATTCTATCTTGTGCCACACAGATGCCTCAAATGCCACATATACTTTTTGACTAATTTTGTCAGTGGTTTGATTCTTCTTGTGACTGAACACAGATGTGAAAATATTTATATTTTGCCATGAGACATGCTGCTCCTCAGAGCAGGAGGTGAGGTCAAGGAAAGATGTGAAGGAGAATTCATAAGGACTTTGGAAAAGACAACAATTGTGCTACGAGAATCAGACTGCCCTTAAAATAGGCTAGGTAACGGATGTCATGATATGTGTCAATAAATTCCGCTGCTGAAAGGAACTGTGGGACAGCATTATCTTATCATTTGGTAAAGGAAGGTCCAATGCTTCCTGTGCTAAAGGAGATGAGAAGGGAAACGCTGAACTGGCTCATTATGGCTGCCACTTAGATACTTCTGGGTCATTTCACTCAGTAGGAACCTTCCAAAACAAATAAGACGTTTTAACTGAAGCCCAAATGTCATGCTGAATGTTTTTTGCGCAAGATTCAGAGTATCTCCTGAGGGTGTAGCTGTACCTCCAGTTCTTGGTATGCGGGGGTCCAACCTCTAATCTTAGCAGAGCGTAACGTGCAGCACTCAGGGACAATCCTCTTATGCCATCACCCCATTCCTTCTCTGCTCTGTTTTGTTTGTGAGTGAAATAGACAGGACAAACTGATAAGGGAAAACATAAACTGAGAATTATCTTTTCTCCAGCAGTACTCCAGAAATACAGAAATAGAAACAAAAATATCATCATCCCATGAACATATGAGAATGCACTGTGAATAAAAGTATTTCAAATGCTTATTAAACTCCAGACATACCCCTGGTACTCAATGTATTTGTAGATCATCCCAGCAATTCCCATGGCTACAATAGCGTAGTACCAGGAGGAGATGAACATTAGAGCCAGACACATACTCATGCCAAGGAAGGATAGAGCCCTGGGGGTGTGACACATAGAGCCTTTTACAAGAGCCATTATTTACAAGAACACAAATGCATTAATCTTTCATAAATATCTTTAGCAGTTGGTGATCTGAATTCCTGAATTCATTCTTACAGCCCCCCACACACACACACACACACACACACACACACCACCACCATCACTCACCAGTGGTAAAATTTAAATCTTGGCCTCCAGTTTGGTGTGCGTAAAAGAGTCTGAACTGCACATGCTAAGTTCACAAAGAGATAGCACATCAAGAAAAACCTGTGGAATAAAGACAAAGAAGCTTTTACAAATTTGAAGTGGAGAATCATATTATCAGTGGCTTTTTGCAAAGTTACAAAGTTCATTGACACACATCTGAGAGAAGTTAATGTGCGTGTACAGTACATACTTGGCATATGTCATATTTTTTGGCATGTGTGCATCTATGAGTGCTTACATGGAAAGGATTGGAGCCACCATATCCAGTGAGGCAATAAGGATACCCAGCTCTGCAATTAGACCAGTCAGCAGCAGCGCCCATGTAGGCTCTCCATTGTTCTTTCCATGACCAAACACCTGAAACAAAAATTTCCATACCTTCACATGCAGCAATGCTAATTAGTTCCTGTATCATAATAAATATGTTATTACCAAATGCACTGCACCAGCACAACAAATCCTATCTAATTTCCAGGTTTTCACATTACCTGACCAGAAGAGAGTTACCCAATTTTTTTTTGTAACAGAATGTGAAATGGTTAATGTATGATTAACAGCATGTACCCACCCTCAGGAAAGGAATGATGTTGTCCTTGGCAATTGCCTGAAGGAGTCGGGGAGCCCCAGTGAGGGACTGCAGACCTGCTCCGATCGTAGAGAAGAAGGAGCCAATGACAATGACCCATGGAGAGGGCCAAGAGAGAGTCCCCACCACCAAGTTTTTTCTGACAGCATCCCCAAACCTGTATGTATTTTTTTTCCACAGTTAAATTTTACTATTCACAAGAAGTGATACCACTAGTAACTTGCAGTTGGACACAAATGAACTTACTTGTCCCTTAGGACTACTCCTTCAATACAAGACCCAAACAAGACTACAGAACTTAAATCTGAATATAAGAGGTCAAGGAGCTGTAAATGTCAAAGATGTATATCAAATCTGTTCTCCTTTCCTCTTTTAAGTTGTCTCTTGTTGTGGTTAGTCACTGAAATAAGGATACAAACAAGCGAAGTAGTGGTAATAGCTAAAATTGTTCCAACAGGGATGGACTTCTGAGCATCCCGAAGATCACCGGATCTGTTGGAGCCTGCCATGATACCTACAAGAAAATAAAGACTGTAGATAAAAACAGAAGACATGCAAAAAGTCCCCTGAATGACAAAATTAAAGGGAGGTTTAAAGCTTCCCTATTTTGTTGCATGTTCATAACAAATTTACTTTGTTTTTTATTTTCTTATCTAAAAATGTCCATTTTATGGTGTCATACTGCAAAAGCAATTCTATTGATTTAGGTCAAGAGAAATCATTTGTAAGTCACATTGTCTGCATTGTACAGGTAAACCACAAGATTTGTACACTAAAGCTGTTATGACAAACATGTGATTTTTACTATTTTGTAAATTTCTTTTAAGACTTAGTTAGTGAGTAACTTGTCTCAGAGGTTAGTGTAATCACAGCTATTGATTAACCAGGGTTGCCTGATTCATGATTTTGTTATACCTGTGGCAGACGGGAAGAAGATCCCCACCAGAAGTGTGAATGATGTAGCAATGTCTGCCGACACATACATGCCAAAGTTGTCCATGGTGCCATGGGCATCGACCGACTGAAGCCCAGCTTTCTCTAAGATCTCTCCTTTCTGCAGGTAGTTGCCCCACATGTTTTCTAACAGGAAAACAGATACTGAGAGCACTGGAAACAAACTAACATTGTAGGAAAGTGACATTAAATTAGTGCAGATGAGTTATTAATGAAACAGGCCATAGTGATTTTACTTTGTCAATATATTTAAAAAATACAATGGTTCCATGTTATAATGTAAAAAACTGTTATGTTTAACTTTGCCTTATAATGCCTCTTCAGTCTTTAATCAACTAATAGGAATTTTACCTCTAAAAATCCCACTGCCTAGTCCAGGGATGCCTTGTATCTCTGTCACATTGTTCCGGATGAAGTAGTCATCACACTGAGCGCTGCTCACGTTCTCTGGGAGGCAGAACCTGTCCCACAGCTGACTGGGCACGGAGATGTTGCCCTGTACCACAGTCTTAGCGCACACGTCAAAGCGGTCTCTCACCAAAGTCCTGTTGCCCAACATGCAGATACTACAGCAATAACAGGAACAAAAGTTGAAATTACTAGATAAGCCATCATTATTTCCACCAGCAGGACTATCATCATTATCATCAATGTCTTTCTAATATACATTTTCTTTCCTACCACAACCAAATGTTAATTTAGTGTTACTGTCACACATTGTCGCTGATAGTCATAGAATAGACAGTGGAGTCAAAAGAAAATATGCAAGAATCTGACTGTAAAATCACACTGTAAGGAATTAGCGGGAGATAGAATCATAAAAAGACTAAATAATTATAGAAAATATATTATTTCTCAATGTGGAACAAAAATGTGTGCTCTGTCTCCTCCATTTAAACCATTTATTTCTTATGGAGGTCCCCATTCACTGTATATCCTGTTAAGACACATTTATGATAACAAACCTCCCCTACAGACTTACGGGAATTCTGGTGGATGAGTCATGGATTTGATAGCCCCAGCATAGATAGAGACAATTGAGATAATGACACAGGCCAGGAAAAGAGATGCCAGCTTGTTGACATATTTGACTCCAACAAAAACCACCACAGCCATTAGTGTGAGGCAGATGGAACCGTAGACTCGCATATTGTTCAGCATGGCACTGTCACTCCCAAGTGGGCCTGTGGCATGAAAGATGGCAGCCTGGGGAACCAGATATTTCTGCAGAGGAAAACATTGCATATATATAGTGTATGTAAGACATATATAATGGGGTATATATTTTAGTAAACAGCAGGGTTTAGGAACCTCTTTTAGGATAAAAATGTGACCTGCAATGGCAGTGCAGACAATTACAAACTGACCAAGAAGATTTCAATGGCACCAAGTATGTACATGGCAGAAGCAAAGGTGGTGCCCAGGTAGAAGCACAATCCCACAGCTCCTCCAAACTCTGGGCCAAGGGACCGTGAGATCATGAAGTATGCCCCTCCAGCTACAAAATGCAAAACAAACTGTTATGCATAGAAAAACTAGACATCACATTTTTTTACAACATGCAGTGGGTTCAGTAGTAAGGTTTTGCTACCCCCAAGTGGTAAAATGTGTAATGGAAACCATAACGACAACATTTTTTCAGAGCAGAAAGTAGTTCTGAAGGTTCATCATTTTACCTGTGTGTTGCATTAATGCCCATTTAGTTCTGGACTATTTTTATGAAATGATTGAAAAGTAGGTGCAGAATAAATGAATGGACTATTGCAGAACAGAATGATATGGCCCCAGTTATTACCTGGAACGACTCCATTAGTAGCAATGGCACTCATTGATATGGCTGTGAGCATTGTCTGTGAAGGAAAGAGGAAGGTATAATATATATGGAAAAGGGCACACATACAGACGTCATGGCAACGTATTTAACCACGTGGATTCTATTGAGCCATTTAGCGATAAATGCTGGCTCCTGTCCCACATTGTTGGTGAAATCAAAAAGTGTACTTCTGTGTGTGTGTGTGTGTGTGTGTGTGTGTGTGTGTGTGTACTGTATGTGTGCGTATACTAACACATGAGCAGCACATGAGGACAATCAGGAGGGACTGCATGATGCCAGCCATCCCAACAATCCAAGTGAGTCTGAGAAAAAGAATGACGCCAAAGATGTTCTGGAGACAAGGTAAGTAGACTCCCATCAGAGTGCCCATGTTGGGAGACTGATAGAGAGAGAGAGAGAAAGAGAGAGAGGGAGAGGGGGGGAGAGAGAGAGAGAGAGAGAGATGGAGTGAATGGAGTGGGGGTAAAAAGAGAGGAGACAGCACTGAGCATGACATTTCAGGAAACAAGTGTATTGATCATTGGTATTGATTGATGTACTTTTTAAAGGTCATTCAATCATGTTATCAGCTCCCAGCATGTATCCAGGTCTGACAAAGCCACAGTCTGACTGCATAGCATGCAAAGGCATAAGCAATCCATCAACAAGTCTTAATAAAAAAACTAGAACTTGGATAACGAGGCAGGGAGAGACCTAGAGGTGGAGGATAATGTTACTAAAGCTCAAGTGCACACATCGTAAAAACAGTAAGGCATAGTGTTCCTCTGCTGTGTCCTGTCCCCTGACCTTGGGGGTCTTCCTACGTGAAGCCTCAGTACTCTCCTCCTCCTCATGCTCCTTGGCCCCCTGGGTGATATTGGTGTAGTTGACCAAGCGGCTGAGCAGAGAGGAAACCTTTGGCCGGATGTCCAGCTCTTCCTGAAGGAAGAAAGGGGCCAGAAGTTAAATCAATGAGTTTGGTTTCATTTAATTATTGCACAGAAAAAAGGAAAGTAAAAGTGACAGACCTCGAACAATGCCAGGTTCCTGTCATAGAAGTCATTCCTCTTGCTAGCAGCGTCAGCACTGTTGAGAAATGGACTATCTTCTTTATGATTCCCATGTCCTATTGGAGAGAAGAATTACAGATTTAATGTTGACAATGAAAACAAAGTTGTAGGTATAGGGCCAAACAAAACATTTCCCTGACTATAAACCAAGCAGATGTTGTTCTTAAAGACACACTGGATGCATCTTGGTTCCACATACACTCTAAATGATGTACCAGCTAAGTTACAGAAGTTCACACACAAGGTGTCACTACAGATCAACAAACATAATGTTAATCAAACCACCAATTTGTGTTAAAATTTAAATAAAATCAAACTAAACAAAGTATTTATAATGATTTCTAGATTTGATATAAAAAGGAAAACTTCATTTAAATCTCAAATTATAACATCATTTTTCAAAGCTTGTGAAAAATGTCATGTTACTGAGATAAAATCTCCATTAGAAAAAATAAAAAAACACCATCTCTGACTCAACAGTAATTAATTCATAAAATAGGAAGAATACAAATTTCTAAACCAATTCCAGTTGTTCCATGGAAATCATTTTTGATATTCAATCTGTTTTAAGTGGCATTTCAAACATTTCAATAATCTCCACATAAGCAGTAAACCAAAACACAATTCATGCAGCAGTGAAAAGCCGACAGCAGCACAGAAAAAAGAAAAGTCCAGGTGATAAACAGGCGTATAATTAGATTTTACTCTCATTAACTTCTGCTTTTGAAGAAAAGAATCAAGCAGAGATGAGAGCAGTGCCTGGTGCAATTACTGCACACAAAGTAGTACTGCAAACTTTATCACACACACTCACAGGCAAACACACACCTCATTACCTCGAAATTACCTATAACCTCAGGTTATTGGAGCATGTAAAGTTAAACAGTGGCATCTTGAAGTCCAAATTAATCCTGCAACAACATTAAGTCTGCCAACTAACCAAGTGGGCATGAAATAGAAAAAAAATGTGTTAAAAATATACCAGTTTCTTGTAAGGTGAGTTGAGTTTCAATGTCAGTCCTCGCTCACCTGTGTTCTGTGTCCCACTGCTGCAGGTATCACTGTGGGTAAGCATAGTTATGCACAGAAGGCAGACTTCAACAGAATGTGCTCCAGCTTGGGGAATTGTCGATTACTATCCAGGGCACCCGGTCACCCAGGGTGAACACTCATTTGGGGGCCTGATCTAACACATGGCGCACAGTGAGGGGGGTGGAGAGTGGATGGTGAAGTGTTGATTTATCGACACACACACACACACACACACACACGTGTGAGTGGGGCTATAAAAGCCTTGGGTTGGGTTGAAGGTATCTCAAAGATGTCCAGTATTATGGTATCTATATTTCTGCAATGTACTGATCTTCCGCCTGGATATATCTGTATGTATCTTCACTTACATTCTCTTCCAAGAACACAACAGTAGCAAAATAATAACATTAACTTGTATATGATGAAGGGAGACATTGTTGTAAAATGTCAAAGGAATGGAAAAAAACGTATTATATATTTCCCCAAACCCTGATAAATAAACAGCTGGAGCATAGTGATGCCTGGGAGGAGATACAATGTCAACACTGTCCTCCAGTGTTATTTTGCAATCAGTGTATTAAAAACACAACATCTGCATTTGAAGCAACAGGAAGACCATAGCAGAGGAGACAGAAGAGGCACTGACTGACATAAAAAAAAGATCAAAATCAAAATTCAGATGGCTGCAGTGTGGCAGCTGAAAGGATCTATACTCCATCAGTGCTGCCCCAAACATCATGCTCTATTATCTTCATGCTAAAACCTGAAATAGATTAGCTTCCAACTTTGCCTCCAAACTAATAAAACTCATTTAAGAATGGGCTGAGGTGACAGCAGGGGTTTCTTGTTAATAACCTCACATTAAATATCTAATTAAAAAGATTAAAGATTAACCGGCCTGTTGTGAAGGCACACCACAGTCGTGCTGTGAGTGCGGAACAGCACAGAGGCTTTACAGCAACGTGTACCGACATGTCACCCATGCCGGAACAGCCACCAGCACTGCCAGAAGATCACAGGCTGACCGACAGACAGACACATTTACAGAAGGGTGTATCTAACCACACAATTTACATATACCAGTATCTCTGAACAAGCATTTTGGATTCCATAAATTTCAACTCAATGTTTCACTGTAAATAGCAGCTGAATGCACAGGTTCTGTTTAGACTTCTAAGTAACAAAGTCTGTGTGTCAGAAACAATTAAAATCTAAGAGAGAATAACATCAGCATGCTGTTTGTTCATTAACCTTTTCTGTTGCAGGTTTGGAGTACCCAGTAAGGAGTAATTGAGATACTAATAATTGTCATAATTATCTCTTCTATGGCTAGGTGTGGCCTCCACCTTTAAGTTGTAGCCCCAGTCAAACACAAAATACATCTTAAGTCCAAAGACTGCCTATGTGCCAGGGGTGTCAGTTTATAATTTATTGTGTATTTAGAAGGACATCAATTCTCAGAGAAGATATGAGGTTGTCTTTCAAAGTGCAAAGTGCATGATGTATAAACAAAAACAAATTTCCCAGGGCAAACCTATGAAGATAAAGTCAGTATGATTCATGATCTGTCATAGGTCCAACAAACAGCTTCCAAAAAGCAGCTCCTGTAAAGTGTCTTTGAGACTTTTCACCAAACAGGTAATCTGTTTTATTTATCAAGATTGCAGTATACTTGGCTGTGACATTTCGGAGCATTCAAGAGTGTACAAATGATTTATGAAATGTTTTCACAACCACTAAGGTTTAAGAGAGAAAGAAAATTTACAGTCAAGAGCCTGCACTTTTTTAAAAGCAGATTAGGCATGGAAAACAATATCGTTGTCCTTTAACTGCTTAGGGTTTGAAAAAGCCTCTTTGCTAAATTTCCTCTTTAATGAACATTTAAGGCTCAACACAGGCAGAAAAGTCATACAGCTTAGCCCACTCTACTTTGTGCAGTTAGCTGGCAGGAGTGTTCTCGTGATTATTGGTGTTTGAAGTAGGTGAGTGCAACTCTTTGTGTGTGTGTGTGTGTGTTTTATACACACTTCAAAGGATAGCGAGACTCACTGTGCCACTGGGTTGGGCAAACATGATACAACTGATGCATGGCAGCAGCCCAAATGCTTAAAGTGTAATCTTGTTCTCTTCTGTCCATTGTATTCAAGTCTCATATGAATCTAGGCCTGTAAAACTCTCGTGTAAAGCTTCCCATTGTCAGGCCCCTCTGCCCTCTTACAGCTGTCTGGGCTCTTGTGGGAAATCTGAGAACCAGTGTGTGTTTGCAGTATACTTACATGGTGCCCCAGTGTGGAGGGAGGATACAGCAATGCTTGGCATAGTACATGTTATAATTAAATATAAAGCACAAAACTAGGCCATGCTACATGCAGTGTAACAAATTGTAGGGGACCGATGTCCCCACTGTACCCCTCCTCCTTAGCGATGCACCACTTAAGAATGGAATTAATGTATATTTGTTGGTGACAGTCACGCTAACTGAAGTTTTGACTCAAACCAAGTCCGGGCTTGGTCATAATTTGTTCAAAAAGTTACACCTTTCCTATAGTGTGTCAGTCTGAGTGTTTCCCAAGTTCCTAATCCACTGTAAAATCCAATAAGCTACTTTGTTCACGTTGCTCATACACTAAGGTAATGTTGTCCACTTATACAAAAATCAGACATATATGACTCACTAATACATGTATTTGCATGTACAGGTACATGCAGTATCTGCTATTGGTTGACATACTAATATCCATTACATTTTACAGGCCGACACAGCCATGGTTATAGAATGCTAGCTAGTGGTCATATTGCTAGGCAATAAAAGTTAAAGACTTAAAATATTTGACTTTTCATAACTAGATTTTTATATAATCGTTCGGTTCACTTTACTTTTCTTTTGCTCCTTGCCTGTGGCAAGAAACAGTTTAATTCTGTTCCGTCAATAGGCCAGTGTTAGCTGCAAATGGCTGTGTTTCATGCAGAGTGGCATCTGAACCGAGCAAAGGAATTCTAACCTGCTGAGCCAAACAGCAAAACATATTAGCTTTGATGTGTGCTAATGATGGGAATAAGATGGCAGCTCGGTCTGATTACCTCAAGGGGTGAAAGTGGGCGGGAAGAGGTGCATCGTACAACAGACTTTTGAAAAAGACACAAATTAACTAAATGGGGATGTCAAAGGGTGTAATACTAATGACTAAACAAACCCAAAGTGTGGTCTCCACAGTAGGATTTTTTATCTGTCGAGTCTTTGCAAAAATGGTTTCATGCACTTGAAGTTGTTTACGGTATTTGCTGTACAGACAAGCAGAACTCATGGATACTTGCTTGGTTTTTCATGTACAGATCATAGACTGTACTGTCTGTGGTACAGATGAACACTCACTGTCTCACCTATCTAATGGAGATAAACACCAAGACGCTTCATACTTACTGCTTGATGGATTGACTGACTAACACGATCAGTGGCCTTTTGTAAATTTCGTATCTCATTATACTTCAGCTGTTATGTCTAAAAATAGTGAAAGTTTGACAAATAAGTTAATTAAATGTAATCCTCTTTTGTCATCTATGACGATCTTTAAGTATTACAATGACTTACTGTAAATTTTGAGTTGTTAAGGGTTGTCTGTGTGTGCATATCTGTAAGTCTGTGGCTCTCAGATTTTGTTCCAACTCTCTCATCAGCTTCACATTTCTGCTCCACCACAGAGTGTTTATCTCTTTAGGGCTATCTGTGTGACATGCCAGACAACACGCCGAGAACGGTCACCCCATCCTCCTGAATGAGAGGGCGGCACACAGCAGCATTCTCCAAATCATTCTGTTTAGTTTGAGGTCAAGTCAAGCACAATGTTACATTTTATTGCTTCTGTATTTTCCCATAATAATAAAAGGTAATCTCTTCTACACATTAAGTTTATTTAACTCATTGGATATTAATTGATTTGCTCCACTAGAAGTGGTGATAGAAGTGATAGAAGTGCAGGCGTACAGGCAGAAGATGAACAAAAACATTAAAAGGTAGCTCCAGAAAGGGCCCCATTCTTTCAATTAATACTTTCTACAGCAAAAAGGTGCTGTATACCTCTTTATGAAATGAAATGTGAAGGGTATTTCAGGGTAGTTGCTCTTGCTCGGGACCACAGCCATCTCACAATGACCACAGTGTTAAGTCTGGTCCCGTCCTGTGCTGTGCTGAACAGAGTGAGTTCACAGCCTGAGACAGACTCTGCACTGTGTCACTTCCTCCATGCTGCAGACGTCACACTGAAGCTAAGACACACAGCCTGTACCATATACCCACAAGCCCACCACTCCCATGATGAAATCATCCAGTACATGCACCCACTTTTGGACTGCTGTAAGCACAGTGACTTACTTCCCTTACTTCCTTCTTCTCCTCTTTCTCACCCGGTCCAGCATAGTCTTTCATGCAGCTGTCCACTAAGTTTAATGGCTGTTGTTGTTCTTGGGCTTCAGGAAGTGCTCCTCAGGTTGGTTAACTGAGTACAGTGACAGTAGGAAGATGGGGAGACGGCACGCTTGTATGAAAGGTTATTTTTAGGGTTTCTGTTTTTCTCCCTCTGTCATCAAAACCCTTAAAAGGGACATGGTAAAAAGTTCTGCTTTGACCACATTTGAGCCACTACTTTTAGATACTCCTTCTTATTCTTTTCCTTCGTGTCCTCAGTATTTAACCTGTATTTCAGCTGTCGGGAATGCCATTTGGCTATAAAGGCTGACATCCATGGATTCCAGAGATGTATGAGCCAACAGCTTGGTCAACATGTTATCTGAGAGGCCTTCTTGTTATGCTTCAAATCAGTTCACTTGAGCCCAATGCTTCACTGTAGCAGAGATCACCATCATCTTATCTGCATGGCACTGACTTTATGCACTCACATTTATGCTCAAACACTGATAAATACACATGCATCCTTTCGATACCCTTATATGCAGTGGCTATTAACACCTTTCCAAAATTATTTAGTAGGAGGAAACTAACAGTCAGCATGACGTTCACAGCTAGATTGTAATATAAATGGATGGCCAGTCAGTGTGTAGGATTGTGCCCAGCCCAGCCTTCTATGTGCTTGTGTGGGTGCTTCGTTCAACAGCCACACCTATGCTTGTCTTTTATGTAAAGAAAACCTCTGCTCCTCAGTTGGTGCTCTTTCTCAGCCCACACAAATCAGCGCTGCTCTCATATAATCCTACCCAGCAGCTACACACTCCTCGCCCTCCTCCTCCTCTCTTCTGCCAGGGACTGGTCCCCCTCTTTCTATGCTGTTACAGTGGAGAAATGAGAGGGTGACAGTGAGGGACAAGCTGAAGTGGAGAAGTGAGGAAGGAGATATCTGCTCTGCTTGTCGGGCAGCCAACCTCTGTGAAAGGAAATCCTCCCCTGGCACAAAGAGAGCTTCATCTTTTGTGTGAGAAAGCACTTGAGGCCTTTACTTGCTGTAATGGTACCGTTTCTCCTCACACAACCCCACCCCCGTTGTGTCTTTCCCCCAAGGTTCTCACCCCCTGTCATTGTTTCCCGTTTGTTTCTTATCCGTCCACCAGTCTGTTTAAAAAGATTCCCATAGTTGGGAAAAAAGCACTTCAACAACTTTACCAAAAGTGAGCTGTCATAAACAAACCTGTCTGCTATAGGAAAACCGCTTTCTGGCCCTGGAGAATTGCCATGGTAACCATGCAACCAGCTGCTGAGAAGGCTCTCGGGACAGAGGAAATCCTTTCCATTCTGTGTTGGGTCCAACTCATGAGCTATCTTTTTTAGGACATGCTTTTTCAGGTTCATAACTCCCAAATTAGTCACTTTGTGCCCACATGAAGAGATAAAGACCTGAGTAAAAGTTATAACTTACCATCAGAACTGACAGTATCTTGATGATCATGGTAGTCCTGTCCCGTGTCCCTGTAATCCACCCAGTTAATCCCCTCTAGACTGTCGTAGCTGGACTGTGCTTGGTCCTTGACCGGTACTACTGTGAAGTGAGGCATGTTTTCATCACTCTCCTCTGCGTCTCCAGCTCAGACTCAACATAGCAGGTTAGCTGTTAGCCAGCTGAAGCTCAACTCCCACTAATGGCAACGACATTCCACTACACTGCGCTCACTTCCTCTGAAGGATATTATCATATTCCCCACCCACAGGCCAGCCCCTCCTGGGCTTTTTGTGTGAACAGAAAGGGTATGGAGGTTCTCGGGATGCATTTAGAAAGACACTCACACGCCCCTAAGGAGAAGGAGCGACCTGTGGGGCACTGCTCTGATCGAAAGGATAGCTTTGTCATCCCTGAGTCATGCAGAGCGAGAGTGTGAAAGAGTGCAGGGTGACCCTTTTCTGCTGCTTGTTTCATATTGACAGTGAACACGGTGAACCTCGTCTGTTCAAGGTTCAGACAGGCAGTCCCCTGTGTATATGGGCCTTTCCCAAAGCACACAGACAGCAACGTGGCAGTTTGGACAATAGTCATGGGGGAAAGACAGGGAAGGGGGGTAGGAAAAAAGTAGAGGGAATAGTAAATGAGTCAGCCCCCATTCAAGCTCTTCAAAACAGCTGAACTGTTGGATGTCAAGAATTTGACCTCGTCATCAATCACAACTTGAGGCTTTTCCATTTGTTTTAACATTCGCTAAATGACAATATATGACAAATATAACATATAATGAATTAAAACCATCTGAGCTGTTGAACGTATGAAGAAAGCCTCAGTTGTGAATGTAAGTAACATTACTGTCAGAGGGTAAAGCTTACCCTCCTCTTTCCAAGAATGCTAGCGACTCTCAGACCATAAAAGCAGTGGATCAAAGACTCTCTGGTAAGGCTGTTATTAGAGGTCCTGTTTAAGGCCATGTCAGACCCTGCTACTGCTCCGTTTGGATTGTAGAGGCTCAGTAAACTGTAAGTGTGTCTTGGGTCCTCTTTTTGATTTTGTTTTAGAAACAACCATCTTCCATGAGAGGGAAAAAAAGTTATTTGAAAATAATCTAAAAAAGAAGAGATAGAGAGTGATTCACTCTCTTGGCTGAAGTGGGGCAATCACATATACACAGAAAAAAACATCTACACACTACCTAATTGCATACAAGCTTTTAGTCAGAGACCTTTTCCCAGCATACAGGGTAGACCAAGAGAGAAAGAAAATGAATAACTGTGCATATACAGACATTGCAGTTGTAAGATCAGGGTCAAAACATTTGTGTAACCGTGACTCCAGACTTTACAGTCAGGTATAATGTATTCTTATAGGATGTATGGACTGCAAAAATGGAAAATTACAGCATAATGTAATGTTATGATCTCCTGAAATGCAGGTGTGACCATCTATGGACAAATACAGTGTTTTTGTTTAGTAGTGCTTTACCTACTAACTGTCACTTATTCCATAATAATTCCACATTCCATAATCTCACAGCAAGTGATCCCAAGAGCTTTTTGAAAGTTTGCCTTTCAGCAGTAAAACTCATTTAGCAAATTAATAATAAAACAAAACTACAGAACTAATGCTATTAGTTTTCTCCCTTTTTCAGGTGTCGTCCTTTATGAATATCAGGATTCTTCAATAACTGGTACATTTGTGCTTTCACATCCCTTTCCCACAAAGAATATAACACACTTTCATCCTCTTCTTTTCTTTCCACTCTTCAGACAGACTGAAGCTTTGATAGAAGTAATTTCTACTTGTGACAGACTTGCTGGTGGGGCAAAGAAAAACTCTGAGAAGCCATCGACCATGAAAGGTTATTTCCTCGACTGATCAACCCATGCAGCGCTGTGTGCTAGTGAGGGTCAGTGAGCAGCAGGCAGGCAGAGCCAAACACCCTCTTTTCTTCCACCAAAATTACTCAGTCTTGTGGAAAGACATGTAAGTAGGAGGGGTAGGTCCCAGGAAATATGAGGCCCACATGGGTCAGCTTGTTTACAGCAAGGAAGAGACTTGATGATCTTGACGTACTGCATGGTGAGAAAGAACTATGATAGGGGCTGCTCACACTGATCCTGGCCCTAACACTACTGAGGTGACAGCACCTGATATGGTCAAAGGTAGGTAAGACTTAAAAGATGGCTATGATCTTGTTCGCTTACCACGATTCATTTGTGAATACAAAAATAAATTAGCTACTAATGGACCAGCACTCTTTGTTGTAATGACACTTTAACTTGTATGATCACATGTGAGAGCAAGATGCAAGATGAGAGTTTTCTTTAACTTTTTTCTTTTTCTTTTTTTAAAAGAATGACCTAATTATATCTTGCTCTCTTTCCTTTGACCTACCTTCCCTCCTTTGTGTTGCATTTTCACTTGTTGCTGCCATTTGCAGTATATACTTGACTTGCAATTATGGCTATCACCCACTGGGTGGCAGTCTTTGAATGCCTTAAACATCCTGCAAAGGCATTTTGTCTTTTCAGCCACTTGATAAAAATGTCAGCTAACACTCTCTAGGTGTCAGACTTTTGATATGTAATAACTATAACAGAGTGCACGTAGTGTATTCCAAGATGATTGGGAAAACAATAATAGTAAATGTCACAGCACAGAATGTCACAGAAGGAGAACATAGCCCCAAAAACACCTCTTATCATTTTCTCTTAAAGGCATTGTATGAATTACATTACATTACATTGTATGAATTCAAAATCAGACTTGTCTAGTTGATCTGAAAAATTTACATTTTTAATACTATTTTACTGATTAACTGCTATTTAAAAACAGATACATGCTTGCCTAACACCTGAGTTCAGGAGTGATGAAAACAATTTTCATTATCAGACAATATGAATGTCACCTCAATCATTTTATTGTGTCCATACATTTTAGATCAGTTGGCTCCAATCATTTTTTGCTGAGTTGTGGTGTCAGAGCTACATAGTTTTTTAATTGTAGAAGGGAACTGGTCTTAGTTGTAGTCAGGCCGAGCATAGTAAGCATGGTAAATATCCTCTGCTTACATTATAAAGTTATACCCTGTTGGTAGAGAAATATTTGTGCTTTACACATTCCAAATCAATACCCTAACTGCTTAACAGTTATATCATTGTAAAAGAATAGGGAAAATTCAGTAAAATAGTCACATTTTAGTGCATTTCTCAGACTTCTCAGCTATCTTTTTCCACAGTCATCCTGTCTCCCCTCTGAAATTTCATGGGAAAAACCCCCCAGCTTTAATGGTTACTGTCTGAAAAAGGGAATTTTTCTGCATTTTGGATGAATGGTACTTGGTAGCTGCAATGCTAAATCTAATTCATTGTGAAAGCTAAGCACCCCTTGTCTTTCTACCAGTGACATTGATGAGGATTTTCTAATACTGTGCTTGAGGGGACTAAAGTCGATCCAATTACCTTTGGCTGCAATCATTAGATTGACGTGGCCCCAGGGGCCCTTCCACTTCGTCTCCAGATCTGGATCTGTGGAAAACGAAATCCGTGCAGTCTGGCTACACTGGTGGCTGAAAGGTTGGCCTTGGCAAATACATCGTCTCCAAAGCAGTTTTACTTGTCCATATGTCTGCACAAAGCTCCATTTTTTTTTTTAGAGATTTCAGTCCCTGTCACTCAAGGTGATAGATGTGGCATTTGTCTCTGCAGACAAATATTATTTACCCACAGGACATAATTCACATTGACAACGTAATCAAGGGAATATACAGTATGTAGACCAACACATAGCACCACCATATTCATTTGAATCAGCACATGTCCAGTACGATTTCAATCAAAATAATCAATAAAAATCATTAACCTCATTTTTGTATACGTAATGAACTGACAACATTGTGTGTTGAGCCTCTGGCCTGCTATTCGCGGCACACGTCAGACAGATGCGGTAGGGGAGGAGGCCACAGGTGAAGCTCATTTTCCTTGATTAGCAACGTCATGTTACTGCCAACTTGTAAACGGCCTGTAATGTGGGAATGCGGCAATCAGCGCAGTATGGCTGTCAGGTCATCGACCCTATTTTTCATACCGTAAATTGTAGTTAATAATGTCACGCAAAAGAAAGCACCCGGAGAGTTATGTTAATTTTGCCAGGACTGGTAATAACGGTGCTTTAGCAAAACGGAAGCAGAAAAGGAGCGTGTTGATTTCTGGAACTGAACTGAGAAGAAGCTGCATGGAGACTGGATCTGGAAATGCCAAAAATGGACAGAGCTGGGGAACCCATGGACAAGAGCCAGAGTAAGTAGAGGCCGACTCCTCCGAGGAGGTTGTGTTTTCGCCATGTTTGTATGTTTGTGTAGCTATTTGTCAGCAGCTTTGCAAAAAGTACCAAACCGATTTGTACCTAACATGGTGGTGGGGTGGGGAATGGGCCACAGATAAAAATAAAGTATGGATATTGACATAAATAAATAAGACACATTTCTGATGTTTCAATCTATGAGTTGGTACAGTTTAGTGAAAATTATCTACTACTACTTGTGATATGTGTGTTGAAAGAGCTGGATGTGTAAGTCACATATTATCTACCATATGTGTCTTGTTTTATCTTGGAGACATAAATAAATAAATAATCCTTTGGTTGAAAAATGTATTCTGAGAGCATGACTGGCACTGGGAGAAACGGTCAGCCTTCTTTTCCAGGTCTACCCTGCAGAAAGATAGATGTGAGAAAGTGATTAAACTATTTTATTTCTGACTGTTTATGACTGATTGTTTAGCTGGCATTGATTTTCGTAAGCTTTGAACATGTGGCTAATTACAGGACTGTAACCAGGAGACCACCTCTCCACCCTAGCAGCACATGGTGTCTCAGAGGCCCAGCTACAGAATATCTATTTACTGACGGGTGAATTTTTTTTGAATGACAGATTTCGTGTCCACACTGAAAATGCAATATACTGTAAATAAAGTCTGATCAAACCACCACCCAGGTTCATAAAACACAAACACAACTGCAGATTTGGTTGAGATATGGTTTAGTTTAGTTTGTACAGTGGGGAGAGAGATGCTCCTGTATGCAATGCGAGTCACTTGGTAGTGGCGTTGCGTGTACTATCTCAGTGTGATACCACAGGAGCTTTTCACTTAGTTGCTACTCAAAATTTGGTTCAGGAAGTTTGTAAGTGAGTTTGTAATGGTTTAGTTCATTGCATACCAGACATCTTTTTGTGCGTGTCTGGACATAATATCAATCATAGTTCCTAGTTTAATAGTTTGCGTTTCCAAACCTTTCTGAACTAACAATATCAACTTTTGGCAATAGTATTAAGAAAACAATAAATCAAACCTTGGCTAATCTCACCTGAAACAGGTTTTATTGCACAATGGATTGCAACATACCTTGAAATATATTATAGAGTGCAGTCAGGATGCATGTCATCATTGATCAGTTTTACGTGATAGTTAGATCATGGAGTCCTGCTTTGCCGAAAAAAAAAAAAAACTCTCAAAGAAGAGGCCATCTCTCACAAAGACAGCCTGCACTAATGGAAAAGATGATCTTTCAAGATTGGATGGGAAACCAAGGGAGCTCACAACAAGCGCAGGAAGGTTTATCAAACGTGAACAAAAGTAGTGTCCCCATGTGTGGTAAAGAAATTCACAAAACAGAAAATTACACAATTACAATTACATAATGATGACTGAAAACGGATAGTACTCTCCAATATCTGTGGCTAACAGAGAAACCCAAGCTACTGTAGGTGATCAGTAAATAGTGCGAAGGTGCCCAGGATGAAAGAAAACCTGAATGCAGGACCTTTTCTCATGAAGCTCATGCAGTATCAGCTAAAGAGACAAATCCAGTTATGGGAAACGTCAGTGTTTTGAATTACAGCATGCTGTTACACATGCAGTTTCTCAATGTCTTGCAGTGGATGTACCTCAGGGAGAAATTTCAACCAAGCTATATGCGAAATGTGAAGACATGGATAGGCTCATGGATTTACTGAAAGAGAAAACTAGCATTTCTTCACGTCAAAAGTAAGACCAGATGCAAGCAAGTCTGGTCAATTGCCAGGACAGCCCAAGAATTCAAAGTTGGTGAGCAGACGGTTAAACTTGTAGGAAAGTTGATGAAAGGAACAGACATACTGGGGTAAGCAGAGCAAAAGTTAGGCAGATCCCTTTCTGATGACACTTATATTGTGAGGAACACAGTTTTACAGTGGTGACTTCTAGGTTTGAAGCTGAAAGAATATTTCTAAAATTGCCATACACCCTATAAGAATACAGTACTTTAATTTATTTGTAAAATATGCTGCTCTGCTGCCCATGCCTGCAAATGGTTGTATGATACAAATGCTGCCCCTTTTATTGAACATGATTGGGAAATTCTGGGTTGACTCTGGGAGTTGATAACCATCATTGTGTGACTGTTAATGGAGACTGCTGTCATAAGGTTTAATGAGGCCAGATAATGAACTGTTTTCTTGGCTATGTTATACGTGCTTCATTGTACATGCCTATGGTCAGTTTTATACATCCAAATGGGTTGGAATGTGGAGAGTGCAATAGGGAGAATGTGGCCCATGTGGAGAAGATGTGCTACTACAAATTGAACACAATACTACCTGTCCAAGAATGATAAAGGAAACTGGACTGCTGTGCTGCAAAACACTGTGAAACATTCAGCAACAAACATTTACATGAAAACATGGTGCAAATTGTCATTACAGTTTTTGAATGTTTAGTGCAAATCAATAACCCAATCCAGACAAAAATAATCAGTTGGTAAACCTCAGGATGCACATGGTCAAAGTTAAAAAAAAAAAAAAATGCAAAGGCATTTGAAATGGAACTCTAGGATTTTGTAAGGTGATATGAATTTAATAGTGGTTTTCATATTATGCTTCTTTCAGCCATGACATGAACTGGGAGGTTAGGCTGGCATGGAATTACCCATACAGTGTGTGTGTGTGTGTGTGTGTGTGTGTGTGTACTCGTGGAATTATCCTGTAAGTCTTTGATGTGCCTGCAGTGAATAAAATCATGTAGATACAGGTCAGGAGCTGCAGTTCAAACATCAAAATTGGGGGGAAAATGTGATCTCCGTGACTTTGATCATGGCTGGTAGTGCCAGACTAGTTTGAGTATTTCTTAAACTGCTGATCTCCTGGGACATACAGCAGTTGAGAGTTTTTACTCAGAATGGAGCTAAAAACAGTAAAACCTCCAGTGAGTGGGAGTTCTGTGGATGGAAATGCCTTGAAGAAGACAGGGGTCACAGGAGAATGAGCAGACTGGCTGATGGTTGATGCATCAGCATGAATCCATGGACCCATCCTGCCTTGTATCAGCAGTCTCGGCTGGTGGTGGTATAATGGTGTGGGTATTGTTGATAACCATGTGCATCTCTTCATGGCCACATTTTACCATCTTCTTATCATGAGAAGATAGCGAATAATATTATATTATCCATAATATTATCCATTAAAAGCTACTTCCAGCTCTTTGTTTGCACCATGCACAACAGATCCACCCTGCATTTTATACACACATGCACACACACACACACACACACACTCCAGCTGACATCCTGCTCAACAATTGGTTGGAACAACTATTCAAAACACATATCCATACTCATTACATATAAACTGAATGTGCACAATAAAACATAACCAAAAACTACAACTTTAATAAATATTTACACACCACAAAATATATATGTATACATGTATAGTTTAATTCCATGGAGTACTTGAGTGGTAGTTTGTGCGTTTGCTTGGCAGACATCTGATTGACTGAATTTTCACAGTTCATCATTGCAAGTCCTACAGCATTTTAATATCTGACATGCAATGCCACTTTATACTGTAATTTACTAGTAAATGCCACAGCAAATTGTTTGTCAGCCTCCAAATCAATATGAAGGCTTTGAGCAGTATCTGACTAAAATAATACCATATTTGAAGCGAATATATATATATATATACCACCTCTATGAGCCATCCTGCCTGCTTTATATCCTCCAGGTTATCTGTAACTCCCTCTGTATACCACTTAATCCTTTCATGAGTTCTGTGGACCTCAGCTCCCACACCAGATGCCCTGGCTGAGACTATAAATTTGGCTGATAAGAAAACAGCCCAGCTAAGTTAGCCCTATGTCTCTTCTCACATGCACTTACTGCGCATGCTGTGTTTTATCACAGAGATATGGTGGCAAAGCAGGACTGTGATGTAGGATAGGGCAGAGGCTGTGTTAGACTTTCTCGCGGTCTGTAATTTTGACAAATGGGGTCATAAAAATTCCGTCATAATCTATTATTAACTATCATTTAATTTTTTTTTATTTTTACGAGATATAGATTCAAAACCACAGAACCCAGATTAATGACTTTTTTTTTCGCAGTGACAGCTGATGGCTTATCAGTATTACTTCCTGTCTTTCTTCCACTACTGCATCAGTTGCTCTATTTTCACCTAGTTTATCAACCACACCATAATCATTGAGCTTTTTAAGAAACTAAGAACACTTAGCTGCCATGACATTTTGCAATATCACGGCTATGTAGCAATATAGCCTACCAACATAATGGCTAAATCCAGCTCGACAATGAGATCATTCATGTGATCTTTAAGAAAAGACTGACAAGAAGAACAAACTAATATGAAGACTTGTCACCAACTGTAGAAGCTGGTCTACTTACTACAGGTAGTCTGCATGTGGTTATTAACAATGTTGTTTGTGAGCTACTTAATGTTATGGCAGATCACCCTCAGTGTTCCAATCTGTCAAAATGGGAGACAATTTTCTGTCATTGTTTAAAAAAAAAAAAAAAAAAAAATGTCAAAGATAGAAAACATGCCAATCCCTCAAGCTCTTAAATACTGTTGGTTTGATCTGCAAAGGAAAGCCTGTGTGAAATTTCATTTAAAAAAAAACAAAAAAACACAAGTGAGACATGTACCCTTTTTTGACATTTCATTTTATTGTTATGTGCAAGGGTGTCTATTATGCAAAGGTTTTCAAGAACATAAAATATTTCTTGTAGTCCATATGATTAATTGCACACTATATTTAATTAGCACCATTCAAAATCTGCTACTACAGCTGTCTGGAGCAGTTCCTTTGAGGTGGGAATGTGATCCAGCCTTGATATGACCCAACTACCAGATGTACTCTGCAAGTTTGACCTAAACAGCTCCTGTACTTTACACACTAGGACGCAGTTGATAAAACTATGGCAACTTGCAAAGTAGTCATAGTGGTTTAATGTCAAACTGCATGGCAAGGTTTCTGTCACAGAAATGTGCACTAGCCAGAACACAGGACCTTCTTTCTGTATTCACTATCCTACTCCTGCCCCAGACAGATTTGCCCAATAAGCACAACGCTTATTGGGCAAATGTTTGCTTTAATTTTTTTAGGGTTTGTCATGTGGTTTGTGATGATACATTGTGGTTCACATGAATTTTCTCTAAGTGCTCCAGTTTACAAACTTATCAACTGACTCTGACCAGAGAAAACAAACTATAGGTGTGAATATGCCCTTAGTGTATTGCTTACATTTTTGTCCACAAAGTTGCATGCGCACATGCGCATATATAGAGACACACACACACACACACACACACACACACACACACACACACACACACACACACACACACACTCTTCTCTTCTCTTCTCTTCTCTTCTCTTCTCAGGAAATCTGCTGATGGACATGATAACATCAGGACCACAATCCTTCTGTGACAGATTGCAGACTAGGAACCAGCTCAAACAGGATTACAAATGAGAGGGTAGAAGAAATACAGAGAAGGGGGTGAGGTAAAAACAGAGAAAATCAGAGAGTGGGATGTAGAGAGAGGGAAAAAAAGTGAGACAGAGCCAAGGTAGAGACATTAACCTGGGGTTAGCTGAAAACAAACAATTCCCTGTTGTATTTGGCTTTTTGTACTATCCTGCTCTGTCTTGTGTTTGTAGATAGCCATTGCTCCTCATCTAACCTCAGTACTTTTGGCCATTGTATTATGGTAAACAAAAAGTTGGCCAACATGTCTATGTTGTGTGCATGTGGGGCACAATTATTATTAGCCATAATCCTGCACTGATAAATATGTAATCATCACATTTAAATATTAAGCTATAGCCAACATCAGTCCTCATAATTTAAAGTGATGATAAAATGATAGAAGCAATGTTATCAATATCCACAAACCACTTGACTATACAACATAGTCCCCCCCCCCCGTGTCAGTAGAGTGGGAGGCGACATTTCTCCGAACTGAACCTCTTCATCAGTGCATGTGGAGGCGTCAATTTTATCGTTGATTTATCTAGGTTTGCAGACGTGACTATCGGTGGGTACGTAGTACTTACATCACGTATATCCATGTTAGCAAAGAAATAGAAAGCCGGCGAAAACTTGCAGATTCATTCATTCATTCATTCATTCATTCATTCATTCATTCAAAATGCGCGGTAACTTGTGTGGCAATTTTGACGTAGGCTACATCACGTACGTAGCCTAACGTTATTGTCAGTAAGGCTGTGATAGGCTGTTGTAGTGTAGATTCCCATCAATCAAACAAAACCACACCATTGTTTCTATATAATGTCTTCGTGATAAAGAATGCATCATTAGTGTTTATTAACACAAATTAGCTACTATGATCAAATAAAATAAAGATAATTTACAAAAAAATGTTTGTTTGTTTTTAGAGATCTGGGCCTCCACTAGGGGGCACAGGCATTTAGGGAGGCGGGCCAGCCCCCATATGGCCCGCCCATAGCGACAGGTGTGGGTGTCTGTTTCTTTTGCTCATAAGAGACCATCAATTCTCTATATTGATTATATTACAAAGGCTCTGTTACACATGTAGATTCAAATGTTGCCTTACAGTATATGGAACCTAAAGTATATATGACCACACAGTTAGCATTTTTAGTATAATGTTTGGACAGAAAGTCATGGCTAAAAGTTTCCATTTCTGACTATATTTCCAAAACACACACCCTGTGGTCCAACTGATTGAGAAGCTTGGTATGACATTTTTATTTTAACCCATTTCTTTCACCCACACACTTTCTGCAGCCCTTAGCCTGTCTTTAAAAAGTGAGCAGGATACATTTGGGAAATTGTAATTTTGCAAAGACCTGCAAATTATCATTGGCTATGGAACAAACGGATTACTGTACTGTAAAAGAAAATTTTAATCTCCAACTCATTGGAATTCCTTCCCGAGTTTTTAAGTGCTAAGAATAGCACTTCACTTTCCAAAACGCTCCCCATGAGGATGGACGGAAAGTGCAATGCAACTGTGGAAAGTGGAAAGCATGTGGTAACTTGGGATTTGTTCAGCAGCTGCTTATCTTTTTCACTGACTTCCATCTCTTCCCACCACATTCCCCTTTTCACACAGGAACACTCTAATGCTTTGTTGTGATTCCCTGAGTTCAATTTAATAACAACTTCCATAAGTGTAATGCTTACTTAGGTGTAGCTTAGCTTGCTATTACCTCTATGACAACTCCCCATTATTTTGTTTTCATAAGATACATAAAGCAGAAAGACTCCTGACATCAAGTACTTCTGGCTTCTATACTGACATATGTATCTGAGATAGAATTACATGAGCATCCCACTGGAGGCGGTTTTATCCACCTGAGAAATATAGGCGTGATATTAAACTGTCCCTTTTGGTATATCAACACCAACAGGTCTGTAGTTTGCTAGATGCCTGACTTTGTTCATTAACCACTTGTTTACTTGGCTGTCTGCTCTGTGGGGTCCAGTATACATAGGATAATTGACAAGGGTGGTGGTGGGTGAGACTCATCTCTACTCTGTGCAGGCAAGAAAACCAAAACAGACAAATTTAAGACAACTCGTGTCTTAAATTTAAGTTTAAGTTAATGTTTATTCTTACTCTTTATTCCAAATTTGTATCCCCTTTATATTTTTACTTTTATCTCTCAGATGAGTGTTGAGTGTTTATTCCTCAAGCAGAGAAACCTGTAGCAGAATAAGAGTGGAAGCTACAGTCCTCCATCACAGGATGTGTCCTGGCACAGTGATGCGGTATTGGTCATTCACAGTTTGTCCACGTCAGAATCAGTGGAGTAAGTAGTTGTGGTTATGTACGTAATTGTCAGTAAAATCTACGCCATTCTTGACGTTTGTCACATTTTTTGATGTTTGTGAGAAACACAGTCAGGTTTACTAAAGTTGTTTGTCACTGTGTGCTGTTGACACACAGACACAGTTGGCACTATGGACAGTCTAAATTTGCAAATGTAATGAATGCAGTACCCTGCTGGGTGGTGTGTGATTTCTAATAGGTTTTTAATCTGTTGTAGAAGGTAGTTGCGGTGTGAAATTATGTTTTTGTGTCATTTATTTTTAGAGGATCTAACCAATCTTACTTGGTCTCCTTACTATTTTTTCTAATCCCAAACCGCTGCTATACTGAACACTGTGTTCACTGAGTTTCAGGGTTAATTTAACTGGGCCATGTCAGCCCCCTGTAATTTAAATGGTCCAGAGCTGCCACTGATTATCGCTGGTGTAAAAACATTTACAAAGACCCACCAAATGTAAACTACAGTACACCAACTCTAAATAAAGAGGGAATTATTGGAATTATTGTTTGGCAAATACACATGCACATTCACATCTCTGCACACATATGACAAACAAACACCTGTGTGTGTGTGTGTGTATGCTCCTGGGCACAAACATTGAATGTAAATATACATGCATAAACAAATAGACCCTTATGCCATAACCACATTTACCATTAGAGATAAAATTCCAACCTTAATATAAAATATTACATATATTACATTACATATATATTCACAAAACTGGAAGAAGATGCTGCATTATATTTTCAAATATGTTTCCTGTCTGCACTTTGTTGTCCAAGTCCAGTTGGATCTGGTTCTCATTTGATTCATTTTCATTTCTATGTCAAGGCAAAGCAGATAACTGCAGAATTGTTCCTGTTGATACTGATGTTTTAGAGATAAGCATGCATGTGAACTGAAATTTGGGGCCAGCATAACTCAATCTCACTGATCAGTTCCTGTTTTTATTTCATTTCTTTAATGATTGAATGAACACAAATGTCCTCAGTCAATAGTAAACATTTGTGCAGATACATCCAATATGTCGTGCTTACAACTGCAGACCTTATGTAGAGCCTCAGAACACTTGTCCTCACTGTGAAGATTTGGAGAAGCCTATTGTAAATTCTCAAATTAACTTGTTCAATTTATGAAGTTTACTGATATAGCCAGTTGATTCATTACATGTAATTATGACCTGGAATCTGTCTTATAACAGTGATGGATTATAGTCTATAGCATTAAAGGAAAATGTATTTAAATCAATGATATCGCAGTGAGAAATTTCATTCAATATAGCATTTTTTCTGTCTGTGTGAGCAGACCAATATTTGAAAATGTAACTCAGTTCAAGTGATTTTCCACCTTATGTTCTAAACACAATGTTTAGTGGGAATTTGTAGACCTGAGTTGTGTGTATTTTTAAAAGCTGATTAAACTAATCAACTAAAAGTACCCAAACCAATTTTAAAATAAATCCTGTTCCTCGTGTGACTCGAATTTGACTCAAAAGTGACACAGTTTGCCTTCTTCTTGTAAGGATTGCAAAAAATATTTGTATTAATTCTGAGAAGACCCAAATCATGGACATTATTTTATTGTCTTTGACTTGGCATGTGATTGGCACACAGAGGGTCGAGCATCGATTATACAACCCCTGCTGCATTTTTCTCTGTATTGTTTTACCATAAGGTAATACACATGTTTAGTGTTTCTTAGAGCTCACTTAAACTTTAGTTGTTAAATTCATTCCCTGAGGTAAGAAATACTTACAAGCTGTTCTCAGAAGCTGTGGCCATGTGCAAATATATCTTGTGTCGGGATCAGAATTTGGCATCATTAGATTCATGTCTGCCTTCATTTGGGATACAGGAAACCAGCACTACCTTTTATGGGAAACCCTTGGACAAATAGTAACTGACTGAAACTGCAATTGTGGTAGAAAGGGTATCATGGTTTTCTCAGTTCTCCCATTCTTGTGAAGACTCTGGACTTAGTCCAGGTTCTTCATGGTCTTCACAGTTGTAGGGGTGGCCCAAGATATAAACAGGACATACATCATCCAGAATGTTCCCATGGGAGGAGACGGGTTTCCTGCCTCTGAGGAATGCTGGCCATCATGCCCACAACTCCTCTGTGGTTCCTGAATGTTAACCATGTGGTTGCAAACTGCCAAGCCTGCAGAGAGTGGGCTACGAGTTTGTGAAGAAAAAAACAGAAGCACAATTGAAGAAATGTAGTCATTTAGTTTGGCATTCAGGATCTGAAAAACACGTGGTAAGATATTCCATCTATCAAAAGAGAAAAACAGCCACATGTTAGAGTCCTGGCACATATTTTTATTCAACCACACATACTGCAAGTTTGTTGTCACAATTAAACATCATCATGGAAAAGCTCATCGCTCACAGAGTTCTCCCTATTTCCAAGAAAAACACCAAGAAGATTTTCTGTAGGATTGGGAGGCACTCATGTCTAATGTTCTCTTTTAATCCCACCCATCTTTAAATTTGAACTTCACAGTAACCCTTACATTTTATCACACTACAATGAATCAGCAGATATACATCTGTGAAGTTACTTAAAGCTGTATACACAGATGTGTGAACAATGTAGAGCCCTATATTATTACAGTGCTGTACACACAGTAGTGTAGTAGGGACACAGACAGTTGACACGAACAATGAATCCTTATTAGATTTTAAATCAGACTCACTGTTGCATCTCACTCATAACCTTTACTCAACAAAAATTAAACAAAGCAATACACAAGTTTCTGTAACTTTAGTAGCGTTTCTTCTACAGCAACTTCACTGTTGTCCATTTGTCAGGGTTCTCTCCGTGAAGTGTTCCTGCCAACCACACAAGGATTTTGCTGCTCGGTCCCATGGATTATTCCCTGACAATTGGATTATGAGTATAGAACAAGTCCTCAGTCTAAGGCGGCCCATTAAAAAATGGCTCTCCTTTTCCCCAATCACATTAGTGCTGCACAGAGCTGCCAATTAAGAAGCAGTCTATGGTGGTCCAGCTTGACTTTTATTGGCTAAACAAATTTGATGAAAGTTTGTGGTTTTGACCTTTTTGCTACATTAAGGTACAACTGGAGGCATTGAGAAGCAGGGCAGAGATGAGATGAGATGGAGAAGGCAAACAATTCAAGAACTGCTTCAGCACAACAGATCAAGGCAGAAAGAGTATGAGTGGTTATCGGCAATGGATGTTCATTATCAAATTAGGTGGTTTTAAAGGAGAAAGCTTGGCCTTCTTACCTGGTAAAATTATCTTATTTCCAGTCGACAAATACCATCTCATCTTAATAAACTGTCCTGATCACTTGATATCTTTTGCATGCTGGAGACACAATGTTGTGTTTTTTCCATTTTAATATTTTGTAAACTCTTGCTTGCTCAGTTGCATGGAAACTTGAAGTTCATAATCATATTAATCAAGAATGTTTTGTTGTTTATTTAATAGGTGACAAAAGAAAACAGAAAAATTAAAATATTTAATCTTGAACGTGAACATCGCACATAGCACCACATCATGTTACAAAAGACTTTAACTTAATAATCTCACACAATTCATGATCAGAGGTGAGATGGACTTAAGTTACTTTTTAAACGTACTATATCTGAGTCTGTTACTATGTCCCTGTGAGGCATTTTTTGGAACATTCTTGTAGTTATACATATTATGTAGCTTGCTTTTATGGTGAGTTTTTTTGTGTTTTCTGATAACATAACCGAAATTAAATAAATTGTTGTGGACTTTCTGCAGCTTTTATCTTCTTAGATGTTGGTCACCACAATAATACTTTTTCCTCCCTTTTTGCAACTTATTTCTTACTCCACATCACCAATAATGAATTGACTAGGGAGAATTCATTTTAAGGCCTTGAGTGTCATTTATAAATGACATATTGACTTGAAAAGATTCTGGGAAATTTTTGTGTGCTCAAACATTTTCTGTTGTCTCAGGTAATACATAGATCCTGTTACTCAAAACCCTGGACTGTTTCGCTCCACTGTGGAATTGTTATCCAGAAGATCTTAGATTAGTTGCTATGCTGTCTGCTTTAATTACTTTAGTGCAAGTAATGTGTACATTTTTTTTCTTTTACTCTTTGTATAATAACTGTGATTGTATTAATACCTTATTCTATGTGTTGAGTAGAATCAAGGTTATTTTAAACCACTTTGTGTCTCAACTCTAACAGAGGTCATGTCCACAAATAACTTGAAATGCTGTGAGTTTATAAGATTAAAAGGCTCCTGTTCAATATACTGCATGTGCCAACAAAACCTCTTTGGCAGAAAGTATTTTTATTTTCATTTTTAGTGTGTCCTAGTTGCTTCTACTCATGATAGGAAGTGAACTTTCTGGTTATATTTCTTTCTCCATCAGTGTTATTGAAACTCAAAACTGCTTTTAATTCTAAAAAGGCAATACCAATATTCACTGCTTTTTTGCTGTTCAGATTGTTGTTTATCCACTTTATTTCTACACATTCCTTGTTTTTTCTAGTTTTGTACTAGCAAGACATAACATTACGACAAAGTTATATTGTATTTGAAATGTATTGTAAAGACTTGCAGCTTGAAAATGGAAAAAGAAAGATATTGGATGGTGGTGATACAGTTCTGACATGGGGAATATAAAGTAATGTATTGAATTTCTGGTAAAACATTTAGCTTTTTTTTAAGTTTGAAAGCACATTACTATCTACGGTTAATGGAAAAGTAATAAAAATGTTTTAATTTTGATGCAAGTGCAAAAACAATGTCCATTTGGCACACAGCTAAATTACTGGAAAATGTACCACTTTCACCAGCTAAACTGTAACAACCTAACCAGAATCAGTGCTTAAAACACTATATAATGTTAGCTTATTGGACACAATTTCTTCAAGAGTAACACAGAAACCTTGCATGGGTGCAGCAGAGGATGGTGAACAATAGTAGTTTAGCCAGAAACGGCACAAAGAATGGACACTGAAGGCCCCTGTGCCAGTGCTGCAGCAGGTTAACAAAGGGAGAGACCATGGAAAGGCAAAGTCAGCCATTATGTGAAGCCCTCAGTCAGCAGAAAAACAGAGTTGGTCAAGTTTCTGATGCCAGAGAAAAGCAGGGGGTACATTACCCACTACAGAACATCAAAATGTAAAAAAAAAATGGTTTGAAAGTGACTTCATCAAAACAAAAATACCAACCCGTCAAATAAGAACTAAAAGTTAACTGCATATTAGTTGATGCCCATTACAAGTTAACAACATATTACTAAGGAAACAGAATATTGAGTGGGAATTCTTTCCTTTTTATATATTGGTATTTTCTATCACCAGTTGAACTGTCAGCAGTTACATTTGAAGTCGGGCAAATTTACGCACCACGTTTTGACAAGGAAGAAGAATGTACAATATTAAATTGGATACGTCTGGCCCTGTTGCAGAGATTTCGATCCTTTTTTGTAACTATCATTAAGCTGAAAATTTTATAGGAGTGATGTACAATGAATTATTTGCTGTGTGTATGATTGGTGGAAAAAAACTTACAATGACATCAGTTAAGGTGATCACAAGAAAACCTTCAAGTTTGTGTGTAGAAGAAATTCTTTATTATAGTGTGAATACTTGGGATTTCTTCATAGATAGTTGTCACTCACGTTGAACAGGACATTGGTATTGTACACAGTATTTTTGTAAACATAGTCCAGGAAAGCCAGGGTGTATTTGTTCACATTCGTATGTGACAAAGTAATTCTAGCGTTACACTGAAGAATATTTTTTTCTCAGTGGTTCATCTTAGCTATACATCAAACACAATGTTATGACTGAGGACAGTTACGTTTAAAATACTTTACATTCACGTTTTGTTATAAACAATTTGATAAATACAAGATTAGATATAACAAAAGAATATATTTATATATTTTTTATATCTTATATATTCCACATATATTTGATTTTTTTTCTTTGTGGCTTTATTCCTTTCAATAAGGGTGTTCTGTTATGATTTGAGGTTAAAATTCAACTTCAACTTCATTCAAATAAATTATAAAAAGCAAACAGAAGACGATCATGAAAAACATTCTGAATGGAGAATATTGGCACTTCTATGGTGATGAAAAAGAGGAACATCAGAACATATGTTGATGAAAGTATGAGTTGTTGTCATGCACTTAACATAATAGTTAATATACAGTGCTGTGAAAGAAGTGAAAGAGGCATTTTACAGTCATCACTTCATTGTGATGTACTACTCTGTACTCTTAACAGCAATACTGTATGGCTGGCAAAAAAATCTGACCACACGCGCGCACACACACTCACACACAGAGCAAAAACTACAGATGTTCCCTCGAAGCACTGAACAGACAAACATTTGGAAATTAAAGTCACATGACAATGATACAAAACTGTAACAGTTACGCCATTTGTTTTGCTGAATTTTCGCCCTGCATCTTAAGTGAGCAGCCAGGCACTGACCGGGTTCAGCCTTAGACTTCCTTTTGAGATTAGGGTCTGGTTGGGAGTCTGGCCTTCCAAAGCACAACAGTTGAATGAAGCCTGCCTCAGTATTTTTAAAGCTTTGAAATGATGTGCGCATTATTCCCTTTTCTGTGACACAGTGTGACTTAAAAGCATGATATCAGGCCTGTTTTCTCTTTGCTAAGGAGCTTGAACTTGATGCTCTGTTGACCTCCAGCTCTTTGACATTAATATCAAAGAACTAGGTCAAAACTGAGCTGAGCCATCCACAAACTGTGGTTTGATTTTGGGGGTTCCTGAGTCAACACAGTTTATTGTATTTCTTCCTGTACGGAGTGTAAGAAATATGGAGTGTCTTGCTTGATAAGGCACTGACACAAATAAACCACTCAGCCAACAGAGTGACAATAGGTGACAATAACAACAACAACATAATAAATAATCACAGGCCAAAAAGAAGGATAAAAATTGAATTATTTTGGTCTCTTGTGTAGTAATACACAGAGACATGGAATTGTTTTGGTTTTTATTTTACTTTCTATCCCTTCTAGGAGATAATAGTCACATCACAAGCTATAGAAATTAAATGGTATAATAATTAAAATAGTATATAAAACTAAAACTATAATAACATCCATGGGCCAATGACAATAGATTTTACCCATGGGGTGTCCCTCCCTTATGAGCCAAAGCTGTAGAATGGTTTCAGAATAATCAGCATAAGAGGCATAACGCTGAAATCAAAGTGCTTGAAACTGCTGTTGACAACAAAGGCCTTTGGTTGGAAAATGCACTGGGGAGGAGGGGTGCTGAGAGAGGCTGGAGCCTGTTGCTCTCCTTGTGTGTCCGACCACTGGTGGTACACAGGACCTCCAAATACCAGATGTGAGGATGGATGAGGGAATTCTGGATATTGGGTACTGTCATCAGATGGCCAACCAATGCCTCAGCTGGAACACAAAAGAAAGTCTTGCGTCTGTTTTGAGACTTTAAGTCAAATGTATTTAATACATTTACCTGCCTCACCTTTTGTTGCTTTACCTTCTTACTCATGTTTTTCTCCTTGTTAAAAAATTAATTTAGAGACAGTTGTATACTCATCTGTTGTTTTCATAAGTCACTTTTTAAAAAGCATATACTCAAACATATTATCCATGTGTTTTTGCCTCCTCCTCTGATTGTTCATTTTAACAGTAGTCATTGATATTACACAAATCAATTCCCAAATTCCATGTCTTCAAATTTATATTAATTGTTGCTTTCTAGCCAGTTTAAGTTAAAACTGTTGGAAATGAACAAGAATGTTCCCTTACTTTAAATTGCCGGACATTTCCTTCAGCCACCAAATGATGTTCATGTTCTGGAGTGATGCAATAGGCTATCCTCTGCAAAACAAGCAGTTACACACATTATTTTCCCAACATGTGTATCATTTTGTAGGCATACATAATCCACACTGCCCCTTTTAATAAATCTCATGTTCACCTTGTGGTCAAAGGTTTTATAACACCTCCAATTTTCCAGTTCTTATTGAATTTTGCTTAGATTATCTCAGTGTAGGAATTGTATCAATGTTTCAAAGTTTCATTTACTTCCATTACCACTGAAAATTTAATTATGTGACTGCTGAAAAAGGCTGTTGCATGAAATTTCCTTTTTCAATTTTTGTTGACCTAAACTATTTACTGGGCTTGAGCTGCTTAAGTTACAACAAGAACTAGAAAAAATGTCTAAAACAATTCACTGGTAGTGTATCTTCTTAAAATCATTCCTTACTTTATATTCAAATTCTTGACTTATAAAATGATTTTTTACACTTGAATTTTCTTTGGCAAGTTAATGAGTTCACATACTCCTTGAGAAGTGAGAGAGTGCAATCAGATCTAACATCAGGCATTAGCAAAACAGTCATTATGGACTTTATCTCTGATTAGTGATGCCAGTGTTGTTAAGAACCTGTGAGGAATTGTTATCAAGAACCTCAGAGATGTTTATTTTGGTTATCATGAAGGGGATGATGCTAAAACTTTTTAGGAAGGACCATCCGTCCTGAAGACCTGAGGGGAATGTTCAACCCTGAGTACCACTGGGAAATGCCAAAGGGATGTGGGAATTGTTACAGTAGAGTGAACCTGACACTCGTTGACTGCTGAGGGATGAAAATAACTCTCCGGTGCTTAGATGATTACGATCATAAACTCACAGTGCTTTGAAGTGATCATTTCATCTAAAGTGTTCTCACAGTGCCAGTTTTATCACGATAAGAGAGGAAAGTTTACTTCTAAATTAGATAGTTGTTTTCAAGTTTTTCTTGAAAAAAGAACATTCTCTGAGCCCTCTAGTCACAATGGTAATGTTTACCACTGATTACATTTTGCTACAGTTATGTGAAGGCCATTTACATCAGTGACAGTGACATCATATTTTATTTGTACAATGTGCTTGTGCCAACTGTAATCATTGATAACATAATTCCCTCCTCTTCAGTGATCACCTTGACAGAAATTTAGGTCAGTGAGTACTGAAATATGTACTAAGCTCTTAGAAAGCAGGACCCAATTAATTTCTTCAAGTGTTGTGACAAATATGTTTCAATACTGACCTCTTTGAATGTCCCTGGGATGCTGAAGAATTTATACAAAGCGTAGAAGGGGACAAAAAGCATGGAGGACATGGCCACACCCCAGCCGACTACGTTGGACCAGTTTGGGAAGGTGTATTCATCATACTTGAGGCCAGACGATGTCAGAGTACTGGCTATTACCACAAACTGTGAAAGCAAGAGGGAAGGAAGGCAAAAAAAACCCCACAGACACATTAGTAAAGTGTTACATCTGTTTCGATGATTGTTGTTTGTATTGGTCAAAGAAAGAAAGAAAAGAAGAGAGAAAGAAGAAGAAAGGGAAGCTGAGGGAACATGACAAAAAGAGCAAAACAGACATTATGAAACCCAGGTCAAGGACTGAAACATCTTTATCAGAGCAGACAGCCCTTATTAAAGTCTGTAATTTCTTTAAAAGTTTTAATTCATGAAACTAAATTAAGTCGGGCATCTGTGTATGTACACTCATGTAACTGTTCTCTCTGTCTCTAACCTGATTCACCTGTTTTAAACTAAATTCATGACTGCCCTACCTGCTTTCTGTCCCTGGAAAAACGTCATTTTCAGTTATGTGTCACAAAGAGGTCAGTAAATCCCTCTTTTTTGTGACTACCAAAGGCCATAGCAGTCAATGTCCATGTAAAATGTCAGCCTTGAGAAGGCCAAAGTTTTTTGGTTGGTACAATAGATCACCGAGTGATTGTTAGACAAGTTGGTATATACTTATTCCTGTGGAGCTCAGAGGTAACCGTCTCTAAATTGATTCAAACCACTTTGGTCTAGTCGGGTGTGTGAAGCAGCAGGACTTGTTAGGGTCACAAGATTGAACTTCACATCGTCCTACCTGCTGACAGTCACAATGTCAAGCACAAAGCACTGCTACATGTGCACATGGACACTGAGGACATTTGTAAACAAGGTGTTTTCATTCATATAAATGGACGTCCATCAATGTCTGGTATGAGAAAAAGACTAGATGAGGTGGATTACAATTGGCAGAGAGGACATGTAGTTGTTGCACTTCATTAAGTTGGCAAATGTTGTTCAGGATGTGTACTCTTTTAGAATACAAAAGCTTGTAATGAGGCAGTGCCTTGTACCACCCATCAAAATATATCTCTCAACAATGGAAATTTACTTCGCATTTTTCCCTTTTTCTCACAATATGGAACAACCAATTCTCCTTATCACTGCAAATTTCCACTGTTGTCCAGGGGAGGGTGTTGACAGCCATTTGTATTAAAGGAGGCACATAGCACACTAGAGATGGGAATTACGACTCGATGCAGAGCCGGATCTTAAGGCTGTGTTCCTTTCCTCGTCGTTCTTTTTTTTTTTTTTTTTGGCTGGAGGCTAGCACTATAAACGCAATTGTTTCTCCATGACTGACTGAGTGATGAAGTTACACCATTGCTGTGTGGTGAAGCAGCTGTAAAGATGTTTGTGGCCCCTGCTTCAAGTGATATTTTTGTTTTGCAAATATTGCATCATGGTTCATCGTTGCTTTCATTGCTGAAGTGCATTGAAATGCTGCTGCATTTTGGAGGGTTTTTTTTCATTTATCCTCCCATGGAGGACAAACCAGAAGCACAACGGCTGATTGAATATGGACCACTCTGGTACGGACTGAATTAATTTTCCTTCATGCCACCCAAACAATGACATTGATTTACTGTAGCTATTGATTCTGATATGGGTGAAATTCAAGTTCTATTTGTGTGAAATCTTGGCGCAGAGTGTCAGTGATGCAGAACCTATACATCTACTGCATGCTGGAATCAATGATAACGTCAAACAGCTTGCAGGCATTTGTGAATGACAGTTACTGGAATTTTCCTGATCCATTACATAATATTATTCCCGTCCAGGAAACACATCCTACTGTGAACATAGTTACTTCAGTGTCATTGATTCATTCTTCTCACCAGGAGAAAAAGAGGGCTGACAAATTTCCAGCACAGCCTCCAATAGATTCCTGGCTTAAAGCCCATCATTCGCTCAATATCTTCGCTGAAGCGATCCACACCTGGAGAGAGCAGGACAGGTTACACGGCAAAGGTTACTGTAGGGAGGAACATTTAACATGTTCAGCATTCAACCAGCGTAGGCTGCAGCAATGTCTTTGTGCCAAGAATGCAGTCTCACTGGACAGCAGGAGGGAATGCAACACATGATGGTCCACACCCTCATAGTCCACTGGTATTTTTTTCCTGACCTGAGCTGACATAACGTTATGCATCATGAGTCCTATTTTCTTCATTATCCAATCAAGACTGAACATTCCATTATCCATATTTGTTTATTTCTTTGCTCTGGTTGCACAGTTTGCCTACCATGGGATGTTTTGCACTCTTGGACCTGGTACGTTCTAGATTTCTTCCATTTTTTTCCTGTAGTTTCCCCTTCCCTTTTATGTGGGTCCAAAAATAATTGCGAGATAGGGGAAACGTGATATTTCAGATATAGTAGATCATCCATGTGTTCCAGTAGGTAGTCTTATGACATATTCTTTATTTATTTTGTATTTTTGCAATATTTTGTTTTGTAGTTGATCTTGCTCAGTATGTTCATCGCAGTTTGTTCCAGTATCCCATGTCCATAATCGTGTTTCTGATCTTTCATGATCTGTTCATCATTTTTGCCTTGCTGACCATAAAAACACGGGGGGGGGCTAAACCTTCTGTCTCACTTTTTTAACCATGTTTTTTGCTGGTATGTTGCAGTTTTAGCTTGCTAATTTCCCTATTGTGTTGTAATGTCATTTGAAAAAGATGGTGTTCATGTCATGTCATGTCCCATTCATAATATAAATGTAGTAATTCTATACAAATAATATATTTGCAAAGTACTGAATTCCTTACCATAAAACCATGACACTCCAATGGCCTCGATCAGCACACCAAAGAGTATAGAAGTCCCTGCTGCATACTTATCTAACAAAGTCAGCACGTAGATTCCACCCTTCAGAGAGGGAAAAGAAACACAGATAATTAGTGTCTGTGTATGTGTGATAGATACAGTAAATCTTCACCCTTAAAAATAAGTGGACCCCTTTGTCCACACTCCCTCAGACTTAGTATATGCTTGTTTTGCAACTTTAAGTCCCCCTTTGAAGACATGACTGAGCAAAGACAAGCCTCACATGACGCGGAGGAGGCTCTTGTGTGCATTTGAGCTTTGATTTGTATCCTGAGTAGTACAATCTGTATCTTGTGCCAGGGAACTAACATGGGAAAGGAATCATTCACTTTCTCAGTAATTTTATTGATTTGATTTAATGGAAGAAACCATGTGAATCACTAACATAATATCTTTCTGTCTGCAACTGTCTGTATTTCTGTGATCAGTAAGCATTTCTCCTTAGTGCTGATACCATGTGAATGAATGGTGACTGCTAAAAAGAATGATCATTTGCTCCCTGGACACAGCTTTAATAAAGTTCTAATTTGTTTGTGTGAGCATTGATCATTTCTCTGAAAGGGTTCTTTGACATATTTTTCTGACAACATAACATCATGAGACTTAAGCAGTCGAGGCAGGCAATAGTGACATGTAATTTAAATCTAATTTATCGTTATTTTGACACTGCAGACTGTCCCAAATTGAATTTATTACTCAATCGATATATCTTGAAACAGTATTTATTATCTCAAAGAGACACATTTGTACTGGTTCTGTGCATAGTTTTTGTGTTCGTACAGCGAGAGTGCAAAGCTTGATTTTTCTAACGAGAGCAGAGTGAAACAGAAAGTGAAACGTCACATCAGCAAGCACCATGTCAACAATGGGACTTTGTCATGCACTACATTTATGTATTCAGTGGAGATTTTAGACACGATGACACTCAATACTGACATTAGTAACGCAGAGCAGGGCAACCAGGAAGGTTCCAAAAGCTGTGGCGAAGGTGAAGACTTTCCTGTTTCTCTTGAGGATCTTAAAGTCATCTGTCAGGCCTGTGAGGACAGCCTCCATGCCACCCATCTAATGGACACACACAGAGAGATATCATACTCACAAATACCTTTTAGTCCTTGATTCACTTTGATCGGGAAATCTGAACGACAAAAACGTTTGTGACGGTCCTACTTCAGCATAACATTAAAGTACTGGCATAAAAATTAACACAATACAATAAAGTACACATATGTAGCGCAATACTAACATGGATTTATCTGATCCATTTGATAAATGATTTGATTACTCTGGGAAATTTGCTGGCAGATAGGAGGTGGTTTAAATGCTTCTTGCTTATTTAGCATCTGAGTGAGTCATCGCGAGGATGTTTGGCTAAATAATTACTGCTGACATTTGAAATCTCCAAGAAGGAAGTTTTTGTTGCCACAGACTCTTAACAGTCACTTTAATGCTGACCACAATGACCCATGCTCACTTTGCTCTTATTAAATAAATTCTAAAAATTGTCCACACCAAGACGTGAGTCATGCAGAACCAAATTGGTTTGCAGTTTTACACTCCACAGGTGCTGGACAAGAGTGTCCTCTATCATCTTCTTTATTATTTGGCAAGCACCCAGCTATATAAAAGGTACTGTTACTATTGTGTAATTTGAATAAAGTATGTCCTATTATTATTATTATTATTATTATTATTATTATATTGTCCAATTTATTAAATTATAAAGTGAGCCTTTATCTTTATTTGCATTAATAGTACTTATTTTTTACTATATATTGATTTGAGTGAAAGACAGGAAAAACCATGCCTTGTTTAAAATGAAGAACTCTGTCTTCAAAGACCTCTTAAGGTGTGTAGCTTTGTACAGGCTGAAGCATCTAACTCTCATATGTGTCATTTTATTCATGTGGTACATGCACAATTTCAAAATGTTTACCCATTTGTGTTTAATTTGTGTAAGGAAGGTCTCTGTCCATCCCATCCTGCTAAACAGATTCCAACTTGTGGTTATAAGGATGTGGTCTATGCCATAGAGCAGTCTTTAGTGGTTTTTGGGACTCACCGAGCTGTCAATACCCAGAGTCAGCAACATGATGAAGAACACAATAGCCCAGAATGTTGAACCAGGTAGTGTGGAAATTGCCTCAGGGTAGATGATGAACACCAATCCTGCCCCTATGTACATGTACAGAACCAGGCATACACACACATACTAGGGCTTTCCCAAACAGCATATGCTTACAAAGTGGAAATTTGCATGCCCAAATATTTTTTATCCCTGTTTAATGACATAGCAAGTTTTATAGAAGCAAATATGCTTACCCTCTGTTGCCACATCTTCTATTCTCACCCCATGTTTGTAAGCCATGTATCCAAGCACAGAGAAGATGGCAAACCCTGAGAAGAAACTGGTGATGCAGTTCACAGTGCTGGTCAAGAGAGCATCCCTTTAGAAAGAAGACACAAGAAAACAAAGCAAGACATTTAGAAGAAAGCAGTGTTGTTACAATGTGTACATTTTCCATTTGTAGAATCCTCAACTTTCCAACCTTGAGGTTGAGTATTAGCTGGTTTCTACATTTGTGTTTTCATTTGTAACTTGGCTTAAGCTTCACTCAGTTTGATTTCAGTATCAGTCTTTTGACCAGAACATGACGCTATGTGTCTTACTAACACTGACCACTGCTAAAAACAGGTGCCGCTTAAAGTAATGTAAGTGTGATTGTTAAAGCCCATTTCACATTTACTGGGTCACATAAGCAAAGTCAAAGTTGGGCCATGTGTTACCTGATATCTTCTAAGTTTTCTGGGATAGCCATGTAAGTGCGCTGCTTTTGTTCTCAGCTTGAGGTTGTTGGTTGGATCTGTAATTAGTGTGCTGTCCCCCCCCAGCTGTGGTTGTCTGACAGAATGAACAAGCTCAACTTGATGTTGCCCACCTCCTGGGCAGAGGAGGCAGAAACCTCAAACAAGTGGAACAAGTGAAAATTGCCCAGTTCAAGTTTTGCATAAGGCTCTGGAAATGTTTCAACAGATTAGCTTTCAATGGTGTTTCAAGGTTTTATGACCCTTTTAAATCATGGTTTTAATTTTTCTTAACAAAAAATCCCATAAGAAAACAAACACAGAATATGTTCTGATGTCTTATATTGTGAGTGTGTTAATAATAATTTCTTTGAATTTCACCTTAGGGAGAATAAAAAAAAAATAGAAATTTGAGAAATGGTAGTTTTATTTTGTGTTTAAGGAAAATAATATAAGAACCATTTAGGTTACTGCAGCTGCAAAATCATTTTACCATCAACTTTTGTAGAGATTTTATGCTACTATAGCAAGATATGTTTGGCTACTTTTTACAGCCACAGCAAGGTAAACTGCCATTTTGCAAACAGTATCTACCACTGACAACACCACTGTTATCTATTCATGTGAAAAAATGATTAGCCAACCTCATGCTTGCTTTTTCTGAGGAAGAGCAGCACTATGACACAGCAGTCAACACACAGCCTTTGGCTATAATCTAGCATCCCTTCCTGGCCTGTATTTTGTCTTTCCTGTTAACACCAGGCCATTGGGGTCAGTTAGACAGATTAGCATCACCTCTTCTGCTTCGTGATCCAGTTACACATTGGAAACAGTCGACTAATTAAAAACAGCAGGATATTATGTAGCTGTTGGCTGGATGTGCACCATCAAAAATCACAAGTACTGTACAAACTCTTACCTGTAGCAGTTGTTGTCAAATTTGTTGTAACTGGCAAATGCAATGAGCACACCAAATCCTGCTCCTAGTGAGTAGAATATCTGGGTGGCAGCATCAATCCACACCTAAGGCAAATATAAATGAGAAATAAGAAATCTTTTGAAGTTCTTAAAAAAAGGATTCCCAGTTAATCATTATTCAATTATATTACTGTATGACATTTAATAGTGTGGCCTCTGCAAAACATGTTTGCACAACCTGCACATGTACATCAGCTCAGTTAATGGAAGATCATATCTTAAGTACGAGTGTAAAGAGCACATTCATTCATATACAGTGCATACCTTCAGTATGGGAGGCACCAATGGGAATCTACCCTTTAACCCTCAGAGCTTGAGATACTCCACCCAATGAATTACGGTAACTCAGAAAGAGGGCTCTCTAAATCCACCCTCATTTACTCTGCTCCTAAATGTTACTTGTAGAGTGTAACATAAGTGGATAGATTTGAAAAGTGCCTGAGGTTTACACAAATAATACAAAAATCTGTCCAGCATTGAAACCCAGGATTTCTGGGATTTTTCCCATGATCCCATGTCAACCCATTCAAAATCACTCAGTCATAGACAGGTTGTGGGTAAGAAGCATCATCTCGAACCTCAAGATTGTTTAGCCGCTTGAAATCAATGTGGAGGTAGGCTCTGATGCCATCCATGGACCCTGGCAGAGTTATGCCTCGGATCAGCAACACAAAAAGGACCACGTAGGGCATAGTAGCTGTAATGTACACCACCTGAATACACACACACATACACACACACAGAACAAACAGGTGAAAGGTGAAAAAAATGTTGTCTGCTTTCATTGATTTATCCGATACGCTTCACAAGTACAGCATGGATGCAAAATATGTAGTATGACAATTTAAATACTGTGATTTCACATTAGGAATCATATAATGTTTGCTTGAATCTAAGTTGGTTGAAAGTAGATACAGTATACTGAATGTAAGACTGAATGGGTGAGTTGTCTCCAGTCCTCACTGCCTGTTTTACCAATGTCTGCAAATGTCTCTGTAAGAGGAGCTACAACTTGTACAGATATTATAGTTGCTGTTAAGTAATTCAGGTTCTGTTTTTTTACATCAGAAGAAAAAAATGTGAGAAACCAGCAGTTATTGTTGTTTCAAGATTGAGGCCTGTACCTTGCCGGAGGACTTGACACCTTTCCACAGACTGAAGTAGAGAATGAAGACCACCACAATCAGACACAGGCTCAGCTCCCAGCGAGGCAGGCCCAGGTCGTGGATACCATTACTCTCATGGAGATGCAGCACACCCCGTCTGCATGAGGACAGACAAAATGGGAAGATAGTTTCATTATATTGAGAAGAACTTCTTTAAGTTTGATATACTGTATAGTCACTTTTTCAGCTGTCAACAGTATTTACGATATCCCTCTGGGAGAAATCTGACAATATAATAGCAGTGTATTGTTGTATTTTGTAAGTATTCCCAAGCACAACAGCTGTAAATATTACAAGACAGACATAATGTGATGTCATTTTTATAAGGTTTGGGATGTTATATGTTATATATTTTTGGCCACACTTAAACATTTAAATGCTTTTTGTCAATCAAGCCCACACAAAACAGCCCACACTGTAGTGCCTGCAGACATGATGAGAAATGAAGTATGGTAAAGAGATTCTCAGGACATGCATTATGTCCTGTCACTTCAGTTTATCACTTACAACAAATGCATTTAAATTAAATATATTTAAAAATAAAGGTATCCAGGTAAGAGCTCAGTGTCACTTCATGAAACAGCCATCTGTTGTCTGGCTTTTAAAGTGAATTAACACCGTTTCCTTTTCTCTCACACCACTATGCACAGATGCTTTGAATCTGTCAATAATGACCTCAGGTTTTGTTTTGCTATTATCAGCTGTACTCAAGCCAAGCACTTACTGTCAGATCAAGGTTGGTGTTCAAAGGTTGAAGCGCTTTATGATGACAGAATGAAACAAGGGGAGACAAATCATGCCTCTTCCTTTCCTAGCTAAATATTCCAGCTGCAAGCTCATTCTTTACATCTGCTCTGAGTAGTGGAAAGGAAGCACTGAGATTCAGTTTACAATAGTAGAGCAGGGGCAAAGTTCATACCTTTCATTAATTGTTCTGGCCACTTTTGTCAAAAATTGCTGTCAAACATATTGCCCCCTCATCCCAATAAAGGCTCCAGTTTGTTTGTATGTCATGACAAAATGTTGTTCAGCTCGTTTTCAACTTGTTTAAAGGCATACCTCAACATTTTTGGAAATATGCTTTTTTGCTTTCTATCCAAGACTGAAATGAGAAAGTAGATATCAACTGTATAGCTGATTAATTATCACATGATAGCAATACTATATGAGCAACATCAGAACCCTAATTGAAACAAAATATTAATGTATCAATTAAGGAAGATAAAGTAAGAGAGATGTAAATAAGAGAGATTAACCTTGGTAAAACAGGTACTGATAGGGCTAAGCAATAGGGTGATATATTGTATGGTGATAAAAAATGCATGTTATCATTTTATGCTCTTCATATTCATACATGCGGGGAATTTGTATGAAAAGAAACAACTGACTGTGGCACAGAATGGGGTAATTCTGAACAGGGGAAGGACTCCAACTGGCACTTGTACCTAATAGAGGTGCTACTTCTGTTGCATGTACATGGTTTGGGTATGGAAAGTCTGATGCAGACCCGCAAACTGTACTTTGAAAATTATGCTGCAGACCAGTCCCCACAAAAGGCTCAAACACCACAGACCTCTTTTCCGACCTCCACAAGGATTATGTCAAACACTGTAGAGAGCCTCTGCAGATGAGAGCCAGAAAAGTACAGTGGAGTGTTCAAAACCCCAGACACAGACATTGCAAGAGGTTTCTGCCCACAGCACACCATATGGCAAAAGAATCACAAAGACAGAAGGTACATTTATGATTCCATTGCAGTCAATCAACCATTAAGATTAGACAAATTACATCAATACAAGCTACAAGCTTTGTTTGTTTGACATTTTAGGGTAGTACAGAAACTATATCCCAAACTGTGATATCCATTCATATTATTTACAGGAGGAAAAATCAGGTGTGCCTGAAAAGTACAGAATAGAAGGCCATTTTCTGCTGAGCTGATTTCTGTAGACCATTATAGCTGCTGTACTTGACTGCACATATGTTTGAGTAAAAGTGACCAACACTGCCCATGGTTGGCTATCACTGGTTGTGGTCAGCAGCTTCTGGTCTCCATTTCAAATCAATATCCAATATCACAGTTTAAAAATTTCTATTTGATATTCATGTTCTCAAGTACTGGGCAACACTGTGTGGCAAGGCATAAAAATGGCAAATGAAACAGCAATGTAAAACATTGTGTTCATAAGGCCTCAGCAGATAAAAAAGATCTGTCTGTCCAGGACTAATGATGGGAACTCAAACATGAGTTCAGCAACAAAGACAGACTACATGATGTTGTGAGCTCTTAGATGTCTCTCCAGAGATGAGAAACACCCAAACCGCAAAGTATTTTATTTGGACACCAATATCCTGCAGTAAAATGTTTAAAAGCAGTTTTGTTCCCTTCACGTTTGTCCTAAGACTTGTCTCAAGAAAGATTCAATTTAGCTGGCATGTGATTTATGGGTGGATAAACAGCGGAACTGGATTAGGATCTGAAGCGCAGGTTGCTTACACAACAGAAAAACAGACACAAAAAAACCCCTCAGGAACACGCAAACTTGAAGTATGTCCAGACAGACAACCCGATGGGACCAAAGGATCTGTGAAACCCCTCTTTAGCATTTACTTATCTTTGGCTGATAATGAATTCAAAGCTACAAGGTCTTTGGGGAGGCAGATAGCGGTGTGAAGACATCAGGTTTTTTTGGGGGAGAGAAAAATTCAGAGTCTGTGCATGACCCCCAGGTCTGTCGTTGTGTTGTAATGCCCCAAGGCCTCCTTGTTCATCTGATAGTATTGAGTGCACTGCCAGTAAATGCTCACTATAACATCAGCCCAGGTCCCTTTGGCCCTGTTACTCTAAACACATTTATTCGTTTCGTCACTCCACGAGCTGGCTATGCTGCTATCTTAACACTCGCTGTTGCCATTAGCTGGTCTTTGTATACTTGAGCTGGCACAGTATTGCATGCAGGCCCCTGTTAATGTTGGTTACAGGAGGAGAAACAGGGCATGCAAAAAATAAATAAAAAGGACTGTAGACCGTAAATTGTAGAGTATGAAAACATAGCTGAGGGGGTTCTATCTAATTTCAACCGGATTTATTTAATTAATTACAAGTGATTGTGTCCTTGTTGATTTAAAAGTAATTATTTCAACAAATATGTTAAATTGTGTGTGGGACTGAAGTGAAAGCAATCTTCTCACGTATCTATGTAATTAGATCTTCTCATTTAAATGAGGGCTATTTATCAAGTCCAGTTATCCTTGACATGAAATCAGATGTGGTTGCTTCAGGCTCGCTCTAAGGAGACGGAATATGGATGTGTGCTAATGAAAGTTGGCGTTCTTGTCACTGTCACTTTTTAGTTTGAACTTAAGTTGATATGCTCATCAAGAATTTGAGAAATTTGAACAACCCCAATGCTTTTTAAATAAGAAAAACTAAATAAACATTGGGGTTTTTTTCTCTTCCTTCGGTTGTGGAGAAGTTCAAACCACTGCTTATTTTCTGACCTTCACACATATAACCAATTGCTGCCTGGAGTGGATGAGTGTTGGAACTGTCAGTTTTGGAAAGGTACAGAAATTGTCGGACACAACCCTCTCAATTTCTATGTCAGAACGGTGTTTTGGTAAGGGTTTTTTCAAAGCTGTTCAACTGGAAGAAGTCTGTGAAGGCTCATTTCCCAACTGCTTCATGTCAACACTGCTTTCAAGCAGTCAACTGACATGATGCTGTGATTAGAAAGCTGAACATCTGGGAGGTTTCTTTGATCTCTTGAGGCTGCAAAAGTTATCAAATTAATCGCAGAGAAATGGCCAGATCTGTTGTTTCCTGGTCAGCTTTTTGGCAGGGGTCATGTTTTAGGTGATCCTCACAGGGCCCTTTCCACTCCATATCTTCCAAACAAAACTTGTCACGGGTTAAAATTCACATTCATTTCGGTAACATAGAGTCAAGTCATAACAAGTTTTACACTAAATTGATTTGACTGTATTCTTTATTCAGTGCAGCATGTTGTAAACTCTAACTTGTATTAAATGACTTTTGGAGATAAATGTGAAAGGTGAAATCGGGTTATGGTTGATGTTTAAAGTTTATGAAAACGCTTGTAGGAGTTACGATAAGATGATGTTAAAAAAGATGAATAATTGTTTGATCAGCAAAGTTGGCAGACTAATTAAGAGTTGGGCATTGTTCTAGAATAGCCATTCATCATATGATATTTGGTGATGAGGCAGGTTTGGTGCTGTAATTAATATTTTTATCTTAACAATGGATCAAATGATCAGGTGTACATGAAGGGTATCATTGGGCTGACAAACCCACAGAGATAATCCCCTGACTCTGCAGTTTCCCTCAGCTCTAAAGAGAGTTTTTAGCATCTTTCAGCTCATTGTCTTAGTTTTATGGCCTGCAAATTTACTGTTTGGATCTCTCTCCTTTAGGTAGCACAAACGTGTTTTCTGCATTAAAAAGCTCTGATAAACCCACTATACTGCTTGCCCAGCACCAAATGGCAGACAGCTAAATGCAGTGCTGCATTTAGCAGCTAAAGAGCCAGATAACTCCCTTAGAAGCTGATGGAGTCTGAAAACAGAACTAAAATAGGAGTGAATAGTGAACTTAAATTCACTGAATGGCCAGACAATAGCAATACCATATAACAAGACAATACCATATACATTCCAATGTTGCTTTGTATCTGCTAGTTGTCTAAATAGGCATTTGTTTGCTAGAACTGTTCACCACAACAACTCATAAATACCTAGATCATCAGGTAGTGTCTTACAATTCATTTTTCTCTTGCATTTTGAACCAGCAAGACTATAATCTTAATAATAATAGGCACCCAAGCCGAGGTTTAAAACTATGTTTGACTGAAAGAATGTTCCATTATACAGTTTGTGTTACTGTCAAATTTTTCTTTGAAGACAGTAGGCGCACAAAGGTTTGTGGATGTGAAGAGCGTAAGAGATGTAGCAAGAGAATTGTTTACTCAGTTGGCCTCACTCCCTCATGCTGAGCCTTGGCATTGCTCCTGTGCACAAAGCTAGTTGTAAGAGGGAGGATTTATTGTCCCCCACAGAGCCTAACCCCATGTAAGATCTGCCTTGAAGTACCCTATTGTTGTCAGTCTGTCTATCTACATCTACTATTTTTTCTGTGGTTCAAGTCCTCTATCTACATCTAATGTTCTTTTGGATCATGGACATTGGACATGGATCATGTCTGCACTTTGAGGGCTACTGTGTCACTTTTTTGAAGGGCTGCAGCTTTCATGTAAATAATGACCTACCTCATGTTTAGTTAAAGCATTAACATAGGTCTGAAGGTCCCTGGAAACTGAGGGATATCCCGGTATACTGATTAAATAAACACATCGTACGAGACCAGCAGAATGGGAGTGGAACTTTAGCGAGCTTGACTGGCTGGGTTGCACAGTCAATGTATTCAGTGCGACATGCTTAGTATGTGTCCCTTGTATTGTCCAAGTCATATCACAGACTTCCTCTGGGCTGCACAGTCAGTCTTCACAGAAGCTGGGAAGAACTGGCTGTCTTTGAAGTATAAACAGATGGAGCCTTTTCCATTCACTTCAAAGAGCACATTTGAACTTTTTATGTATACACCTTTTATAGTGCAAACATTTGTGGCTGGATAATTTTGGAGTCCACTGCTCACGTTTCAGTAACTGCTCACCCTATTTACAGGGATAGAGGTTCAATGGGCATGTACATACTTGCTCGTATTATTCAGACAAAATTCACATAATGAAAGGCATCAAAAGTGATGCTGTTGTTTGGTGACTCATACTGACTTGGCCAGACTGTGTCATTTGTAGCTGTCAAAATGAAACAAGCTGACACAAAAGCACGTTGAACAAAATATCCAAAGATAGTCTCATGAAGACAGTGGCTACTTTTATCTGTAGGATAACACTATGATCTTTCTGTTGTCGTAAAAATACTGTGATAACATCATGGTAGCATCTATCCATGTAACTTTGAGTAAGATCATTGTGTTGTGGCATTTACTTGTGCATTGCTTTTGGGCACTTGTGTGGATTTGAGCTGGATAGAGTATTGTGTTCCTGTTAAAAGTTACCACACAGTGGTCCCGCTTCATTTAAAAAAAAAAATTGCATCTAATCTAAATCACCCAATGACCGACACTAGTCAATGATATCTTCTAAATGATAAATCTGATAAATGAATGAATGAATGAATGATAAATGTTCTGAAATCACTTACTCGTAGTACTCTGCTGCCGGGGTGATCTTGTACTTGGCGTAATTAGTTCCATTACCGAGGACGGACCCGTTGATGGATTTGGGGTCGGTGCAGTTCTGACTGTTCCAGCTGTTGCCACATCTGAGCCATGGCAGCTCACTGGTCATGGAGGAGAACAGGTAGTGTAGAGACCAGGCAATGATGACATTGTAGTAGAAGCCTACATACAGGGCTATGAGGATCACAGTGTAGCCCACACCTGAAGAACACAGGGTTGGTGGGGGAGAGCAAAATTATTATTCATATAATCACAAGTTTTTGCATCTTACACAACTACAGTACCTGCCCAACACTACGCTTTTCGATATTTTATAGGCGCTTTAGACTAGCACACGTTCACTTCACACACTATCTTAAGAGATGGTCATATTTAATGTTTTGTCCACTGGTGATATAGGTCTCACAATGTAAATTGTTTCCATATGGTCTTTGTAAATACATGCTGCATCTAAATATGCGATTAACTCTGGTTAACTGTGAAAAACCCCAGCAGTTTTCAGCCGATACCCAAGAAATGGCAGTGTAATCAGCAAATAGCAGTATTGATTGCAAGGTTAAAGCAACTCAATCTGTTGTATAATTGCAGCACCAATCACTGTTTTAATTAATTTAATCTTCTGCATTTTACTGTGTTACCTACATTTTATAAAGAAAGCTCCTTCAGTTAAGTTCCTAGCAATTTTGTAAATGCTGATTGGATAAACAGTTGAGATTTTTGCCTTATGTCAGAGCCTTTGTGCACCTCGCAACAAAGTCATGTCACTGCCATCATAAGGAACATCATCATCACTCCCTGAGCTGTGCGGGAGAGGGTACCTGCTGATAAACATCATTTAATCAACCTCTTGACATTCACTTGCATCCACTTAGTGTTAATGCATACCTTCCATTGTTTTTCATTATTTTTTATATATTCTGGGTCGTTTTAACCTCACTGGAATGTGATGTCCTTTCATGAAAACAGATAAGTCCATAAACCCATCAGCTACTCTTTCTTGGCAGTAAAATAACTAACCCTCCTTCACGCTGGAGCCAGCAAAAGCAGTGACTGGTGCTGATTCAATAGTGCAGGCGGAGGTACTTATCTGATAGTATCAAATAAAAACATGTTGAATAAGAGATTACAAAGTAGGAAAAAGTTGGGTCTTACGTGTAGCTATAGCTTTCAAGATATGTGTTGTTAACTCTACTTTTCTTGTTAATCTAATTCCAATGAGAGAAGTTTCCAGTAAACACCATATCATAGAAAAATAGTGTTTTATTAATGTCCAGTTGCTATAATTAACTCAATATAAGCATCAGTATAAAGTTAACACATCATAATTCTATGTCAGTCTATTTTTTTTATAACATGCTCAAAGATTTTCTCTGCAGTACAGAACTTAGATCCTGTCCCATTTGTGATTGTTGTTGTGTTTCTGATGTACGTAAATGATTGCCTCAACCCATGGACACCACCCTGGTTTAGTTTTGTTTCACTCTTTTGAAATTAACATTTGCAAAAACATAGACAGGGGTATAAGGTTGCAAGTCCAAGCAGAGTGAAATGTTTTGGAAAAAGAACAGGGAGATGATTAATTACAAGTGACAACCATGAATCTATAAAGGGGAAAGGATACAAGATTAAATGAAAGGCACGACATTGAAGAGAAGCAAGAAAGAACAGGATCGAGTGGTAAGTAGCACAGTTTAAGGGCTTAGTGACAGGAAGAAGTAAATAGACATGCATGTTCGTGTGTGTGTGTTTAAAAGTGTGCATGTTACAGTTCACCTTTAAAGACCGGGCATATTTTCCAAACTGTAGCTGCCCCTTCCCTGTTGTACTGGCCCAAGGCAAGTTCCATGTAGAACAATGGCATCCCAGCAATGACCAAGAAAAGAATGTAGGGGATCAAAAAGGCGCCTAAAGAAAGAAAGAAATACATATTACATTTTACATTTTGACTGTTTTTCAGTTAATTTCTTGCTAGCGTAAGTCATATTCTGCTGTGTGGGACAAAGCAAAATAATGCAGAGTTGGGGGGGGGCTGAAATTCTTGAAAAAACAACATATCATAACATACCAGCAGGAAAGCTCACAGCTATTTTTCCAATGAGGAAATGACCTCTCATAATCCAGTTATACTCCATCACAAATGACACATCTACAGTAATGAATACATTTTGCTGAGGGCCAAAATGATTGACAAGCCATTGGTGGAGTTGAGCAGTTGAGGTACTGAGCACAACATGTTGATTTTCACCATTAGAATGGACATGCAGGCACACAGTGGGCAGAAAGCACACCTTCTAGTGAGCACTCTGTTGTCATGGGTGTTGAGGTAAAACAACACTGTTTAAAACCATCCTTTGTTGATTCAGCCACACATTACTTTTTTTCTCTCCAACTACAGTGCAGCTTCAGTGGTCAATAGTTTGGAAAACAGTGTGTTAGGATCTGCTACTCTCTGCTATCTGACCCACAGAGTCACCCGGAGCTCAGAGACATGTTTTCAAATTTTAAGTTAGTCCAGGCAAGTAAACGTCACATTGTAATTTAAGTATGCTTTCCAAAAAAAAAAAGATTTAAATCTCTCAAAGTTGAACTTTTCATGAAGCGTCTGACAATATAAAATATTTGCGGTCAGTTTTAGAGCTGCAGTGGCTTCGCATGTCATATAGTTTTATGAAGGGAGACCTTTTCTTCATCATGTAAACATGCTTTGAAAAGGAAAACAGACACTCCGAATGTTAAACACTATTTAAAACAACCTTTTGTTTTACTATATTCCTCCACTTCCTGCAGTCCACCTTTCTATATTTCATATACATACATATATAGTTCTGGTTATCATGTATTCAGACCTGCAGAATAACTAAAAATGGGCTGGGGCACCCCAGTATCCAGTGATTTATTTGCAGTTAAATCTTACAGTGTTAAAGTTTGTGTTTCACAAAAGACGGGATATTTTTGTATTTGCCAGGAGATACTGACACATTTTCATATCTCACACTCTCACATTGTACAGCGAAGAAATACAGTAGATGTTTACACGGTATCTTTTTTTCTTGTGTATGCCTTGATGCAATAAGTAAAATAAAATTGCTTCATCATGTAAGCTAAATACACTAACTCATTAATATCTAGACATAGAGATAGAGACTATCAATAAGATATTTAAAAGAGAATAAAGGAACTAAACGGCTACAAAAGAACATTACAATGCTGTAGCATTGTTAGACAGCTTCAATATATTTAAAAAATATATATTTTCAAGTAAAAATGAAACGCGTTTGGAACTGATCCCGAAATGAAAGAAGACAGAACATCAATGGAAAAAAAGAGAATATTAAGTTTTATTCTCATTATAACTCATCATAACTTTCAGTGTATATGCATGAGCCATTTATTTTTGTATTTTTTATTGTATCACTACAAAGATTCAGTGGCTTAACCTGGCGGCGCGCCATGATAAGTTTTTTGACCTCTTCTAAATGTTTAAGCATCTGCATACGCTCATTTATCGATTAGAAATAAACGGTTTACTCACCTCCTCCATTTTTGTAGCACAAGTAAGGAAATCTCCAAACATTGGCAAGGTCCACCGCGAAGCCAATGACCGACAGGAGAAAGTCTATTTTCTTGCCCCAAGTTTCTCGTTCCTCGTCGGAGGTGGACCCGGGAGGACCTGCATGGTGTCCAGGGGTGGGAATGATGGAGGAACTGGTGTACTGGACGCCATTCTGGTCCTTCACCAGTATCAGTTCTACCTCCTTTTTCTCCACATTGCACTGCTTCAGTGGGGCCACCGACGAGAGCTTGTGTTCTGGCAGAACCTGGATATTCATCTTCTCTGCGGTGCGTACGAAGCCCACACTGGCCCGGTGCTCTCACGGCCCCCTGCGGGTTCTGTCGAAGCTGATGGTCTGAGTCGGTGCGCTTGAACAAGGACGGCAACCCCTCTGACAAAACCCGGATAAACGAACGTTCTCCACCGAAACTACAGCAGAGACCTCCGCGTGCATGAGCTGGAGAGGAGGGAAGAGAAACACAGAGTTTGGACAGGTTTGGTGTTTGTGCGTAAAGTTTCGATACAGTTACGCACAGCGAGGAATACAGGTCTGCCAGGGGATAATAGGTGACATTATTCCTCCTATAGTAGACAAAACTAATGTCTGTGTGCTAATGCAAGTAAAGCATAAAAATAAAACATTTTCTCTGCGGTCTGATGCACAGCAGTAGCAGGTGTCAAGTGAAAGACACTTCAAAGCGAATTCCTCTCTACGTCACTGAGCGTGTTGTGCGCTGAGCAACTACTCTACTCAATCAAGCAATTACCTAAAACATTACTCATAAGGATAATGAGAAAATTAAATGGTATTTGAATACAGCGGTACTAAAGCAATTTAAAGCCCTGCTACTGAAAGGCTTTCCTCCGTACATGGTAAAACTAGGGACAGCTCTCCATGACCGGATGCTGCTGCTGTCCAGATGCATCTGAGAGAAGCCTGCCCATTCTGAAGGAACTATAAGACTCGCCTTCTCCAGGAGAGACGATATAAAATGCGAGCTTTTAAAACGGTTTCCTCTCTCTCTTCCACGTGATATTTCATAATTGAACACTTTCTCTCTAGTTTGATGTTGACTTGGCATGATCGCTTTTTGTCAGAGCTCAAGTTTCCATAAACTTATGTATTTGCTGCTGACTTGACAGTGGAACGATAAGCCGGGAGTATTATGCTTTTACGATGAACCTAATTCATGTAAAATGGGACATGATACATATAGAGACTTTTCCATCAATCAAATATTTTGTTCAGAAAAAAAAACTTCATGTGAACTTTATAAGGGATGGGCATGCTTATTTTTTGGAAAAAAGAATTTATTTCCCCTTGTCAAGAGCACTGTAAAAGGACATACCACATCTTTGTGTCTCAGATTTGTGTTTGGATTTTACATTTGCAAAATACACAAGATCCCTTTACCTTCGGCTTCACATATTTGGTTTTCACGTACAACAAAACTTTTTTTAATGTTTTCATTTAGACTTTATCTGTTTCTTCTCTGTACTAAATATATTAAATTACAGTTTTCTAAGAAGCAGTAAAAGCATTGTGTTCCATGTGTAATTCAATTCTACAGCAGCTTTTGCCAGGGGCAATGATTTCTATTAGATATGGTTGATCAGTTCGTCCCATTAAAGTCAATGAATGTCCTCTTTGCTCTCCAGTGCTTGTTTTTATAAAAGCCTAATAGGGCTGGTTTTGGGTGTTTTGTTTGTGAAGATTGAATAACTGCAGTGATGGTAAAGCAAAGGACCAGGTAACAAGAAAGGATAATGTGTTATTAGTTATTATTAGTTCTATTCTTTTGCACTTTGTTTTGTATTGTCAGGCGCATTTGAATATGCTACATCAGGTCAATTTCCCAGTTAAGATTTTACAAATGTTTTGAGTTGTGATTCCATCGTACACTATCATGATGTTGAGGGTACTTATAAATATATGTACCTCTTCCAATTTCAAGACAATGGCACTGTATAGTAGCTTGTGCAATTCCATGGAAACTGTCCCTGAGGTGCATGTTGCAGGTTGTATATTGAGAATGGACAATAATGAATAGGAACTAAACCCATAACCTTGACCATCATGCTGTATCCATGGGAGTTTGCGGGACTGCTTGAGGCAAAATGATATCATTCTTCACCTTTTACTTCGATCATCTTGGCTCATGTCTTCTGGCTTGGAACAGTTCCAAAGACCTCACCTCTCCCCCTGTCTGAAGGATTGGGTTCTCCCATTTCAACACTGGGATGAGAAGCTAATCAAAGAAGACACAGCCTCTCCACAGTCACAGAGTGACCCGCTGGATTTAACCTGAGTATTTGGTTGGGGTCACAGCAAAGATTCTGTTCCTTTTTGTTCTTCTGACTCTCTATATGTCTGTAAATGTGCACAAATGTGCGCCTGCTGCTTCTTTACATTACCCTGTTACACACACACACACACACACACAGAGGCATGCCCCATCTTGACCTTTCACCAATCTGCTCTGCTAAATATATGACCCTACAGTTCTCGTCTCAGTAACGCCAAATCATAAAATGCAGGTTAATGTCACAGTGCAAAGCCTTTTATTAAATGTTTTATGACTCATCTTAAATAAGTGTTGTTTATTTCTACAATTTGGAAAGTGCTCATTGATCCTTTATTAAAAGGGCAACATCATTATATCGAGAACATTTGTCCTAACAAATGAAAAGAAGTCAAAAAGTTTTGACATTAGCACATGCTAATCAGGCCATGGTATTAGCAATGAGTGGATTTTTTTGCTCTGCACCCCATTGTAAACTCTCTGGTTGGTTTAATTCTCTCCAGACCTCATGAAAGACATTCAGAGTGTCATTAAGCTCCTCTCTAGGCTTTACTAGTATCTGCAAAGATTTAAGCACCTCAGCAATGTTAAGTCTTGTTCTATACTTGCTGCATACACTAAGAACGAATATTAGTATGAGAGTAAGATGTCCATTTACAGGAAGCAACCTGTTCTCTGCAGGCAGCAGCACATCTGGGAAATCTGGCATAGGAATACCACCAAAGGGTGCAGGCCAGTAAAGTGAACTCTTTAGCAGGACCTCATCTCGTGCTTCATCAAGCACCTACCTTCCAAAACAAACATGTGAGAATGTGGTGCCATTGTCTTCAAAATGCTTATAAAAACAGCCAGGTTAGTTGGCAGTCTCCTTCATCTAAGTATCAAAGAGTTTTATCTTTCAGTAGGTCACACCCCTTCAATCCCCAAATGAGTGGTAAATGAAGAACACAATGGGGTACACGCAAGTTGAGTGTAAAAGGTGGGTAGTAATTAGGGGGCTCAAAAAGGGAGGCTTGAAACTGGGAATGCTGGCATGATTGCTGTTTGAGCTGTGAGAGTGCTTGAAAAAAGAAAAGAAGGCTGCAATTGACAATTTTCTCAGTAATATTCAAAGATTAGATTCAGGCTGAATTTATTTCTGCTATATGAGAGAAGATATATAATCTTCTCTTATGTAATTGTTGTGTAAGACATTATTGCACAGTCATAAATACTGCAATACATCATTCTTTCCCCTCACTTGGTTGCTAGAAATAAAAGAAGAGACACTGGTTACAGTGATTGAAGATGTTTTTCCTTCTAGAAGTTGTGTGGAGAGATGAGCTTGAGTTTGTTTAGCTTGAGGAATCTATAAATGCTTTCACACCTTATTTGACCAGTCTCAACAACAAGGAAAACACAAATGTGTTTTCAAAAACCTCAAACTGACCCATACTCGAATAATACACAAGAAGAGTTGTTGCCCGTCATCCAAAAAAAATCTGGAATACAATCAAACACAGAGATGTGAAACACCCAAAATACTGAGCAAGAAAACAAACACAAGCTGGAGATACCGGTGCAGATACTGCCGTTACACCACTGATGTTTCATACGGTCCCCAAACCTTGCCCTCACCAGGACCTTCACCGTTCCTATAAATCATCACATGGGAAATGAGGAACAATCACTTTCCTGAGAGAATAATAGGAGAGAGAAAATCAACAAGGTGTCATCTGGTGTGTTAAGGAAACGTAACAATGAGGTTTAGAGGAACTCCCTGAAGAGCTGAAGGAGATGACTTGCCAGGCAAAAAGCCCACAGGAGTGGACGGTGATGTGTGTGCTGTGTGTGTGTGTTTGTGAGTCCATGACCCAGAAAGAACATGTGTAAAAATCTACACCATATTGTCTATAGAAGAAACACCCATCAGAGTTTACTGAATTCTGTGCAATGAGCAGCCACAAAGAAGCTATATCTGCTCTGAGAGAAGACAAAGCCTATTCCATTTTTCCTCGTAATGGTGTGCGATGCTGCCAAGCATTATTCAAATTCTGATAATTATTTTATTGTAAATTATACTGGACATCCCTAATTATGCCAAAATACCCATTCTATCATGAATAAAGGGAAATAAAATAAAAGTAAATATTTCTATTCGATGACCAACATGTTACATTGGGTTTGAATGTAACATAACAGATCATAGCTTATATTTTGTTTCAGTCATGTATGAGGAGGAGGAGAGAATACCTTTTATTATACTTAATACTCAACATTTTCAGCAATTGCAGTATTTTAAGTCATGTAAAATTTCATGCCAGTAGCTAATACGCAGGTCTCTCTATCTTGTAGGCTCATATTAATGATGCATGTTTGAAGCTCTGCATTCATGTTAGTCATGCAGGATGGGGGGTGGTGGTGGGGGTGCCATAGTACTGTATATACACCCCCAGGTATCCTGTTGTTACAAGCAGGAAGGACTATTCTATAGGAACGTAAAGCCAAAATAACTTTGATTTCTTCCTCTTACATAACAATCCCAAAACATCCTTTCACTAACGAAGCCCTGTCACTTTTTACTTCTTTTTAACTGTTGCAACTTTGTAACTTTTGCACTGACAACAAGGCAGTGCTTTACTCTGGTTTGGGACACAGGTAAAACTTCCATCTCGGCTGACTCTGCATATAATGTATTTATAGAGATGCTAAAAATGTGCTTATGCTCTCAGTGGGTGGGGAAATGACTTACAGTTGGAACTAATTCAGAAAGTTGATGCATTGCATACAGCATATACCCATGGTGAGTCAATCCACTCAGTGGCTAACTGGATCTGAACTTGTGTAGTGGAACTCAGACAGGGCTCGTCCTCATTTTGCCTGAGAAAGCTGGGCTACCTGGTTAAACCTAGGCACGCAGCAGTGTCATACCAGTTTAACAGTGAGGCCTGTCGGTTCTGACCTTTCCTTCCAGCCTGGCACAGTGAGTCCCCCATCCGTACAAGGCCTGTGTCCAGCTTGGGTCCACAAACAGAGGCTGCTCACTCACTCAGGTCCTATGGAGACCAAATCAGATTAACATCACATATCTCCCACAATCTACTGCGACAGGATCACCCCCCAGGCAGGGCTGAAATGGATACAGCAATATACAACAGCCAGGCAGAGAGAAAAGAGAGGATGGAAGCGTGTGGGACCAAAGAACAGAGCAGGAGCTGTGTGGGTAGGGGAGGAGTCACACTGTTATAAGCGTGGCAACAATGTGACTTAATTGATTCCATGCCATCTCATCAATTTTGATTAAAATTAAATGAGCCTCTGTACGTTTGAAAAGGTTAAAACAAATTGAAGGTGGAAATCACAGCTGGTAATCACAGTTTTGTCTAACAGCGGGCTTCTAATGAAGCAAGCCATGCGCCATCATTCATTTCAGTCACCTCTGTGCACATGGAGCAAGACTGTGCATTTTGTGTGTGTTTGTACGTGTGTGAGTTGTATTCAGGACAGCACGCATTAGGTTTGTATTTGCATTATGGTCTTCTTATAGATGAACAATTTTCCTGACAGCAGGTGAACAGGACAGAGAAAATTGCGCCGAAAAGGATTTACAATCCCAGCACTTGCACTAAAAGCCATTTTTTGACCAGTGGACAGATGGGGAAAGGTTAGAAAAGGAAGAAACTGTAGAACTTATTGCAAGTTTGGGCTCTGATTTACATGATATTTAATCCACAGTTTAAGAAATCATGTTCACATAGATGTGTACAGTATGTGGCAGCAAGAGCAAACAGTCACATGATAACAGAATCTGTCAACATTTTTCATCCCCACATGCAGTTCAGTACACTGTTGTCTGATGAGTCTCATGTACTTATTCTATACTGTGTCTTTACTGGTGATTTTTAAAATACGGTATCTGTTCATAATCCAGTCTTAGTCCCACCTCAAAATGGAAACAGGTTGGGTCACAGAAAGGCCAAGTGAAGGAATGCAACACAAACAATCCTGTAATGCAGACAAATTGAGCAGTTAAAGCATAACTCATAATACCACATTTACTTTTTCTTTAGGATAGCTCTCTGGGCTTTAAACAAAAACAGATAGAGTGCTTGAAATGCTTATGTTCAAGATTAAAGATTCACTTTATTGTTCTCTGGTATGAAAGTATAAAGATGAAAAGGGAAATCCACGCCCATGTACCACACCTTCAGTTTAAAGAAATTTACAAGTTAATTCAGAAAAAACAAAACCTCAGTTTATACAGAATACCTAATGTATGCTATAGTTCCTACAGGATTGCTCTGGGTTATAGATTACTTGTACACACACCTGTGGTTTCTACATGCCACACCTTAAATGAGATTCCAATTCATGATTGTAGCCTTCACCTCAATGTAAAGGTCAGGCCAAAACACTGACAGGTTTAAAATTCAAACAAACACTCACAAGCTGACGAAAAAAACACTCGCGCACACACAATAGAATTGTAATAGCTAACTGCTGGCACCTGGTGGTGGCTTAGAGAACCAGAGATACAGCTCTAGCCCATCCGTTCCACTTTTGCCTCATTATAAACGAAGTGTATGAAAGTCATTACAAGTTTCCTCAATGATTCATATAAAAACACAAATCAGGCAAGAGTTAAAATAGCATTAATGCTTTATTTTAAAATGCAAACTTGCAGAATGCAGAATTTCAAAAAAAAGAAAAAAACCCCACATAATTGCAGTCCACACTGCTAAATAAGTAACAGTGCTGCTAGTTAATTTGAAAGCATACCCCACTGGAATATGCTGTTGTGGAGAAGCACTGTTGCCTTTTTGCTCACAAATTGCCCTATTTTCAATGCTTGATTTGCTTTAGTGAACTTAAAGCTGCGTCGATGTGCTGCTGTCTCAGCAAAACCGTCTTCAGTAGAAATGCAAATGGATACACATGCAAAGCAAACCTCTGGCTAATTATACAGCCGTCTTACAAGGTCTGTGTCCCTGAGCGCTGGAAAAAATTGTAATACACAGCATGTATGCTCTTGTATGCTCTTGGTAGACATAGCTTTAATACAGAACATCTGCAGGTTGCCAGATTGGATAGATCTTATTAAAGCTTACTGTACACTAATTACATGGCAACACAGAAGCATAAGGGTCTTTCACTTATATTTAAAAAGGTGTTGATTTGGCAATTTTTCACAAAGATAAAGGAGAGGGTACACAAAGTTAAAGTTCATCTAAGTCCAAGCAAGGTTTACGATGTTTACGATGATCTGGAGAAAATATTTTAATTTATTTTAAGACGTGTTTTATGATATATTATATAACAACATCATCATTAACGTTAGAAATCTAAAGACTGCTGGGTTTAGACAGTTAACTCACACACACACGCACACACAAAACTATACAGCTAGAAATAGTTCGCAATAAGACATTTGTTGTGTAGTGACTTGGGGAGCTGTTCTTTATAATATTCATAAGGCACTAACATTGAAAATAGAAGCACTCCATGTCTATAAAAAGGAAAGCACATGACTTTTACTACGGTTCTGCTGTAACAAATGCCTTGAACTTTCTAAAAGTCGCTGCCTTTTCCTTCTCGGTGCACTGAGTACAGTTTTCTGTCTGTGACTCGCAATCATGCAGGGTTTACGGCTGTCGTCTGTCTCAGTCATCTTTCTTATCAGAGGTGCTGTCTTCCTGTTCTTCCCCTGAACTGATCTGACCAGCCAGTTCCAGATCCCCTGGCCTCACCTCCTGGCTTGCTTGATATCTCTGAAGCTCCAAGTAGGTGGTAAAAAGCTTGGCGTACTCTGGGTGGGTTGCGATGAAAGCTTGAAATTCACCTGAAGAATCACAGGCATAAAGAAAAGCTTGAGGAAAAATAAAATATACTGTAGGCAACATTTCACTGCACATATTCCCATTATGTAATATCCTGGTGGAAATACAAAAGAAGGTCTAAAGACAAAATGTAGCTTGGGTTTAGACCTTTGTCTTAAGGCAGCATCTACTCACTGAAAGTGATGAAACCAGAGCCGTCAGCATCAATCTCCTTGAAGAGCTTGGCCATGTTTAGGTCTGACACACCCAGAGCGGAGCGCAGCAGAGCAGTAAATTCCTCTCGGGTGATTTTCTCATCTTCATCTGTGTCAAACAACTGCATGAGAGATGACAGCAAGGTTGAAAAGTGCTTTCATGATCAGGTAAAATAAAGGTTACATGTGAATATTGGTGTGGGCTGGTGAGAAGAAAATAAAAATCATTTTTGCTATTCATTTGACCCTATGGCCAGAAAAATGACCACAGAACCACATCGTTACTTGACATTATCCAAGCCGCTCTGAATGCTGCCTCCATCCTTCATGCTGTTCCTGTCACTGCCTGCTGTGCACAACTAAAGGTAGTGCTGGGTGATTTAGCTTACAATTAATACTTTTAGAAATATACTATTTTTTGTAATATTCATACCATTACATTGCTTAGACTTAGCATCAAAATATACAGGCAGAATAAAGTTAGTACTAGTACCTAGTACTACAAGTAAACTTTACTGAGAATAAAGTGATAAAATCAATTCTGAAAAAAGATTCAGCACTGAGGCAGGAAATGCCTGAGTCAGTGAAATAAGCATGATGAATGTGGAAACTTTCTAAACCACAGTGCTAAATCTTTGCCTTAAAGAATTCAGGCTGTTTTTAAAGGTAAAATACTCCTGACTCCTGAAGAAGCTTAGGAATTAGTAGCTTGACTGACCCAAGGAAAGTGGATACCACTGTGTTCACTTCCTTTTACTTGTACTTTCAAATATAGTAGAAGTAGAAGCAGAACAATATCTGAATATTTCTGTCATACCTGGAAAGCCATTCGAAGAACATCTTCAGTGGCAGCTGGTCGACATAAGATGGTCACACCGATAACGTACTCTCTGAAGTCTATGGTGCCATCTCTGTTCTAGGTGGGGTGGAAGAGACAGCAACAAAGGTCATTCAGTGTTGTGATGAATAGTATTTTACCCTTTATGGTCTTCAAACAGAAACGTTTGTCTCATATCACATAGTCTAATACAGTTTTTAATATTAAAGGGAGTGTGGGGAACAGACAAAAACATGTGTTTCCTATAAATTCTCTCTTCTCTTCTCTTGTTACTGGAAAATTAGGGAGGCACACATATTCTGAAAAAAATACTTTGTTTTTCACTTATTGAATTGCATGTTAGAGGCTGCTATGCTTCCAAAGCTTTCTTCCCTCTCAGACCTGTGGAAAACAGAAACCAGGGGATGAGAAAAACTGCTTTGATCAGTTTTCTCTTCCAGGCTGTATAAATCCTAAATTCGCAGTATGATGCACTCCCTATTTTGCTTTCGCTGGTACACACGATATGCACTGATGTAATGTGCATGTGACTCTGTACACCTAATATCAAGATCGTTACACATTATGTTGTCCACCTTTGTATTTATGGTGTGTTCTGTTTGTGACAACTTGGACAACACCCTGCCCGTGGTCACTCGTCATTTATCTTGGCATTATTCCGTGGTCTTACTTGCTGTAGTTTCATAAAAGCTGTTGGGAAAGAAACTACTCTATATGCAGAGCATGTTGCTCACCCTGTCAAACAGTGCAAACAGCTCCTCGAGGGCTGGGCTGACAGGTAGCTTCAGGAATCTGGCAAACTCCTCAATGGTGATCCGTCCTCCCTTACAGGAGGTGGCCATGGCTGCAAATCCCTCCAGCTCTTTTCTCACGTTGTCCCACTTCAGCCTGAGAAAGCAGGGTGCAATGAGGAAGGTGTATGTCCTACCAAATTATATCTAACAAAAACATTTCAAGCCATGTCTTGAGAGATGTTCTTACTGAAGTTTGCGGCTGATCTTGGTGAACTCTACCAGGCCAGCCTCCATGGGCAGTGTTAATTCTCCAGCAGAGATCATCAGGCGGCAGTCTTCATATGTGTGGTCTGTTACTGGAACACCCAAAGCGCTGTAAAACAGACAGTTTACGTACAAAGATTTCAGCTCCAACGCTTGTCATGCTTGTAAACTGCTGGAAGCAGTAGGCCAGGAAGGTATGCAGAGGTCAGACTGAACAGATGAAACCAATAAACAAACAAATTGTACACTTATTAATTACTTATGTCAGTGAAAATCCACATGTATTGGTTTTTAATGGTTATAATATACTCTCAACTTTCATCAACTTAAATGCACTGTGTTTAACAATATATTTATTGTGTGTATATAAGCATATATACTATTGCACTTTGTTCTACTGCATGTGTGACAATGGGATGTGAAGTAAAGATTTGAAGACTTCACTCACTGGGCCATAGTTTCTCGCACTCTGCTGGCATACAGAGCTGGGATTTTCTTCTCTTCTTCTGTGGGGATATGCGGCGGCAGGAACTGGAAATACAGCAAACAGATAACAAGAGGTCACAAGAAAGGTCAAGCAGAAAATACACTCTTCAACCTAAGCATAGAAAGAAAATCCCCTCCCCCTGCAGAAAACCTCCTCCTCCAGCTCACACAGTACTAACTATATTTCAGCAGCGATAGCAGAGAATAGCGCTGACACATCCAGTAAAGCTGAAATAATGTAAAAAGATTTCAAATGGAACTTGCACCAAGTTGAACATCAATAGTTTCTTCACATCAAAAGTTTTTTTTTTTATCATTAATGATTATCAATGTTGTAAAACCATTTTACAGGATGTGGTCATTATATCAGGAAAAAAGAATTACCTCTATCTCTACTGTAGTATACAGCTGGCACAGTGTAAGAAGCAGGAGTGTCCTCCTGCACAATACAAGCAAGGCCGTTAGTAAAAGGTGTTGATTCGTTCATACCAGCAGTTGTTGCAGTACAAGTCAAAAATTTCACTGACAACTTTTAACCTTGTGTAATGTCTAAAAGGAAGAAAGAGTAGACACCACCTTCACCAAACACACATACTGTCGGTGAAACATGAAAAACTGCAAAAGATGCCTAACCTGCCTAAAGTGTACTTACGAGCTGAAACCCTGCCAAGTCCAAGTCACTGTATCCTAGAGGAAAAAACAGAGCTTCAAAAAAACAGTACCAGTAGGACGAGATCATTCCACATTAGCTGATGTGTGTGTGTGTGTGTGTGTGTGATACAGCTGAACTTCAAGCGTTGCTATCAGTCTTTCTTTATCATTGAAAACTAAACCACTGAACTGTAGAAAAACATAAGAGGATGACAACATTGCCTAAAATTTACTTCTAAGATTTGACATTCTAGCAATCCATGTATTTTTCTTGGAAGGAAGTTAACTCATGGTTGATTAGTGTGTGTATAACCGAAACATCTTTGTCTCACTATAGTTATCTTTTGTGCAAACTAGAACAGTACAGTGTGGCATCAACATATTTGGTTCTCACGACACTCACCAGTTTGTTGGGGTACCTCATAAGCACAGGCTGCACAGGGACCCCTGGGATAAAGGCACCTAGAGGTGGGGTGGAAACACACAGTATGGGAAAAAAGACTATTTTTTCATTCCAACTGATTGAAAGCTGAGTAGGTATACAACTTGACTGTGTGATTCTCGCATCACTCAAAACCAGTTTTACAATCCAAAGCACAAACTCCATTAGTGAGTGAATGAATGGAGCTGTGTGGTATTGTGTGCTTTCTATTATGTAGCCTTTCTGCTCAGTGGATTGGATGTATTCAAAGGGGAAATGCTAGATTTCCCATAAGCCTAGGATGAAAGTGTTAGTACAAACAGTAGTTGCTTTTTTGTCAGGTTTTTATTTATTATTATTTTCCTTGGTTTGCATATGTTTTGTTGCAAAAGACAACTACTTACATTTGCATTACATTAAATCTTAACATATCTTACCTTGTTTGAAAGTGATAAGACATGAGCGATTTGTACATGTTCCCTCTGGAAATATCAGAACCTGAGGAACAAAGTGTCATTAGTAAATGTAAATATCACGTGATGTGTGCCGTCATCAACTTGCATTGCAAAGCAAGTTTCTGAAAACTACAACAGGACAAAGGAAACTGTGATGCCAAACCAACTTCCTGAGTTACAGCCCTTTGTTTTTTTTGGCTGACAAGATTATACGTTTCTCAGCAACAAGACAGCAATCTACACTGATAGTCTACGTGGATGTTTTCTTTGGTGTGCCGAACCAGACCTGTGGCCAGCGGCCTCCTGATTTGGCTCTGCTGTCAATCTCTTGGATTGTATTCTTTCGTGAGTCTGGATCCTTTCTGGACACCAGCACTGGTTGGAGACAGCGCACAAACCCTTCAGAGAGAGCAAAACACATACCATCCATTAACATACTGTACACACTTAGAAGAGGAAAATACTGATTAGCTTTTCAGACATTTTTTAAAATTCCTTTTTATTTCACATAGGGGCAGAGGTTTATATGCATAGTTTCATTAGCATTAAACAGAGCAAGGCCATTTCAAGTCCCTTATTGATGATATCACCATTATGTGACAGTTATTAAATGAAATAATGCTCTGCAGTGTCAATGCTATCAAAAAGATGGATGGAATGGCTGATATTCATCATATTCATCATTTGTAAAAGTTATATCTGATCGACAGTGGTCTATGTCAGTGGGGATTCCAAAGTGCTAATGTAAATTATATCACAGGCAGGTGTGACTTTGAACACTCAGATGAAGCTTACCAGAAAGCAACAACGTGAAACAAGTTTCATACTTCTGCACACATTAACACACACACAACTGCAGAACAAGAAAGCCCCCAAAGACAACTTCCATGCACAGAAACAGCAATGAAAAGGTTCTTACTGCCAAAGATGGGTGTAGCCAGGTTCTCGACACGGGAGACGGTGGAGGGCAGACCTGCAACAATGCACACAATCCCATCGAAAAAGGTGGAGTGGGGGGCCACAGCCAGGATGGGGGCCTCACTGCTGCTGACCTGCTTGCCCTTCACCACCACTCTGAAGCCCATGCAGAAGTAGTAAGCCCTCCCCAAGGCAGCCATTATCCTGCGACACATGAACCTGAGGATGACCGCAACATTTTTAGGTTACTGAATTCATGAGATCAGGTAAAATTTTGCGGAGTGGAAAAATAAATGTATGGCCTGAAAGCAGTGCAAGGTATGAGCTCAACTGAAAATATTTTTAAAAATCCATATTCATACTTATGGCTGATTAAGTATTTTAGATATGTATGTTTCTTTGTAACTCATTATCTCCTCCAAGGCTATTACATGACAGGAACCACAATGTCAGGGTTTTGTGTCGCAAATGGAGTGAATGAATGTTTTCGTAACAGGATGTGTTGCACAATGTAGTACTTTCATGTAAAGGCAAATTGCAAAACACAAAGAAATTGCCCTCCACCAGTTGCTTCCTCATAATGGAGAAGGGGTAGGAATTCCTAGCACACTGTGAACCTAAAAACCTTGGAATATTTAAAGCTACATTCAAATCTTTCTGTCCAATGGGGCAGGTTTGATACCATGTAATGCAGGAGAAAGCAACTTATACAAACACAAAGTATCAACAACATGTTAATATATTATCAGCTCACACAGTTATTATGAATGAGATATTGGCTGCTAAAGAGAGCAACATAGACTGGCATTTAGAAGTCCGAGATATACTGGTCTTTATGACCTTCTCACCATAATGAGGTGAGACTGGCTCCACAATCCTTTGCGGGAGTTAATGAGAGCTGCTGGGGCTCAACCCACACTGACTGGCAAAAAAACAAACAGTTTATGAAGCCAGCAAACAAACTGATTCTGCTAGTGGTTGCTTCGGGAGAATGTACTATTTAAGACAAAAAACTGAACGTTTTTGCTAAATCTGGATCTATTTCTTCACCAATACATTATGTTTGAATGCACTGAATTGGGATGGCTCCCATGCAAAAAATAGGACAGGATCAGAGGCCAACTTCCGCTTTTTAGGTTAAGTTTAAAATATGCTGACAAAAGGGCGGTCACAATATTATAATTAGATAAAGAGGGTGATGAGAAAAATATTACCAAATACGCTTCTGATGCCCCAGCCAGGGTTTATTGTATATGTATGAAACCAAACTGAGGAACCAGGTCGAAAGATGTAATTGAATATGTGAGTAAACAGAATTGATGTCAAAAAAGAGCAAGATGTATAATGTGTTTTTTGTGATGTAAGGTTTCTTGTGTGATTGTGTGTGTTTGATATAAGAAAGGCCATGGACTTTGCCAGGTCTGGGACCTGGTGTCCCTGACATCTGTACAGCTGTACGGGAGGCTTCGGTGCAGTGGAATGGTGTTTGTATCTTAGTTACCGTCTCCAGCCTGTCATTGGCTCCACGGCACCTTTCAGAGGATGCTTGAAGGTTATTACGACAGCCACTGGCCATGTCACCATGAGAACCAGGGACAGCAGGATGGCACGTAGGGGGACCAGGAAGATTCCCATGAGGACACACTGTGTGAAGAGGGGCACATAGATACACCATCCATTAGAGCAGGCCTATACCATAAAAGGAAGACTGCTGTCAGAGTCAACTCCACCCTGGCTTTGGACATTCCACAGAGCCGAAATATGCACCGCTGTCGAAATCCACATCACTGGACAGCTTTCCAGAAAGCGCACAACGGCTCTCATTGTTTGTGCTGCATATATCGAGGCATTACATGCCGATTGTTAAAGCCTCGCTGGAGAAGATTACAGGCCCTTGCGCACAGGCACTGCGCGTATAATCTCACACACCATCACTGCGGTGTGCTCTGTGTGGCCAGTAGCGATTAATATGCGCTGCAAAAGCCTGCATTTCTACCATTATTAAATACCATACTCACTTTAATTATAGCAGCTTTGCTTAGTTTTGTGTCCTGCACAAACGGGTTGATGACGGCGGGCAGGAGCAGAGATTGTTGCCTCGGAAGGGCGAATACGCGTTGCGGAGGCATTGCAGTCCAGGGAGCGAAGACACGGGCAAATGTTGTGGTCTAGGCGCCGTTATGTTCCATCTCACTTCCTCATCGAGGGCCCTGCTCTTTCATTTCTCCCCGTATCGGACGATCACACCGCCGAGCGCATGCACACAGCTTTCAAACGAGAGTGGAACCGGACTGGCGCCGGAAGCCCCACCTCCAACCGCGGCTGCAGCGGAGGTCGCGTCCGATTGTCGTGTTTTGTTTTGTTTTGTTTTTTCAAGGCCATCGGCCACTTTCCGTCAATTTCTGTGGTCTGCGAACCCTCCATATACATGTTTGAAGGACACTGTGGTCCCCTTTAGACCCTTAAGTGTGTCTTTAAGTGTGATCAATTTTCCCAGTAAGATAAAAGAAGAAAAATAGTTCTCACTGACCATACATATCACTGATTAAACCGCACAGAGAATGTAAAATCAGTAAAATAAATAAATACATAAATATATCAGTAAAGAGCACTCTTAACACAGTAGAGATGGTGCACAAATAAAGAATGAGCACCGATATCAAGAGAATTGTGTGATGTATTAACATGTTTGTTTACAAGCTCACACAAGAGCCCACAAGAGGGCGCAGTTTCATTAAAATAAACTCATAAACTACGAGCATGCCCCACAAAGAAAGCCCTGACTCTTCAAAGCAGAGATGGAAGGTTAATTCATGGACTCAAGTACTGTACTTAAGTATAGTTTTGAGGTAGACTACTTGTACTTAAAATATTTCCATCTCTTCATTTTAAGGACTTTACTTGAAACAGACTACTTTCACATTGTGGTATCAGTCCCTTTGCTGTAAGAGGGAAAAAAGAATTTCCAACACGATTGTTCAGTATTTGGTTATCATATTCACAATGTACGGAGCTCTTCCACTGTTTACCACTGATCATATTATATTGACAATGATTCATCTTTATTGATGACAGTAACAAAGTGCACAAGCATTAAAAACAACAAAACACACCATGACTGTATTGCTAAAACCCAAGAAAGAAAAAAGAATATAAAAAAAGATGACTAAAACAATACTACTGCGGTACTTTTGTCATGATTCCATCATGCAGCAAACCTATACAGCCACTAGAGGCAACCTGTGCCCTTAAACTTTCTGTACCATTAGTGAAAGGAAATGCAACATTGAGACGCTGTGACAATTATTTGCTCTCCATTTCGTGCAGCTCCCTTGTATAGTTCTATAAAAAAAAAGTGCTAACCAAATGAAGACTAAAGTGTGCCTGCGAATACTACTTTCTGACATTCAGAGGATACTGAGTAGTCCCATCAGACATAGTTACACCGAATATAAGTTGTATGTATATATATATGTGTGTATATATATATATATATTTAGGACTATATGCAAAAAGCAATCTCTAAAGCACCATTTTCGGTCAGACACATTGTGCAAATTCATTTTTTCAAATGTATTGCTCAACAATGAGAAAATTAATTCATTAAAACTGACACATTTAAAAAACTGCACTTAGTACACTGGACATAGAAGTTATTCTAAGCCAACATGAATTCCTCATATGGCGTAAAAAAAAAACAAACCAATATCTCACAGCACAATATAGCACTGCGTTCAAAGCAGTGTGGACATACCTGATGTCTGAGTTCAAAACAACAAACCAAAAAAAAACTATAAAACAATAAAACGGGGTACATATTGTGATAAATCCGCATGAGCATTACAAATACAATGTCAACATCACACAGTAAAATAGCAAATATCCAGTTGCCTATGTTCAGCCTGTGCAGAAGGTGCCAAGGTGCCTTTCTACAAAGCTGGAGGCTGGTTATACAGGCTGAAAGGGACGTGTCCCTCACGGAAGCGTGCATACTTGCCAGGAGAAAAACTTACAACAGTGTGCACTGCAGCGACCTCTGGTTATGTACAATACTATAGCAATGTCCTCATGAGGCCGGACGTCATTACAGGAGTGAGCAAGTTGCGAGACATTTTGGAGATGCTCAACAACCGAGCCAGTCCTTTGTGATTTCACCCAACTTGACTATCTTCAAGCTGCTGTCTTCCAGTTTGAAATAGTGGTTGCCTTTGAAGAAGTAGCTGTAATCTGTTAAAAACAAGCACAATCCACACTGTGTTAAAATATTTGCTTAAGTTTTTCTTATCATTAAAACAGTCTGAACAGTCTAAAACAAGGGGAAAAAACTACCTTGTAATAACAGTAATCGAGCAATTAAAGCATATAGAATAACAGTGTAATCAGCCTCAATCAGGCCTCAGGCCTCTCTCTCTGATTTATGCTAATCAGGAAGCACACAGTGGTACCTCTGTGGAGGGGAAACAGACTTTCTTTACATAAAATTGTTGGTTCACTGTGTGGGGAAGTGGCTATGAGATGCTTACAGTACTGTGTTTATGTTAGGAGAGCAAGTAATGGAAAAATCACTGTTTGCTTGCCAAAAAAATGACATACCACCCCTAACTCTAAGGATACATGGCTTATCAGTATCATGCCTAAAATTCACCAGCATAGACTGGGCATCTTGCACTGCAATATGCTGCTCACTAACAAGCAAAGTGAACATAGTCTGTCATCTGTTATTCACCGTAGTAAATTCAAGCACTGCAAGAGATATGAAGCGACTGCTCTCCCACTGTCTGTCTGGTTCTATCAACATCAGACCACAGATGACTGCCCAACCAAAAAAGTACTTCCTTTTGCTTGCTTTACTTTTGTGTTTTCTTTGTGTAGTCAGCTCATCTAAACAGTCCATTACTGGCATATATGGCATCAGCTCTGCTGGCTGGGTTCTGGTATATGAGGATTTTTTTTTATTGACAGAGGCTCAGCGCCAGACTCACTGACAGAGCTGGCTGGATTTGCCTGCAGTCTTACCAGAAGGAAAGCCAGTGTGCAGGGAACCAGCAGACAGTGCACCAGTCATGTTGTAATAAAAGCAAGGCCACAAACAACCACCACAAAACTCTTTTCCCTCAGCTTTACCTCCTTTAACACTCTAAAAGGGTGTAGACCCAGCATGCCTTTTGCCCCTTTGGCTCTGTCATTTTCAATCAGAATATTGATCACTGTGGGTTTATTTTTACACAGCTCTTGTCATCCCTTGTCACAATTATCATGACCACCATTTGGTTCAGAACTATGTCAACAGCTATTGGATGTATCGCCATGAAATTTTGAGTAGATACTCAAGGTCCCAAGTGGATGAAACCTGATGACTATGATCACTCCCTGACCCTTTCTCTCTTTCTCACCAGGGAGAGGGTTACTCTTTTGGTTTTCAGTGAAATATTAGATCCATCAATTCATCAAGTACTCGATCGATTACAATGAAATTTGAAGCAAATATCCACTAATCCAGATGCTGAACCTTAATAAGTTTGTGGCTTTTCATCTAGTGTCACCAGCAGGTTGAAATTTTCACTTTTCCAGTGAATGTCTATTAAGTGCACAAGCACAACATTTTGTAGAGACATTTATCATATAGGATGAAGCCTAATGACTGTGGTTTTGACTGAAATGTGTAGAGCGTTTGGTAACTGTTTCCTTCCTCAAATCAGACAGAGCATATTCATTTACACATTTAAGTTAAAGTATTTTTTTTTACCAATGCCATTAAGACTGAAGGCAGAGTCTATGCCATCTGGGATGCCATTCCAGGAATCTGCAATAAGTTTGGGGAAGCCAGGGTCCATTCTCTTCTTATCTTCATCGTATCTGTAGACACATAACAGTAAAAGTACTTTAATGAGTGTCTCAGAGTTTCCTCACATACCCAAAACACACAGCATTCATACTTTTCCATAGAAATAAAACAGTTAGTCATCAACACTATGACTTCCCAGGTTGTGCAAGGGCTAACAGAGCTGTTGTGGTTTACAGCACAGTTTAGGTCACACCAAACACTCACAGGATCCAGACGTAGCCCAGAACTGCAATAAGAGGTGATTACAGCAATCGCTGAAGCTAGGGTGTGTCAGACTGAGGCTCACAAATGGTTACGTCAGTTACCTCCAGAATTTGTCCCCGGCAAATAGATAAGTCTTTCTGTTCTTCCTAAAGTTGAAAGCGGCGTCAATTTGCTGGAGGTCAGAGGGAAGTTCAAGGCTGGAGAGCCTCTTGGGGTAACCTCTCTCCAACTCATCTGCTTTGTAGACCCACATCTCATTGCCTGGGAGAAAAAATGAAGATGATTTTTAAGCACGGTCTTATCCCATATTCCTGGAAATCTATTAACCAAACACAGTGCATTATATCATGAGTGTGAGATCATGCTGTAAATATTCAGGGTCGCAAATCTCCATCTATAGCCAAGCCAGCTCAGCTGCTAATATCGTCAAAACTCAAAAATATATTATGTAAATCTTGTCAGTATTCAGGAAGACTGTCATATTAGTAAAATTCAGGGAATGCATCATAAACCACTAATAACTATGGTGGAATATCTCGTGTCCCGAGAGTGCACACCACACACAAGAGTGCTCAGCCAACATTCCTGCTTCTCCTAATGTTTCAGTTCGTAGAAATGCTTGACTGTTAACCGACAAGCATCCAAATGGTAAAAAGTGAAGATACCTCTTCCTTGCTCATGGATATGGAACTGTTTGTTTCTCTGATCTCCACAGACAAACAGGGATCATGTCAACAGGGTGCATAGTTCATGTAATTTACCACCAACATTGAGCAAGGTTTAAATCAGCTATTTGTTCACAGCTACTTGTCTTCTCCAGCATACCTGAGAAGAAGACTGTTTTTTCCTCCAGTGGGTTTTCATAGGCAGCATCTATCTTGACGGGGAGGTCGGGCCAGTAGGTGGCCACTAGCATGGGGCCGCTGGGCTTGCTTCTGAAGTTGACTGACCTGAACAGGAACCTGGCAGACAGAGAATGAAAGGGTGAGCCATCGTAAGGTAGATGAGCTGTGGATTGAAAGAGAGAGAGAGTGAAAGAGCGGCAGAGGGGGTTGATGCTGATGAGTAGGTGGGGAGTGTGTGTGTGTGTGTGTGTGTGTGTGTGCGCGCCTGTGTGTGTGAGAGAGAAGGGGGGTTATAGCACAAGTGCTTCACTGGCTGAGCCAGCCACAATGGCCTGATTCATGAGCATCTGGTTCTCGTTAGGACTACGGCTGCCGACGCCAGCGGAACAAGACCCATCTTGCCCGGATTTCCAATACACAGCTGCACAACAACGGCAGCTTCCCAAACTCTTTTCCACTGACCTATTTTTTAGAAAGAAAAAGATCGACCAATTGCAAAGATATGTTATAATGATAAAATGAAGATAAACTAAAAATGAAAATACATGAAAGCATACATACATACCAGATACACAAAGTTGTGTATACTTTTGCCAGGATGAAAGAGGAGACATATTCCAATCTAATCAAATCATCTATAAATTGCATTATTTTAGCTGTATTCTTGTGGATCGTTACATTTATGCCATGTACCAACAATATCCAGAGGGCTTTAAGTCCCTATCTCATCTTTAATGTTATCTTTTCCTCCCTGTCTTTTCTTCTTGTATCTATTGAAAAAGAATCCGGCTCAGTGAGCAGTCAAGATGATAGACATACAGGATAGAAAGAGATTTTTACCAAAGCACTGCTAATCTTTAAGAGTTTTGAATATGATTTCTTTTTTGTTTTACCTTTCCGGCAGCCGTTGGTTTCCATCTTTACAATGTACTGTACTGTATAATTGCTGAGACTTCAAACCTTAAAGTAGTAATCCATTCATCCTGCACTTGTTATCAACTTAATGTTATACTGTCACAGTCTGGCCTCAAGAGACTGTTGGCTTGACTTTTGTTGACCCTTGGTTTCCTGTTTTATTATGATTGTTATTTCTTAGTGTATCTACTGTTTTTCTTCCGCTGTCCTTCCTGTCTTTGTCCTTTTTCCTGTCTTCCCTGATTTCCAGTTCCAGCCCTAATGTGTCATACCTGCATCCAATTATCTCCCCGCCCATTTTAGTATTAGAGTCTCAGTGTTTTCTGCATCTCTTTGCCAATTCATCTTGTTCTTGCATATGGGCAGCGTACCAGCATTTCTATCGTAAGTTTTCCCGTTCTTGTGGTTAACCTGTACCTTTTGGACTTTGCCTTTTTGCCTGCCAGCTTGCTAATTTTGTTTAGAGGTTGCCTTCCTCTTCATTCCCTTGTATTTTTTTTCTTTATATCCTTTTTGTAGTATTAACTTACTGCCTGGCTTGTCTGCATTTTGGGTCCTATACCTCCAATCCGTGTGTTATGTACCTGCGTGCTAATGCAGGCTGATGTTTGGGGTCTGCACTGCATTGCAATGCAAACATCATGTAAATCTGACAGAAATATCATTGATTCCACATCTCAGATAAGTTTTACTTTTGTTCAACCTTCCCAATGACAAATCCTACATGCATGTGCTGTGTATATACCCTTGCTGCCCAGTGGAAACCTGTTTGGTTGAAAGGTCAACTGGTTATTTGCAGTACTTCATGTACTAGATGCAGATTGCCCATGTACAACCAATTGACAGGAAAAAATGCATGCATGGAATTCAGTTCAATTTTATATTATTGACAACAGCTTCACTGATTACTGTTGACTGTCAAAGTAGCTGATGAATGAATGTTTGTTTTAGTATTAAACTGCAATTTCTGTTGTCATTGAAGCCTAAGTATTACAACTAAAGAAAATGCAGTCTCTGACTGTGGCTACATGTTAGTAAACAAGCACACGAGCATGTGTTACCACTGTAAAATTACTGCCATAAATACACAATGAACCTAATTAGTATGTTGGCCAAAGTGTTTGTATGACGGACTTTATAACTGCCTTCTCCTTAAGCCTCCAGACAGACAGATACACTCCTAATGCTGAGCTCAGGGAATGCTGCAAGCATTACTCATTGCATCGTGTCAAGATTTGTCCTACATCATTAATATGCTGAGCCAGGAGAAAAAGAGGGATCCCAGTCGTACAATAGAAGAGTCAAGTGAGCATTAGCCCTGGAGCCCAGCAGGCACTGTTCCGAAGCTATAAAGCTTAGCTTGTGCCTGAGCTCTGCAGCTTACAAGCCTGACACGGCCTTCAGGCAACTCATTAAGTGGCTGTGAAGGTCAGAACAACAGGCCCAGACAGAAACTTTACTAATCTCAGACTTTGGAGAGTTATACCATACTGTAAGTTCACTTCAGTGCTTTGAGAAAATTCTATCATCAATTTCTCTCCCTTGCCTTCAGACGAGTGGCTCATAGAATTCTCGAGTATGGATGTATTTTCACATAATGACTGAAATTCAAGGCATAGCAAATTAATAATTGCTTGAAAATTACCTTCAGTACCAAGCCCTCTGACTATACAAGGACACTGAGCTGAGCAAACCACTGCAGTGGATTATGAAATTTTAAATATCTGTTGAAATGGGCCAAGCTGCAGATAACCAAAAAGTGGCATCGTCCAATCATTCAAATAGAACATTGGCAACATAATAGATATCACACCTACTAATAACCCAGTATCTAAATGGTGTGTTTTTATCTGTATGTCATAGTTAAGAATTGCATCCAAGATGTTGATCTGGAATGTTTATCTTTCTCTTTCATACAGTAGTTCTAACTCAGTCTGAGCTCAAGCTTGATTTGCAGCTTGAGCAACTGGGCCAAAGTTTCATGGTCCACAGAGCACCCTGTGAGCTCATGTGCTGCTCTGTCAATCACTGCAAATGTGTGGAAAAGAACCACAGTGAGGTGAAAAGTAATTCTGTACTAAAGCAGGATTTGTGAGAAGAGTTGTGGCATGTTTCTAAGTCCAGGTTCTTGGGGGGACGAAGACCAGACTAACTGAAAGACTACACTCTTCGACACAGAGGTCTGCTGGCCTGTTTACATTGGATGATTTTCCAAAATGGCCATGACAGATACATAGCTCTGTTAACCTTAAAACTGCAAGGAGTAACTACACAGGACATCTTAAGTGTTAACAAATCATAAATAACAACAACACTATTTGTGTTTTCTATCACTTCCTTTTCCCATCTTACTGTTGTCGTTGTGACCCTCATGAGAATTTGACTATAACCAACTTCAGCTGTTGTTCACCTTTGTACGGGAAAATTCACTGACTCACAAAGACTGCTGACCAAACCACAGCACGTCATGAAACTCCTCTTCTATCCAGGATCAGCCAGTAGACACACAGTAATCTTACAAGACTTTGGATTCACTGGCGCCGGTGGAGGAGAGGACTGCAGACTGTGTTTATGACTGATGACTATTTTGGTTGTCACTGCAGGCGGTAGAGGAATAGTTTGTTTTCCCCTCTTACTAATTGTCACATCATGAAACAAGCGTTTAAACCACAATCTTCAAGTGGCACAAGACTGCAATATGAGAAACAATAATTAACAGGAAACCTCTTGTCAAACTGCTCATTTTTTGTGGGGAAAATTATTATGAAGTCCAAATAGTATAGGCTGCCTTATTTCACTTGCACAAGTCATAAAACCAGAAGTTTTGTTTGTCGTTCTTCTCACAGATTACAGACAGGAAATTCAGCCAGACTTTGGCAATACTTGCAAGTTTCGAGAAAGTCAAACTTTGAGCTAATGAAAACACCACAGGTAGCATATTCAGGCAACATGAGCAAGGCTTGATTTAGCCGAAGATTACTTGTTAGCTCTCCTTCCATATTTGGTTTTAATGTGACGGACGCACACAGGTTTAGGGTCAAAGCAATATTTGAACTTTCTGTTTGATGTGATTACCTGTCCTTGAAGAAGAAGGTCTCTCCTCTGATTTGTGCTACAGCATCAAAGATAACTGGCTCCTTGCAGATGTCCATGGGAGTGACTGGACCCTGAGTTGGAGGCAGAGGCTTGTCTGTTGGCACACCTGATTTCAAGAGATTTACCAGAATATTTCATTTTTGAGGGAGGAATTAAACACTCACAGTACATTTCTTGGCTTCCAATAAGGAAAACACACTTTCTTCCACTCTGTTCCACTTTGTTCGCTTATTAGACTTAATTACTGTTCAGGAATTCTGCCCCACATGACATTTCATCTCACCATAGAGCTCCTGGATGCCTTTGATATCATCCTGAGAAAGTCTGAAGTCTTTAGTGAAGGTGTAAATGGGGGCCATCAGTGCTCCGGGGTCCTGAGAGTGCTCCAAGCCAAGGGCATGACCAAACTCATGGGCTGCCACCAGGAACAAACTGTAGCCTGAATACATGCAACACAATGACCAGAGAGAATTTTCCCATCAGAAACAGGGCATTTAAAGGTTTACACAAGTAGCTAACACTTCAAATAAAACACATTTCCCTCAATTCTGACTGACAGATGGTTTTCTACACTACTTAAGCTAACTAATGCATAGTTTTTGTAATTATCTAAAGTGTCTGGCACTCATCCCTTTGTCCTTTGTGGTAAATCCACTTGACTGCTATTTCCATAACTGCAGCAAGAACTGTCCACAACTACTGCTGACCCAATCCTTCATACCTTGGTCAGGACAGAAGCCCCATTTTCGGTCATCATCATAGCTCTTGGTGGTAGCACACCACATTTTGCCATCGCTGCGCCCAGATGAGGTGCAGGATTCATAGGTGTCTCCCAGGAAGGTGAAGGGGAAGACACAGGGGCTTCCTTCAGCATTTCCTCCCACTGTTGACATGGCTGGAAGTGGAAACAAAAAGTAAAACTGTAAAAGTAAAATTTGCAGTGACCTTAGCTCATCTCACTCTCTCATGAACTCATTAATATGCCAAACTCTTTTTCCAGGGCGTTTTGGTTCTATATTGTGAAATCAACATAGATGATGTTGAAAACAACATGATGAAAGAACATGGCACAACACTCATGGCATCAATAACTAATCTACGAGGCACACAACCAAACAGCACACGCCCAAATTGATTTTCTCTCAGAAAGATAATTTTCAATTTGGCAAGACTGGTTTTGTGCAGATTTTAAAGAAAAATCATTTCTTATTCAGCACAAGCTATCACACAAGATTTTGCAACAAAGCTACATTCCTAATCAATTAGAACCAGATGAAAGCCCCAGTGGCTGTCCCTCTCACTGTCTCTCCCTCCCTACAACACTACCTCAACCCTAAAACCAGTCCCACTGACAGAATGGAAAATAAACCCTGCCACTGCACATTAAAATACTTTCACAGGCATTCAGCAGACCACAAGCAAAACTGAAAAAACCCCAATTGGAGCATTCCTGTAGATCAGCACACGGTAGGGCACCATACAGTGCACATCCGAATAAACACAGACAATACAATACGCATTATGCATCTATGCAAGCACATTACCAGGACAACAGACAATATATACCCTGCATACCCTATGCAAGCATATTTTGTATCTTAGTTGATTGGAAAGTATCCTATTATGTGATGAGCATAGTCTGACATAACAGACTGTAAAGGCCACCACCTACCAGTTTCAGGGCAGAACCCGTAGCTTTTGTCACGGTCATAGTCCTCAGTAGTGGCACACCAGCGGTAACCATCATCCCTGCCCTGAGTGGTGCATCCGTCATACTTCTCCCCTTGAAATGTGAAGGGGAACTTACATGGAGCGCCCTCTGCATTTCCAGCCATGGTGAATAGCACTGTAGAGCAAAGGAAAACAAACAACAACAGAAATATAACGTACACTATATTGTAGATATTATAAAGAAGATAATAACATTATTAAAAACATTTAAATTGTTTAATCATTTGAAAAGAATAACCTCCAGTATAATTTCAAAAAATAGGTGGAATGGAACTTTTTCACAAGAACAAAAAAGCTTAACAGAGCAGACGGCTCCAGCACAAACAGTCCTCAGTCGTATTTTCATCATCAACAACTTAGTACATGTGTAATTTGGCAGATTGATGTAAAGGGCGTGTGATCATGTTAGTACCATGGACATCAACATAACACAGATAAACAAAATGTTTGACAAAGCCCAGTGTTCTAAAGTGGGGCAGTAACTTGGAAAATAAATATTCCATACTCCACTCCAAAAAACAAAAAGCAGTTTCCTGGCATACGGTCCAACCTACTTTCTTTCTGTCCAAAATCAGCAGAGCAGCTCTGAATATACCAATAATCTGATATCAAGTATTACTAATACACTGATTCCATTTGCCAAACTACTTCATGTTTTTGTGGGTCATTAGACTGCAAGTAGGGCACAAGAACAATGCTGCTAAGGTCAAGTGGGGACACAAAAGTATAAATGAAAATGACACTACAGTGACTGCATGTTGCATAAAAAAATAAAAAGGGAGCCACAGGACAAACTTACATTCATGAGGACAGAATCCATATTTGCCTTCTTCATCAAAGTTGTAAGTGGTGGAGCACCACAGGAAGCCGTCGTCACGGCCCTGGGATGTACAGCTGTTGTACTCAGTGCCCATGAACAGGAAGGGGAATTTACAGAACTCGCCGTCAGCGTTGCCAAACTTCGCCTTCACCACTGTAAAATAGATAAAGTATTGTGCTTGCCATGATGTGACTCCTTTATACATTGCATTACTGTCAATTATGTAAAGTATGAGACACTACTTACATGAGCAAGTTTAAAATTCCTGCAAGTAAACTTTGATATTGTTTAGAGCTAAATGGAAATGGGAAGACATTTAAAAGGAGGCTCTCAAAAATGGTCAGCAGTTCAAAAGCAAGGTGTCATACAAGCAATTGGCAGTAGTATCAATATTGTAGAAACACTCATAAAATTATAAAAGAGTTTAAGTGTTGTGATAGATTACTTTTGCAAAAGCAATAAATTCCGACAAAAGGATCTGAATAATGGGAAATGCATAAAACCATCTGGGTCAGTGTGTGCAAATATAAATGCAGGCAGCAGAGATTTTTTTTCTCTATTCAACTTCCAGATGGCAGATATTTGGCCTATTGTGGGCCAGGAAGTTCAGACAAAGTTAGGACAATCAAAACAAAGTATCTGAAAGTCAAATTATTCAAACGTCAAAATGTTGAGTGTCCTGCCATCTCCATTGATATGTACTCAATCTGTTAATTAAACTCCATCACCTGTACCAAGCAGGTCCCTTTAATTTGACTGAACTACATCTCTATCTAGATGAAGTAAAACAAATTAAAATGCAACAGCTGTCGGGAATAATAGTGGGGCTTTTGTGACACATCATTGTGTTTTTGTTAATAATGCTTTTTCCAGTACCTTGGCCCTCTCCCAGTGTCCACTGCTCATCATCATCAAAATGGGAGTCTCCGCCAATTCCTGGCCCTGGAGCAAAGGCATGAGCCAAGAGGCCATCTTTGCCATCAAAGGGGTAACCATCTCCGTGCTCTGTTAATGACATAATGCAAGAGAAATATCAGAGGTAATTTTGTTTTTTTAAAAATAGGCAACAACTGGTACAGCTATTAGCTAGCCAGTAAGTGGCAATAGAAGTAGTTTTAAAGAGGAAATTCTGAAAATAACACTGGGAAAATATCTCTAATGGAAAGTGTCATTTGTGTGTTTATCAAAACATTTGCTATTTCTTAATATTTTTGCAGCTAAAACAACTGTTCATCCTCTGAGCTGGCTGGTAGTGCTTGTGTTCCACTGTAACTGCTGAATTACCCCTCGCAGTCTCAGCGATGGCTAGACAGAGTGATATTATGACTGTGTGAGTAAATATCAAATTGTTGTTTTAATTAGAAATGGAATTGAAATTGGAATGACCCATCTTATAACTACAGGAACACTTTATAATCGTGTTCACTAGTGCTTCCCATATCCCAAGACATGAGGTCAAAATGTGACAGCAGGGTTTTCCTATGAAATATGATTTGCAGGTATAGTGCAATTGACTTTTAAGTACGGCATTTTGCAAATATCGCAAGTACTGTATCTATATACTCGGTTGTCTATCTACATGGCATACCATTACGCCCAAAATTAATCATGATGTCAGCCTCTCCGTCCATGATGCGGGTGAATGTGAGTGGGGTGACATCGCTCCATACTTTGAAGGCTCTGAGGAAAGCATCATTTATGACTTCCTCGTCCAGATCAAGACTGTATCCCAGAATTCTACAAAATAAACAGAGAATAAGTGTCATTCTGAACCAAGATGAACAAGCCCTAACCGTATGGAAGACAAAACACATAAAAAAGTAACAAAAAGCCAGAGTGATCAAGATAGTGAGTGTCACATTTTGAAAGATTCTAAGAGCTATCGCTGGTTCAGTTCCTTTACTTAAGGTCATGGAAAATGGTCCAGCTGAAGGCAGCCAGTAACAGTAGATGAGTCATCTGGTGAAAACGCTTCCTGAAACAATATTCAGCCACAGACTCTGTTATATGCCTGTCTACACAGTGCTTTTCCTTTTAAACAGTCTAAGATCTCTCAGTTGTTATTGTCTTTGGCTTGCAGTCTTCCTCCCAAACACACAGGCAGACAGGCTGGAATGATCAGGGCACACAAAGCCGCTGATATAAATAAACCAATTCCACATTGTTGTAAACCTCAAACAGAAGAAAAACAAAAAAAGTGAAACATACTGTGTAGGAATGCTGGTGTTAGCAAGACGCAAGATGCAAGCGCTCCATGGCTATGTGGATGGGGGTGGGGTGGACTGGGGGTTGAGGACAGTGTGTATGTGTCTGTTGGGGGGGGGGGGTCAGGCAGGGCCAAGCTTGCAGTCCATCTCTCAAAAAAACCTCTGGCCTTGAATTTATACATTTTGTGCACTCATCAAACACTGCTTTGGGAATCTGATTCAAACTGGTATGTTGTAGTGTGTTTGAGTGACTCAGACATACCATAACTAGTATTTCTTAGTACTTGTGGTGGGATTTATGTGCAGTAGTTGGGTGGGGTCAAGTTATTGCACCATTCTGTAACATCATATTTAATGTCCCAATGTGGTACAAGAAGTTCATTTTGTATTGGGTCCATTTGTAATATTATTACATATTTTATGGCCCATACTGTAAAAATCTTCCATGATATCATTAGTTGAGTACAGTATTTGAGAGTCATAATGAACTGGACCCACTCTCATCATTAAAATGTCCCTTGCAGGAATTCACTTGAATACTTTAGGTGCAAGATAGTCCAATTCTTCATTGCAAAGTGCAGGTAATGTTATTTCTCTGACCTGTAAGTGATGTCTTTCTTCTGCCACATGGGTTTCCTGTGGAAGAAGTTGTAATTGGCCACATCTGGGACGCCACAGCGGGGTTTTTTCATGATCTCCACAGTTTTGGCATCGATCTCTCCAGTTTCTTGCAGAGAAAAGAACTTTTGCATTTTCTTCAGTGTGTCCTTCAGTACCATCAGGTTACATCTGTCTTGTGGGCATCCATAAAACTTATTCAGATAGTGCTAAAAGGGAGAAATACATATGAATATATATTAAAACATTTAACTCTGTTAAAGTTAGTATTTTTTATGTAAAAATTAGTCTAATACATAAATAAATAATGCACAAACTATTCCTCCGCTCTCATAGCCCACTTCAGAAATAAAAAAAGTATTCATTAACAGCTGACCGACGCACTAAACCACAATTTTAGGAAAAACAACCAGTAAACTTACCAGAGCAACTTCTTTGTCTGTTCTGGGAGTAGTGTCGTCTCCAGGAAACCTGATAATGGGCGAAGGGGCTGCATAAGTTGCTTGAAAGACGATGAACTGAACCAAAAACAATCTGAGAACAGTCCGACGACAGCTAAATATCGTCGGAAACCCCATTCTCCCAGGTTAACGATATCTTAAAAGTGGGAAATGCAGTTCACTCCGGGTTGCGATCCTTCCAGCCCGTCGGTTCTGCTCCTCTGGAGGACTTTTTTTTCTCCTTAACGGGACATCCTGCACCTCGGCTCTAAGAACTTTCTCAGTTCTGCTTGCACATGCACTTTTTCCCCGACGCTTTCTGCGCAGTCTCCAGGTTGGGGAAGAGGAGCGGAGGAGCATGCAGACGCAGGAATATCTTCGCTCTTACTCATACGGGGCTGATTTCTCACTAACTCTTGTTTTTACTGGAAAGTGCATAAATGAAGAGTTGCCAGTGTCAAAAACAAGGAACTTCCTTGAAGGAAGACGTGTGATTTATGACCTCGGTATACATATGACCTGTGACCTCAGCAAATCGTTCATATAAGACACTTTTTCTTATTGGTTCACCACTGTATACATGTCTACATCTTTTAATGTGAGACTCAGTTTTATGTGTTATAACTAAATGGCCATTTTTGCAGAATAGTAGCCCCCAAATAAACTGGGACATACACACAATGGATGAGCACTCTAACTGTAACTGACTTTTATTGATAATCTTTGCCAAATTGCAATAAAATGTTTATTTATAATTTATCATGTGCAGCTGTGCTTATGTGTGCCAAAGGTTGTAATGATAGCCAACGCGGTAGTTTTCGGGTTTTCTGTTTTGAGCGTCATGTGCGCATGACTTTCACATATCTTTTAACCAGAGGTGGGTGTTACCCACATCTTGCACATCTGTTCATGTGTTTTTCAGAAGGCCTATCGCCCCCCCCCCCCCTCACCGCGCAGATGTAGTACTGTGTACGATGGCTTTCGCTTCATTTTGCTGAAGTATAACACATTGTCATGTTACACCCATGTTTTTTCACCTGGTCATTAGGATTATGCAACAGAAAGAGAGAGAATAATTTTTACATTGATTATTACATTGATAATTCTACATTGTTGATGTAAAGTCCATATGGTATATCACATGAGAAGTACCACAGCGACACCCAGCTGTAGGCAGGCAAAGGATATTTAGAAGTGCCATATTGACATCTGGTGGCAAGACGTGAAAACTAACCTCGGTATCAGGTTGGAAGAACTGACTGACTTATCCAGCTCTTATTTTTTTTAGTTTATGCACTATGCGTAATTGTATTAAATAAGGTTAGTTAATTAATAAAGTATACATTTTCTTAAAGTTAAAGAAAAATGATGCAGTTGTGCTGTAATTTTCAACCTTGGTGAGATAATGTGTTAAACATAAAAGATTTCTGTCACTTGCACATGTGCCTGGAAAATGCAGAATCTCACTGTAAAAGAAAAGGAGAAAAAGCTCACGAGTGTTCAGAGGCATTTGCTGATAAAATAGTTACAGATGTTGCCAAAATCATCCCAGTGCACTGGGAGTTGGGCTTCCGGGAACATTTACAGAATGCACAATTAATACTTGAGCATATCTGTTCATTTGCTTTATCTTAAATCAAACTCTTCTTTTAATGATATCATATACAACCAATCTCGACCAGATGTTTTAAAAAGCTTTTTTTCCACTCTGGGGAGGTACATTATATTATGATGCTGCAAACTAATTACCACATGCTGCAAGAAACCATGTTGTAGATCACTGACAAATCACAGTGTCAGTGAAACAGGTTCCTAATCACTCCCAGAAATTCAGCTCACTATGTGGTGACCCAGCTGCTGAACTTCACAATTTTCAGACAAACTGTCGTCTATCACTGCCCTCTGGTGGCTGACATTATCCTAGCATCTCTGTTTGATCTGAGGCCTTTGGAGCCAGTCTTCTTTGCTGTAGTTGTTGTCTACGGTATAGATTTAGGATTTACTGTAACTCTTTTTGACATGTCTTTGTTTCCACTTTCATACTGGTTGACTCTGAACAACATACGAGAGTGGACTCTTTAATAGAGAGAGCTGAAGGACTCTTTTTGCAAACAGATCTGACAGATGGATAGCTCACAAACAGGATTTTGTGGTATTATCTAGCAAAGCAATTTCCCTTCCCTTTAGCCAGAGTACAGTTAATTTTTCATAGCGAGGGCTGCTGCTGGTGGTTGCAGAGTGAATTTAACATCCATTTGCCAACAATATCCAGGGCCTGTCACTTTAGAGCGGGAGCTTTATTTCATGCACTGATACATGCTGCCATCTCCTCTAACTGACACACTCACAGTGATCCCTTGCAGAGCCGGGGAACAGAATGGCTACCTATTAAATGTACATGGGCTTGCCTCTCCAAATAGAATATGCTGAGATGTGAAAAGTTGAGCCACTGCTACAGTAATTGAATGCCTTTGTGCATATGAATGCAATTTTGCAGGCGAAAGTGGCATAAAGAGATTGAGATGATAAGGTTTGATTTGCATGTAAATTGTTTTCTCTTTTTTGCCTCTGTTGACTGCTTAAGCCTTGTCTCGATTGAAACACCTCACAGTGTGTGTGCGTGTGTTTGTGAGCGTGTTTTCAAGAAATACCGTTGCCTTTTTTTAAAATATGTGTGTCTTGTTGCTGTTGATTGCAAATGCATCTATCGCATTTGTGTTTGTTTGTTGCTGAGATGGTCGATTTAAACACAATCATGGTTTTATGGAATGCTTTACACTAGTACAGCTGATTTGTACTTCAGCGCTTACATCCCGACATAAAAATCATACGTCACCTTCATTATATACAATTTCTTTTTAGTTTAAATGACAGATTTCTGTGCATATTACAAATGCAACTTAATACATATCTGCAGTATGCTTGCTCCGGTCTCTACACCATACAGAATCATGTAATTAATTATGAGGATGAGTGGCTTCCTCCAGCATGCCAGCGTGGCCTCTTGCGACTGGGAATGGGACATTTTGGACATGAAGGCCACTCGTATCATGGCTCTCCAACTGGCGATGGATCTTCAGGCCCACTTGATTGACCCCAGTCCAGCTGAACAGACCACAAGCTTGGATGTCACCCTTTCCCTCACCCTGGTCCTCTGGCTCTTGCAAGGACCCAGACAGATTCTCTGATGGGTCATCAAACCAAACTGCCTGTATGGCTGGCCAGCACCAAGGTCATGAATGACAAATATCACAGTCCCATTGCTCTCTTCTCACTCCAACGCAGAGCTCTGCTTGGGAGGATAAAGTGTGTAATGTTCAGCACTGTTTGGTCGAGACTTGGATACATAGTTATCCTGGGTGTGCAGTTAATTCTGACACTGAGTGGTTTAGAATCAGGCTATTGGCGTTGTTTGTTTTATGTGCTTTGCAGGAGTAATTAAGCAATGGTTGCTGAGTAAATGAATGCAGCAACAGCTCCGTCAATAAATCTGTTTCAAGATAACTTAATTTGGCTAAGCACTGTGTTACAGAATCCTGTGACACATATTATATCACTCGGTTTGAAACATTCTGATGATGAATTATTGAACATAAATCCATTATCTTGAACATATTTTATTTATGAATGCACCAAGACACTGGAGGACTTTAACACTGCAGGGTAATTATTGTTCCACATTGTGTCACCACTCTTCTCTCAGATGCAACTGCCAGAGCAAACTGCAATGAATCAAAGAATTGCGACTTTTGATTGACATTTTGTGCGAGCACACGGCCCAAAGCGACATTAGCCGAATTGCTTTATTTAAAGCTTTCTCCCTCATTCTGTTTCTCTTTTAGTGTGCCTTGTAAACACTGATGCAATAATGCATTCCATTATACAGAGGAGACGAGATGGGTGTCTCTCGTGGCTCCTCTCCATCTCAATAATAGGTCAACAGCTGTATTTAAAAAATTAATCACATTCTTGGCACTTGCAAAGGTTAGCCGCAACACTCTGAGATGCAATATTGGAAGCTCAGATCAGCAGCAAATCTCGGCGGAGATGAGGAAGAGTTGCCTTTGATGAGTACAGCATGTAAATGATTTGTGTGTGTTTATAGGACACGGGGCTGGCCCTGCCTCACTCCAAGACAGCGGTGTCGGCACCACTCTGTGGAAGAGGCTGGCAACAGCAGACGGAAATGAGCAAGAGAGGGGAGGGCTGACCTCACAACAGCGCTTCACAATTTGTGCTCTGTCTCTTTTTATTGCTGTTTCACTTTAAGCGCTTTCTGCTTCTTCATTTCTTAAATTCTGCATCCCATGCTCTTACTTTTTCTGCCACGTTTCCACTTCGATTTGATTATCTGAGAGATTTCAGTGTCATGGAAGGTCCCTGTGATGCTGTATTATAAGAGACTGTTTGCCGAAGACGCATGGTCTAATGTGTGCTCTGAGTTGCAGCCACCACAACTCAGGAAAACTAAACAGCTTGTTTGTTAATCCTGTGTCCTGAAGGAGACATTATCAGCCTGTGTGCGTGATCTTATAAGAAATTAAAATATTGATGCCTTTCTCACAACAAAGACAAATTACTGTCAAAGATATCTTGAGGTATGAGGACACCCAAATGAAATATGCATGTCTACCTTGGATTGCTTTTAGTAATTCTGAAATATTTAAAGTGGTATTTTTGGAGTACCATGGCTCTTGCTTATTTGGTTGACACTTGGGGATGAATTTTTTAGCAGTGATCTGATTTGGCCGTCACAGTAAATGGATAGCCTTGATAAGAACATTGCTACTGTGGATTGTTGGATGAAAATGAAATACTGCATGATGCAAGTGAATGAAAGGAGTGTTGAAAGGCTGCCGTCTGTCTCGTGTGCGCTCGACAGTTCTGAGACCTGTGCCGCAGATTAGCTATTATGTTGTTTGCACATGTCGGCTTTGGAAACTTCTGTATGTCTCCTAGTTGCTTTTAGCATATTAATTAGTAAGCCCTGTGATAATTACTGGTTTACTCCACTGTTCATCCTTCACTGGGACAATTTATCTGAGCACATTTTGGCTCATAATCTAGTGGTCCCACCACAGCCATAGTTCATACATTAACACCAGTTTTCTATGCTAATGGTGTTTTTTCCCCTTGGAGTGTAATTAGGAATGAAAAAACAATCAGAAGATAAGTAATCGTCCATTAAAAGAGAATGAGAATGGTGTTTCCAAAACAACAGAGATCCTTTGGGAAATCAGATTCACTATTATTTCCTTTCACTCATTAAAAGAAGAAGTCGACCAGGCCTGGAAACATCCTGGCTCTTTCAGCTTTAAAACTACCTTGCCTCCCTTTGACATATTTCTCTGCCATGCAGTTGCAGGGCAAGAACAGTTTCCAGTCAAAGTCTTTCACTGTCATAAATACCTCAGTATTGAGGATAGGTTGCGCAGTCAGTGAGGTGAGGCCTGGAGTGACTTGTCCCTCAGGGTTGTTCAGAAAACATGTAACGCACCCAGGTAAGCAGCTCAGTGCACACAAACAGCCTAACGGACTGAATTCATTCATTCATTTGATGTGTATCTTTCTGTGTGCCGACTTTACATAAAACAGCAAATTTCAACAGCTGGACTTAATTATTTTTATTTTGCTTTTCCCCCTGAAAGGTAAACATCAGTCACATTTGAAGTTGCTCAAACAAATCCCTGCAGTCTCCTTACCAAATCTGCTTCCTTGAAGATAACAGGAATGCCTTTAAAGCTCAATAGGTCATTCATTATTATGGTGTGAGCCCACCGTCACAAATTCCAGACAAAAGTGAATTTCCTATTCTCTGTCAATAACAAGCTCGATGTCACCTCTGAAGGTGAGGGAGCATGATTCAATAAAGTTTTCTCTTTTATTTTTGGACCCAGTGTCACCTTGTTAGTAAGAGAGAGTTAAATTACAGTGTTTTTCTTCCTCTGGCATGTACCCCAGAGGCTTCCTAGAACCCCACCAGACTGATTATCCTTTATAAGCCATGACTTTGCCAGAAGAAATAAGGCAGATTTTTGCAAAAAAAGAAAGAGAATTGATGTTTTTGTTGGAAGATGTTGGTGAAAGTAACTGATTTATTCACATGGCTGTGAAGTACACCACTTTTCTGCATTCACAAAATAATCAAATGCATTAAATAGTTTCTCTGGTGTCGAGACTATGTTGCATGAAAACAGCTTTGTTGTGTTATGTGGTGGTGGAAGTGTGTCGATGTATGAGCCAGTATTCTGCCAACGGAAGCCGTGCCTCCTCCTATTGCTGCTACCTTGGATCTGACTCCTGTTGTAGGGCTGCATCTGCAGCCCATAGGACCCCTGTGTTTTAAGTACCGGATAGCACGCACGCCACCGCCGTCCGTGCTTGCAGGATATTGAAAAAGACCTTTGTCGGGAAGCTGGGGCCCACTGGCCTTTAGGGAGCAGTGATCGTGCTGCTCCAGATCACCATATCACCTTTCAGTATTCATCCTAATAAACAACAGTCAGGCATCTGAACGGTGACACTCATGCAGCTGGCTCTTTTGCTTTAAAAAATGGGTCTTAAAACAAGTAGCAAAAGACGAATAATCTCCTGGTCTCTGTTTGATTTTCCATTGGAGTGTATTTATTGCTGTATAAAATATTATACCATATAACACATGGCAGGTGGTAACATATCTTCCTGAGTGCATTGTGTTTGCAGCACTGAAATGTGACTAGAAATGAATCAATGCATATGCTAGCCCTGGTGCCATTGCTATGCAAACGAGATAGATGGCTTACATTTAATTTATATAATATTCCCAGAAGAATAATTTTTATTACTGGGAATCTTGGTTGGAATATTTGGCCTATAAAGAAATTAACTTTGTCTCCTTGCTAAGTACACCAATGCATCAAGCCATTATCTCCATGATAGATGAATCATATTTGATATTATGCAAGACAAATGTATTCATATTGCATATTTTTCTAATTTTTTCTGTCTGACCATCTGCGTGTGCTACGTCTTACCAAGATTAATCTGCTGATCCTAGTGGGATAGAGGGCAGGTGTGTTTTCTCTAAACCACAATTGCAAGTAGGAGCTGATATCAAAGCATAATCCACAACGTTATGTTTTAGATCTTTGAAATGTATCAGGGACAGTGATTTCCACAACTAAGCCATATTGAGACCTGATTTATTCTGTATTATGATTTCCTTTGTGTATGTGTGTGTCTGTGTGTGTTACGACTAAGCAAAAGGGGTCAAACCGTAGCCAGAAAAATCATATGTAGAGCATTGTGAATATCAGTGGCATATTATATACTACTTCTATCCGGAATTAGTCTGCTAAATCATTTTAAGCAGAATGACCTTTGACTGGATTAGGGAAGAGGGGTGAACCAGGGGGATATTGCGACCTGTTTGGCTGGAGAGACAAAGAGCAGAGGTTGCCCTTTGACACAGTCACTGTTGACCGAAATTCCATCTATCCTCTCCTACAATCCTACTGATTGTTTTTCCAGGAAATTACAGCATTTGATCACACCTATACACCTCTTTCTTTACTGAGGTGAGTGTGGGTTAGGTGAGATTGAAGTCAGACAATGATTTACACAGGCAACACTCACCTAGCACGCTGTTCGGCCTTTTATAGCCACTGTCTTACATGTACCCTCCTTAATTCACTTGTGTAGAACACTTGTCTTTCCCAAGGTGTTAGACAGGATGAGTGGATGCACAGGCAGATTGCAAACTAGTGTTAATGATCAACCTGTCAGCCAGAATCTGTATTACTTAATCTCCTAGCCCTGCTGTACATGATCAAAACAATGTAAATGCAGTGGGGTATTGATTTCTACAGTGTCTCTTGCACTTATATTCCTCCTTTACTGCTATCCACAGTTACCATTCACATCAATAATCCCAAAACCATTATCTTAAAAAAAAACCAACCCTGGAATAAAGATGGTCTTTCCTATGTTTTATTCAATGTAGACAGCTATTTTTGCTTGATGCTTAACACAATTCAAGTGATATCTCATTTGATGTAATTTCAATATCAGTATTCTTTTTTTTATATTTCTGTAAATCTAATTGCAGATATGAAACTTGACAAAATCAGTGGATTAAAGAAGATACAGAGCTGTTACAGATGGTACCTGAGACAGTACAGAGGCAACTGTATTGTTACCTCTGTACTCTCTGTCATCACATAAAATAGGCTGCCACTCCCAAAAAAAAGAAAACCATGAGTGTGAACTGTAATTGATGCTATTTTGATCAAGAAGTTTGTCCAAATACTCCTTTAAAAAGTCCTTTAAAATACTTAATACACATAAAGAATGTTACTGAACAGCAATGAAATGCTTTCAAAGTACCATGCACTCTGGAAATGTGAGCAGTCACAATGAGACATGGTGATTAAGACAGCCAGTGGGAGAGGAAAATGAATTCCTTCAGCTCTGAGGAGGTGCTGCAGCGAATTGTCACAGGTCACCCTCCAGGGGTCTGCCGTTTGCAAAGTAATTCATCCGACACATTATCCCAGTAATGATAAATTTCAAGGATTATGAATTGGGATGTTTCTTCACACAAGACTCTAAATGATTTGTAACATCTGAGAGTTATTTGCCTTTTTAAAAAAAAAAATTCTCACACATTTCTGTTGCAGACTTTCCTGGCATGCTTTAAATTATACCGTACTAAAACACTGGTTAATTTATTTACTTTGCATTTTTTAAATGACACTTATACTGGACCTTGGACCTACAATAGCTTTTTATTTTTTTACCACTTGTGGGCAGCAGAAACAAGCTGTGAACACAACACTGGCATAACACAACCTTCTAAATCGACGTGGTAAACTTGTCAAGTCAGTTTTATTCATATATGTATGTTGCCACCAAAATAATGTCAGAAATGAAAGACTAAAAATAATATGCTACTGCAAATGTTGCAGTTATTATTATGCTACTGCACAGCAACCCCTTATATCCACATTTAAAGTTTTTTACAGGTACAGAGCTTTGACGTATTACTTCTGAATAATGAATTAATTGCAACTTAAATTTGGTTGTTGTTATTAGGGGCGGCGTAGTGATAGAATGATGGGACTTTTTTATTTAAGCAATGTTTCCTTTGGAAAATAAGTGCACTTCATCATATCTTCTGTTTCAAGGGAAATATGATTAATTTCCACATGTTGTATATATGCAAAATACTACAGGGCTGATCTATATTCTTCTATTGTAATTATAACTGTTATGCTTCCTATGAAAAACTCTTATTGTTTACCTTACAGCAGACTGATCACATATTATTAGTGAACTGGGTTTTGCTTCCAGCAAAGAATGCTGAAGACTAGTAAAAGCACTTATCATGTAACATTGCTGTTTATTGGTCCCATATGATTATAGGCCTGAAATCTTTTTAGCAATGCTGTCTGCTTAACTCACATCCAAATAGTAGCTGAGCTGGTGTGTGGATGGCACCCTTCAGCTTTCTAATTGATGACTACTGGGTGCAGTCCGACGGAAGCAGTCTGCAGGCAAACACACGAGAGGAAACCACTGCCAAGGCAGCTTTTCTATCAGATTGCTCTTTGAACTTGAGGCTTATGAGCTGCTGACAAACTCAGACTCTGCATGGTGTTGTACAGCAGAGCCCTTTGCCTTCCTTCCTCTGCTCAATCCCTGAGACCTTGTGGAATCCACAAAGTCAACATTAGACTCTAAAGAAGGGAAATATCCTGCTGTTTTTCCCCTCACGAAAGTGTGCAATCTCTGGCGCTCTGTGATTCCAACTTAACTCTAAATGGAAACAGTGTTGTTTCTTTTCTTTCATGCAACCACCTAGCAGCAGAACAGCGTGTCAGACCACTTTCCCCTGGATAATTTCAGACATGAGAGGCCCGTTTCAGCCCCCTCTTTTGCCCCCTTTTGTGTGCATGGCCTGGCCTTCATTAGGCTGACTTATTGGTTGCACATGGCAAAAGTGGACTGTGTGTTATCCTCACGCAAAAGGTGGTGAGGAAATTGCTGAGTCTTCTGTCATAAGACAGGTCCTGAAGGCGATTTCCTTGGCTTGCTTTGCACGCGTGGCCTGGCGTCAGCCTGGTGGCAAGGGGAATAATGAGGCTTAGAGTGAGCAGGGCCTTAAGCCTCGCAAGTCCTCATGCCTCTCTGAAAACGGGTATCTACAGTGGGCCGGACACAGAGTCCTGAGGGATCTCTGATGGAGTCCTGTGGGAGATTAGTTGTGCTACCCTTCACCTTGTATGCTTCCTTTCTTAATTCATGAAACTAATAGTGTGCTCACATAAATGGGGGGGTAAGTTTACATACTCACAGAAAGTGACTGCTGTGAAGAGTAGATGTGTTGTGGGGCCTTCATGTTTTTAATGATATTCCTGCTGATGGAATGTACACCACCAGTAAAATGAACACCCCCATTTTCCAGGTTTTATTGAAATTTCAATATAAATAACCTATAATCATTGAAAGGCAAGCAAACTGGCTGTTTTCCAAGGATGAAGAAAGTTACAGCATCCCTGTAGCAATGGAAGTAAATGAAATCTTGAAAGTTGATGCAAACAATTCCTGCAATTCCCTGTACTTTTGTTGATGACTGACTAACCCTGTTTGTACAAAGACAATGTTGGAAAAAAATATTCCTACACCCTGTGATGCATAGGACAATACTGCCGTACATAATACTGCATATTGTTTTCAGAAGGATGAAAAAGGCAAGAAGCTACACTGGTTGGTCAGGGGTTCTTCTTACAGCAAGATAGTGAATGATGTAATTCCATCGATTTATCATATTAATCCTCATACTATAATGTAAAATATGAGTTTATTGTAAGAAAAAATACATAAGAAACAAAATTTGTGTACATAAAGAAGAAAAGAAGGAACTAAATTCTGTTCAATAAAGACAGAGAACAGCCCTCAGACCAAGCGTAACTAGCATCTCCTGTCTCTGTCTCAAAAACACTCAACCAGTGAATCATGTAAATTTAAGTAACGGCTGAAAAAATGGAAGTGTTCTTGGGTGTGTTCTGAAATGTTTGACCAGTAGTGTAGCAAAGGCTGAAAAAGGCTGGTATATATTGGAAGAAAAATGTGATCCATGTATTGTGACACAAATCCTATGGAAGGAAATATTGTTGTGATAAATACAACAGTAAGGCACAGTTTTAAGCAGACATACACACAGGATATTATTTTGTGTTTATATGTCTTACTATGTGTGGGCTCTTGTGCCCTGGGTGAAGATGAAAAGTTTTTTGGACTTGTAACCCCTCTTCCCCTGTCGGTAATCACCCCAGAGCCCTGTAATCCCTGGCGCATGCAGATGCCGCCGGGGGAATATTACTGTTCATAATATTAATCTGCTCTCAAATTCCTTTCTGTTACCAAGATGAGGGTCCTCGTGCACCATGTTCTTTTGGGTATTAAGTGTGCTACAAGAGATTCATCGAGAGGTAGATTCTGACTCGTCAGGGATCAAGCCCAGCCTGAGGTCGTATTGCTGCTTTAAGGAACACCCGTGAGCACGCAAAACCCATCTCCATATTCTCATAAACAGCCTGACATGAAAGACGCTGTGCCACAGCAGGGACTCAAATCCTCACCCAGCCCACATGAATCATGTCAGCCTGATCCAGAGGAGAGTTAAAGCCTCTTTAAGGTGCTCGGTCCCTGACTGTGATACCTGACTTAGCAGCAGGTAAAACCCCCCGTGCCACAGGGCTGAGGAGAGCTGCATTGTCTCCATCAGCTGATCAAAGGCACGACAGCATGCCACCACCACACACTTCTAAAACCACAGGAACAGAAATGAATAGGAACCTGCCAGATGGATTTGAACCCCTTTCCCATTCAGCTGCTGTTCATCATCCTGTACCTGGAATTTGGCATTGTAACATTTGTTGTACATAGCTTAGCGCCAGGGTGGATTTGTGGCTTTTCAAAGGGCCTCAGCACAACAGTGTAATCACACTAAGCCGGCGGGAATTTATTATTAAACAAATGCAAGGCTAATGACCACAATTACTTTAATCACAGAGTAGCTGTCTTTGAGGTGTGGAGACACACAGCATTTAGTTAATATGAGCTGTTAGGCACTCTGATGACCCTTTTCCCAAATGACAAATTTCTCAGCTTCTCTAATTTTTATGCTGATGATGTGAAGTACTGCTTGAATAGACAGCCACATATACTGTATGTCTATATTTTAACAAGAAACCTGATGAGCTCAGGATAAGGGAAGCTAGTCTCACAGATGAAAGCCTCACCCTGTCCTTAAATGGCTTTCTGTGTTTATTGCTTAATGTTTCTCTTTTTTGTCCCCTCTCCCTCATGACTTGTGCACGTACTTGCCTGAGATGTCTGAGCGGGTGTGGAATTGGATGCAGTCCACTGTGTCACTGGGAGTATTTATGCAATCAGGAAGCCAGCAGGCAGAGGTGAGGTGGTGCCAGTGGCGTGTGAAATCTGCCGGCAGGATTGACACTTGGATGACGGATACCTGTAAAATACATTCACGCCTCTGAGAAAGACGGATTATTTGTCTAGTGTTACACAAAACACTCTGCAACACAAGTGATGGATTCCATCCTCCCCCCACAGTGTAAGAAGAGGAACCCTGTCTGAAGTTAGGCTGATGGTAAAATGAAGAGAGAGGCCTCCACCGCCACATTCAGATCATTTTGATGTCTGGGAAATGCACATTCAATTATAAAGGCAGCGCTGCTTGTAAAGCTGTTTGTTCAGTTCCCTGAGCAGAGCAGCCAAACTGAGAACTTGTAATGGAAAGTCATTCTCTTGAAACAGTGAGCATTTACATGCAAGGTGTTTATGTTCTGCCTTCACAGGAGATTGGATGGAAATCTACATTATTTCTACATTATGTCTCTCTGTGTCTGATCTTGCCGAGAGGAACAAAGAAAGATGGAGGAATTTGTAATGCAACATATCGACCGGCGTTAGCTGGTGTCTCTGTATCATTCTCCTGTAAGTGGTGTGGCATGTTATGACCCTTAGCTTCTCTCTACAGGGGTATTAGTCACCATTAGATGTTCTAAGGTCACCTTGCAATGAGCCGACCGTCCCTGTGGAGGTGACTCTGTCAGTGTGTCACTTGGCATATGTAGACTTGAATCTTAACCTTGACCAAAGGAAATGTATTTTCTGCTAGTTAAAGATGTCCAGTGGGGCCCAAGACTATAAGGCCTCAGGGATTTTACTGTTCAACCCCCTCTGCTTATCCTGCTTCCTGCCCTGTTAGCTATCAGTATAAATGCAGACCACCAGTCATGCATTAAGTGCATAATTATTCTATTTCCAAGATAAATCTGGTGTGTAGTGTCATATCCATCATGGCTGTCACTGCCTACATGGAGAGTAGGGCACTAAATGAAAGTCTTTTTGCTCATATGCACTTCTATATAGTCATCAATTTTGAGCAGTCTATTCATTGTTTGGTTTGACAGACGTGAGCTAATAATGAATGATCAAGCAATGCCCCTCAAACAAGAACAGCCAGCATAAGTATACACAGGCAGTGGGGGTAGGGGGTTCATTCCACAACACAGAGCTCGACAGGCAATCCTCTTCTGCATTACCCCTTAGTTTCTCAAGGTTGCTGTTTTGGCAATGGGGACAATGTCAGAAATTTGTAGTGATCAATATTTGTGAGTATGTCTGATCAAGAGGAGGACCAATATACAAGTGTTAACAAAGGGCCTAGACCATACCAACGTGGGTTTACAGCGTGTATACACTGGGATATGATGTGAAAACAGTGGTTCAGTCCTCAGATGGTGCCCAAAGAGGAGCTCTGATCCTTGTCCCTGCCTGGTTTCACGATAAATAACATTGCTTGTCCACTCAGGACAGACATGGAAAAGAGATTTAGGCCTTGACCACGGGATGTTTACTTTTTCTTTTTATTATGTGTTATTCCGTTTAACACGGGATTAGGCATGTTACTGCTGATATAAAGCTGAAGTAATGCTTCTGGGCTGATTGGGAGTAAAGCAGGTTATGTGATGTACATAATAAGAATATTCAGGCAATATTGGGTTTATTTTGAAAGGCTTAGTTGAGGACTGCAATCCAAAAACTATTGCTTTCATACTATTTCTCTCCGGGGACGATGAAAATACCACCTCTCACAATATTTAAAAAAAGATTCAAAACCTATTTGCTGGCAACAGTAAATGTGCTATAAATTTTTCATAAATTACAGTTGTATAGTTACATTTTTTTACTTAAGTGGCAATTTTAACTGCTGAAAACATCACTGTATGTGTATCTGATATTAGAAATCTGACACTCTTTGCTGGGTAATATTAGTTGCTCACAAAAGATGCATTACAGGTTTATCCAGCAGTCTTGAGGGGATGTATGTGCCATGAATTCAAGTTGAATTAGTCTAGAAAAATGTTGGCTACCCTACAGAATTTCACAATAGATAGTACAAATGCTGCTTCAGGCTCCCCAAACTGAACTGTGAAGATATGTCAAATGTTACATGCTTGACTGCCCCTGTTGCATTTACAATAATTGATTCTTTTCAATGATTTTAAAATGCTAAGGTCCCTGCTGGCATTGCATGTTTAAAGGAGTGCAGGCATGTCACGCATGGCTTACTTCCACAGATATGCTGCTTCCTTGTAATTCAATCCGGCCTTTCTACACCTAACCAAGGTGATTAACTCCCATGGACACAAGTGCTGTTGGACTCCCTCCCTCCTCCCCTGGATTATGCCCATTTTCACATTCTTCATGTAATCTCATGCATAATGGAAGTATTTGTACATACATACTCTCATGTTTTAAAATCTGATTTAGCTTTGAACATGTGGATGATAGTGGTTTGTTATTTTTTGGTTTTCTGTCAGCAATTCCAGGCAAAACTGAGTTAAAATGCAGTTGCCATATCTCAAGGCACAAAGACTTTTACTGATTTACTTTTTAAAAATATTTTTGCCATATGTATCATTTCTGTGAGAACAGAATTTTCATATTTGCAGGATAAACAAAATAGAGCTAAAAACCAAGAAAATCTGCAGCCACTGCAATACCACATTGTGTTATATGACTTTGTATTGCTGCTCAGGCTGCAGTAACTAAATCAGTCATCTCTGAGCCGCCTTATACAGTATAATTCAACATTAAACTAATTGCACTCTGCCACGAAGAAACAGCCAACTGGCAAAAGCAAGTGGGCTTTATCAAGCAATCGTTAGCTGTTGACACAGGCACATATAGCCTCAGCTAAAACTAAAACTAAATTTGTCTGTTTTTTTCTTTGGCTTTCAACAATAATCAATAAAATATACCAATTTGATTTATGGATATCTTGCTTATTCAGTGAATTTCTGCACATAACTTGACATGGCAATGGTTAAAATCTAGTTTAACTTTTGCTAAAGTAGCACAATATTTACCATCGTTGGAATTTACAGTAAGTGATTTTGTGGTTAGCTACATAGCTTATCACATTTTTAAATGTATTAGATCGTAATTTTTTTTTTTGCCCATACTGACTCCATTAGAATTGCCAGACAGACCTGGCAAAATAGAGATAACTTTAATCCCCTCAAGCAATAGACTGTAAATAATCAAAATAAATGTATTTTTTTCAACAGAAATTGACAAGAAAACTGAATGTTTGAGGATTTGGCCTTTTCCTCTCATCTAAATTAGTTAATGCATTTTTAAAGCTTATATAGGTTCTATGGCAAAGAGGCAAAGCACAAAATGAAAGCATGACAACCTTGCTACAACTCGAATGCTCGGGTGATCTCTCTCTAATTTTTAAGTTCCTGGTGTGTCTCAACTCATTTCTTTTTATGGGTTTCCATATCTCTGCATGTTTACAATATTGGAAGGACCTCACCCACAGCATACCGTATTTTAAAAAGCAGCCTATGAATTTTTGATAAACACATCGTAGACCAACCAATGAAATAATGCAAACACAATGCAAAAAAAGGATGCATCAAATGCGTTTCACAGCCTTTATCTGTATTGTACTGGTAAACAACCAAGAAGTTATTTTAGAAATGAAGCAATTAAGCAGATCCAAAATGAACACAACCCCCTTGTAAACCAGCACATGGCGATGTCATTTGCATGCCTTTGAATAACTAATCTCAGAGGGGAGTTCCTTCAGATGGAATTCTCAATGCCATGCGCTCTTTGTTTTAAACACAGCAAACAAACAAACAAAAGCGTCCTGGGTCCAGAGTTACTTAAGCTGCCCCCCCCCCCCCCAACTCCTCATCCAAACTCTCTGTGTCTCTCCCTGCAGTCAGATGACCTGCAGCTGACTGACAGTGACTGTACAGGCAATTCACCACCACAAAAAGTATGTGTGTGTGTGTGTGTGTGTGTGTGTGTGTGTGTGTGTGTGTGTGTGTGGGGGGGGGGTGTAATCTCTTATTAGATAAACTGAAAGGGTGAAAAAAGGAAAATAGCATCTCAAGTTTAGAGTTGCTCTTTTTTTGGTCTTAATTAGGCTCACCATCCATCATGGTCAGAGCATTTCTATTCATCCAGCTGATTGGGGACATGACAAATGAATGTGGGAATAAACGGAGTGTCAGTCCAGGGAGGGAGATGGATGTTCTCACAGCAGGGAGGAGCAGAAGAAGTACAGTTAGTGCTGGCAAGTGGCCAGAGCTTCTGGGTTCCATGTCTCTCTACACATCACTCCAGGGGCCTAAGCAGGAGCACTTTCCCTTGTCTGGACCTCCTGTCACCCCCTCTTTCCCTATTTATTAGTAAATTAACACAATGTCACATTGATACACTTTCACTTCCCCCACCACCTGCCCCAAATTTCCCAGTTCACCTCTGTGACCCGAAGTATCTGGATGTCAATCATAGAAAAAAATGAGTTTGTGCTGGCATGCAAAAAAGGCCCCTTTTAAGAGGCTTCCCTTTACAACTTCCGTGGTGTGATGGTGCAGTGTAGCAAGAATGTACGATGAATGTTAAGAGTTGTACTAGTTGTTGTCTGGATGTAATTATAAAACAGACACACTGAACATTAACCGAACCCTAACAGTGAATAGATTAAAGACAGTTTAGTACAATGCTGTGTTTTATTCTGCCCGACTGTGCTCTCGGCAGGAGCTGGAGGGCCACTGTGCCCATTGATGTGTAAAGCAGAGCGAGCTGTGCAAAAGGATTGCTGAGTACAGACTGAATTAGACACCATTAGAAAGTGCTTGACTGACATACTGTAAGCCCCTTCTTCTTCACACATTATTAGCAAACTCACTTTGATCCTATTATACAGCAGACAATTGTTATTCTAGAAATGAAGAAAAAATAATAATGTTATAAAGATTAATGCACCCCTACACCTCATTCTTCCATCCGCCCACTTTTGCATAGACCCAGCTCTCATATAAATTTGAATTGGTTTTTCAATTATTAGAGTGCCTCAGCTCTCTCTGGCTAAACAAAGAATTTCCTCTGGATTCATTGAGATGGAGTTAGATTATGCATTACTGCAATAACCAATTTAATAACCCCGATTTTCCTTTATTGTTTTTTTCTGTTTGCATTGTATTCCTTTAAACGACTTAACCAGGGTGGATGGCAGGCTGGCACAGACAGGAGTTCTGCAGCTTGCCTGACAAAGACATACACAAGGCTCACTTCAATGACTGCGAGCAAGAATAAATACAGGCCCTCTTCAGCGCGGATGACAAAAAGTTGAATTCATGGTTCAACTGACTCAGTGGAGCAGAATAAATGTGATTAAATTAATTACAGAGTAAATCACTATCTGTCTAAGCTCAAATAGCTTCAGAAATAACAATGATCATTGCCAGTTTGTCAGTTTAACTTCTATAAATCATAATTTAATCACATTTTATCTTAGAGCTTGCACTTATTGTTCTGTCACTCAATCGCCTTTATTATACAGTTTGAAATAGCATATGGTTTATTTACAGTATATACCACATATTGAATTATTTGGTAATATACACTGCATTGTACGTATGTACTTGTTTCTTAAATGACAAGTGGCCAGTCTTTGCACAAAAGTCTTTGCACACTGATCTCACAGCTCCACTTTTCTAAAAGTGAAAATGTCAGTGTTGTCATTTCAAATTTGAAGAATTATAGTGATTGAGCTGCATAAACAACCTGCCGAGGAAGTTAGATTCACTGTCACATCCAGACGCTTTACTCTGGGAAACAAAGACAGTGGAAAAAGGGATTGTGATCGCAGCTCCGTGGCATATTGGAACAAAAGCCCAACCTGAATGATTTATCTTTTTCCCCCTCTTTGAAGCAGAGAAATGCTGTCTCCCCACTGCCTCTGTTTGAGCTGCGCTGGTGGAGTACCTGGGGAGGGCAGCTCCATGCAAGACAGTAGGCTGTGAAGCTCTTGTCCCCATATTTAGTCTATGCAGAGAGAGTGCACACAAAAGGGAAAGGGAGTACAGCGGTTTTGGCCCGAGGCTATCTTGTGTAGAGCTCCCTGAGCTTTAACAAAGTGTGTGAGACATTTTTGAAACACAGATGCATTTTGTTACAGAAGAAAAGAATGGATGAGAAGTAATGGCAACTCATGAAAATTAAAAAAAAGGAAAGCTCTGATGCATACCATGTTTCACCAAGATCCCTGGGTTATTACATTCTGTTGAAATAACCAACATGATGCTTGCCATGGCTTGCCAGTATTAAAGCAGAGAGGCAATGTTAAATAAGGCCATTTGATACAAATCTGTCACTTGACACCCCCTCTGGTACCTTATAATGTATAAGTGAAGAGCTCTTGAACTCCCAGTTATCACCCCTGTAAGCTTGGTTGAATGCATGTCTAAAGTTTCTTATCTATTTATGAATGTATTTTCTGAAAAAAAATCTGATTTCCCTTATTTATACCAGAAATCTGATATTCTGAAGACATCTGTTATGTTATTAATTTCACATAAATCTTAAGCTCCTCTATGCTAGAAATGAGGCTTCATTCAAGCTGAATTAATGAAACATGATCGTAAATCCCTCACGTGGAAGAGGCTGTCATACAATATTGTGCTGCTTATAATCACTGTGTAATCTCACTGTCTGCCAGGGGAGGGCGGCGCAAAAGCCCTCTGTAAAACAATGTCTTGAGGAGATCTGAAGCCTTTGCCTGTATCTGGCAGCATAAAAAGCCAGGGAGACTGCAGTGAGGGAGGAACAATGACTCATTGGTCGTCAGCAGAGAAAAACTGCAGATTGATGCTATGTACCCAACCCCTGTGATATGTGCTAATTGTCGAGATCAGAGTGCTGCATGTTTGCTTGAACTTAGGTAATTGTGCGAGTGAGTGTCTGGCAGTGCACAGACTGACACTCCGAGGCCTCGTACTTGAAGCAGAGTGGAGGATGCCCACTGTGATGACTGACAGCATCACTAACTCTCAAGCTAGCGGGTGAGGGACCCATGGGTGCGAGCCACAAATGGGACTCACCATGAGAGAAAGCAGTGGTGGGTCCTTTCTGACATGAATAATAAAATGTAGAAGCAATGTGTGTGTACACATCATCATCATTTCTTTTGGATTTTTTTTTTATTCGGCGTGTGCTGTTTTTCATCTGGTGCACACACACTGCTGGGGCTGAATGCCCTGCAATGAAGGTCTCAGGTGTTTTGATGTGTTTAATGTCAGCAACGTGGATGACAACAGCCATAGCACTCTATCAGACAGACAGCCTGTGTTGCCAAGGGTCACCAGTCACGGCGCACGGGATGACTGGGCTCACGCTCGGCCATTCTTGTCACATCGTGTAGCGCTTGTCACACTTCCACTACAGTGTCACTGCATTACTTGGCAAGGCTTGTTACACACCTGCCCCGTGATGGACAAGTCTCCAAAATAGAGTCATTTTGTAAATCGTTTTGCAGTGCCAAAGCAGCACATGGCTTTCAGTCTGTGTTAATACGCAGCGATGTATAAAGTACTTCATCACCTACATCAGTCAAGGGAAAACTGGGTTTTATCTGCCTTCTCCATCAACACTGCTGCTCCATCCCAGCCTAATTATTTTTCATGCAAGGCAACACAAGAGGAGCGAGTGACACAAAAACACAGTTGAAATTGGGATAGACCTCATCATTGTTTGGCTGCACCCACAACTTAATTAAAATTCGCAAGGAGCCTGGCTCCTTTGTTCACTCTGTATCGCAGCATTGTTCATCAGATGTGAGCAGGAGTACAAATAATTGAGTGCAAACACTTCCTCCGGTGAAGCTAGCCCTTTCTCTAGAGGTTTACCCTACTTTACTTTTCAAACTGACAGAAATGGGTTGTCTCAAATCTGCCACGGCATCGCTTCATTAAAGAAGTAGCCTGCTTTAAAACAAACAAACAATACACCCACCCACCCCAATCCCACACACCCCTGAGCGGGCACATGCACACTTGACACTCCACCCATCCAAAATGTGTCACATCCCCAGCAATCTGTAATTTTGGACTCGAGGGGTTAATTGCCTGCCATGGCATCAAAGGAGAGTTTTGATGTGCTTTTTGAGAGCTGTCTTTAGCCAGGCTAGGGAGTAGAAGGGAGAGAGGAGTGAAAAGAGGGAGGGATGTGGTGAGAGCAGAAGGAGAGGAGGGCACATGAGATTTCACTCGCGGCATAACAGTACGGGCGTCTCCTCAGGTAATCCTGCCTCTCAGAGGCATTATTGAATTTTCTTGTTTTTCTTCTTCTCTTTGTCAAGGCAGGGAGGAGAGAGTGTGTGCAGAGGGAGACTTGGGGAGGGGGGGTTAAACAGAGTGAGCCTGACTTCTGAAGGGTCTGCAGCGGGTGCTTGATTCTCATTCACCTCTGCAGATCCACGTCAAAACACAGCCAGACCTTTTAAGGCGCCTGGCTTTGAAGTAAGAGGAGAGCCTCAAATCCAAGCTCTCCGCCACATATGCCCAGTCTGAAAAATTAGCAGCCATGTGCGTCTCCCTGCCCCTTTGAAGTTCCACACACCGCACTTCTCTCCATGTTCTAACAGAGAAATCAGAAGGTATGCAGCCTGACTCCCAGATTAAGGAGAGTGATCGTGCTTCATGGCAGTGCAGGCAATGTGCCTTGTCTCTGGCTTTTGTTCAGTCAGACCATGAAAACCTCTACCTTGTTAACACTGTTTACCTAACTCTTCAGAAAAGCTCTGCAAAGTTGAAAAAACTAGTAAAACAGTCAGTTGTGACAAAACCTCTCTGTGATCTGCCTGACGTGGATCTAAAGAGATGCATGTGAATCAAACCAGCACCTCTACACATCTGAGACATTAACCAGTTTTCTTTTCTTTACCAATAAAAGCTATAGAGAACACCATCTACCTGACAGCCAGATCTTTGTTGTTAATGAGCAGCAAATAGGAATTAGTTCTAACTTGCCTGACCTGCCTGATCTGAAGACACATCAAATTTAATCAAAAGTGCAACACAAGAGCAGCATTGAAGGGCAGAGCATTCACCCTCAGGCGCCCAAGTGTAAGGAAAAAGAGCAAGGGTGTAAAGGAGAAAGCCTCTTTACACCCTCACACAAACAGATCTAATAAAAAACAACAGAAAAAGTGATTGAAAGGTCCCTTTAATGATGTTTCTAGATCTTCTAGATGTTGATCTTCATCACTTCTGGCCAACCTACTTTGTATGAAAGCGATTATGAAAATAATTTGCATTCTCTTTACATAATGCAGACCTCCTCTAGTTGAAGGGAGAGGAGACTCCAGAAGACCCGTCAAGAGACGAGTATTAACCACACAATGTGCTGAAGCTGCTTATCCCATTGTAATCTGACCTGATTGGAAGGGTTTGATTAAAAGCGAAGGGGCCACACGCCTCCTAATCCCTGCTGAGCAATGCTCCGCGACCACATAACCTCCTCAAATGCCATACGGCCTCCTCCTGTCAAGATGGCTCAGTGCACAGTACCAGACGGTGGAGTGTGCTGTGCAGGAGTTTAGGGCAACTAATCCCCAAGCTTGTCTTGTCCCTTTCTCCTCTTATTCTCATCAATGAGACTTTCTCTCCTCACAAGAAGATTTGGGAGATGACTGCTATTTTGGTGCTGGAAAGTGAAATAGCCCCGAGGGGTTGTGTAAACATTGTGGCTTAGCGCTAACTGTCATAAAAAAAGGCTGTGAGACCAGTCTCCATACTTCTAAAGCAAGCAAATCCGCATCTTGTTATGAGGGAATCGGCTGTGCTAACGCCTTGCTTAGTGACACATTTTGTTGTCAGAAGGTTTGTCTAAACAGGTATCACAGCTGCAAGCTGTCGCATCACTGCGCATCATCGGCATCCTCTGAACTTACTGTCATCACAACATCCACCCAGTTCATGGGGAAGCATCAGTATCAGGGGTTTCAGTGAGAAACATCAGTTTAGTGTCAGTAACACAGGAATAACATCTGGGAGCGAGTGCACCTGTGTGTGTTCAAATAAACGTGCGTTTAGGCAAACACCCATCCTCAAGAGCATCTTTAAGGTGCCTCGTTTGCAGCGTGCGTCGGAAGTCATCTCTGAAACCCCTCAACTCCCTTCCGTTTGGCGTCTGACTACAATGAGAGAAATTGTCAGGTAGAGATATGTTTGTGTAAGTGTGGGAGAGACGAGGGGAAGGGATCAGCTTGCTGTCAGTGTCTGTCTCAGAAGGTTTCCTGTTAGTGAGCTGCGAAAAAGTATATGTTTGTGTCAGTATACATAGTATTTTTTTACAGGGTATGTGTGTGTGTTGTACATGTGTTTGGAGGTCGCACAGTGCTGCTGGTTCTCTGCGGGCGGCCTGCCGCACAGCTCTGATCAGATCTTATCGAGCCCAGAGAGGAGGCTGTTGCAGAGCGGCTGGCTGCTGGGCGGGTATGCTTCAGGTGTCAGAAGGGAAAGGGAAGAAAGATTAATGGCCTCTCTGAAATGGTGGCCTTCCTCCCATTGCCATGGCCCTGCCTATCAGGGAGGAGTCCGCTGACTGACCAGGGATCGCCTGGGACAGGTTGGGTGATTTTTTTTAAGGCTCTTCTGCTGATTGGTCTGGCGTGTGCCCTGTGGAGGGGGTCACTGAGTGATGGAGTGGTGAGGAGACAGCGCACTCCCTTTGGTTGGCCTCTCCGAACAGCCTCCTCATTCATAGCCCCGTCTCTTGCAAGTCTCAGGAGGTCAGCTGCAAATGAAAATGTCCTAATACGTTGTCAGTAGGTCTCAGCTCTGAGGAGCCCTCATCATCTGATGAGGATATGAAAAGACCAGTTTAGATGGATAGAACTGCCCCCGAGTCCTTTTTCTGCTGTTCTTCTAAAAAATAAGGTGAAGTGCTGTGCTGAACAGTGTAAAACGGAAGTATGACAAAAACCGAGGCATGACAAAGCATATGTCTTGATGAAATGCAGACTTGTTTTTTTAATATCTAATAATGATCTGTAATGGTCTATTTACTAGACGCAAATCTTTTCCCATATGTTTTTGCTGACACTATTATGCTATTATGTAGACTTGTAGCGCCAAAGCTTGTTATGAAGATTGCACAGCAAGGGACTATTATCTAGTTCCACTAGAAACATAAAATGTCAATGATTTTTTTCAGTGTTTTGTTTGACTTCTGAGTGCTGTAAGAATGTAGTAATGCAGCTCTTTATTATGTCCACTTCGACTGAAGATAACTCTTATATGCTCAAAGGTTTTTCTTTGCAAGCTTGGAATTTTTTTTCTCAGTAGACTGCTCATTTGCAGGCAGATAGAACATGTGGGTTTCCCAGGTTGGTGAGTGCATCTTAAGCAAATAAATGAAGCAATAAATTATGCAATTTAAGACTAAATTAGTATGTTATTATGTACCTGCCCATACCCCTGGGGTCTATGAAGAGGCGTAAAAACTGTGAATTTTGCCAGATTTTTGAGAAACCTTTCTTATGAATTGCATATTCAGAGTGTTTTAGTTCAATTTAATCAGGGAAATCCACTCAGGGAGAGTTTTGTTTCTATCAGTAGTGACAGCGGGCAGAGACAGACGCCTTTGGCGGGAATATGTAAGAGTCTCCTGCATTGTAGCACTCCGGTGCTCCAGTCATCTCACCTTACATGTTCACACTGGATCAAGAGTCTTTTGTGCTCTTCAATCCAAGGACTATTAGCTAGTCCCCACCAAGGTTGTTTTGTGTTATGTCAAAACAGGCTATTTTCCTCTCCCTGATGGGCTCAGACACTCTTTTTTTGGCTGTCGTCACCATAGTTATCGACCTTTATTGCATAAACATGTTGACAAATGGTCCTTTGTAAACTTTGTTGCTGGCGACATTTATTCTGTAACAAAGCAGTTACTTGAGCTGGCTCCCTGGGCTTGCTTTCTATTCAGGCTAGTGATCAGTTGTCTGCACGCCAGTGGCCCCTGGGCTGCTAGCCCACCCATGACGGGGGGCTCCATGAAGGAACTTATTTATAATTGCAACTGAGGAAAGGTTTCCTAAAAGCATTTTTCGCTTTAATGAAGTTTACTGGCAGCAGGAGGCTGGTATGTAGCCAAAAGTTTTTAGTATTCTTTAGTAACATGCTAATATGATTTGTCTTGGCAAGAAGCAAAAAAGTGAAATTGGCACAGAGAGTAGCCATGAGCTGGAATCCCAATGCCAAATTTGTCATCCATGTTTTTACTTTGAGGTGGGGTTGGAGGAAAAAATGTAATTAAGGCCATTGTTGCAGTTCTCTGTGGGGGGGCATTTGCTTTGGCTAAGCCTTGTAATTATGAATGATATCCGCTCTGGCCTGCTTTGCTTTCTGTCCCTGCTGCAAAAATTGGATTTGTTCCACACACCCCTGCAAGACTCAAGATAATCTTTGACCTGAATTGTCATCACCTGTATTCGCTGCAAAGAGCAATGCTTTTCCCATTCATTTAGCCCATTCACCTAAAAGCTTGCCATCCCATAAGCGAGCGTGCTAACACGATGATCACAAAAAGTAACTGCCCTGCCTTCAGAGAGGCTGAGTGATCCCATCAGCATTGGGTTACAAGGCTGCCCCCCCCCCCCACTGTACCTGTTGAGAAAGACATTAGTGCGGCAGTATGCTGAGGAAGGAGGGTGGGTTGACCCCTGAGGGTTTGGTTGGCAGTGTGAAGGCTCCTCCAGGCCTGAGTGCTCTCTCTCACTCGATGCCTCGCCTGACCTGGCCAGTTAGGCCCAGCACAGACTAGGCTTTCATTCCACCCAGCCCTGCGACTTCAGCTCCTAATAAAGCGACCATTTGATCCCCTTGAATTTCGAAATCGTTCTCCTTTTGATTCCCTCTTAACTGGAACTGCGTTTTTCCACTTTGTTCTGAATGGAGAGTCAGGTTTCCGCTCTTAGTGACTGAGTGTTTGGTGAACTGTGTAAAGCTGTGTCTGTTTAGTAGCCTTTCAAAAAGAATTATGGCTCAATCATGGGATAATCCGAAGCAATTTAGTGCTGTAAAGATATGGCATGACTGATATTCTTTTTTGTATGTGGTCAATATTATTGGTTAAGCCTGGATATTTGAGCAATGAGACTATTGATAGAGAATAGACAGGTTATAATCGCTGATCATTTTATGTAAGCATCACTGGAAAAAGCTAAGGAAACCATTCATTTGGAATTTTCAGTAAAGAAAGACTTCCAATATATGTTATATAATGTGTTTAGCAAAATTTCAGGACTTTCTTTACTTTCTTTACTTCTTTCACTGGGACAGATAGCCTTGGTTGGGGGCAAATGGTTTACATCCCTAACCCTTTACATCAATTGTTTCCAGTATTTCTCAAGTGAGTTTGTGATCAGTTGTGTCAGAGATTGTGAAATGAAATATTGTAGAATTTAGGAATGTTGCATTATACTGAAGTTTTGATCCTTTTTCCCACTCCTGATCCATAGAAATAACTACCAATAAACAGCACCAATGATATTATTATTTTTGCTTATTGCTATTCTTTCAGTAGCGTGAATGACTGAATGATATGAATAGACTGATAGCCTTGAGAGGCCCAGAAAATTATAGGTTTCTTTTAAAAGTCTGATTATTCTCTGTTGCAATGAGCCAAGTACACCCATAAATTTGCACAGCTGCCTGAAGGCAGGGCCCAGTGTGTCATGACTGCACAGTGTTTTCTCCTTAACACCCCTCTGTAATGGCTGAGGATGGTGTTTAAGGAAATTACACCTCAGGTAGCAGGCACTCCCAGGGTTTGTTAATTGAATGCCCTTTCTATCACTGTTGTCGGACGGGTTCCCACTGTGAGTCTTGTTTTCATAATTATTGCTTTAAATACACAAATTAAAACACAATTATTGTACAAGGTGTCTGTAATCAGAATGGTTGAAAAAACATCAATCAGTAAAATACAGCTTTTACTCTCTGGCAGAACAGTCAGGGTTCCTGTGAGTAAGTTGAATTATTAGACGTGATCATTCATACAGATAAAGGAGATGTGAAAGAGTTGGTTCAGTGGAGTACAGTATGTCTTGGTAGCAGGTAGTAAATGTAAGTATTATGAAGTTGTTATCTACTATATATATATATATATATATATATATATGTACATATATGTCAGTCACCTTATAGTGCATTGCAAAATATCACCCCATGTATATGTAGACAAAGTGAAAATGTGCTGGTTGCAACAAATAATTTTAGCGCATAGAATCCTTATAATGTGTGTCAGATTTCTGGTGTTTGAAATTATTTAGAAGTAATATTCCCAGCCTTCCTGTGGAATTTCCGTATGATCCTTTTCTCTTTTGCGTTCTCTGTGGCTTTCACACTGCTGTACAAATATCAGGGGAGCATCAACTCGGGCCCCACTCACTCAGATCACAGAGAAAGTATTTCCTGACATGTGTTGGTGCCCTGGCATGTACCCGTGCCCGGCTCTGTGTGTGTGCCCATGGCACTCAGTAGAACAGGGGGAAATGAAAGAGCTCTTATGCTGGTGCCAGTCACAGATGTCCAGCACCACCACCCACCCACATCACTGCCTGCTCTGTCTGCATTCCCCTCTGACACTGTCCGGACGGGGCCCTGCACAGACCTGCAGGTGGCCCCATTAGCAGGGAAAGTATGTCATGGAGCTGCCCAGGGAGTGTGAATGGAGCAGGCTGTTCCTGAATTTCGGATCCTCAGGACTGAAGAAAATATAAAGTAGAGCTGTGCTGTTAATTACAAAAATGTGAAAATGTTGTCTGCTGCACTTTCTTAATCATTCAGTCATCAATCAACATGGTATTTCTGTGGTGTACAATGTCAAAAGCAGGCTGTTATATTTCTTATTTCTATTTTAAACCAGCATTTACCATTTTCTAAGCATGGAGCAGTAAAATAAAGCTTTCTGCACACATATCAAAATTGACAATATAGTTGCAGGTCTAAGCAAATACTTTATGCTGCCACTCAACTTTTTGGACATATATTCAGGTCCTAGGGGTGAGAAAGGGAGAGTAGGGCCTGTGGGAGTTGTGTGTGCACCAGGCAGTGCAGCATCCAGACTCCGGTCGAGCCAGATCCAGGCCCAGCCTCATAGCTATCTGTTCCACAAGCTGAGATCAAAGTGCTGGTGTTGGCAAATCTGCCCGGGCTCCGGCAAAACCTTGCTCCAGCAGCTGCTAAGCAGGAACAGCCCCAGCATGCCTTGTTGAGGTTGGAGAAAGGAGCTGAAAGATTCATGGGCTGGATGTGTCATTAACTCACTGCATGATTGATGTCCCACACGACTAATAATGTCACAACTCAAAAGGAGACAAGAAAAAGGCAAATGTTTTCAAACATAATTTCTTGTTCATTTTCACTCTGCTGGACAAGACTGCAAGAAACCTCTCTGCCTGTTTTTGCAACTCTTCGACTCTTGTCTTGTTTGGCACAAGGGATGGGAGAGTGTGGTGAAATCGTTGGTATGATTTTTGAGATTCCAGAGTTGCTCTCTGAGGTGCCTGGCAGCTCATCCCATGTTACTGCCACTCTTTCAGTTTCTTCTTTGTTGTGTAATCATGCAAGTTAAAATAATATTTTTTTTTGTTTTTGCATGTCTTTACCTACCCATCCATCTTTTATAGTAGCTTATTTCATACAGGATTGTTTGTGCAGCCTCTCTCTGCATGCAGAAAACACCATAAGGAGGTCTGCAGTAGGTCTGTCTTTGGCACGTAGAAGGAAAGTTGCCCAATAACCCAAGCAAATATAAGTACATCCAAACTCTGTTTGATGTTTTGATACCCTCTGAATATTCTGCTCCTTTGTCATGCAGTAGATAATGCAATGACTCTTTTGAAATGAGGATGGTTACATTTTTAATGTTGGACTATGGTCACAAATTGAAATATTGACAAAATTAGTCTGAATGAATCTAAACTATCAATCAATAAAAAACTGTTTTGGTCAAATCTGCATGTAACAGTTCATGCTGAACTAGGCTGGTAGATTCGGTTCAGCTGAACTCATTTATTTCCGCTTTCAATAAAGGGCCTCCTGAGACAAGGTGGTGCACAGAGAAAGACATGAGAGCCTTTAGCCGTCTGTGAGTGTCTGCTCATTAATTAGGCCAGGGAATTCCATTGGCCCATGTTCTGGGGGGGTGCAAAAGTACCAGATGGACTCTGGGAGGGGTGTTAAGATAAGAAAAAACAAAATGGACAGAAAAAGGGAAAGACAGACAGGCCTGAAAGAGAGAAAAAAAAAACATACATACACACCCACACATCAACAGCTACAGCATTGTCAGAATTGTCATGAAAGATCAGCCACCCCCACCCTGCACCAATCCCGTAGCATTCGGACTATATGACCTAATAAGATTGAGAATTAAATGCTGTAAAATGTTATCAAACCACTATCAAGCTGAATTTGTGTTCTTCTCAGGGGAAAAAAGGCATAATCTGCCATAAAGCCAGCTGGCTGTGTTTGACCCATAAATACCCTGTTTGCGTTTTGCCACAGTAAATCCTCCACCCTCTCCTAGTAAATGCCAAGTCAAAGAAGCTTACGAAAAGATAGAGCAATGAATTTGCCACTCATGAATACAGTTAATGTTGTTATTGTTTTTTTCACATTTCATATGTTATTTGATTTGATTTGCTGTTTTTGTTATTTCAGCTCTTAATCTTCTGGGATTGGACCTCTCCACGGTGAGTGTATCTTAGCCAGGCTGATAGACAATGAAATCACCACCAGACTTGGCACTTGAAGCAAACACTAAGATGTTTACTATTGCTGTATGAGGTTTTTACAGGAATACATCCTATCAATCTGCAACAACAGAATTCACAATGAAAGGATCATATTTTGAAACAACAGCTCCCTGTCAGTGGTTGGCTGAATCTCCTGAATACAGGCCTCAAGCCTATCCAGAATCTGAGGTCTTTCTGAATTTGTTTTGCTCGCCCTAATTTTCTTCTCTGTAATTTCCAAATTGTGAAAAAATACAATGCTGTGGAAAAGAGAGAGATACAGTACAATAATTTCAATTGTATGAATTAAGAAGCTATTTCCATTTCTATTCTGGTAGAAGGGAAGTCAAAAAAATGGATACATTGATCAGTTGATGAATTATGAACAGGAGGGGAAACGTGCAGGACTGAAAGATTCAGATAAAAAATGGAGGAACTGAGAATGACAGAGTGAGAGTGAATGGGCCAAGAGATTGAGGGAGTCAGGGGAAAAAAACGCTACAGATAGATAAGAGTCAGTGTGAGCGCATGGAGGAGAGTTGTGATAGATAGATAAAGAGGGAGAGTGAGAGAGGGAAGGGGTTCTTGATTGCTGGTCTCAGGCAGCTTGACTGGTCGGTGACAGCATGCTCCTGCTCCGACCATACGGCCTGTCTTCTTAGCTAACAGCCCAGCTGCACAGGGAATGTCCCCAGGCCTGACATTTTGACACGGGCGCCACGTTGACAAATAGCTGGAGTTTTCACCTCCTGCTACACTGTCTGCTTCCTGCTAAACCAGCCCTCGCTGACTGTATGAAGTGAAGGGGCGGGAGGGCTGACAGATCTGCTGTCAGGCCGGGGGCTGCTGATCGAGGTCTCTGTGGGTGGCAGTCCACAAAAAGGGAGGGGTGGGGTGGCGCTGGCCATAGACAGAACACTTGAGCCAAATTTTGGGCTCTTTGCAAACTGGTGACTGTAGTTATCTTCAACCCTGCTCCATTCTAACTCCCATGCAAATCCCCTGACCCAGTAGTTTTTAAACTGGGGGAGGGTCTCCCTACAAGGGGGGGCATGAATGACAAGGGGAAAAATATGGAGTAAAAATAACTTGAAGGAATATGAGTTATGTATACACAAACGGGAGTTTGTTGATGCCACCATGCTGACGTTTAATTTGGATTCCTTTTTATTAATTGCATCAAACAAAGACAATAAAAATTATGGATTGGGGTGGGGGTGGCTGCCTCTGAAGGGGGCCATGCCAGAAAAAGTATGAGAATAACTGCCCTAACCCGTCCCCCATACACTCCCAGCTGAGACGGCTTGCCAGTTGTCAAGGTAGTCTACCATTGCAATCACAGCAGTATGGCATTATAGAGAGTGTGCCTGGCTTTCAGATGAGGTGTGGTCATGAAATGTAGTGTTGTATGTAAGGGGGTGTTTGCTCTTTAAATACAGGCCAATATAATACAGTTCTATCATTTTTGAGTTTTACTTTAATCATTGCCACACTTTAAATTTCAATTTCCTTTGTGAAGTTGCCGGAATATCGTCCTCACATAAACAAAATATTATGTTTATTGTGTTCACTCCTACGACAGAAAAATAGCAATAAGGCAACACTTGTAATTATCACCAAACTGTTAGGTTTAATTTTGTTTTCTGGACTACACTCATCCCTTCCTGACAAAAGATAGGAAATAAAATGAATGTCTGTATTGAATCTGTGCCTCCTTTTTGCCTGAGGTGTATACAGAATGTCTTTCACACAGGCTTGAATGGAAAAACATACAGGTGTGCGTGCATGCTTCTCTGTACAAGTTGGCTGGGCTGAGTGTGTTGTGCCCAGTGGGGCTTTAAGTGCTGGTGGTTGGCTGTTATTATGGGGCTGTATTGATTAATCCCCTCGCCTGTATAACCTCCAGCTCACTTTGAGGTGTCCCCAGTGTGCTGGGGCTCTCAGCAGAGCACACGCTGTGATTAATGCCCATCTCCTGAGTCCACCCGCTACACAGCACCGTGTCAGGCCAGATTTGTTAGCTCACAACTATGGATTAGTCTGCGTCTCCTCCTCAACTTTAAAGCCACCAGTGCCCCATAGTGTAAATCTGTCCCCTCTGTCCCCTCTCGCTCAGCACCTGTCCCTTGGGCGGGAAGATGCAAGATGCATTTAACAATTCACTTAAAGATAAGCTACAATATGCTTGACTTTCTTTACTCATACCCTCCCTTCTCTTCCCCCACGTCCTTCCTCCCTCTCTTCCCTTGTATCTCCCGCTGCTGAAATGGAATTGGATCAAAGAAGGAGAGATGGGGGTTGAGGTGGAGGGAGGGGTCCTCATTGGGTTTTGTTGAAATATTTATGGGTCAGGGTTGACTGGTTAAATTGAATATCTATGCTGATCTCACTTGCCTGTTTAACTTGCGCCTAGGCAAATATGTTTCCTAGGTGATAACCTTTTATGTACCAGTCTGACTTCATTGAAATGCATAGAGATAAAAATGTGTCACACTTCACAGCCAAGCTAGGCAGCCACTGATGCTCGATTATTCAAATGATAATTGACCCCCACCTGTAGCTTGCTTATATTCAGTAGTCAATCACTCCATCCGCTGTTAAGATATGGAGAAAATACGTTCTGTCATTTACATTACAAACCGCTGGTGAATGTCAAGTACCCCAGGCGAGCCATTTGTGTGGAGAAGAATGGGAAAAATATATGGCCAATTATGATTTCCAATCTTTTTAATAATTTAAATGCTGTTGATATGTGAATTACTGGCAGCATAGCTCTCAGTCCTGTGCCCTGTTTATTTCCTCGCAGTATTATTTTCTCCCTAACAAATGACTTGATGTTAATCTTCATATATAATTTTCATTTGTCTGATATAATGGCTTCTAGTGACTTGCTGTCAAAGGCTGATAAATTGACAAGCAGTATCATAGCACTAGAGTCAACAATGCAGAAATGTTTGTTGGCCAAGACAGGGGCTTTTTTATACCACAGGGCACTCCTGGTAATAAATGAATGCATATTCATGTTTGCACAAACACACATACACACACGTATGAGAACACAGTCAATCATCTGATAATTTTGCAGCGCAAGCTTTGATCCTCATTGTACAGAATATCATACCTGTGCAGGGTATTTCCACCGGCAGCTCGTCAGTTTCTCCTTGGCATTACTCTCACCGTTACCGTCTGATCTTTGCGAGCTTGAGCAATGTGTCTTAATGTTGTGGGTTTCATCTTAGAAAACACACAATATGGGTACAATTTGCATAAATTTCCAAACGGAAGGCGTGAAAGCATGCTCGGCAACTGTGCCTGTTTGTTTAAAGTCAGCCAAAGCTCTATAATTAGCAGTGTTTAATTATGGAAATGGCTGCTGAGAAGAATTTCAAACACACTCCTTCCCTGGATCATTAGTCACAGGGGCAAAAAAATGAAATGCTTTCAGCAATGAAGGGTTCATATTTCAAGCTTATAGCTGCTAAAAGGGTGTACTCAGAAAATCAATTTTATGAAAGTCCGTTCAGCACTAAAGGGAGTTCCATGCAACTAAGCAATTTTGAAATAATGTCGGTGGGGGCCTGATTCATGGATGGTAACAAGACTTTGCTCTCCTTGCCTGGGACATTATCCTCTAAGCCCAGGTCAGAGGTCAACCTCTGGTTTAAATCAACCACTGTTTAGCATAACTCGATTCTTAAAGCACTGCTGGCAACCCCACGCTGAATAGATAAGTAGTCCTCTGCAGGCAGAGAGTATATGTGGCGTAGCAGATCAAAGCTTGTGAAAGCTGTCTGATGACTGACGTGGGAGGGGAGAAAGTTCAGGTAAACTATAGGATGAAACCTAACCTTGACCCCATGAAGTGCTAGTTATGCTGTACCACAACAATGATGTCTTAACCTTGGCCACAACCTCTCATGCTGATGGTAAACATACAATTTCTGCATACCTCCCAGCACACAGGCGCCCTCCACACTATAAATCCAGCTTCTTTGATAGCCCCACACATCAAGCTGGGTGTCATTCCATGGTACAAAGGATATGGACAACACATGTGTGGGGGACTGCCAGAGACGCATGGGTGCGTCAGGTCTTCCAGGCTCCGCTTTGGAAACCACATCACCACTGTACAACGCCCACACACTCTGTGGGAGACCCCTGTGCTAATAGCTTGTTGTGGGGCTTTGGTGTTTTTTGGTGTGTGTCCTGTGTTCTCCGGTGGCAGTTGCTACGGCAGTAGTGGGGACATTTTGGTGGGTTGTTTAAGCTGGGAGGTCACATATAAAAACGGCTACAGCTGCACTGAGACGGCTGGGCCCACGCTCCTCACAGGGGATTCCCATTAGGCAGATTGATTGTTTCCTCTCCTCTGCTCCTTTGATTCATGTCTTCCATCTGAGCTCTAATGAGCCATTGGCCGTATGGCACCACTCAGGGCATCTGTGCATCAGCCCCTGTACTGTACATGGCTTATGGAAAGCACACACTGCACTGTAAATATGCAGAACACGGCCATACATGGAATATGTATTGTCTACCCATGCTCCTTTCTGGATGGTTTAAATGTATTCACCTCAAAACTTTGAAAGACCCAAAACACTTTAATGACTTAGAGCTATAAATCTACAAAAAGGTCTATGGATAACTTCGTTAGCATCATAGTACCTCGTGACCTCACAGAACAAAGCAGATTTAAGATGAGTGTAGATGTGCACTGAGCACATGCATACACATTATTTATTCTGCCACAGAAAAGAGGGGACAGCTTTACAGCCCTCCACCACAACCATTATTTACAGCCTCAGCCCTCCATATATCCTCCATCATCCACTTTTATGGTACACGCAGAATTATAATTATGATAACAATAATAACTACCCATATAAAATACCTTCACAACACTTGGGAGTATGAATGAGCTCTATTCTTTCCTACATCTTGTACTCTATGTTCCTCAGTGGAGAGTTAAAGCAAGCACCGGTTTCCCTCAAAAGAGACTCAGCCTGCATCTGATATTGATTCACGGCTACGTTTTGGAACGTTTTATTCAGGATAATTTTCTACCTTGGGAATTTCGGGGTGTAAAGGCTCCGTAGCGAATCATTGCAGTGAAGCATGTTTCAAGATGCCGCATAATCGTTTTTTTTTTTTTTTTTTAGCTACAGTCCCTCTACTTTCATAGTGCAGCTGAAGGTTATAAACTCTCTCTCTCAATGTGGTGGTTTTGCACATCAAAATTAGCTGGAAATGTGTATATCTCCATCTGCTTCCTTATCAAAACATTTTGTATTTGCTAAGAGGAACCGTGAAATACTATTTGGCCTCTCTTCCACCGCAGTAGTTGTGTCAAAGATATTAAGCAGCTGAAGACAGACATATTTGTTCTGAAAATATTACATGAAATAGTACCACCACCACCCCCAATTGTCCTTGATCCATATGCCTGTGGGCATATTGTAATATTATTTTACATGTTGCAATTCAGGTTCTGCTAAAAAACATTAAAAAAGAGGGAAAGAGACAAGGACATGGTCATCGACGAAGAGAAAAAGAGACTGGAGGGTAGATTAGTGTGTCAGCTCAGTTGAACTGCAGATGAACTGAGTAAGTAAAGGCAGAGTCATAAACACATGCTGCTCTGTGTTATTGATTGGGGAGAATAAATGAATGTTTGCTAAACATATTAGATCAGAGAAGACATGGCTCTCACACTGATCAGGGCGATCTTCAGGGTGGCCCGGGGTCTCGTCTGTTTGTGTTTGTTTAACTGTGCAAGCGTGTGTGAGTGCTGGTATGCATCTTTAATGATGTGTGTGTTCGCACGTTTGTTGTTTTGTATGTATGTGCGACTCTGCTCTAATGCTTGCGTCACTCCGTGTATGTGCATTTAAGAATTCAGGCTCATCCAGGTTTGGACCCTGAGCCATCTACAGTCTCAACTTGCCTGAGATCACAAGCACACACACATACACACACACACACACACACACACACAATCAATTGAACTGATTTGTGCCAAAGCACCTCAGGTTGCCTTTACACTGTATGTGGAGAGAACTGTCTCTAGAGGTCACTGCAGTTCCATGGGTGACAGATGCAGCTGGGGCCATCAACAACATCCTGTTTAACGCAGCCACTTAGACAATAGGCATGAACTGGAGGGAAGAGGGAAAAGCTGAGAGAAACCAGAGACTATCATAGTGAGTTTCACACCGTCAAATAGCCACATATAGACACACATGCATCTATGAAACAAACCATGCAACCCTGTCACCAAAAGCTGCAGATCCAAATCGGCACAAGGCTGTGTTGGGTTCTAATGGCAATGAATTCACACTGACACTGAACGCGCCATAGCTCCATGTCTGCAGCCGGACAAGGTAGGAAATGTGTCCAACTGCCCATGCTTCTGGTGTACCCTCACCATTATTTAACCCCTTACTTAGTGCCATTAAATACAACATGCATGTTGCTCAATAAATTATCAAATTTAGATTTTTCAGATTTTGAAGTGCTTTCTTAAGAAGGCTGGGCAGTATGAAAGTAATTTATAAATAGATATATATATATATACTATATACCTCTCTCCCTCTTTCTCTCTCTCTATATATATATGTATATATGGACAAGGAGCCACAGGCAGCTCACAATGTGTGTGCTTACAAACACAAAAGCAGCCTCATCATTTCCTTAATTTTGGTTATGCTTCTCAAACTATTATTTTTAATCTGTTACAGGAGTCAAAAAAGGAGGAAACATGCTGCCAGACGCCTCTCTGCCACTAATTCTATTACACTGGGTTATTTTTAAAAGTTTCTTTTCTAAACATTTACTGTCAGTAGTACACTAGGAGCTGCTGTTCCATATGCTTTGTTTGTATTGTGGTTGTGGTCGAAGTGCGGCTGAACCCGCCTGCCTCCAGTGAGCTAGTGGCAGCTACGTGGTCCACCGTGCCAAATTTAAAATTAGTAACAAATTTAATATGTACTCTGCTGGCATCCGGTGCCTTTTGCAGAGTACAAAACGCTCCGATAGTTTGTCGTGGGGTCGCTCTGGAAGACCACAACCAGGCCCAATATAGAAACTGCAATTGGAAGATGGGGGTTGAGGGGAGAAATCCAGAGCAGATGCGGATAACGTCTGCAGTGATCAGGCTGAGAAAGCTGAAGCACTAACACAGGACCACCAAGACAAACTCAGCTCTGCTGCATGCTGCGTTGCTCCGTGCTCCTTCCCCCACGGCCACAACCTCAAGCCCAAATTATTAGCATGACCTAAACGACAAAACCATGCTCCTGTTAATGGTATAATCGTGAGAGGGAAATGATTTATGGCTTTCATTTTTAGGGATCACTCTCCCCATAACTCCTAATATGGAGAAAAATATCTGTTTTCACTAAGGGAGCCCTCCCATAATGCCTTATAGGCTGTTAAAGCATGGAATCAAACATATTGGTGTCATAAATCTAGATTTCAAACAAGGCAGCATAAAACTTGCAGGATTACAGATGGGGACAATAGTGAAGAAGTTAAACCAAAGCAAAAGATTATAGAACATCTTGACTGACTTGGATATGAAGTATGGAAGTTTGAGGTAATTTCTATTAATAGTGCTTCATCAACAGATCTCTTCTCGGCTTCCTTTGCCATCCATCACATCCTTGGTTGCCCGCAGTATTATACAGAGGATTTACATCATATGGGTAGGTCTAATTCAAGTTATCCATGAGTTTTAAAAGGATTTACATTCACAGGATGTAGATAATTTGTCGTTAAATATATCAGTTTTCATTCTTTGTCTTCCAGTGTGTAGATGGAATATTTTATAATTTGAATGTCTTTAAAGGGATACATAAAGCACATTTATGTATTAAACATTTTGTTATCCCAAAACATAATTTTAATAATGTATATATGTTAAGAGAATATTTCCTCGACACTCTTGGCTCACCTTACTTACCTACACCTTACATTTGTCTCCACTGGTCATGACAGCAAGTCAGAGTCAGAGGTCTGATAATTCACTCTACTGTAGTTTGGCCTCTGACCAGTAGAGGGAGGTCATTGATTTATTTCTGCCATGTTACAGCAGGGCTCTGCATTCGCCTCCTCGGGGTTCTTGATTATGAGTGATTCTAAAGAAATGTGTCAGTTATTATTTTTAGACAACTGCATAATGCAAGCACAGTGGGCCCTTTGAAGGCTCATTTATTACGGGGGAGATAAGCATGTTCCAGCAGCCAGATTCCTCGGGAACAGGTCACCAGCCCTGATTAAAAGTGACTTCACGTCAGGCCATAAATATTTGTCAGCCCACCTTTGAAAGGCAGGCGAGCCGTGGCTTCTCTACTCGTTTGCCACATGAAAGTGCAAATGGAAACACTTAGGGTTGGGAGCTGCATCAGTCATAGCTGGAATAAGATGGCCAATAAAAAGGGCGTAATTATGATGCTCCATCATTTGACACAGCTCGGGGGTTTGGGCTGTTTGCCTGCTATAAGAGAGAGAGAGAGAGAAATCCCACCCCTGAATAATGGGACCTGTACTTTTATGAGCGTGGTGTGTTTAAGAGTGAACTTTGAAAATGTGTGGTCTGTGTGTCACCTCCCTTCACTGCTCCCTCCTTCATTTCTTCCTCCATCTCCTTCTCCTTTCTCCCCCTCCCCTGCCCTCAGCTGTTTACCTTGCTGCTGCTGTAGAATGCGGAGCGTGTTGCGACTGCCCCTCTTTGATGCCTCTTATTGCGCCGCTGTATCAAAGCCACGTCACGACTGGCATGCCACCACAACAACAACGCCTTGTGTTCAGCCACCCTGCTTGCCTGTTGTGGGGCGCTTTATGGCCCATGCATTGATGTTGCTTGATGAGAGCCCATTTGGTTTGTTTGCGATAAACAAAGCGATTTTTCACATTTCATGGCTTCTATACAAAGTATTTAAAGGATGTAATTTGATTTACTGGCCATATGGCTCTCTCCAGTGTCATAAATTACTTTTGTTTTTGATCAGGAGGCTTCTGTAGGTATTCAACATTACATAATTGCTTCAAAGTGCACTTCTGCGCTTTTTGGTCACTTTGCATGCAAATGTTTTGAGGTCAGCATTGTCACAGTAATGATACGTTCTGTTATCATGGAGATATAGTTCTTGGAAATGCTTCTACATTCCTTGGTGTGTCTGCTTGATATATGGGGGCCATGAGTAACAGTAAGCAGAGATGATGTAGACATCAGGCAGGTGTGGATATGCCATTAGAGCTAGCAACCATTTGACTTGCACACCAGTGTCTAATCCTACACAGGAGCTTCACACAGAGAGGCAGGCCCCCAAGCAGAGCCCAGTGGAGAAGAGTGCTGTCGACACCATACTGTTACACAGCCCTGCTGTGAGTTTTTCCTCCTGCCCGCATGATGCCAATGAAACTAATGTAGTGGAAATACTCTGTGTTCAGGTGGAGGAGGCTGTTCATTATCAGTGCTACTGCTACTGCTACTCATTGTGCTGCATGTCTGTAAAGAAAGGTAAAAAAGGTAGGTGCCGAGTTTCCAAGAGAGACAAGCTGCTGGCTTTACATGCTGGACTTCATCTGTCAAATCTGCAGTGGTGTTGGCACAGCCTGAACTCAGGAAATTGGAGACATAAATTGAAGAGAATTGATGGGCCAGCTGCTGCTTTGCAGAATACTGTTGCTGAACATAGTTGCTGTCTGCAGTCCAAATGAACTGCTCCGCAGGCAGTTACCTACACAGTTCCACAAAAATAAACGTATTGTGACTTGATTTTTCTCCAAATCTTCCGAAAGTTCAACCTGGAATGTGATTTCTGTCCACGTAATGAGAAGCTACAAAATTGTATGGGTGAGTCTGTGGACGAGTATTTCTTTGCAAATAAATTACGCACAAACATGACAAAAATAAACATTTTATGGCTTTGAAATGCCTGCAAAATTATAATACTGTCATTTCTATAAAAACCCTTGAAATAATATAGAAAGTGAGAGAACCATTTCTCAGTGCGGATACACCATACTACAATTATGCATTTATAAAGTTTCTTCTAAATTGTCAAAGAAAAACAGTGGAACATAATACTGTCCAGTTACTTTAACTTTATAAAAACTTCTCCTTAAACTAGACATCCAGTAGCCTCAACTCCACCGTTATTATGTTCTCATACAATGTTTAAAGTAGAATTCATTTAGATTCATAGAATTGTATATGAGGTGTGTTATGATTCATTACTATATTTTGTTATAAAATTACATTTCTAGTACAGACTGTACAATATGGGATTATACATATTTTGTGGTCAGGCTATGACATGCTACACACTGTTTAAAAGTCAAATGCAGGCTAAACAGCAGGCATGAAAAGCCAACAGATGCCCGACATTAAGGGGAAGAAAAACATAAGGAAAGAGCGAGATTAAAAATGAGATGCAGGGGATTATTAAAGGGCATTAGAGTAGCACAGAAGATTATTCTGATGTTGGTGACGCCAACCTAAGGTCAACAACACAAAATAGGCAAACATACAAGAACACGAAATAACAGAAACAACAGCGGCACTGGATGGGTACAACCAAATTCCTTATAGGCAAGTCTTGCAAACGTGTCAGCCATCTGGCAACGCCCCTGCTCATTATCTGGGGCTACAAGGTCAGGCATCTGTCTAAGTGAATGAGGAGAGAACCGTAACTGCAATTCCAATGGTCACCAGAAATAAAAACTAGTCAACTAATCACCAAAAAAATTGGATAAAAATTTCATAAAAAGTACCCTTGACAACTTTTTGCCCCACAGGTTTTTATGACTACTACGTGTGCACAAGGTTGCATGACACCAACTTCTTTTTGTGGCTCAATCTGAAGTGACGCACTCAGCTCATCCCAACAGAGAATTTGAACAAATGCGAGCATTTATGTTGATGCATCACACAAGTGCTTGTTTTGATTATCATTTTCCCTAGACAAGTACAACATGATTTGCCAGTAGACTAGAAAGATAGCTGTCACTCACAAGCTAGCTGAAACCCCCCACGTGAACTGTGCAGTTGCATTCAACAATGTAGTTGGCTTTGTATGTTTCCAGGTTCAACCATTATAAAGCATATGCTTGGTTTATGGGGATGGGTTGGGTGAAGGCTGGGATGTGTCTGATACAACATAGGCACCATTTTTACTCCTTCCAGTGGTTACTGATGGCCCAAAGAGTGAAATTGACCTTAGCCTCCTGTTTAGCAGTGGGACTAACAACACAACAAAATCATTACAGGCAAGCAGCAGATGCATGACACAAAAGATCTAAAGTTTTGATACAGGGTGATGCTCACCTCAGTAGTATCACTTGACAAGCTTGTCCATTCAGAGATGAGAGGCAAAAGAGGAACTCAGAAATGGAGTCTTTACTTAATAGGCCAGAGAAGACTCCAAGACCCTGGGAAATGGCCGCACTACCATCACTCTGTGCCGTGTTCCAACCTGGTACATTAGGATCTGGTTGGGGATATGAAGTAGGAAGAGGGCAAAGGTGCTGGAGCAGATCACTCTGCCTCGGGTACACCACTGATAATGGAACAGAGGCCTGGATTGGCCTGAAGAGGCCTGAAGCACAGGTCAAACACAGGGTATAGAAAGAAGCAGGGGTCACAATACAACATCTACTCAAACTGCACAAAGCCAGCTTTTCATCCCTTCTCTGGCCATTCCACCAAGTCCATAATTGTCTTTGACAAAACTCATTAGCAGAGACCTTGTAGCAACACTGGCAATCAGAAATTCCATGGAGGGAGACATGCACAGAAACAATGTCCCACACACATTTCATTGCGCCTTTTGACAAAATTTAATGAAGTGTGTATATTGTCCCCCTCATCTGAACTCTGAGCCATTGGTACAGAGACTTTGTTTTACGAGCCTTAGCTGCCCAGCGTGGGACACATCAAATGGCACCTCCATGCGGGCTCTTTTGTCAGACTAGAGGGCAAATTATTGTTCAGTATGTTGTTGTTGTTGTTATTATGGCTTCTATTTATACAAAGAGGCCCTAGCTATCGTGTCAGAATAATTCATAAACATTTACTTCATGGGCACATGTTCATTAAGGGGCCTAAATGTAAAGTGTGCATGCAATGGATGTTAACTCCTCACTGACCTTCAGCATTATATTGTGTGACATACCACAGTAACAGTCAGTGTTAAGCTGATCTATGCCCATTTAAGACCCTATTTTTTTTTAAAAATGGCAATAAAATATTAAATTCACATAACAAGCCCCTGTGATATTAGTATGCTTCACTCTGATGCCACATAGACTTACTTTTGATTCATCGCACAATGTTTTCCGTTAGTGTGCAGTTCATGTGTATTTTACATTTTGAGTTACATTTAGGTGTTAAGATGACACCCTGATACCCATCCTACAAGATGTGTGGCAGCAGACAAAAGGTGAAACAATTTAAAAAGTGGACCTTTTAATACCTGTGCTGACTGCATCCATTGCTCCCAGACATTTCAGCTGTCAAAAATCATATTCATGTGGATGATTTGCCAGGGTCGTCCTTGAACCCAGAAGTACTGACATTCACACATATAGTGCTTTTCTGCAGTCTCAAAAAGATTAATTACAACAAGCACCCTCTATTACAAAGTAAATATTTTACTTTGATATTCTAAATAAGTTAAGCTTTTATGCTTGGATGCAGAAAATATAACTTGCAAACCTGTAACAAGTGTCCTGGTAGTTATTAAAACCTCAGGTTCTTCAGGCCTCTTGACTTGAAAAGAGCATAGGGTGCAAGCAGCAACTTGGTCCACAAAAGCTCAATGATCCATGACAGTAGAGGAGGGGTGGGGGTTAGCTTGAATGTACACTTAGGGAAGTGTTTGATAATAATGGGCATAAGACACCTTCTGATTTCTTACAGGAGGTGGTCACAGATTGATAATGTCAAAGCTATTCAAGAGTTCATGTTTACCATAGTTGTTTGTTTGTGTGTGTGTGTATTTGTGCCTCATTCATAGATTATCTAAAATCTGTTTTGGATTATGCAAACATGCTGTCATAGTTGCCCCCCTCCTTTCCCCCATTCCCCCTCCCTCATGAAAAATGTAATTTACCAACAGGAAGGCGTGTATTAGGGAGATTTAGTTGTGCATAGACCTATATAGGTTACCTAAGGAACTTATTATTCTGTTACATTGTAGTTTGCCACAGATTTCATGTCTGGCCTCAGATTAGACGTCAGACAAAGAAAATGTCTTATATTTGTCCTTTCCCCCTGTATTCACCACCAGCAAAATTACCAAATGTTATACTATACATATACTTTCTATTACACTGCTATTTACCCTGCTTTCATTTTAGGTTACTTTCCATTTATGTAAATGTTGGTATCTCAAAGTGTTTTTAATTGATGTCCATAGTAGTAAAAATGTAGTTTGTGATCAGCCTCCATATACAGTACATCTGGCTGATCTCTTGATTGTCTCTCCTCTATGCATCTGCTTTAGCCGTATGTAACACGCCGTGTATAGGACAGACTAATTGACCTGTTTAGCTGCTTCAGACATACACTGCTATATGAGCCCATCATGGCCATTATCTGTGGTTTCCCCCAGGTACATCACCATGGTGGTAATCCCATTGCGCATGCATCATTACCTTCAATAGCACAAGGCAGCTTTTCTTTACAGCCCACGATTTAATTAAATTTGGTTGTAAATATTTGATACACACCAACCCTACATGTTAATGTAAAGAGCAATGGATCGGGCGTCATGAGTGATTACTGCTGAGGAGGAAGAGAGAGGCTCCCTGTTAGTGGCTTGTCATTAACAGGCGTTCTGTTACACGTAGCCTACTGAGTGAGCTACACTTGGAAACTTCACATCAAGAGCTGTCATCCCTGCCTCACGTCAGGTTGAGTGAACATGTGCCTTTTTTAATCTCCATATATTTTACTGTTTTCATATTTTTTTTCTTAATTATACCACAGTGTTAGTGTAAAAAATGAAAAGCAACAGCTCCTATATGTGACCTCCTGCTGAAAAAAAGCTATATAAGTGTTGCCTGTTTTGGATGCTGGTCATTAATTACATGTGTCCTCTTCATTGGTCATAAAATTTTGATGTGTAAAGACAGGTTCAGACATTTGAATGGTCTTTTAAATTAGTGCTTTTATATATTCTAGCCTTCACTGAAATATACTTGTTTTGCCTTCAGCTTCACACACATCATTTATTAGGTTTCAGATTAATACAAAGGGAGAAACTGAAGTAGAAAAAAAAATCTAAATAGGCCTAAGTTATTATTCCTGACCTTCCTCATCCTCATAGATTTCCCTGGATTTATCAGGATGCATGCATTACTGACAGCTCTGCCTGTGGCCAAGGACACACGGGATGACCACAGTGCCTCAGAATTGAGCCTGAATTGCCCTAATACTGAGAAGACTTTTATTACAAGCATAATCCCACAAGTAGGACCTCAAATGATGTTTTGCGAGGCTGTGGACTATTTTGCAGGTATTATTTCAGATGGTGGTCTGGAATCAAATTTAGTCATAAAATCTAAATCTTTTCCTACTGATGTAATAATAATTCTCAGGGTTCAGGAAACAAGACAGGGGATCAAGTCAGAAACAAAAGAAAATAGGCTTTCACTTCACCACCAAGGAAATCATTGATTTAATAATATTATTGAAACAATTTAAATTATATCAGGAATAGGGTAAAATCCAGCTTTTCCCTCAGGCAGACAAGCTGTTCAAAAGTTTTCAGTAGGCTGTTTCACATCGTTTGTTCTGTGGACTAAAATAAAAAGAAACGTTTCAGATTTGTCAAATTGAATATTTTTTTGTAGTTTGTAGAGTGGGAAAGTGTGTCAAAATCAGTATCCCAACAGAAATGACTTTACAGAGCACCCCTTTGTCGTTTACTACTGAACTATCTGATTTTAAAAGTTTGAAATGTGAGGATGAAAAAGTTTTTTTCAGAGCGTCCGCGTGCATCAGAGACTACAGTGATCATCTTGTTACAGCTGTCTGTAGGAGACGCACAAGAGTTAGCCCATAACGAGATGGACTATAGGCAAAACAGACAAATCAAAGGGACTTTGATGGACCATGTGAATTTCTCTGCCGGGTTTGATCCTACAAATGACCTTTTAATTAACACAATGTTAAGTTAGTGCAGCGGCTCGCTACACAGGGGACAAAGCAGCATTCATCCCATGTCCCTGCCTCGTTGCTCGGCCTGAACAGTAACAAAGTGTTTGATGCCACTTGTGATTAGATGCTGACAATAGAGAGATGATGTCCCCTTTCTTCCGCAACTTGTGGATTTCACTCACGTCCTCCTCTGAATTATGACCTTCCCTCAGCGCTGTCGCTTTATGTGGAGAGTCAAGATGGTAAACTTTGATCAAATGCACATCAGCAAATGTTTTAATTGGCCGAGTGGACGTCCAGCTCTATAAATAACCATGACACAGAAGACGAGAGCTCTTGGAAAAAAATGTATTGTTAGAAAAAAAAATCATGAATGGCAAACACAGGAGAAGCTCACATTTTAACATAGTGACAACAAATCTCCAATCCACGCCGCAACACAAGGGGATCCAGTCCTTTTATAGTCACCTTTATAGACAAGCTTTTCTCTTTTATCAGGCAAAACGACGAAGCCACAGTAAAATGCAACATGTAACAAAAAATACTTAAAGGAGATACGAATTTAACCAATAAGCACGTTAAATATTAAACGAACACACAACATAACAAAATAATAAATACACAGAGAAATAAATACGTTTGCTACACTACACGATTGCCACGCAAAAATTAGGCCGATTTTATTCGGCCAGTCTCATACCTTTGCATCTAGAGTTTTTGCATAAAGTCTTTAACACCATAAAAACAATGTTGTGCAAAATGACAGCCACGTCCACAGTTTGACAGCTCTCACTACAGCGGCGCCAGGTCGCTCCCACGCGTCATACTGAGGCCGTTACTTCACCAGTGTGTCCTTTAGTGCATAATAAATGTCCCATTATTTATTGTGGTGCAGTTTACAGAGATCTGGATGAAGAAAAAAAATAACATTAGTAATATAGTTATATATTATATTAGTAACCTATCAGGTATCACTTTGATAAAATAGAATTTAGCAACATATACTGTACTTAACAAGAACTGATTCTATGTGTATCCCTGTTCACCACCAAGTGTTTGATGGGCTTTTTCTGTGCCCCGTGTCTGTGTGTGTGTCCTGACTCTGCCGGTTGCTTCCAGTTCAGTGCAGACGCTCACCTGCTTCACCTCTTCATTACTGGTCTGAAAGCAGTGACCTTGTCATCCTGCACAGTCCCACAGGTTTCGCTGAGGTCCGAAGACTGTGTCTGTGCTTTGTCCCCACTGAATCCTATACACACCCAAATGGAAGCATATCTAAGAAACTTGTTGGGGATGCAAGTTGGCAGAAAGTCTCTTCATTAAGTTAAAAATGGTGTTTTGCATATCCAACAATACATGAAAGAATGTTTTAACTTATTCGGCAATGCTGATGTGCTCTAATGTACTAAGCAGTGTGATTAACTGTACACCAGTCTGTCTGTATAACAGAAAATCTGGAAGATTTAAAACCAATTTCATCCCTTGAAATTTTTTTTTAAAAAACTGCCGGGAAACGGTAACATACCTTCAATGGTAGAGTACTGACATGTGTCCGGGAGTCCAGCGTATGAACAATGCAGTTGGAGGCCCTTGTGACTGTAGCTGCCAGTGCCGTAGACTTTTGAGTGCAAGGATGAACCCTCAGAAAAGGGGCTCTCAGCGTTGGTGACACTGCTGGATTCATGGAGGCTTCTCATGCCCCCACACTGTCCAACAGGAGCCCCGGTAAGCCTGGTACTCTGTAGCTGGCAGTCCCCGGTTGAGCTGCCTGTCCTCAGCTCAGAGCCATGCTGCTGAGGGCTCAGTATGACCCCAGAAGCTGCCGTACGAGCCAGAGACCAAATCCGCGGCTTATCAGATGCTTCAAAGTGAGACAGGGACACTGTTCCGGCAGCAGGGCCAGTCAAGGAAGGTGCCTTGGATGCTACGGGATCCAGGAAGTCAGATGGGAGATGAGGGAGGGTGGTGACATTTTTAATGGCGCAGGGGAATGTGTGGAAGCTGTTTGTTAAACTCAGTTGCAGCTCAGAGCTGCAGTCCCTTTTCTGAGGGGCTCCAGACACCGCCATGGCCCTCTGGAGGTCCTGCTCATCTGCAGTCACCTTTTCACAGTCACTGTCTAGCTTGTCACAATCGTCGTCATCCATGTCTTCCAGATCACTCAAATGCAGATCCTTTTCTTCCTTGCAATCAGTAGAATCTGCATGGAAGACAGACAGTCAGACTGTTTAAAATGTTGCCTATTGTAAATTTATAGAGACATATATTGATCAGAAAAGTTTGTACTCTGGAATTTTCTTTGTTAGGTCCATATATTATGCAAATATTTTCATACAGTATATAGTTTAACAGTGGTTAAGTAAATAGATGAACTTTTTTGTCACCAAAAAGTGGAATTGATTACCTTTGGTGACACAATCTTGGTCACTCTTAACGTCATCCTTCCTGTCATCACTGGCCTTATTCTTTGGTGACCAGGTCATCTTGTTCTCCTTCTTTAGCCTCCTCCTGGCATTGGCGAACCAGGTGGACACCTGGGTGAGGGTCATTTTGGTGATGATGGCCAGCATGATCTTTTCTCCCTTGGTGGGATAGGGGTTCTTGCGATGTTCATACAGCCATGTTTTCAGGGTACTGGTGGTTTCACGGGTTGCATTCTTTCTCCTGGCAGTGCCATTAAAGTCCACTGTCCCATATCTGCAAAGGGACACACATGCACAAGGACGCTGACCATTAGTGCAGTTAGTGAAGGATATCATAGACTACTCACTCAGACATCCTATAGCCCCGCTCCCTGCTGTTTGAAATATATGCAGCTATGCACCATGCAGGTATCAGTATCTGACCCCTGATCTGAATGCAGCATATTCCCCAGGTGAATTGCTGCTTTTAATGATCAAATGCTTTTTCCAGGTTCACTCAAGCTCATATTACTTATAGTGGAAACAAATGGACAGAGCTTACCTGTCGTATTGATACTGTCCCAGGGAATGATCATAAGGGTAGTATGCAGCAGTTTGAGTGATGCCAGAGTGTAAAGTGCCTGTGCTGTCCTTAATGTCGTACTGTGGATTCTGTAAAACAGGAGGAAATTGTTATAACACTGCAGCATTCTGAGATTTCACCCCGAGGTTCTTTGATGTTTGGAAAATTATCTCACATATAAAGTGGACATTTCTTATTTTTATGCTCTTAAATATAAATAAAAATAATTCAGCGTCATTACATCAATATGTCTTTGTTAAATCTAGTTTAACAGGTTTAATTTATATGTATTTTTTTGTATTGTAATTTGTATTATTGTAGGATTTTATTTTATGGAATTATATATATTTTTAAATGTTTTCAGGTATAATGTGCAGGATGGATGGTAAATTGTAGCTGACATCAGGTGTTTCAAAATATAAGAAAAGTTTTCAGACTCACTACTCACATTTAACAAGTCACTGAGTCCATCATTCACACCGAGGTGAACAACTCAGATCGCAGAGCAATATATTTTTACTGTTTCTTCTTCAGAATCAGAAGCAAGTGCAGATATTGTGATTGAGGAATGAATGAGGAGGATTACTTTGTAATATAAAATGTCATTAGTCTGAAATGAGAAAGTTCCTCTGCATTGCTTCTGCACTTCTTCCCCTCACGTTAATGACAGTTTTTTGGACATGTTTTGAAGAAGAAAAAAGAGCAGACTGCATGCTGGATTGTCGCGCTGGATATGTTTGCATTGTGAGACTGACTGATCAAAACCCGGTTGATCGATCAACCTGAGCCCCCCTCCCCTCCTTTTCGCATGGAATGATTCTGAAGTGAGCCCACCAGAGTGGAGTAGATAGCCGATGGGTCGGTGCTATAGGGGAAGTAGTTGGCGTAGTTCTGGCTGGCGGCGGCTGCTGCAGCGTAGGGAGAACTGTACATTCCCAATGCTGCGTTCAGCTCCGTCCGGCTGCTTGCCAGGAGCCGGTTCTCGTAGGACGGGCAGCAGAAGGAGGCAGCGGCGGCGGCAGCGGCGGTCTGGGAGCCGCCTGTCCCGTCAGAGACCGACCTGGAAATCGAATCGCAGCAAGTCGTACTGGGGTTTGCCGACACGAAAAACTGCATAAAGAGAATCGTGGATAGACATGGTCATTGGCTGTGCTGGCTCCTATCCGAGTGTCAGTGACAGCTCTGAAATGACTGTGGGTGATGCACTTCAAAAAATATCCGTCTGAACAAGTTTCGCGGTCTAGTGTTGAGTCTTGTAGTCTAAAAACGAGCGAAGAAATATCATTTGATTTCGTTTGTTTCCGGTGCACATCACTTCGGTTATCATAAATCAGGTGTCATTATCTTAACTTGTGACCTGCCTTAATTCAAGGTAAGTCACTTTTCAGATAATTTCTGGAGTGGGAGATGGTAGATTACACGTGCAATAAGCGATGCCCCATCTTTATCCTTTTTCGTGTTTAATAAAAAATTTGAATTTAATAGTGCATACGAAGTTAAATGACATCAGATGGATATTTTCCAGTGGGTATTAGGATGAAAAGAGATGTATGCAATCAATGCGTAAAAGTGACTTGCTCAGTTTATCATCGGCTTCAAAATTTTAATTTCTGCACCAGATAAGAAAAATCTTAAGTATGTCAACGTCAAGCAAATCACCACAACTCTGTATTAAATTTAAAAAGGAGTTTTACATATCATCTACTGAACATTAAAACTATTATAAAGATAAAAGTTCTCTGACAACTTTACCAGTAGACTAACTTTTGTCCTCTCATCAACTTCAGCTTCTCCCAACTTGTCATCAGAATCAATAATAGCTTCTTAAAATCTAACTAATCCGCTTTAACTAATTAAAAAAAACTTCCCAAATAATCTGTCTACATGTCCCAGTAATTTCAACAGAAAGTTTGCGAATGTGTGTACAGCATGCGTAACAGCCCAATTACACCCCGTAGTGTGCAATAGGTGACATTCATCTCTATTGTCATCAGAAAAACACGTGAGTTCATTCATAATTCAGTGTAATTGGACACGGGTGCGTGTATATCGATATTTGGTTCAACAACAAAAGCACCACGCGAAAATAGCTGTCAATACTGTCACAGCAGTCACTCATTCACAAATGTTTCATATAAGAGAGAAGTGCTCAGACGACAGTGAAAGAAAAGAGAAGGTGCAAAAGAAAAAAGAAAACAATTTATGTCCGTTTACTCTTAACTCTGGAGAAATAAAAAGCAAAGAGGCTTACCTGTGAAGTTGCATTGTAAGGGTATCCAAATTGCGAGAAAGACATAGCTGCTTCTTTTGTTACCATCAGCAATATTCTTCACCCTTGATCGATTGCAACCAATTCTACTTCAAATCCACCGTCTTACACACATTTCCACGCACGGCCTTTCGCTCAATAATAGATGACTTCACTCACAGGAGGGAGACTTTGGGCTGGCACCAGCTGCAGATTGTTTTATATGAATGAATAATCCCCCCCAAGGACCCGGTAAGAAATGAAATTAAGCGTCATTAAGTGCAAAAAAATTGTTGTTGTGTTAGCTGAAGGAGGCTTAAAGGATAACGTAAGACTTGCAAGATATGGACTCTGCTTGTGCTATTATTTGTGGCTCCATAGTTCTTTAGCATTCATCCATGCAAGGGTATCAGCGTGACGTCACTGTAATCCCGGAACGGCAGGGTACCAAGGATAGAATAATGTCTTTGCCAATCACGTCCAACACAGGGTTTTCTTAAGGTGCACTACACACAGTCCTGTCCTGCTTTTCTACCAGAATTCTTTCACCGATTTGCCAAGTTACAGAAAATTGTATTATGGTTCATCATTATTGAATTGTAGCATGGCAATAAATAACAATCCTTTGTGAAATTCAATAAATTAGAGAAAAAAAAACAGGGGGTATTTTTGTCAGGCTTGGTAGTTACTGTATCACGAACACATTTATCAGAATAAATTTATTTTCAATCAGGCAAATATGAATAACACACGTAAACTAAAAAAGCCTCGTGAGTATTTTCTGTTAATAAAATTTTTCGCTTATATCTTTTCCTTTTATTTACAATGTAGTACAACTAAAGCAGGTTGAAAATGCACCTCTAGAACTTTTTTCCTTTTTTAATATCGACCTCCGCTCGCCTCTGGCACTCTGGCCAGAGGTCCATCCCGGAGCTAATGACGATGATGTTTCTATCTTTCTCTATTAGAGAGAGGGGCAGTCCTAGCAGGAACGGTTAGGGGGGTTTTTGGCAGGTCAATAGACCAGTGATTGATGCGCGCCTGGAGACCTACGTGACCATTACGCGTAATGCGTAATTGTATCAATTAACAAATGGATACATGCCCTTGTTTAACCAGCGAGTTACAGAGTGAAAATATGCCTTAGAGGTGAAATCCGAAGAGCTGTTCTAGAGGAAAAAAAGACAGTGGAAGCCCTGCTCTCCAGTCTAATTAAATATCCGTGGATGGGGGCGACGAGAATTGCATTTTAATTGAATGATGCTCACTTGAAAGATGGGTAAGAAATGGTGCTGCCTCATAGTGAATGAAACGAGAAATAATTTTAAGCCTTATTAGATCAGCAGCTCAACCATCACCAGCTCTGTCGCTGTCTCCCATAAACATAAACAAGCTGTGCCCCCTCCTCCTGTGATGTTAAGATGGGACAGGGAAGGGAGGGGGGTCCATTATTTCCCTATACACTCTATATTTACGTTGACACTGACAGCGACGATCAGTTCTACTGCGTCATATTATCTGCCTTTTTTCTGACTGTCTGGGGCGATATAAGGTTTCTGCTGTCACGACTGATGCTTGTGCCAAATTTCTCGGTGCCCTACCTTTCCAAGCTGATGTGCGCGGCGTTTCCTGAGAAGGAGACATCTGCGATTACGGGCTTCCTCTCCGAGGGGCGCTAAAGAGCCGCGTGTCGGAGATGAAGATCTCCCGTCAGAGATTTTCCACAGAGATCAAGTGGACAGTGGTCATGGTTCACACACACACACACACACACACACACACACACATTCATCATGTTTTTGGTTCTGACAGGCACCTAAACTACTGCAGGGAAGGTTTTGGATGATATAATCTGGACCTCAACATTGAGCATTATTACCTTGGTTTCCAAACCACCTTTCCTATTATAGAATTAGGCTATCCTTTGAATAAAATGGGCCTGTAATTTCCATTGTTTCCAACTTGTTGATGCTTTCCATCTGCTGCCATCTCACATAGTAGAGCCAGGGTCAGTCTACACTGAACACTTTGTTGTTGACAAATCTCATGTAAAAGAAGGGTAAGTACAAATAAATGGAAATGAGTATGTACATATGAAAGTGAAAAGACAGCTTGATTATTAAATAACTCTATTTTCAAATTTTCCTGAATGACAACATGAAGTAAGGTAACCGAACATAAAAAGTGAAAAGGCATGCATTACTGTTGAAAATTTGTTCAGATTAAATATCTAAACTTGCAAAACAATGTATATGTCTGCTTTTCATGACAGATGATAGAAATGATAGAAACAATACTGACAATGCAGTTTTTAGAGTTGTGAGTTGTTGAATAGTTAATTGAGCTCAAGAATTTTATTAACCTATATAGGAACACTTAGTCCTTCCATTTTTTTCTGAAAAGAAAAACAAAATCTTGAAATTTGGAGGGGCATGGTTTTACATGGATGGTGATAAGCGTTTGAATGGGAACAACACAGAAGTCATCAGTAACTAAAATTTCAAATTTCATTTCATAACTTTTCATTTGCTGAATGATGAATAGGATGATTCACACTCTCATGCCCAAACTGTGATTACATAGGAGGATGGGCACACTGAGAAGGTTGAAAAAAGCTAAATATAATTGTATGCTGGTGGTCGATGCATTTCTACAAGGGCATGCATGATGGCCCAAGTACATATGGACAGACTCATGCATAATGCATGTCCAGCAGTCAGTGCAGATCTCAGTGAATCAGGCCCAAATGAACACTAATTGTAATGGCAGACTGACCACAGTGCCCTTCCCTAGAAATTGTATAACAACCTGACAATGAACCATTTCCATACAGTGTTTTGTCTTAATTACTTGGTAGAATTACATTGTAACAAGGTTTTGATTTTTACCAGGTAAAAGGCTGACAATGACTAACAATGGTATTCCATTTTTCAAATGTTTAGGATGTGTCTGCCCCTAGATTGAAACATGCAAGTGCAATGGCAAAGTCTGCCATTTTACAGCTGTTATAGGGTAATTTAACATTTTACACGATGTAGCCCATAGGTTTTTTGGTCCATTGCATGATTTGGAATACTTTCTTCTTCCTAAATTAATAGGAGCAACATTGCCTCTCAAACAACAGCTCCTCTAGCAAGATGGGGTCAAAGCCTTCCTATAGCCATTTGAGTCCATGCCCCCACCCTTGTCTGTGCGCACCACCCTATGTTTAATTCATCAAATTTACTTGAAGGTTGGGCTTTGGTAAATTAAAAAAATGGAAAGGAAATTGAGTAAATCTCTGTCGGAGCAGCACACTAGTGGGGACAATCAGACAGTCCCAACACAAAGACCACCAGAAAGTTCAGATAATTGCAAGAATGTATTACAAGTAAATGTTTTGCATATTGCATACCAGCATTTCCATGATACAAAAAGTAACCATGTCTTTGACTGAAACGGGCTGAAATAAAGTCTGGTAGTTGCAATTTGTGGACATACCCTTTGACCCTGGACTGGTCATGTAATAGAACATTTAACTACCAGCAGACAAAGGCATTCACCCTTACAGTACATTGACTCATGTTATTTAAGAATATGCAAGTCCAAACCTCTATTATATCTTGTTCTAACTGATCCATGTGGTTACTAATGAGACTGAGTATTGCACGCATCCTCCATTAAAAGCATCACTGGGTGGAAAAGGAAAAAAAAATTGGAAAGGTTAAGTCAACACTCAATAGCTCCCAGCCCTATTCTCCTACTTAATACATTTCCTATGCTGACTTAATGAACCACACAAAGCCTTCCTGCTTTTTCATCAGATTGGGGGGGTGGGGGTGGGGGGGTGGAGGGGGGATGTACGAAATGGTAATAAGGGCAGACAGAAGGAGAGACGGAGGGAGAACCCTGAGCCAAGCAGGGGATGAAACGGCACCTACCTGGAGGTGTGTGATCTCATTAAAGCCAAATTGGTATATGCCAATAAATCCAAGGCATTTGCGATCTGGAATTATTACACAAGCACACACACATACAGTACATACACACATACTCACCCCACAAAGAGCATTATTAGTACTGCTAAATTATCCAAAATGGTAAGAAAAGTAATAAATATTGTAATGAGAGCGAAAAGAGCAATGGAGGATGTGGTCACAGCAGTGGCCGGTTAACACCACAACAAACATCCTTCGGGCTGCCGAATAATTAGAGCGCACAGAGGGAGTCATTAAAGCTTCATCAGACAGAGAAAAAAGGAAAAGAGTGAGAATGGCATCATCGCGACTGTCTCAATAAATCAATCTGATGTAGAGAAAGGAAAAAATGATGACTGTATGTGATGACAGTCCAAGTTTGACTGCTGTATAAGCAGTGCCACTGTGCTGTGGTGTGCTTTGGCATGCTGGGTTTAAAAGACAATGTGTATTTTGAAAGAACATAATTACACATATATCCATTTGGTTTTGTTTTCCACAATTTAAACATGGATCCGTACATGAATGGACAGGCATAATTGCTGTTTCATTTGTACCCTCATCACTTTGATTGCTTGTAGTCAGATGTTTAACTCAAACAAACCGTAGGCATTTTGTGTTGGGAGCCACATATCCCAGAGGCCCCTGGGGCTCCTGGGAGAAGAAGAGAGAGAGACAGAGAGAGAGAGAGAGAGAGAGAGAGAGAGAGCGAGACAGAGGGAGAAAGGCAGAGAGGGAGAACGAGGCATGTGCGTGTTGTTTGTGTGTGCTGGCTGGCAAAGTCCCCTTGAGGCTCTACTGTAAAGCTATCATCAGTGGTGGTGTCAGGGATTTGTAGCTTGTCACTGAGAGAGAGGGAGTGCTGGCAGTGACTCTGGGAAATAACTGCTTAAAGAGAGAGAGCCCGGCTCGCACAGCTTGTGTGAGGGTAGGTGTGTGTAAGAGAGATAGAGAGATGCAGAGGGAGTGGGAGGAATGTGTGTCTATTTTCTCCCCGGGGTGTCTGGAGATGTGTGTTTGTGTGTGCGTGTGGACAAGTAGGTTGCGGGTTGATCATATGATGTGTGGATCTATGTGCCGCCTTTTATCTCAGGGCCCTAGGCTCTTTGTCTACGTGTGTTCATGACGGCGAGTGGTGTGTGTGTACATGTCTATCCTGGGCGTGTCAAAGCTGTTGCAGTGGCATTGTGCAGATCTCCTCAAGCATTAACATTCACATTTAGACGTGAAGTTGATCAAATATGTATTTTCAGTCACCAGCAATAAGGAGTCTGTGCAGGCTACCTTCCTGCTACTATACCCGTGTTTGTATATGTGTGGTCTTCGCCAAGATGGACGCTGACTTCAAACCGAACTTTCCCTCAAGGCGGAGGACCAGCAGCAGCAAAACGCTGCCGTGGAGTAAATACAAGTATCTACAAAAAAACAAGTTCCTCTGCAATGACGAATGGAGGGCTCATTTTCTCATTGACAACCATGTATTTCTGAAATCACACACTGGCGGTTGACCAGGTTTCAAGGGCCTGAGGGTCATGAAATTCACTCAACTCATAAATGATCGTGTCAGCGTTCAAACAGAGGAGGAAGAGGAAAGATGAGGAAAATTGCAGTTACATGGTTTCCATCTGACTGCAGCGGCTAAATCCACGGCAGCATCCCGGCCCATCTCTTGGGCCCGCAGAGGCAGAAAGACAGTTCCTATTACTGTCAGTCCAATTACCGGCCACAGCACAGCCACCGCTGTCAACACCAGACGGGTCACGGCATGCATCAGGATATTTTCTCTCACGTATAGCCATATTTTCAGGACAAGGCAACTTATATGTTACACAGTATAGCTTTGAAATATAAGCAAACCATTATCAACATTTCATTATCCCATTATCTGTGATTAGTGATTAGTATGATGCAAAAGACACCTACAACCCAGTGTATAGTACATGGATCATAGCCTGCTTTAGGAATATGCATTGCAAACAAGTAAAAAGTAGTGAATAAAACATGATGCAACAATATAATACAGAAATGCCTGCAATATTTCCCTTGTAGTTTTAGGAGTCCTTGTGGAAATCCACCACACTTATACACCCAGAAGTGGAGAATGTGATGAGGAGTGGTGTAAATATTGAAATACTCTCGGTTACAGAAGACAGTGCTTCGGGTTGAGCGTGTCTGCTGAGCTGCCTCTAGGGTTGCACCACACTGAGAATGAAATGGCCCAGCCCCATCTGGTCTTGGTTCAGTCTGGTTTACTGCAAAGTGGTGCCAATACAAATAGCTGAGCTTGATGTTTGTTTGCATAAATTGTTTTGAAAGGCTTCACCAAGAGTTTTTTGGGTGGATTATGGTGGGGAAGTTGGGGAGCCAACCGTGGTGGAATAATCCTTACTGAGCTGACAGTTAGATTTGGTCTTCTTTAAAAATAAAAAAAAGATTGTTTTGGATTTTTCTCCTCGGTTCCTGGCAGTGAGGTTGGACTGTGAACTTTTCAGTGGTTTGTGTATGTGTGCGTGTCTGTGTGTGTGTGTGTGTGCGTCCGTGCATAGAATGTGTGTGTATGATGATAAAGAACGCTGAGCTGCTGTCTCTTCTCTCGTAGCATAGCAGTGTCAATTTCGATAACATCAATGTAGTGTTTAACACATGGTAAAAGTTCAGTTGAAAGTTCAGAGGCCCGATGCAATGAAGGAAAAATGTCTCTCTTCCTAAAGCCCTCGCATATCCACTTAGATTTTTCTCCCATAGGTCAAGGCAACACTAAAGGAAAGAAAAAGCAAACTTATGTAGTGAGGTGAATTAGGCTTGTGTTACACAGTGAAAATGTATCTTCCTTAACTGCAGGCCCTTTTTTTGTTTTGATTGCACACTGCTATCCTGGGAGGAAAAAAAACATAGCAACCAATTGGTAGTCATCATCGCTTAACTCTTACTCTGCTACAGGTATAAGAAAATTGACCTGATTGATTTCATGTCCAGGTAAGTGTACCGGCTTAGTGCTAACTCATACCAGACAGGTTTTTGTGAAACTTTTACAGATACCCGGGCCCCCGAGTCTCAGCCAGAGCCTCTGATAGGATGAAAATTGCAATTCTACCTATGACAGTTCAATCGTTTGGGCCCTCTGTTCTTCATTTACTGCTTAGCCAGTGGAGGTCCCTCCATGGTTGACTCCCAACTAAATCCAGATGCAGCCGAAAATATTTTTTTGCTACAACATTTGTCTTCAGCTTCCCCAGGGCCACATCGTGTCAGGCTGCAGGGCTAATGATAGTGTATTTTGTAATCCATGGACAAAAATCTGACATTTCTACTCTGTCTTTGCTTATTGACAGGTTTGGTGTCAAAGCACCCACAGGTTTGAGCAGCAACTTGAAATGTGATAGTCAAATTGACAAATTGTCCTTTTTTTTTAAAAAAAAAAGTCCAAGTCGTGTGTTTCAGTCTTAAGGTTATAAGTGAGGTGGAAGAAAAGAATGTCTATCTATTCATAGCAGAGAGCTCTGACTTACACAAATAAACTTGTGTCAACCAGCATGATGTTTTGCTTTTTGCTTACTAAAACGTTTGGCTCATCAGTTGCATTTCCATTCAGACATGGTTATTTCATTTCCTTTTCATTCTTCTTTTTCTCAATTCAAGCTCTATCAGCAAGCCTGAGAAAAGTTTTTTTCCTCAATCCATCCAGCTTAAAAGCAGATGTTACATGGTTGCCAACATCAAAAGATCCTGTTAACTGTAGAGAAGGTGAAATCATATACCTCTGATTAGCATTTTTACTGGTTAATATAAACGAGCTTAGTACATGGTTGCCGAGTGAACCCTGACCTCGGCCTCATGGCCAATACATCATCAGATTACATGAAAAAAACACAGACACTTTTGTTTCAACTTTGGCTTGTTAAGGCTAATTTCTGATTTGCAGATTGTCAAGCTTACTTTGGAGAAAGCAAGGGAACTGGATCGGGTCTCCACAAGATCCCCCCTGCTCTGGAGTAACAGGGACGCCTCTTAATAAGGGGGCAGTATCCTTGAAATACAACTCGGCTCCTTTTTGGATCCTCTTTCCTTGCTCAGTTCAAGATGTTTTCCATTTTGAAACAGAGATATCAGGAATGTAAAAGTGCCTTCTGGTTATCTCAAGGATATTTATTCTGAAGATGATAAGGGGAAAAATATGAAGAGAAAAATGGTGCATGAGGGGAGGAAGGGGGTAATAGCATTCCCTTTATATATATGGTGAATGAAGGTCCTTCAACAAGTGTTGTGTTTACATTGCTTGTGGGAAAACAAATCGGCACAGGCGGCGTCTGAGGAGGCTGTAAAACAGCTCTTTGGTAGGGAGCACAGCTTAAATTCCAAGCAGCAAGCACAGCAGTGTCACCCCAAGGTGTTGAAAGTAAATATATGGTGTTACCTTTAGGCTAAATAGGGGAGAAAACACACAGAGATTGAAGTGCATGTCAGTGTTAAAGTAGAGTGACTGCCATACCTAGGAGCAGCAAAAATGAGAAAAAATAACCCTCACAGTGTAACATCTATTTCTTTACTAATATAAAATACACACATTAGATATATAACAAAGGAACCGCTTGCATCTGAATGTACTCACACCTCAGCAGAGAAGAAAAATTATCGTAAAAGCTGATACTTTCCTCATCAAATGTAATACAACAAGGGTGATTGCAGATAAAGCTGTTTCGTAGTATTTTGTCATAACACAAGCAAAAAGTACTGTCTAAGCCAGGAATGTCCAGGAAAAAGTCAAATAGTCCTATTAGTACTTTTAGAGGTAATCAGCACTACAAATGGGAAACAAAAATCAATACTGTGAGACCTGGACAACCTATATATATATATATATATATATATATGGAGAGAGAGAGACACTGGATTTAATCTGATCAGGGTTTTTTTGCTCAAAACCAGACCAATTACTTAATTCACATTGACTGATAATAACTAGACTACATTACCAAACTTTCTCATCACTCTGATGGTTACTTTGTTCTTTGCATTGACTGGTGGCTGCCATGACAGACTGCAGGTAGATCCTGTCTGAGAGCTGAGGATATCAGATGTGATTTAAACTGATCCTGGTGACAGCTCTCAGTCTCCCTTTTGGAAGCTTTAGCTGATGTAATAATTTCACTGACAGGACAAGTTGCTGCTCAACTCTGACTGTCAAGCGATATGGATTAAGATGATTAAAATATTGATGTGATGTATGTGAAATATAACTGAGGGATTCTAATTATTATTTCTGTTATTGGCCAAAGAGTACTATCTCATTAACATGCTAGGCTGGGAAATGTTGTGTAAACACAGCTAAGGCAAGATTATACACTCACTGGTCACTCCGCTGGGCTTCATAAACAGCAAAAACAATTTTTGCTTACATTTAAAATATCAATATGACAGATGGTGGCATTTTAGACTTATTGGCGGAGTGTGTGGACACTGGCTAATGATGTGTCAAACATTATTTGCGCAAAGAACTTCAACCTTGGTCAACAGGCCATGTTTGGTCATTTTAAGATGCAGCATTCTTACAGGTTGACACAAAAAAAACTCAATATATTATAATTCCCTTTCTGATTTGAGTCAATGAGGGATCTTGACTCAAGGCCCTCTGCGAGTCACTGTTGCAGCAGTGCACTCTGGAATAAAATTCTGACAGAGGTCAGCAACTCTCTGACAATCCTGCTAGAAAAAGAAGCCATAATAATGTTAGTCCGATTCTTTTGTTGGAAGCCCAAGAACAAACTGTAGAAACCTTCAGTTCAGAAACAGAACATTTATTAAGGTCACAGGTAATAGTACAGCGGTGATGGGCTCACAGTGACAGAGGTCTCACAGGATCTCAGTCAGATCGAGCCCCGATCTTTGGAAATGGTTCACATTTATCTTCTTGGGCTGGGCCTGCCCCGTACAGAGGTTGGACTTACGTGTGACCAAATGTAATTGGCCAGTTACCAGAGACATGGACAGGCCATCCACTGTCCTCTCCTTGTCCTTGGGATGTGTTAAGCAGCATGTGTGGATGTTGTTTTAGGCGTGTATCTAATGCAACAGACCTTACTAATAGAATAGTGAAGTTTCATCTGTCTCCTGGTATGCAAGCCAATTCTAACTGGTCATGTTATCTTATAGTTGTAGACTATACAAGGACATACATTGCATAGTATGCGCTCAGTGGAAAAGTACAGAACAGGAACATAAGTTCTGTGGGAAACCACAGAGTAAGAATACATGATATCTTTGAAAGAATGCGAATTATAACAATAAAAACACATTACTTTACAGCTACAGTGCCAGAAAGCAGCTTTTATGTTGACAGTTCATCCTGTCACGTCACCTTGTGTGTTCCGTCAGATCATACCAATGTTACTGTTAGCTTCATTATCTTTGGCCCTGTAAATAAGTCTGTATGTGTGGTTAGTGTGTGTCTTTGTGTGTTTGTGTGCACTGCAGACTGGGTGGATGTAGTGCATGCTTGACCTTTGCTAGTGACAGAGCAAATGCAGCAGAAGAGTGATACCACTGTGTGGTCCTCTAATCTGCTCACTTAGCCCCGGCTTTGGGGCTCGCTTCGCTCCGCTTCATCTGAAGCGCCCTCATCACAAACTGCTGGCAGAATCCTCACATGCTGGACCCCGGCCACATTCACATACATCCCTCTGCCTTTCCCCCTCTGTCCTTCGATTACTCCTCTTTTATTTTTGTCTCTCTCTTCTGTTCTGCTCTTTTGGCCCTTTGCGTCACCTGACCTATGTGTGTAATCTTAATCTTGGCAAGCACTGTAGCATCTCACTATTCTACTCCAGATGAAGTGTTTATCTGTGTGATGAGCCTCACTGCATTTACATCCAGCTCTCTCTCTCTTGCGCTCAACCTCAGCTCTGTCTGCTTAGCCTGTCTTGAACTTTGTGTACATGCAATCTATAGAAGCACTACCACAGTATATATTAAGTCTATATCCTGAGATGTGCACCTTTCCCACATACAGGAGACTTGTAGGCTCTTGTATATTTACTCTCATTTTGCTCACCAAGTCTCAGCCTGTTTCAGCTTTATTCCCCTATTTCTCAAAATCTGACATAGTATTGATAGAAATAAGTAATTTCAAATGTACATATGTTTGACCTATTTAATTAGATTTCCTTTAATCTGTATGTAGAGCCCACATCATATAAATACACGATAATATCAAACAATATCACATAATATAATATAATGTAATGTAATGTAACATACACCGTTAAAACCAGTCACTTGTTATGTATCCTCCTTCCAATTTCCAACATGGTGAGTGTTTTTATGAAATTATCAAATTATTTTTTTAGAAAAAGAAGTTTTGTTTGGTTTGAGTTTTGAATCAACCACCTTTCATTTAATTTAGATTTTTTGAAAAAATTAAATTCATAAAGAATTCCAGCAGTAAAACAGCAAAAAAGTACAGTTGATTCAGATATTGCATGTATTTATTGTCTACAGTCTCAGCAATGTTCCCAGTGTTCTCGTGACTGGGAAGGGTCATCAGGGATACTGGTAGGACTCTGAGCTGAAGCTGAAGTCTTGTAGCCCCCAGTCCTCCCTCAGGGTGGGGGGATCTTTGCCAGGGGCTTATCACTTCACACACATTGTCATTTCCTACAGTCTATCCCCTACTCATCCTCCATCCCTGTGCTCTTCCTTCCACCTTCTTCCAGTTCTTCCTCTCCTCTCTCTACGGAGCACTTCCTCCAGCTGTCGGCACCCTGTTTCAGAGAGTTTCCCTCCGGAAGGAGAGGTCCGTGTTCCGAACACAGACTGATAGAAGGAGCCCGATAACCCCTAAGCCAAGCGCTACACTGCCAGCTGACATGAAGCAGATGTCCTTCTGACCCCTTTCTCTTTGGGAACAGGACACCTAAACACAAATACTTGGGGGGGGAGTCGAATGTCAGCAGAGCCCCTCTGCAACTGAAAAGGTGTGACCTGATACTTCAGATTTAATGAGCTGCAGACATTGCTATCATAACATTTGAGATCTGGTGTGATGTTCGATATTCTATAGATATTATTGAAGGTATAGCTATTACATGAAGTCCCAGTGAGTAATAATGAAAGAAGTTTATTTCATAGAGAAAGAAAGAAGAAAGAAATTGGAGACCAATATGGACTCATGGCTAACCTTATATTCCCTTTAATATTAGTGTCTTTAGCATAATATTCATAATTATGTTTCCATATACTTACTTTAAATTCTGTTTCATTCTATTTTAGGATGCTTTCTAACATATGCTACCAAGGACAGCAGTTGGAAATCAACTTACTAACTCTGGCATATTTACAGGCCTTTTTTTTTGCTGATCATTTTTTCATGACAAAAAAGTAATACCAATAAAAATGACTAAATCACTAATGGTGTCCAGTTTGTAAAATTTATGGCTTTAACAAAACAAAGAAAAAAACTACAAAAGCAATATTTTAAACACAAAACATAGTTTAATGTATTGTTTAATGCAACAATCTTTCAACCTCCACATGTAGAGAATGATACCCTTGTTGCTGTCCAGTAAAAATTATCTATCTCCATATTTTTGTAAAAATGCATTGTCACAAAGCTGATAACATTTTTTTGTCTTAGCTCGTCAAAGGTGGATATTTTGGAGACACATGTTTTTCATAGGAAAGCAGTGCTTACCTAATTAGTCATGAGGATGTTGTCTTAAATTGTTTCTTATCAACTGATGCAAGGTCTGGCAAATCCAGCAGTCCTGACTTTTAATGTCATGTGTACTTTTAATATTATACAGAGTCCTCAGGAAATTATGTAATGTCTGTCCCCAAGCCTAAGTTATCTCACATACACAGGCACACAATGCAAACACACACACACACACACACACACACACCGGGTCAGCCTCTTGGGGAGAAAGGTGAAGTTGAGCGTGCGCAGAGACCTTTCAGCCCTGTGACCTCATTACTATTCAGAACCAGCGGTGAGAAGACGAGCGGTGCTGTGTTCCCAGTACAGCTCACCCCCAGCAATAGTAGATGATGTGCACGAACAGGGGTGTGTGTGTCGGGTGGGCAGAAGCTTCCCCTGAACTCCACCCCCCCTCCAGTGCTACACACACACTCACTTCCTCCTGGGAGATAGGAGGCCTCTGCTTTCTGTCAGGGTGTCCTCAGCAGCAGACCCCTGGGGCTTCTCGCTTGGTGGGAATCTGGTCTTCTCACTCCACAGAAGCCCCCCACCCCCGCTGCAGATGAGAAGGAAAATGAGACCTGAGGAAGACACTGCAGCTCATCCTCTGCTTTCCTCTCCCATATTTTCTTTGCTATCTCTCTCCTACGCCCCCGTCCCCTCCTCTTTCTCTCTTCTGGCTAGGCGGTCGATAGCGTTAATTGGCTCACTCAGTCACCGGTACATTGATTGCGGTCACTAATAAAAGGGCTATTGATTGGCACTTTGTTTAACACTGGCCCATGCAGTGAGAGCAGCCCTCTAATACTATCCTGACAGCAACCTTTTCCTGTTTGCCAGTCTCTTAATGTCATAAATTTTGTCAGTGGATTAAGATGTTTCTTCGCTCACGTTTTTGTCCTGACAGTGTAAGGACATTCTTAGATTATGGCACCTGAAAAAATAAGTGAAGCTGTCCATTAGAAAAATGTATCCAACCCAACATTTTGGTTATTTTGCCTGTCTGCTGTCAAACTCACAGTCAGATGAGAAGATTGGTATCAAGTTTGTTTCTATTCTTCTGGTACAGAGATTTACCTGGTCTGGAACTGTACATATTGTATCTTGTCTTTTGTTAGCTCATGTAGAGAGATACAGGAAACTATAGAGTTATACAGTTAAAAGAATTAACATATTTCTTGTCATTGTCATTTATTCATCTGCCACCTCTGCACACTGCACATCAGCACAGCTGCAGCCATATATAGTCAGATATAGTTGGCAGTCATACTGCAGAAGAAAATGGAGTATTGTCAAGAATTGACATGACTTTTTCATATTGAAAGGCCTGATACACTGGGTTTTACAGATGTCCTGTGAAAAAATTCAGCAATTAGCGACCGAGATGGTTGGCAGCAAATATGCCATCATTTGTGGCACATAAATGTATTGAAATATTACATAAGGAAGAAACATTTTACAGCATTTGCTGATAATTACTAAACCCAATGACAATTGTACATGGTGGGATTCACACTTTTAACAGATATGTCTCTTCCTCTGTGAGGAACACACAGGTAGCCTATTCTAAACATGAACTCAGTATCTAGTTCTGTTGCAATTAGCTGTGCGCTCGTCTTCACTTCAGCAGTCCTGAAGCCCCAGTGAGTCAAAGGCAGGTCTCCTGAGTAAGGCGATGAAAACTGGAAATGGGGTGTAAGTACCTCCATGACAGATTTAATTATCACCATTAAATATTCAATGATCAATAGAATTTGTTTTAGCCGATCAATAGGTGGCCAGGCCTGAGAAGGACAATGTGCATAAGTTACTATTTGCATTTCAAAGCCGCTTGTGTCACGTGGCCCCATTGGAAATCCATACCATTTTGTTAGGCTGTATTTCATATTTAGCTGCTTTATCCCCTTATCACTGACTGCTATTGATTCCCTTCCCTTTATTTACTGCCTGAAAACTGCCTTAGGTTTAAAATGTCAAAATGTTTTTAGGGAAGCCGATATACCTCCCTCGGCCTTCCTCATCCCGTCTCTAGCTCTATATTTCTCTCTCTCTCTCTAATTCCCTTGTCTCTTTTTTCTCTCTCTCCCTCCCTCACTCTCACTACTACTCTCAGCAGAGTTGGAAATTAAACCCTGTCATCTTCCCACCCACTGTACAGATCTCTGCTCACTCGGGTGTGAATCTGCACATTATTCAAATAAATATCTCAGGAGTGTCAGGGGAATACTCGGAGCCACTTCAAAGATACCTACCAACCCCCCCAACCAGTCAATGTTGCTTGTTTCTGCTGGAGTCCTATTTTGTTTACCTGAACCGGCTCTAATGGCTTGTTTTTCCCAGCACCTATCACATGTTCAAGAGCAACATTTAGCCAAGTTCAAGTGCAAGCGTGTTCAGGTTTCACCTGGGCTTTGATTGTTCTGCAGCTCTGAATGTGATGTTGTTCAGTTTTGGCCGTAAACACTGCTTCTCTCTGTTTTCCTCGCAGTCTTTCATCTGTGTCTTAACCCTGTGTTTCATTCCTCTTTCTAGCTTTATGCCCTCTCTCTTATCCCCCACTGTTTTCCTTCACCTCCCTTCTTCACCACCTTTACTAATTCACATAGATCTTTACCCCAGTTTGGATGTTGTTTAAAGATGGTTAGCAGGCCATGTGTACAGAAAGGATGGGCTCTTAACAGACATAAACACTGCTGATCAAAGGCCATGCAACCACAACCCCAAACTACACCATATGCTTGGGCTACAAGTGCACTTAATTATACACTATAGTTACCGTTACACTGTACAGTTTAATGTTTTTTTATGTGACAGTATTAATGCCAAATTCTGTAGATTATTCATGATTGGCAGCACATTTGTGTAAATTATAATGGCAAAGAAAAATAAAATGAATTGAAATAAAAATATTTTTCATATGTCGTTATTATATATTACATATGATGTACTATATTCACACATGCACGTTAAGTGCATGCATGCACATATAGAGAAAATAAAACCAGTCCAATCAATATCCCTTCAATAAATATTGGATTATATTGTACAGATGTTAGAAGATGTACTTATTGAGAGACAATCTTAAGTGACAGCTAAAACATGATGCTCCATGAACTGCCAGTGTAGAAATATTGAGTTCTATCTATTATGAAATGTCTAAGCTGGGTTACAGTGCTGTGTGCTTTCTCTTTTGAACTATGTATATAGGATATACTCTGTGAGCAGGACTATCTATCATAGCAGCCCTCAGCCAGGAGACCACAGAGGGCAGGGAGTTAACCTTCAGAGGCCTGAGGGCTGCATGAGGCATCATCAGTGCCATCAGGATACATGACCTCAGTGCTGCCGCACAGCTGGGGGAAGGAAAGTCTGGATGGCCTGAATGGGTGTGTATGTGCACACATATTTATATGCACATCTGTAGGCACCTGTGTGCATCTGTCTTGGTAGTGTAAATATGAGGGTCATGAATGATGGTGAAAATGTTGCTAGCAATAACCTCAAAGATGGGAATAGACATAAGCTGGTCAGAGTGAAATGTGTGATTCTGCTGAAAACCTTCACCATAGGATGGGCTGATATGAGTTATTAATATGTATAAATGCTTTTTATTGTCTTGTCACTTTTAAAATGTGAAAGTCAAATATATCATTAAAATAAATACTTATTATTCTGAGGTAGTACACTGGACACTTGTTTGAGGTTTTGTTCAGTTGGTAACAGAATGCCAGCTGTGAAACTGAAACTTTGAGGGAATTTTTATTATGCTTTATTGGAATACACATTGTAGATTAGGCAACTCCATTTATCCATACACAACACACAAACACGATAAAAGAGACTGGCATGATTACATGTTGACTCCATCCCAAAATAAATGATACCCTCTGTATGTCTACATCTATGTCTTTTGTCATCTTGAACAACTTTGGAGTTTTACTGGTTTGACTTTGTTTTGATGCTACTTCCATGAGATTTAGCTACACAGGTAGCAGTAATGTACCCGAGGTTAAATTCAACTCCACCTACGTAGGAAATGTAATACACGCACACGCAGCATGCAGCTTAGTCAAGTAAGTAGCCATTTATTTCATCATAAAATACCAACGTTTTCAGATGGTATCTTCGGTGGTGGCAGTGTTTATTTAGCTACGCCACCAAAAAAACGACGTCAGCTAATTACTGGTGAAAGAACAGTCTTTAGCCAAGATCGCTAGGTGTAGCAAGCTGGCTTGTATCATAAAAAACATTTTTTCTCTGTGGCTTGAGATATTTACCATGATAAAAAGAAAGAAAGCGAGAAAACGCTGTTTAAAGGCTACGGTACAATGGGCTAAAATAATCTCTGTGCTCGCCCTAAAAACTGTCAAGTAGTTTTCCTGTCGGTATCTGAGGTGGTTTGAGGCCTTTAAAATTCCAACAATTGGACTCCTGCTCCAAAAAAAATGTGTCGTTGCGATTATGCATGCTGAAAGACATCACTCACAACTGGGCCGAGACACTTCAGCTTGTATGTTTAAATTGCTCCCAGCAGTTTAATCTGGGTGGAAATCAATGCGGCTCTTTCTGTCGCACTGGAGGGCGGGGACCATGTATTGATGTTCACATGTCATGTCAGTGGGTTTGATGTTCCTGTCCTCTCTGCATTGTGACGGGTTGGCTTTGGTTGGGGCCTGGCCCTGCTTCGTTTGAAATCGTGGAAGCGATGTTGCGCGTGAACGTGCTGAGCTGACAAACAATAAGAAGTAAACGTTCAGGGAAATATGTCATTTTACCTTTCTTATAACAGAAGTAAGTTCAAGTTATATTAAAGGCTGATATCTTAATGGGATTGTCATCATAAACCCCAAGCCCAGGGGCTTATGCACTCAATGGAGCCATTTTATTAGTATAGAAACTGTTGTGTGTCAGTGTGTTTATGCTCCTCTATTCTATCCTCTATTTCTGCTCATACACACACACACACACACACACACACACATATATATGTATAGACCAGATGTTTCAGATTTAGTATTCCATAGTTTAATGCATCTTGTAGTAGAATGTGACAGAACTGAGTCAGTAAAATGTTCACTTTATTGTGCCTTGATAATAAATAAATAAATAATAAAGGAGCTGTAGCAAAGTGGGCCAGTGAAGAGGTGCAGGCAACAGGTGCTTGCTTTGGTTTTGCTAAACTCAAACCTGCAGCATGGTTTTTCCAGGCAACATCTTTTATTGTGTCATTCTTGTCACTTGTGCTTGGCCCACATCACACATCCTGGTTGCGGTTGCTTGTGGAACACACTGTATATTTATAAAAACCTAATGAAACGGCTGCTTAAAACACCCACAAGGGTGGCAGTGATTGATGACTGATGTCATCCCTACCTCAGTCACCCTTGTTTGTTGATACATTGTACAGTGTCTGGTTTTTTTCAACTGTACCTAGCAACAAGTGACATGGGTTGTGTTTTCCTTGTAACAGGATCAGGGGAAATAGCATTTCACTATTTTGGAAGAATTCACCATTAATGTTTAACACAGCACTGAAACACCTCTTCCCTTAAATCCTGGTAGTTATTTTAATTGTGCTTAACTGTTTTTTTGGAGTTGGCTTTCTCTTCATGTTCCATTAAGCACACCAAATGGGCAGCGTACTGTGCTTCTCTCTGCAACCACCCTCACTACCTCACCCCTCCTTTTACAGATCTAGCTTTCTGCTCACTGTCAGTTACCCATCCTTCTCTGTCCCTGTCTCTAAGGAGTCTTGCCTCCTCCTCTGTGGCAGCCTGTGAGCTCCGTAGTCGCATTTCAGGCCTGGCTGCTACTTAAAGGCCCATAATCTGCTTGGCAAATGGCTACAGTGTGGCGGCCTGAGCGGAAGCAAATTATTCGCTTTAAGGACTCCTGCTGCTGTGGGACCCGGGGCTAGTGGCTGGTGCCGTTAACGTTAACACTCATACAGTGCACAAGCCATCATTATTTATTTAGCCCGTTAAGTGTTTAAAGTGGAAGGGGTCCACTGGGACAGAGCATGGTTGATAAAATTATTCCTCATATATATATATATATATATATGGTAAAACCCATCAGGGAGTAAGGGAACACAGATGAAGACTTTCCTCCAATTTTCGATGCAGGCTCTGATTACAGGATAAAAGACTAGTGTGCCTGGCTGACACGACAGTGTTCCAGACCTCACAGTGCTGGAGGTATTCACTGTTTTATGTTTAATGTAGATGTTTCCCGGGCTGTGTGTGAGAGATGCTGAGATGGTGTATGTGTGTGCGTGTCAGACAGGATTTGTATGCATTTGTGTTTGTGGTCGTGTCTGACACTGTGTTACCAATTGGCAATTCCACATAATGCCACTCCAACTAACCCCAGTTGTTCAGCAAGCCCTGGCTGAAGATGAGTGTGTGTGTCAGCAAGCACTGTTTGTCTGTGTCCAGGTGCATCTGTTTGATCACAGTAATAGACAGAGGGGATAGCATATTTATTTCCTGTGTGTGTGTGTGTGTGTGGAATAAGGTGTCCCAGCATTAATAAGTCATCACTGGATGTTGTCCTTCCCATAACACTTTGGGCCAGCAGCACTTGCCCCGAGTAATGACACCATTATAGGACTGAAGTAGCCAGCAGTTGAGCATTTACCTCTGGGAATCTCCCCTCTGCCTCACCGCCTCGTTGTAAGGGCCGGGAGGTTGTCTCCTGCAGTGTTGGATCCTCATGCAGCTACACAAATGCAGATCCCTTTTTTTAAAAAAAACAAAAAACAAAAAACAAAAAACTCTGCTCGCTGTAATAACCATCAGAAATACTCAAACAAATGCACTAGCTACAGTATATTGTGGAAATGGGGATTATCACATTTGTACCCAGTGTGGTTATACAAATCAAACCCTTTGTTAATACAGATTCAGCCAAAATCCAATCCAACTCGTGTAAAAAAAAAATCCCAACATCTGAATGCAATCAACATTTGGGAGAATGTTGGGTGATTGTCTACTTTCTACCAAAAACAACACACAAAGAGAAAAAGAGAGCAATTGAGCTATTATTTATTAGATAATATAAACTATGGTGATGGCAAGTAGAGACAGAGAGAGAGGGGGACTGAACAGATTGAATGGCTAATGAAATGGGTACCTCCGGGCCTGAATAAATTCTCTGGTCTGGCGATCCCCCAGGATGCTGGCCTCCCAGGGAGATTAATGACCACTGGGCCATGGTATAATGAAGTAGTTTGCCTTGGCAATGTGCTTGTGAATTCATCACAGTGTCCACAAGTGGGCTGGGCCGAGCACAACATCTTTTTAAATCCCCCTCACTCTTCTCTCCCGCTGCTGCTGATTTATGGTTCCGCCACCCTCAAATGGTTTAGCCCCTCTCAGAAGACCCCGCCCTGGCTGACCATCGCTATCCTCCACAAATCCAGGTCAGCGCGCTGATGGGGAAGAAATGGGAGGCTAATCAGATAATGGGAGGTGAAAATGGGCAGGAGTGAGTGGGAATCTTCAGTCTCTCAGGTCGTGCTCCGCTGTCTGTGTTCCCGAGCGTCCGTCTCACTTGCATGCATGTAATCCTGCAGAAGGTGATTCACTCTGTCCTCCACACGTCTCCACAGAATTTGGAGATTTGTTGTCAACAATGATTCATTATTTTCCCTCTCTTCTGTATTTATCTAATTGGCAATGCATGCAACCTGAGAGGTGATTGAAAGAATTTGATTATTTACGCACGCTAAAAGAAAGCATGTTGTCTTTTTTAAAGTATACTTGGAAAGTTCTTTTAGCTCTAAGATTTGATTTTGTTATAAAAAAAGAGAAATGGGAACATGAGTAGCAAAGGCACAAAAAAAATTCCAATACAGCACAGGGTCCTGGTTCCCTGCGTGTCCAGTTGTCAGTGTCTGCAGGTGGAAAGGGGGTGAGGGTGGCTCTCCGATGTGGTAAGGGTTAGGCTTTGGTGGAGGATGCAGTTTGAACCTCCGCATGCATTATGCCCTCACGTTAGGGCCAAAATATTTTAATATATTTTTTTCAAGCTTTGGGATAATTCACAATTTTTTTTCTGCAAAATGCAAAACAACTAAAATAAGACTGAAACATGAAGTTCTCTATGTACAACCCAGAGAGAATAATAAAACACCTGCACAGCTTGCCAGGCTGCCTTTGTTATGCGTATTTTTAAAAAAAAACACAGCACCAGGTTATTCAGTATACAGTGTGTCAAGCATGCTGTTCAGCCGTGGCTGCTCCTCTCCAACCAGATATTGTCTTGTAAATTAAGCTCCGATCATTGTGTGACCTTATTCAGTCTGTTCTTCTTCTAGATGTGAATCTTGTATTACCAGTGAAGTATCCAAAGCCAGCTCGCCACCCAGAGCCGCGGCAGTTCCTCAAGCTGCGACGGCCTTGCGTGTAGTTTAACCCATAACAGGACAGTTTGCGGACGTGTCCCAGCTAAAGACGGCGTAGACGAAATGTCTACAGTGTGCGGTTTACATTCTGACCGATAAATTTCACTGCTCAGAATTTTATCTCCGCTATCATAACATAATTACTTTGTGAAACCTGGGTTCAGTATCTGCAGCTATCATGAGGTTGTGTGAGTTGAGTCAAAATATGGCGCCTATTTGGGAAATATGTTGAATATCTGTTCAGGTTGAAGTTGCAGATATCTTGAGGTACTGTGAGTGGCTGCATTTTTAAATTGTCAAAATTAGTTCCACTTGCAAACATTAGACTAAATTTGTCAAAAACCTCTGCAAAGTGTCATAATGAGCAGCAGTAAACGCATACTCTTACGCTTAGTTGTAGGTTTTCATTTTGACTGATGATGACTTTGCATTTGTAATCTACCTGACACGAGTCTTGTTACAATAACAAATGACACAACAGCAACAGTGCAGTGGCAGAGCACGTGTATCACACAGTCTGTACGAGCAGGTTCCCTGCGGCCTGGATAAGGGAAACCTCCCAGTGAGCCGCACATTGAAACTTTACGCAACCCAACTCTCATTTCAGAGTGTGATGGATGCTGTGTACACGTAATTGTTAATAAATGCTGAATATCTCCAGTGAGTAGCGCAGTCCTAACTGCATTCCCGCCAAGCGCCAGGCATTTGTTACAGGCCCGTGCCCCCTGTTGCCGAGACTTCGGCAGCCTGTTAATGGCTGAGTGCTGATGAGCCCGGCGCTGCAGTCCTCTGTCGGGCTCATAAAGCCCGCCCGCTTGATAACCGGAGCTCCATATGGAATAGTGGCGAGGAAATTAAAGGAGAACAATAAAGCATATTGAAGGATATTTAGATTAAAATGTATTTAATTGGGTTCTCTCCTAACGCAGTTGAGATGTGTTGTCGCGTAGCCGTCCGTTCTGCGGTTGCCCTTTACTAAAGCTAAATGATGCTGCTGTCACGGTGTTCGTAGCCTAACCTGGTAAAGATTATTAATGAGTGCAATAAATCCAAATTGCATAATAGGAAGTTATGAAAAAGGGAATGTCAGAGTTAAGTCTAATGAGTATTTAGTTTGTTTACCAAGAGCAGTCGTCACCCCGCGCCATGTGTACTTAGGAATTGTCAAAGGCTTTGCATCCCCATTCTTTCTCAAGATGGCTTATCTTAATCTACACCGTCTTATTTTTCTGGAGAAGGATGGATGAGTCAAGTAATTGTACAGTTGACATCGGCTTAGACAACATCATCCCCTTAGTCCCCAGCTAATCCTACAGAGTGATAACAATAATGGGAAAAAAGAATGGAGATATATTTTTTTTACAAAAGAAGATATGGAGTTTAATTTGTAATTAGCTGCAGAGGTCAAAGACTTGATCCGCCATCTGAAGGTTATCCTCCCTTATTTTTTTTCTTTTTCCCCTCTTTTTCTTTTTCCCTTTCCCTCTCAGCAGCCATCCTCTGAGTCAGATTGTGACCTTGTTGCAAAGAAGTCAAGTGTTTATTGTGTGCGTGCGTGTGCGTGCGTGCTTGTGTGTGTGTGAAAACTGTGAACGTTTCCCTTGTGATTGTGTGACAATTTGAGAGAGAATGGTGTGTATTTGTGTGCGGCTGTGTGTGTGCAGGTCCACGTGTTTGCCCGCGATTGGAAGTCTAATTTATTTTGGGAGGGGGGTTGTGACCCTGGGCCCCCCCCCGCCCATCCCATCTGCCCTGCAACAGACAGCTCTGCGTAGCCCCTGGGGGCCTTTGAAGTAGCAGGGTTGCCCTCTTTGCCTGCGTGTGTTTGTGTTAGTGCGTGTGCGGAGAATCAGACCTTTTTGCTTGTGTGTGTGTCTGTGCTAGTATTGATCCCCCCCTCCGTTCTTATAATGAAGTGGAACTACATCTCCATTACGAGCTGCTCCGCCATTGGCTGGAGGTAATATGAAATTAGCTAGCGTGCGGTGAGCCTGTCAGTATTGATTTCACTACCCAGATTACTTGTTACAAAAGAATAGAGCTGTCTGTGGCATAATTGAACAAGTTAACTCCTTGTCTCATAAAATGTAGGCCTGTATTGATTGTTGGAGGGGAGGGCTCGGTGATATGCAGAGAGAAAGTAAGTTGCATGGGTGTTAACTGTGACAAGGTGCTGATGGTCTCTTTTCTTCCCCACCAGTGTCGACCTGACACGTGGATCGCGGCGCTTCTTGCTGAGTCGCAGGATTGTGAACAGCAAATGGGTTGTGTTCCCCTCGCCTCCAAGTTACACGCATTTCTCCTTTTTTTTCCTCTGTCATTTTTCATTTTATTTGCCTCAGTCCCGTTTTCAATTTATCACCATGTGTAGAAGTTGTTGCAGCTTGACAGCGTCGGAGCAGGTTTACTTTGGTACTTTGGTTTGTTTTGAGTGACCTGTTGGTAAGCAGAGCAGCCGTTGCTTGGGTTGCAATGAGGGATGACGATGATGATGATGATGATGGCTGCAGGAGCCTCTCTGTCTCCCTCTTTGAACTGGAGCACGCTGGCTCTGTCTAATCACACTTGGCAGATTTGTGCCGTGGACAGTGAGGTGTTTAACAAGCTTCCTGGTCCATTAATTAACGGCCTCTCCGTGAAGGAAAAAAAAGAGCGTTCAATAATTTACACGAGCTAAAGGCGGGAGAACAGGCCTGGCCCACACAGAGAGGAGAAAGAAAGATGCCATGGTGTCTCAGCTTTATACGCTCCTCCCCGGCTGCGGCGTGGAGGGAGCTTTTAGCCTGTTAACCCCAGCCAGCTGACTCAGGTGCATCATGAAGCCATATTCACGTTTATCCTCTGTAATGAGAAAACGAAAATGGGGCTCGGTCAACTATATAAAAAAAAAAAACAAGACGGTTTATTCAGACAAATTTCCCATAATTGTTCATCAAAGAGCTCAAGGAAGTAATGGCTGCTCAGACCAGGTATGTGGCAAAGGAGGGCGTGATGAATTGTTTCACGCATGTATGACGCTTGTCCCTAAAACAGACATGGAAGGTACAGCCCCCCCACACACACACACACACACACACACACAGGCAGGGTGAGGGGTTAATGAAATGCTCTTCCACGCGCCGATTTCCTGCACTCCACTGCTGAGTGATAAGTAGCTAACCAACGAAGCCTGTAATTACAATCTTACAGAAACCGGCCTGATCTGTATATAAATCTCACCATCCAATTACAAGATGTAATAATTCTGCACTCAGGCTGGTAATGAGGTCTAATACTGGCGCATGTGATAATCCCCTCTGGATGCGGGCTTGATCAGATGTTGGCTTTGTAATTAGACTGGCAGAAAATCATTATTTCGTGTTCGGAAAAAAATGAGGTTGGTGGGAAGTTAATTTTCTCCCCATTCTCTGAAGCGCAGACAAGAATTTAATGATTTAATCATGATTGTTAGCTATTTTGCAATCAATTTGTAATGATTGTGTCGCAACAGAGGCTTTCAGGGAGAAGGGCCTGTAAAGATTGAAGGTGTCATTGATATGGCAGGACTCTGTCAATAGATCTATACAGTGTTCTGCTGATACTGCGGAGGAGTGGATGTACTGTATACTTGCACGTAATGCATGTGAGCGGACGTGTGCATGTGTTTTTGTCTGATAATCTGATAACAGCCACACTTAATTGTTTAACAAGCCCCATCTGAAGATGAACACCCTTATTCCTTTGTGTCGGCTGCAATGGCGAGCAGCTCCCTCTTCCCCGTGTCGCCGTCTGGAACACGTTGCATTTAAATTGAGGATTTCTCTGTGAACATCCTGCTAGGCTGGAGTTTACGTCTCATCCTCTTCAACAAAAAAAAGGGGTTTTTTGGTACCGCAGTAGAAACTTTTGGGAGTTTTTGTAAACAGTTCAACAGGCTGTCGTTGTGAGTGAATGAACAGTTTGGAGAGTCGAGAATGAGTGTAGAAGGAGTTTGCTTCATATAAAGATGTAAAGAGTGTTCACAATCACATCATTTTTTTCTTGGCATTCGAATGTCCTGATCCAGTTGGAGTGTCGCTTACCTGTAGATACAGAGCAGGGGAATGATGTAAGTAACGTGCAGCATAGCGCCACATCCCCGTTGGCTGTTCTCTCGAGGTTAACACTGTATTAACAGCTTCTGCTACTGTAGCTCTGTGCAGCGTTTGATTGGAATCCCTCCTGTTTGATCATCTGGAGCCGCTTAGTTTACTGGAGCATCCACCGTGCAGTAGATTGAGGCTGTCCTCGGGGTTTGCGCTCGGCTCATCTCTCCCCTAATCTCTCGGCGATTGCCACTGAATACTTTATTGATAGGGAATTGACTCCACTCCTCGGAGCCGATTTCTATAATTGATACTGTTTGAAGTCGCTCCCAGAGGGCCAAGTGTTCAAAGGCCGGCTGCTGTTTTGATCAATTATATTAAAGTGCAAACTTTAAAATATCTGGATTGCGTCAGCGCTGCCTTCTCGCCTGGTTGAACTCAGCAGTGTTTTGCAGGTCTCAATAAAAATGCACACTTCTCACTGACTCATAAGTTAAGAACAGTTGTTACCAGAACTTGGGTTTGGTACTGATATTGTTTCCATAAAATATACTATGAATTTTATAATAAAAGTTTGTGACTCGCCCAGTAAAATAACGGGAAACAATATAGTGGGTTATTATGAGCTGTGTGTGACAAAAAAATGTTTTACAGTTTTGTTAAAAAAAAAAAAACAACAAAACCTCTCTTTGTGTCAAGGTGTTATTCTTGAAATATATATCAGTGTTGCTCTCCTTTTTCCAAGCGTGGATACTGTTAAGGCAGCCTTTGTGTTCAGCCTTCATCCTGGTTGCCCGGCCTCACGCCTCCAATTTGCACCTCTGCCTGGCTGAAGGCTCCTCGGAGACGCTCGGCTGGAGCTCTGGGCCACTGTGCCTTTGGACCTCTGAGTCCTACACTTCTGTGAGTTGGCTAGAGAGAGAGAGAGGGAGCTGCTCTGCCCAGCCCTGCCCACTCTCGGCCCCAGTCCGCCTCAACATACACTCCCACCTGCTTGATACCTCAGAAGAGCTTTCAAGTGCTCTTTGAAAGGGAAAAAAGCCGAAGAGGAAGAAATCAGAGACTGCGCTCTTCCAGCCGCTCAATAGCGTGGCACCGGCCTCTCTCAGCTCCCATGACACCACTCTCCTGCCCTCTTCTCTGTTCTTAGCTTTTTCACTCAATTTATTTTTCAGTTTTTTTTCTTCTCCTCCTCATATCTACTCTCTCTTATGGCCTCATCTTCCCCCTGACTGCCTTCTTGTCCCAGGCTCCTGGCTTTTTCTTAGCGTTAGAGCTGCTTCAGCTGTAAACCAGCAGCCTGTACGCAGACGGGGGAAAAAAAGGGAGAGAGATGACAAATATGTGCATGTGGAATTATAGTAGTAAAGTCAGCTCTTGTATTTGGCCCCCAAGAATGAATAGATCACAGCTGTATATTACTGTTGTCATTTCGGCAGTTGATGGGGGAATCATTGCCGCCACAGAAACCTGCTCAGCCCGAGGAGTAAATCTCCTCATGTCCGCTGCTCATAGCAAAGGTCCTAGTGCCGAAGTTATATAAAATATTACCGTCAGGCTATAAAGATAATTAGTCTTGTCTCATCTCCTCTCTCCCTTGCAATTAAGTGTGACCCCTTTATGTTTTATGGATGCTGGCAAAAACCCCTTCACTGCTCAAAGACCATGTAGATATGAGAGGGGGACTATATTGTAAACTAATTGCGCCGTATTGGACAGAAGCCACCGGAGATGATACTGTAAGTTGGCATTGTAGATATTGTTATTGGCCGCGTGCAACGCATGCACACATGCTGCGAGAGCACTGGTGGCTAGACGCTGTCAAAATGTATTCCCGTCCCCGCAACGTCTCCGCTGCTGCACAGCAGGGCTGGTGCTTGGGAAAGCTGCGATTTGAAGACATAAGCCCCAGGCTCCTCATTCCACTCTGCCTCTGAACTCCCCACATACTCCCTGATATGGAGACACATTATAAGTCCCTCCCTGTAGCTGTCCTCTTATCTTTGCCTGCTACAAAACTATCTCAGAGAAGTAGGACAGGGTTAAGGTTTAAAGTAATCTGTTTCTTTTCATTCTTCCGTGAAACATATGCCCAGTTCGTAACAAGGGGAAAACTAATTATAGACTTGTACAGGAAAGATAATACAGTTGTAGTGATTGCTTTGTACCCAGCGCTGGGGTTGTGCGTCGAAAGCGTATGTGTACAGTAATGACGGCTTTATCTAGCCCCGATACTCCAATACAAACCTACAAAGCCCTGTAATTATGTTCAATGCCCACAGACACGCACGGTGGGGCGCTGACCATTGTGAGGGAAAGAAGCGTCCATTAAAACTTTTTCACTCTATGATTGTGTTTCGGTACATAGGTTCCAGCGTGGGCGGCGGCATGCTTGACGGGCAGCCGGCACGCACGCGGCACAAACAAAGTCAACACAAATAAATATACGGAAAGGTTTGTTTGCCAAGGCTCACAGGTCAGATCCTCGATGCCGTGGTTTCCACTCGCCAGTCTTTGCAGACTGTTTACACATAGGTGGATGGCTTAGAAGCCTGTCATTATGTGTGAAGACAGAGTTTATATGTTGAACAATGAAAATACACCAGCACTGATCATCACACCGGGGGCAGAGTTTGCAGCACTTTTATTATTTCTTTTAAGCGGTCGTCCATGTAGTGTCCTGACAGCATCTGTCAAGCCTCACGCTGTTTGTCGGCAAGGTAAACATTGTTCTGCAGCGGTATGCCAGCCCCCATACCGCCATTTCAGTATTTCATAAGAGCCGGCGTCTCTTGGCATGACGTAGCTGGAAAAATAACCTCATGCGGTGCCATATTTGCGTGGATGTTTTGCGTTAGTTTAAAGGTGACATACACCTGTTTGCATGTGCCGTCTGATGCTGGGACTGCACGGCTCGTAAAGTTCTGGCCTGCGTGGTTCTCCGGTCTCACAGAACTAACGCTCTCCTTCTTTGATCATCGGGGTCAAGGCAAGAGATAGGGAGGTCTCTTTCCCTCGTTCTCACCCGTTTCTCTTTTTCTCCGGTTTTCTCTCTCTCCATTTCCCACATGTAGCGAGTCAGGCAGTGCAGTGTCATCCAGCCGTGAAGCCGTGAGGCGGAGGAGAGGAGGGCTAGCCGAAGGTCAGTCTGAGGCACAGAAGGACAGACAGACAGACATAAGTACAGTACATACAGAGAGCCATGCCTCCATTAGCAGGGCCCGTGTTTACCATGGGGGATACGCCAGGGATTCGGTGGCATATGCTTTAGCCCCTGGCAGCCTCGCGACAGAGCACTTACCGTAGAGACGGCAGGCCGAGGCCCGGTTTGGGACCGCCCAGAGGCCGCGTCCTGAGGCAATGCTACTGGGCTGGGCTGGACAGTGTGTCTACTGTTCCTGTAAAAAGTCTAAAAGCATTTCATTTTTTGTGCCTATAGACTGGGCATCAAACACCTCTGGCAAGATTTCATTACCTATGTCTTTCTATCCTCACACTACAAAAGCCTGACCCGTTGGTGGTTTTGGTGCATTGCTTTTAGCAAAGCTAGATTATAGTACAACAGGGGGTTTAAGAACAATACACAACATGTGTACTTGTCCAAATTTCCCCATTAAAAGTTGTCTGAAAAGAGGTTTTCTTGTAGTTGGCCCGACTAGATGATGTATTGCAGTTGGATACAAAGAGAGGTATAATTTTGTTTTATCTTCCTCCCAGTTTTATCTTCTAATTATCTTCCAAATTCCCTCTTGGCCGACTGCAGTTTTTTTTCTAGGAGCATTTAGTGGGATATGTTTTAAAAATGTGTGGAAAGTCTCTATCCCGATGTGCGTATGCATATTTAATGACTCAGTTAAGCAATGTCATGGTTGTGTATTATTAATAAGATTGGGGAAACGTTGGCAACTGCGGTAATTCATATATTTAATGTCTTGTCATAGCTCGGTGCAGCCAGCCGTGCAAAACAAAAGCAATATTTGAAAAGCCAAACAAACAGTTTAATGCATTTATAATATGGGGGTCATAAAGGAGTCTATATGACCGGCGGTTTCAAGAGACTTTCCATGAGTGCTGCTGTACAGTAGAAATCAAATATGTGTATTACTCTATGAACTGCATGTATCGGCGCTGCTGTAATTATCTTCAGTGTTTTGGCCTGCAGCCTCGTGTCCACAACTGAGATCCAGCTGCACGGTGCAACAGGACTCCCTCTCCTGTGTTTTCTCCAAAGAGAACGAGCAGAATCCATTGTTGGCTGCCTCGCTCTTACAGTTGGATCTTCCTCTGCTCTTGTTAGGGACTCCGAGTGGGCAATATTCCTCACGATGGAAGATGGATAATAAGAGTGTCTGCTTTTTAGCCGGGCAGTTTCAAGACAACTCGGTGTGAAGCTGTCTTCATTAGGACCCTGCTAGACCTTGTTTCACCTGACTGACTGACAGACTGGCTGCAATGAGGCTCCATTAGACTACTGCACAACTCTCTGTGGGCTGCCTATTCATGCTCTCTCTCTCTCTCTCTCTCTCTCTCTCGCTCTCGCTCTCCTTCTGTCTGACCAGGCTAACCCCAGGAGCCCCCTTAACCCACGGCGGTTGAGAGCCCAGTCAATCAGACGCAATGATGTTAAACTCCTCTCCAATGAACACCCCTCACCAGCCATCAGAGAGGTTGTCCGTGCCTGGCGGCTGATTAGGAGTTCATCTCAAGTAAGTTCATCTCAGTTTACAGTCCGTGTGAAGACAGGAGCTTGCTGTTCTCTATCTCCTTCCACAACACGGGCACCTGTAATGAGACGATAGCATGGCTTACCAACTTTTAGCCTCCCTAACAATTTGAGCTGGATTTCTTCAGGACCGTTCAGACAGAAAGCGCTGTACGTAAAAATACAAGAAAGCGATCACGTGGATGACCTGGCATATGTTTCCTGAATGATATTTGATTAGGATGACCTCAAGCCCTGACGCGGCTGGATTTATTGGACAGCGTCATTGTCTTATTGTCAGCATTCATTTGGGGTAAAACAGAACACTCCACTTTTTTTTCTTTTCTTATTCAAAACACTCCTGAAACATTATCTTGTCTCTGTGAAGAACACGCATAATTATATATATTCTCCTCCTATATGTACTGCCAAAGTTCAAGGTTAGTTCTTATACAGATACTTCAGTTGCAAACCATTTATTTGATTAAGCTCTTTATATAACAACAGTGTACGGTATGTTTCTGCTTATGGAGCCAGACCCACAAAGCCAGACCCTCGTCAAGGTCATGCCAGGACAGGCAGGCGGCTTTTGAAATATTGGTTTGTGACTCCCGAGTGTGACACATTCTCAAGGAGAGATGAAAATGGCATGTATGGCATTGATCTCCATAATGCATGGCTCCCCTGCGGGTGGGGAAGGCAGGCTGGACCGCGATCCCCGGAGTATCCTGGTGTAAAGAGGTTAGCGGGCAAAGGATTTGATCATGCTTGGCCATTTGGTTCAGCGTTGAAGGATGTCGCGTGCAGCAGTGTCGGCCACTGAGTGCCCATCAAGCCAGACAAGTCAATAAGCCCCCCATCACCTCTCATTGGTCACCCAGAGTGATACGCCATAGGAGAGACCCGGCAGTTCTGCCCCCCCGGTCTTTACCTGTCAAGTGATATAGAGGCAGAAAGGAATCAGCCTCTCCTCATCACGCTCAGCGGTCCAGCCAGCGGCATCGACAGCCTTTCAGAACTCCTCCGCTCTAAACTGTATCATCACTGACGCTGATGTGGTTGCGGCCCCCTCCTCGGCCGTTTATTGCACCGTGTCTGCCAGATAGCTGCTACACCACATTCCCCTGTATTCAGGAAGAGAGCAGCTTGTGACAGATCGCCGCTAGAACCATTTTGCAGCAAACAAACGGCACATGAGTCGCCCTCGGATGGCTCCCGTCTCTTGAATGAGCCCGAGGGCTGCGGTGGAGCACGGACAAGGAGGATGTACGCTGTTTGTTCAGAAACAGCCACAGCTTGGCTTGTAGTATCTGCTGACAGCCTTCAACAGCTTGATTTGTGAAGAAAAGGGTCAACTGACATTATTAACTCGCTGTGCGAAATGAGTGTGAATGATGCTAATTACAAAGGCTTTCATTAGTGGGTAGTTAAGATACTGGGCGCTACTTTTAAAGGGTTGAAGTCAGTAAAGTAAAAATTGAGAGCAGAATCCGTGCTCTCTGTATCTCTCCGGAATGACTTTTTAACATTTCCTCAGATCAGAGAACATGAAATATATGCTGGAGAAAAGAAATCTGACCCTACTCCTCTTCTTCTTCTTCTTCTTCTTCTCCTCAGTTGCTCCCTTGCTTTATCTGTATCCCTCCCTCAGCTCTCATCTCTAATTTTCCCCACCACTTTATTGCTCCCCCCCTTCCTACACCCTGCTCACCACATACTGCATGTGAGATAAAAGATGAATTCTAAAAAAGCCTCGCTCTCTCTCTCTCCCTCGGACTGCTCCCTGCTTTATACTCCTCCTGGTGCTTGCAGTGTGGAAGAGGTGGGGAAGAAGGGAGAGAGAGAGAGAGATGGAGAGAGGAGAAGAACAAACGGCCGGCTGTGATAGTGAAAGCAGACGGTCAGACGCTGGCACCCGTACAGGCTTTATGCTTTGTTGTGTAGTTTGGGCGCTTTGGGACCAAGATACCGTTGGATACTCTTTTAACAGGCTTATACAAGACTCAGTTTTATGTGAAAATAAAAGCAGAGACTGTAAAATCCCATTTGAAGACATCACAACATAAAGAGTGAATTATAGGGCCAGTGAACGGTCAGACAAACGCCAACTGCCGTCTCTCGGCCATGCTCTTTTTTTCCCGCTGGTTTATTGACAGCATCTATTGTATACGTTGTCGACTTTCCAAGCATCATTTCTTTTCTTCAATTCAAACGAACTACACATAATGTGTAACAGGTCAAAAATAATAAAAGTAAAATAATTTTTTTGATTCTGTGACCCATCCATAAATTATGGTCACTGACTCGAAGTCCCATCCACCTGTGGTGTTTATTGTGTATCCATGTGTCGTACCCATGCAAATTTTTGCTTCCTGAATTTCTAGTTTACCCTGGATGACTTTAGGCTCAGGCAAGTTCTGGAGCTGTAACTTATGATCCCAGTGTAGCTGATAACTTTTTCCTGAGTTGAGCTTAGAATTTCAATAAAGTACTTCTGGTCGTAACGTGTTCTCCGCAGTATCCTCAGTCGAGATCCACAGGTGTGTGGTGCAGTCCACTGAAGTTTGACCTCTTGGCCTTGGAGAGAAAGAAAGTAGACAATGCAGTGGCTTCTTTGATTGATCTTCCTGAAGTTCACAATGATCATTTATTGTGTAGATTTACTGGGCTTTTTATTGGGACTCCGCAGCTTTGCGCTCTCGCTGTTGGCTAGATGCATTGTTAGCTGTTTTGATATTTTCACATGCTTCAGCATCAGCTCAGAGCATATGCTGGACTGAGCTCTGCGCTGCCTGGCTGGATGTTGCTGCACACATGGTTGTGGTTTAGTTGGCCGCCCTCCCGAAGGTTCAGCACAGTCGGTCTTTCTGTGGGGGAATCATGTGGGGGTTAGGGCTTTAAAGCCATCTGATCAGGTGTGATGTGTTAAGATGTTACAGCTTAGATCTGCTCTGACCCGGGACCGTGGAATATCTTTTTCTTCTGTGAGCTTCGGTGCATTTGAACAGCCCTTTGTTGGGTAACGGTCTTCCAGATGCTTTTCTATCGCAACTGGTTTTTGTAGCATTCCAAGACGTGGCTTGATCACCACGTCCTTCATATAAAAGGTCAGAATCCAGGGCTTTAAGAATATCAGAACTACATCACATACATGTGTTGTTACATTTTCCCCTATTTTAGCTTTCTCTTGTAGTTGATAAAATGAAGCAAATATGCAGACTAATCTACTTTCTTCCAGCTGTGAGCCTGTGAAGTTGATGACCGTCGTCTAGAACTATGGTGGACGTGGAACTGGACCGGTTCGGCTCTGTGTAGGTGTGGCTTTATTACGACGGGAACATAAGAGGCACACACCGTGTTGCTGTGTAATTCTGGTTTGCGACAGTCCCAGGGCACCGTGTCCCTGAGCCACAGAAGCATGTGTGGCGAGGATTAAGACCTCTTAGACAGACCCCATCTTGTGGTGAAAGACTCAATTACATTCACCTTGGTGCTCTCAGCCTCCCGTCCCTCATGGACTGCACCCGCCCGCATCAGCCAACTGCTGCAAAGTTAGGACTCAAGAGAGTTTGATGGCAGACAGTCACTTGCCACATCACTCAAATATCATGAATCATGTATTGGTAATGAGCAGAAATCTCCTCTGCATTCTCAGTGCCAGTAAACGTTATACTAAAACAGATGCGTCGATTGGCTGGATATCACCGACGACTGCGCTTCACCAGATCGTAAAGCAAAGCTCAAAGCGCCCGTCAGACGGTCCCGGTCCATGATGTGATCCACCATGTCAGAGGTTAAAAGGCACGATCACGCACATGCAGCGGTAGATCCAAGAAAGCTTCCTGGCAGCCTTTTAGTACCTGCACCCCTTCTGGGATCATCTCTGCGCATCAGTATTCCGCTCCACAACCTCAGCCCCTTCTAATTCCATCCAACCTTGGATTTATTTTCATACTATGGGGGTATGATAGCCACTTAATAATTCATATTTAGAGTGTATACCCATGCACTGAGAAATTCTGATTCATCCTCCTGAGTAGCTGCCCACTGTCTTGCATCATTTAAGCCTCAGCGTTCTAGCTGTGGCTTATTCGCTCAGTCTGCACAATGCTCTTTGGAGTAGAGCTGTCAAAATTCTTCAGCGTAAGAGGGAAGTTTGTGTGGGTGGACAGGAGTGTCAGTTTTCTTTTAGTCAGCATGCTTCTTTTAAAGAGCAACAAGAGTCCAAGCAAATCCAGTCTGAGATCAACCAAGGAGTGCTCCAACACGCTGGCTATGAACCAGCAGGGTGACACAGAGTGGCGTGTGTCTGGAAGTGCTCGGCAATTGCATTATAGCGCCAATGTGGAGACCGCAGAAGTAACTTTTCATCAAGTCAAAGCAGAACTGAAAGGTGAAAGGTGTTTGTTTTTAAAGGTTAGATGAAAATAGCCATCACAATGATGCAGTGAAGCATCTGACGTTCTGATTTATTTTGCATTGTACATATTCCTACCCCGCCTATTTTCTAGCCAACTGTTTGAGCAGTTACAACCCTCTGGGCAAAAACTACTTGACCTTGGATCACATGAGGTCCCGACCTCACAAAGTTCTTCTCTTACTCGAGTACATAATGAGGGTGAAAATCACTTCATGCATGATGTTTTCAATGTCTCCTTGTTCAGTTATTAATTTGTGAAATGAGCCCTCACACTGAAGTTTTATATTTCATCACTGCTCTGTAGGCAGGGATTGCATGAACATTGTGTAGATATTCTCCCTCAACCAATAGCAACTTGAACTTTGACCTGAGCTGGGCTGACTTGTGTGAGCTCAGCCAATCATTGTTGATCACTACTTGAACAGATGAAAAATGAATAAGCCTGCATGGTTACAATAACAAATGAACCTCATATTGAGACCAGACAAATAAAGATGACTTATTTGCTGGATGACATACAGAGTCAGCATGAACATGCAGCTGCTCGACTGTTTGAGTCTCTGAAATGTCGCGATATACTGCTGGTAACATTAGCACCGTAGCAAAGTTGGGTTGTATTAACGAAATAACATGATTTAAGGAAATTCTGCTTTTCCATTTGTGTGTTGAAAATGGCATAATCTAATGAGTACTTGTCCCTGTTGACGCCTGAAAAGGGGCGTTTCTCCTCAGAGATGGAGCGGTGAAGGTTCAGACAGACAGGAAGGAGGTGGACAGTGCTCCTCTCTCTTTGTCAGGTTCAGCTATGGACCATGCTTTGCTAGCCATGAAAGAAACCAGGAAACCGTTAGAATCTGAAACAACAGAATGTTGGCGCGACATCAGTGGCATCAGTATGGGTCTTAACAACCTCACACTGGCAGAGCGCTGACTGTTGCACTCCACTTTATTGTAGTGGGTACAGTCAGGAATGTACGAGGAAGGAAAGTCAGCCCTGGGCTTATCCACTGGGACCGGCCTGGGGGGGAGGGGATGAGTGTGTGTGTGTGTGCGCGTGCGCTCAGGTCTGTCATTGATTACATACATACACAGTCCCAGAACAGACGCAACTTGACGGTCGCAGCCACAGAGGGACTGACAGGGCCAGCAAGAACTTTGGATGGGTTCTTTGACAGTCCACCAGCCAATCAGGCTTTGTCCCGGTACAACAATATATATTGCGATTATTCTGGCCCAGCCTTGTAGCCCCGTAGACACACGCACGTGCAACCTACAGGGAGCCAGGCTTAGTAAATCAGACAAGGCGCACCCGGGGCCAATCTTAAGAATGGACGAGAATGGAGGTAAATTTGTTGCGGTTATCCTCTGACCAGTGTTTGCCAAACTAAATCTCTGAAGTGAAAGTCCTTGCGTTTCCTTGCACATTTCTAAGAGGGTATGTGGGAATCCTGAAGCCTTTTGGGGTGGGCAGCGTATGCCTGCGCCCACCTCAGCTTTCAGTGGCCGAGTGATCTACTGTCATAAAAGTGTGTGGAAAGTGGAAAGTCTGAAGTAATGTAACGAAGGCCAGTGTTGCCCGGCTGCTCTGTTGCGTTCCGTGCGGCATCCAAATCAAAACATCACAGTGGTTTCAGTTGTGTGTGTGTGAACACAGAAACTTCACATCATTTATTCACACACCGTTTTGAGGTGCGCTGTTCTCCGTCTTGTGCTTTTTATCACCCCAGTCTCCCAACGTGATTTCTTTGTGCATGAGCATATAGCCTCTGTTAGACATTTTATTTAGTGTGCGTCTTTGACAACAGGTCAGCCACGGAGCTAGCCTCTTTATGAACCCAAATTACATGCCTGTTAAAGCATCGCATGAATAATCAAAACATTGGCTTACAGAATGGCAGCACTGTATGTACTGCAGGCTTACACTAACTCTTTTGACTCTGAGAGAGAGAGAGAGAGAGAGAGAGAGAGAGAGATCTTTTTGGATTTTACTCTTTACACTGTGTTCTTTTTCAAGTCCCACTTGTCAGAGAGAAAAAAGATAAATATAGTTTTAAGACAAACCAAAATAAATGGGTGGGTTCAGAAATGCACAGAGCAACAAGCCGCAGAGGAAGATGCGGCCTACGCAGGCCACATACAAACAGCCTGCCTCAGCCATGGAAATAGATGCTTACACGGGGAAAAAAATAGTTGTGACACTGTCACAGTAAGTGGAGCTGGAAACGGCGTCAAGTGTGGCTGAATCCTCTCACACAAACCTGCCTGATGTTGCACGTAGACCCGACCCAGGCACTCTCTGCAGCTTTGACTGTGGAAAACTTGAATTGTGTTATTTAGCTTTGAAGCTCAGCTGCTCATAAACGGTTGGCTTTGTGCGATCATGGGTTAAATATAGTTAGCAGCAACACACGGGGGACAGTTTTACTGGAAGTGCTTTTGGTGCAGAGCGACACAACTTTTGCCGCACCTTTTTAAGACTGTGTGACAAATACTGTGGATGGAAGCCATGCAGATACTTCTGTATTTGCAGGTTGGGAGATTTGCCTGCAAAGTATTAGTATGACATTGCTAAAGTTACCTTTACAAATGGAAATGTATAAAAAGGGATGTCAATTTATTTTTCTGCATTTGCATGTCACATTTGACAGAGCAACTATTTATATTGATTTCTTTATGATGATGTATGAAAGATGAATGGATTTGGGAAAACAAGTGTAGCTCATTAATACTACATCCAGCGTGATGATGGAGCCTGGGTGCAGATGGCCCCGCTCGTCTCACTGCACACCACACACATTTACTCGCATTAATAATCCGCCAGAGTCGTTAAGATGCCGCCGGTATTAGTTCTCGTCAAGATGCAGCAATCTCCCTCTGCATCATAACCCTCATAATCGCAACCACGCCCGTCTTCCCAACCCATCATCTTCTCAAGATTTCCAAGAAACTTCTAAGGTTTCCGGGAAGAAGTGGCAGATGAAGTGTCCCACAAAATTGGTGCCAGGCCTGATGTTTTTTTAGTGCCCCCTGCACGCCAACGCCTGCGGTTTCACAGTGGCAATTAGCGACCGCTTACACTGTCGCAGTTAGTGGTACCAGGTGGGAGATATTGGAGCTGGTAAAGTATTCCATATTTCATGCTTCAAACTTCCACCAGGAGGTGGACGTGAACAGAACACTCAGTTAAACATTAACGTGATTTGAGTGCTCTATTTATCAATCACCCTGTACGAGTCCAAACTGTGTATTTGCTTAAAGCGTGTCCATGTTTTTGGCATCAATCATTTTGCTGCACGGAACAAAAGTTTTTGTGGGTACGTGCCGGCCCTGGCTTAGCTCCGAGCGCATACGGGGGAATGGAGCCACCGGCAGTCGAGAACGGTGACAAAATCCAAGCACGTCGTTTGTCATGATGGCAGAACAGAGAAACCAACACAGAGAGCGTACACATCCACATGTGAAATAAACCCTGCACATCCCGTGCTTCCTCCATCCACGGTTTGGAGACCGTTCAGTCGAACAGTCAAGAGTGCTCTGGCAGAGGGGGAGCAGGGCGGGGGTGGGGAGGTGGGTGGGTGGGAGGTCTCCCAGGAGAGCGCTGCCCGGAGGAGGCACGATTAGGAGGTGAAGCAGTCAAACGCTCGCACCAAATGTGCTGGCACGTCACGATAACCCCAGGCTGTTCTGGGGTAAAAGGACTGACAGGCAGACTCTCCTTATGGCTGACTTCAGCTGGATTATTTATCATCTCCTATAGCCGGGCTTGTGACGGGGCCTCTACCCTCCTCCCGCTCATTTGGAGCCTGCACGCACACGCGCAGGCCCTGCACCGACACTGCGAAACTCAGCCGCCGAAAAAGGCGCTGCTTTTCACAGCTTGTTTGCTTCATCCCCGGCATGAAAAAGTTGGAGAAGATGAAGTTGTTCTCTTCGGTTTCAGTGGGGACACCAGGTCTTTATTGTTGCAGCTAATTCATGCACTAATGAAGAGGAAGAAAAATGGACTTTTCCAGGAGTGACACCAGGAAAAAATCTAATTCTACTCCCACAGGGTCTTCCGCCAGAATCCGGTTCTTTACGGTTTCTCCATTAACCCAGTCAAGTCACAAGCAGCGCCTTACTAGCATTCAGTGCACATCCATACCCACCGTTTAAGAATTCCATACTTGCACAGAAATAGGTTATCGTTAATTAAAATGCCCTGAAATGTCCTTTCCCACCGATCGGGCGAACCGGGCCGCTCTGAACGCGCACTGCGACACCGACGTGCAACTGAGAAACAAGCCGTCTCACCCTGTCATTCACTCATCTTTGTTTTACGCGAGCACGCGAGCGCCGTGCTGGGCGTGCTGTGAACGGACTCCCGGGAGGCGGAAGAAGCACCTGGTTGCCTGCGGTGCCTGCCTGTCGTTTCATTCAGCAGCTCGTGTCAGCCGACTGGATGGCCGTCAGTGGGAAAACACCACGGGTGTTGCTGCTGCTGAATGGCTCCTTTGTTTTTGCATTCTTCTGTTATGTGAACACTGTTATGGTTTCCTTGGCTGATAATTACTGAAGCAGTGTTGGCTTTTCTTACAGGCGCGCACAAACGCCCGCCGGGCTTGTAACCTCTGTCTGTCTGTGTGTGTGTGTGTGTCTGCGTGTGCGTGAGTGCATGTTTGTGTCGACCTTCACTGTAATCGCACCTGACACCTACTTTAGTACCTTTCAAGCACAAACAGGCTGTAATCTGCCAGAGTTTTTTGAAGAACAATCGTCCTGGCGTAAATGGATAGGAGAAGGGTTTTTGTTTTCCCAGAGATAATTTGAAGCAGGTCAAAAAATGAGAGCATCACAATATGATTGCCAGGTGAATTGAACGAGGCCCATGGGCCGGGGGCCGCCTTTGTTTTTCCAGCAGCAGTGGCTGGGCGCTTTTGATGGATCCTAATTGAACACATATTTATTGTGCTCGGTTCAGCTGGAGTGTGACGGCTATGATGATGCCTCAATTAGAACCATTAACAGGATGATTGTGCTTGCTTTTCTGGAAAGTTTTATAGTGAGCGAGGAGGCCCCCCCCAGCCACTGTGATCTTGCTTTCAAAGCGCAAGTGCCCAGCGGCCATCTGGGAAAATCGCCTCATGCTTTGGCGAAAAGGATGATGGAGGCTTGATTCGTCAGTTGTCGTCAAGACACAATGCAATAACAATCCTTTTAGCCTATGAAAGAGAAATGCCAGGGTGTGTGAAATAGCCGAGGGTGGGGTGGGTAGGCCGCCCTTTGAGATGTCTGTCCGAGAGCCAGCAGTTGAACACAAAGTTATCTTCGCTCCTGTCTTTGGGGCAAAACGCAAGCAGTCACGGGAGACGCGCTGGAGCGTCGGAGCCGGCCGAGAACTTCGAGCTTGTTTAAGGCTTAGGAGAGTGTTGCGCTGGTACAGAGGCCTGTGTAGCAGCTGATAGGTTTGAGTGTGTCTAACCCTGTGATCTGTGTGCTAACATTGGCCTACTGGGGTAAGATCAGTACCTCAACTCTCTGCCTTTGTCCCCTGTGAAGGGAGGCTTACCCGAGGACCCCCTGTTTACTCTGGCCTGCACAATGGCCAAGTCTAAACTCTCTTTGTAGCGTGGATTTAGGGCTAGATTTACTTAAATTTGATCTGGGAGGGCTCCGTTTCATCAGCCTGGAGGTCTAATGCCCTTAACTGGCTTAACCTGGCTCCCCCTGTGAGCCTCGGGTCGCCGCGCCCGCGATCGCTCTCCGCCTCGCCCTCAAGTCCCCCGAGAATCCTCGGCGTTGCCGGCGACCCGGCTGTGGCAAAGCATGCTGGGGCATGGTTGATGACGCCCCAAAGCCGTGTTTAACATGTCATAAGCACGCCAGGAATCGGCACAGACTGTGTCTGAACGGTGTGCGAGGAGCCTGAACTCTGGGAAGGAACAGGTAAATTGCGTGGACTTTTAGCACTTGTCAACAAACGTCACCACGCCAGGATGGATTCTCAGGATTGACGCTCTTTTCTGCGGAAACTCTTGAAAGCATTTCGAGTTTAATGTCCACTGTAGTGGCTCCGCTCATGAATAAAGATGAGATGTCAGGAGATTTTTCAAGCCCCGGACTCTGAGGCATCCTCGGCAGGAGAGTGCTCTCTCTGCAAGTGGAGGCTACTCTTTCAGAGAGCATGTTTGCAAGATGCCGTTAGGAAGTGATAAAAGTGCACATCTGAGCACAACCTTTATTACAGCTGTCATGCATCATCATGCAATCAGTGTTTTTTCTCCTCCAGCACTGGTATTCTTATGGACTGGCCTTTCGGAGGACGTAGAGCTTCCCGTCGGGCCTCCTGGTTGATAAATCAAACACTATTGTCGAGGAAATGCACGCCACAATGGCGCTGGCATTTCCCAGATACGACACCAGCCTTTAGTCCTCATCTTGAGACAACACAGCCGGGGGTAGGCTCGCCACAAAATGGTCTCCCGTTGTTGCCATGTGCAATTTAAACCCTGCCTCCCAAATTCTGTATTCATGAGACGAGAAAATATTCTTTTTACAAAAAGTTGTTTTGAATTGCAAATTTGCCCAAATCAGCACCTAGCAGAGCGCGGTGGAGGAGAGTAGACGCAGGGACAGTATGGCGCTTATCCCTACCCCGGTAAGCTTCCCAGCGCTGACATGCGGGCTGCCACACTGTACTCTGACATGTGTGCCCATATTGTCATGGCATAATTATGTAACCTAGACCATCCAGATTATTCAAATGCCGCCTGAAAGTGTCATCTTCAGTGACGGTGAGGCTCTTGAGACCTGTCACCTATCGAATTCCAAATGGTTAAATTTTGAGGATGGGTCTCTCTCTCCCTCTCTCTTTCCCCCCTCGAGCTTGGCCTAATCCAGAGGCACAGCGACACAGCAGCATCAGTGTTACCTTTGATGGGGCCGGATTAAAGCAAATCTCCATTCCTTTGGTGGATTTCAAACACCGCCTGAACAATGATGCCAGCCAGGGGCGAGTTAATGAGGCCTGCAGTGGACCGGCAACGAGTGACTTTAAAATCCACCTGATTAGAGGCAGAGATATTATCTCTGCGCCTCCCTCACACTCACTCCACGTGTCTGTCTGTCGGTCCGTCCACCTCCCTCATTTTTTCCACTCTCTCTTTGCCCTGCTCTCCCTCTCTCCCCTTCACTCCCGCTCCCCGGTGAGTGAGGCCTGCCTTAATTAGTGGGCTGGAGTGTGAATGTGCCTTTCACAGGGTGTTAATGAAAAGCTTTGCGCTTTCCCTTTCAGCGTATTAGTGGGTGACTGCAGCCACCCCACCCCCCACCCCCCAGCCTCTCCTCGGCCCCTCTGACCAGAGGGAGGTGTTATTACAGGGGCTGTTGACTCTGTGGCTTTAAGTTGTTTTTTTTTTTTTTTTGAGCTGATAGCTTAATTAAACATGCAAATCGGATCTATCGAACACGTCTTAACAGCCATTCTCTGTGTAGCTGTTGTGTCATGTCAGATGGTCTTTGTGTCGGAGACTTTTGTTTGTTAATCTAATTATGTGGTAGCAGCCCCTGTGAACGCGCTGGTCCGTCTCAAAGTGAATTACATTCCACATATACCTGATAGATTTTTGCTGAAGCAGTGCTGGACATAGTTCAAAGGAAATGCAACCAAACCCGTCATTTCTAACTCTGTTTTGTCGGAGATGTGTTGAATTCTGTGAGGCTTTTGTTTTGTCACTTGATTCATAGTACAGTTCAATATCAGTATTAAAGGGATATTTATTATCATTTTGGTTTTGGGGGGAGGTGCGTACAGTACAGCAGTGTATCTGGACCTGCAGCGAGCGCAGTGCAGCTCATTTCGAGTCCTGTCGCGTGCCACCAACATTCCAAGAAACCAAATTATGAGTGTCCAGAACCGCACAGAGCCACCACAGTAAAATAAGCTAACATATTCATCTGTCACCAGTCATATTCATGATAAGCACCTTATGTCAGTGCCACTGTCACCACAGACTCGTGTAATCATGTGACAGGAGGTATTTTACCAGGGGTGAGGCAGACTTTCAAGATTGATTGATGCAGCATGACTGGTGATACGGTTGCACCATGAGTAATGATGAATTAGGGGCAACTTCTCCCTCCTGTTGTCTGCACCCTCTGGGCAAACCATGGCTCAGTCACAGAGAATATGTAATCTCACATATGATGCAGTGGACGGCTTCACTCGTGCTGCATCACACCACGTATCGGCGGTCGTACATGACTTACACTTCTGTGAAGAGCAGGTCCTCTCTCCAAGAAAAAATGTTTGCAGGCGGTCGAGGGTCTGCGCACTGTACTCATTGCATCACTCTGCTAATCTACTGTAACTACGGCACCTCGGCATTGGGTTGGTGATTATGACAAGAAAAGAAAACAATAATAGTAGTAATAATTATTTGTATGATGGAATAGATTTTACTTTTATTTTGGAGCTGAAGCCTCATACACGATGTCAGACTGAAATACTTCCACCTATAGACCTTTCTTTTTAAGTGAATATAAAACCATCATTTGTGCGTGATTTGAATTCAAATTATTTTAAAAAAAAACAAGTTCACTTTGTGTAAAGTCTGGATGTCTTTTTATTACTTAATGTATTGTTGTTGTGGCTTTCTTCATCGTTTGAATGGTTGTAATAACTGACACATGCATCCAGTCTGCACGGGCACATTTAGAGCACATTGTGCGTTTATCTGTGTTCGCTGTCGTCTGCTACTCAGTCAGCGATGTTTGATGAAGCTGTCTTTCCCAGACGCCGCCTCATGGCAGCTCCCAGCCCGGGAGTGAGCTAATCCTGTGTTGCAGGGGTGTATAATGATATCCCAGGGCGCTATAGGATGTTTCTCTCCGTATGGTGCCAGCTTCCTAGGCCTCCGGTGCTGCTCTTTAAGGGCCCTGGCCCAAACCCAGCACCCCCGTGCCAGCCATAGCTCTTAGGCAAAGGGGCAGGTTCTGTTAGGCCTCGCCTTGTCACTTCCCACCAAGGAAAATAAAGCAGCCACACAAAGAGCAATTTCTTGGCCATTGCTTGTCACCAGGCTAATTGAGAAAGGAGGGGACGTTTGGAGGCCAGGGGTAGCAGACAAGTACATGTGGCGGAGAGTGGGGTGGTGTGTGTGTGTGTGTATTTGGGGGGGGGACTTCTTGATTGGCAGTGGCCATGTGGGAGGAATGAGCACTTAATGTGTGTTTGTGTGTGTGCGCCTGGGCCTGTGTGCGGGTTAATCCCAGAGAATCTCTCTCTTTGAAGGGGAACAGATGTAGATTTACATATGTGGAGGGTCCCCAGCCTGTGATGAGATTAGCTGCTCGGGATCTTTCTCCGCAGCAACTGGAAAGCGCATATTTAATAAACGCCCTGAGCCCGGCCGGGGCGCGCGGGGCTCGGCCCTCGGAGAGCCGCGGGACAAAGGCGAGCGGGGCCCGCGGCGGGCCGGCCCATATGGGAACAGGGTTGCTTACAGATTGCACCGGCCTTTCATTGGTGGTGGGACGAGGCTTTGAGGCTTTATGTGCGGAGGGGCGAGCACTTGGTGGGCCACTTCTGTCTCCTCTCCACCACGAGAGGCAATAAAGGGATTTGGAGCTCGTCGCGGCTCATATGGGTGCTTGTTTGCTCGCTCGGCCGCTTGCGTGCGAGCGTGAGACAGTTTACGCGTGAACCACTGTGAGGTTTGTGCACGCACACAATACAACCAGTTGTACATAACATAACCTAGCGTAAAGCTTGGTGTACAATTTATTGTGGCAAAAACACAAGATAAACAACAACCTGAAGAGAGTACAGACCTAATATATCAGTGGATGTGAGCGCGTCAGAAATGATTTGCACACGTTCGCTCATAACTGTTTCAGGCGAGAAAGTGACTCAGCTGCTGGGTTTCTGTTCTGCAGTGCACTATCCCTCTTGTGCGTCAGGTAAGGTTGTCATGTCTTGTTTACACAAAGAACAAGCAGAACAAGTGTCCCCATATTTCCCCAACTTCCCACCGGACTCCCATGAGCCGCTTGAACAAGAATACTGTTGCATTCCAGCAAACCACAATAGATGTGTGCAAACCACAGCAGACATTACAGCTCGTCTACATCTGTTGTGAATTCCGCCTTGTTAATGGAGAAGTCGTCACGCACTGATTTCAGCGTGATGTTTTGGCAAGTCGTCACCTTTCCTGGAGTTTTCTTACACAGAAACCCAAGTTAATAAGTTTTAATCCCGAAACAAAGTCACGAGTGTAGTACTTTTCTTAACAAGCATCAAGACATCTGTGAAAACTTCACTTTAGCTGGCCTCATTGTTATCACTGTCTTTTTATCCTCGTGTTGCGCTATTGATTTTTTTTTTTCAATGAGAGCATAACAAAGATAAAACATATCCCAGATATCCACAATCTTGTTCTCAGACTATCCCAATGAGCTGTTCCCTATTCAGTGGGGAAGCAGCTCATCCTTTTTAAGGGGTTGTGGAAGAAAGGAGTTTTGGAGGAGTCTATAATTTCCATCTCTCTCTCTCTGGTACTCTCTCTAGGTTTTTTTCCTTCCAGTGTCCACTCATGGTGGGTTTGATCATGTCTGTCTCACAGGGGAAGGAGAAAGTGAGGCAGAGTGAAAGACAAGAGAAAAGGGAGGCGGTATGAAAGACGCTGGACTCTCCCAGCGGCGCAGGCCTCCTTGGCACAGCCCGCTATAATTCAAACGTGTGTGAATACGCAGCGTTTTTACCTCTCAAAAGCAGTCGCTGAGGGTGAAGAGTAGCGCTGCGTCCTCGCTCCCAGGTCTCCAGCTTGTCTACCCCGAGATCTAGTGTGAAGTGGGGCTGGGAGACGTGTGCAGTTTTTATTTTTTACATTTTTTTCTTGGTTCGCTTTCAATTCCACATCTGGAGTTACATTAGAAAGAAAAAAAACAACATGCATACGGGAGGTTGGGGGGGGTTGGAGGGAGATAAATGGAACTGTATCACAGAAGAGGAGGAGGAGGATGAGAGGGTAATGTGAATTCACAGGAATTCACAAGACGGTAAAGTGAGGTTTTTAGGATATTTGGGGTTAAAACATGGCAGAGAGAATATGGAGGTAGGTGATAATGATGGAGAGACTGACGCGGAAGGAGAGAGACAGGAACAAGTGCAAGGGAGGACTTGATTGGAAGGTGGGGGGTTGGGGGTGCATCAGTTTGGGGGGGGGGTCTACCCAGCATTCTCAGTGGATGTGGCAGCCCTCTGTGGACCTCCTCATGCAGACACCCCCAGCTAATGAATCAGACCTGCTTTCTCCCCGCCAGAAGAACTCGCCGTCTCTGCGTCTCTGCGCTCGCCAGAACAAAGCACGCCTCCATTAATATTTTAGCGTTCTTTTTATCTCAATGCTAACATCGCTCAACAGGATTTTTGTCTGCAAGACGGTCAAAGAGAAATATTGGGAAAGATTGAGAGGGGGAAAGTGAAAGAAGGAGAAACAGACAAAAAGACAGGCAGAAAAAGACCTTGTGTTCTCAGGATTTCAACTTGTCTGGTGTAATAGTCCCACCGGTAGAGGAGTTGCTTTCCCTGCGCCGCCCAGCAGGGCATCAATGAGAACGCCTGATATCCAAACCACTGTACACGCGGCAGAAACATGTGGACCGGTCCAATGCAGGCCAACCTGTCAGCGTGATTGCGTTCCAGCCAGATCCGGCACAAAAGGAAATGCTGGTCGGTGCTGATATTTACATGGTTTTCCACGCAGCATAAAGCAGTCGTTCTCAGTGCTGTTCTCAACCGCCGTCTTTTCGACAAACGTAGCTCGAACCCAGGATGCTGTTCTGAGCTTTGAAGATGCTGATCTGCGATTTCCCACAGCCCTCTCTGATCTCTCATCTCACGTTCGTCTCCTATTTTTTTTTCTACGTACCTTAGAGGGACGAGCTGATGCCGTCGGGACCATCGGTTCTTCCCTCCTTCTCCGGCTCCCTGCTTAGAGGCGAGGGAGAGGGGTAGCTGCGAGATTCCCATCCGGCCCGTCTTAGATTGCAACCACAGGAACATCTCATAATTTGCCCCCTAATTGAATTATCGCACCACACTCCTCTGGGATGGCACGCCGCCCTAATAAAGTGGAGCGAGGTAATCCATAAGAAACTATTGGGAAGGGCTGAGGAGACGCTTAGCCATGCCAATTACAGCCGCAGACGTTTACCACGCTTAATCTACTATTAAATGAAATCTATTTTTTTTCCAACACATCCCATGAGAGCATTCTACCCAGCCCATTTGTAACCAACTCATAGGTAACATTAGCCAAAAAGAAGATTAAAAAAATAAAGAACAAAGTCATTGCAATTCAACATGTATTCCACACATTACAGTAATTACTAGGCAACAATGGGCCCCGGCTCTGTGAGTTAGCTCGACAGAGAGAGATCCAGCAACACAATGGGGGGGCCTTCCCGGACGCCCCGTCTCAGACGCGTCCATTAATTGCTTCTTTGTGGCCAGAAATGGAGGAGCAGCACCTTCACCTGCACGCTGCGGCATGTGTGTGTGTGCGTGCGTGTTGGGGGGGGGCAACATCAGGAGAGGTTCTGGGGTGTCACATAGAGCCCGAGGTGGAATAGGTGGAGGGGTGATGGTGAGGGGGGGGTGGAGGGGGCCGTCAGGAGATCCCGGGGCAAGCGGCTGTGGGCACTGGGCTGTGAAAAGCCATTCAGAGGGAAAACGCCGGGCATCCTTTATTTATTTGTGTCTGAAATATTTATCTGTCACGCGGGCTGTTTTATAATGGTGCTGTCAGTCTCCTCTGCCCACTCAAGGGTGCGGACATGTTACCCCGAGCGCCCGCTGTGGATCTCCCGTGAATAATTGCTGGAATTTCACTTTTGGGAACGTTGCACTCTGACCCTAAAGCTTGTTGTTTTTCTGCATCAAGAGAAAGGTAGAATGTTTTAAAGTATTTACCTTGGCTTGGCTTTTTCATCCATCACACACACACACTTCTGTACACTCTCTCTCTCTCACACACACACACACACACACACACACATTCAAGTCGAAAAAATAAATAATTCATCCCTTTACTCCAAGATGAAAACCCAATCAAGCTGAAAATCCGTGTCTTGCTGCACCTCGGAGCTGCCGGTGCTGCTGGTTAATGTGATGCTCACTGTTCTAATGTGCCGCTGTGTCCACGCTTAGAGACGAGGCCTTTTCTGAAGGAGTCTGCACTCGTCGGCATTGTTGGCCATTTTAATCTGCCGTAATCGCCTTAATGAGAGGTGTGTGCTTCGCAGCCAGCTGTGGAAGTGAAGGACAAGGGCTGCCATCTTTCAGATTGTTTCATCAGCGCCCTCTCTTCGGGGAGTTTGAAAGTTTGAAACCCTGTCAGGCGGATGAAGAGACGGAGCAAACAACAACAGTACAAACACATTTTGTCGAGGGCTCACAGCGGAAGCTGAGCTCCACTGTGCGGCAGGTCAGGTGGGAGCCCTATGTGACACGCCGCATCTCATCTGCGCACACTGGACCGGCTCAGCTAACGTAGGCTGGCATTCCTGAGCTCGCTGCACATGCGCCGCGCTGCGCCACCATGGAGTTCACTGCCTGAAGACAGTGAGGTGGGATTTCAACACAGGCTTAGTTGCAGATGCACGTGTGCGCTTGTGGACCTGCAAGGACATACGGCGTGACAACATGCTATCATCAGTAGATGCAGGTGCGCACGCAGAACTGCCGAGTACCTACACACACAAACTGAAGATGCTTACACAGAGGACACACGAGTTGTCCTGCCAATAAACACTCTCAATTAGCCAAATAAGCACAGCGCACATGTACGCAGACCCGCACACACACACACACACGCCAAAACGCAGTGCCTGTAGTCCGCGCATGCATAATTGAGGCGCACCTTGTTTGGAGAGAGTGCATGTCGACTCGCGATGTGCACACCACATCCCCAGAATGGAGCTTTGAATAATGAAAAGTGTCACCTATGCAAAATGCAGGAGATGAGTATGCCTGCCCGTGAATGGGCTCTGTGCATGTTTTGGTGTGCGCATAATTGTGTACGTGTGTAGTGTATGTGAAAATGTGTGTGTGTGTGACATCTGCATGTGTGCAGATCTCCAGACAGAGATGTCTGTCTGTGATGATGAAGAGGAAGGGCGCTCTTTGTCATTTAACATGGTGCCGCCAGGACACAGAGCCATATGTGAGTGCACGAAGCAGACAGCTGAGGCCCGGTCCTCCCTCCCTCTCCCCCGCCTCTCCCGTCTGACTGACGGCTCCTTGTTGTCCACGGACAGCGTCCAGGACGTCCGTCGGGACCCGGGGATTCATCACAGTCTTTGTGCTGATGAGGAGCCCTGAACGGGATAGGGTGGAGGAGCCTAACAGCCTTAGCGCTCGCATACCTGATGACTGATGCTTGCACTTTGATATTTAATGCAACTTCAGAGTTTTTCCATGGAAATATACAGTATATCGTCTTGTTTGGGGGCTGTTACTCTTCCGCTCTCAGTCAGTGTTTTGTCAGACCCAGTCCTGACACACATGATCCAGCTGTGATCATTTGAGGGCGATGAAACCCCTGTGTGACCTCTCGTTTACATGAGGAAAAATAACTGTAAACCCGGATGAGTTCAGCAACGTTTTCATGATTGACCATGGACACTGAGTAGCGAGTGTGGTGCTCTGAAAGATGATTCCCATAATTCACTCTGTCATACTGCAGGTTTGTATCAGTGGCTCCACCTCAACCAGTTGTGGTCCCAGTGGTCAGTGCTCTTCTGAAGAGAAAGTGAAAGCAACATTGGGATTCTTTGATGCTTCAAATTTCACTTCACAGTTAAAAAAAAGAGAAATGAATGTGATGAAGGAGCGTGTAACACATAAACTCAGGGACACAGCTGACGCTCTGCTTCTTGCTGTCTTGATAGCATGATGCATACTGTCATCCAAGTGTTTGAAAATAAAGACTTTGAAATCCACTCCCATTGAAAAGTTAATTAGAGTGGGATTCATTGTTATAAATGGTGACGGGGGGGCAAGTCTACTGGGGCGGGAGGAGGACGAAAAATGGGCAGCGGCAGCAGCATTGGATGCTCACTTCACAGTGCAGATAGACAAGAGAATCACAAAGCAAGAATCAGAGTGGCGTTCAGAGGCCTCAGTTAGCCCATGAATTAGTAAAGTGGAAAAGTAGCTAATCGTGTTCGAGCGGGGAGCACAGAATCAGGTAGGCGCTGAGAACTCCATTTAGGTGGTGCTGCAGGGAGCGCCCTATCAGTTCACTGACATCACTGTCCCAGTGCTGTCATCTGTAGGGCGCAGGGAGGGTGTCAGACCTACAGACTACACATCACAGGACACACGTTTTTCATATGTGGAGCGAATCCGACCTTTCCTGTTTGCAAATGTGGTTTTCAAAATGGAAGCTTTTAAAAATAGTTTTCTGTAACAAAGTTTTTCTACAATATGGACAACTTCCACTCTCAGAACCTGTGAAGGGGCGATTTTCCTAATGTATTCAATACGAGGGGTAAAGACTGTAGATATTACATTACATTACATTTTTGCGGTTGTTGTGCGCTTCTAATGTGTGTTGTAATCATCTTGGTGCACACCCCAACTCTACCAATCCAAAAGTGATTTATGGGTAATAAGTAATGGACATTAGTATTTGTCATTCCAATTCTGTACATAATCAATATTATATTTGCAAAAGCTAAACTGAAATTTCCGCTTCTGGTCCAGAAGCAGGTGGAAAGAACTACTTTAGCCGTTTAGCTCCGTTCAGCCCGTCACTGAGGACTGTCTCCAGAGTGCCCTTGAGGTGAAGTGCAGCCAATTTCAGTACAATGGCATTAACAGGAAGAAAACAGGCTCCCTGTCGACAGGCTCTTAATCTTCACAGGTGACGAGCGAGAGCTGTTTGTATTAATACTTGAAACCATGCTACAGGTCATTTTGCTCTACATGCTGCACAGACTAAAACAAAAAGCAAAGATTTGGAACATTGGAGTTAAACCTGAACCTAAAACTTAGTTTTGACATACATGAACAAGACAAGCGCGCAACACACACGCAGTTCCTTCCCTGCTCTGTGGAGCGAGCCATAGGTCAGCTCGTATAGATCAGGGCCAAATTACAAATACTGTATGTTAGCAAGCTAGCAGCACAGTGGTCTCAAACTATTTTCAACAACACGTTTTCAAGTTCCCAGGCTCAGGAGAAGAGAGCGAGGGCCTGTGCGGCATGCAGCATTTTAGCAAACATAAACAAATGAATATATCAATAAATAAAGCTCTTCCTCTGTTTTATTAGCGAAATGACTTCCCATATTGTAGCATTGTTATGCAGTTTACACTACCAATAGGGAGACCCTAAGTTTGGGGGGGGGCTGTTATCAATAGCCTTCTAATTCTATTTCGCTCATGCTGTTTGTTGTTAATAATAAAAAAAAGATTACCTGCAGACCATCTGAGTAATTTAACCCTGGGGTCTTTTCATCGTTGCGACTGGATTTGGATTTTGCAGAATGGCTGATAACCTGCGGCTGTTTACGTCTCTCTAATGTGAACAGTTTACTCTTGGGTGAGGGAGGAGGAGAGAGTGGAGAGAGAGAGAGAGAGAGAGGCAGGCTCCTCGCTGCCCAAAGCGGCTTCTTGATGAAAATGGAGGATAAATGTGTCTTTTCCTTAAGTGTGCCACATGGGAGGGTAATCGTAATTATTCCTAAGAGCAAACCAGACGCTGAAGCAGGCGGATGAAGCAGGCTGATGAAGCAACGCTCTCGCTTCCCTGCCATCTCCAAAAGATAGCGACCTGGGTCACACGTGCCGCATACGGACGGCGAATAAGAAACGCCATAATCGCCAGCTGCGGTGAGGGAATAACACATTCCCTCAGTGCAAGTGCTACATTTTGGAAGCAACTCATCTGGGCATTGGTTTTGTCTCTGGTGAGGTGGAAATGAACCAAAAAGATGTTTTTCCGCACCTCTTGATGTTTTCTGATTCAGCCAGGCTCCCACCTCAGTCCACCGCTGTCGACGGCTACCTTACGACCCCGCCCCGCAGGCACGGCTGAGACAAAATATCTAATTAAGTTTCAGAGCTGCATTTTTATTTGTTAATCACTTAAGTGCTTCGAGGATAACCTGATATCCAAAGGTCTGGTCCCAGTAGCCCCGAATGTCAAAATGCAATTATATGCATGATTAGCCTGACCTGTTTCTATAGCAGCCTCCCTGCCTGCCTGTCGCTGCTGGAGAAGCCGACAACTGCTGGCATGTTTATTTTGATGAGATTAGGTGTGGAGGAGGCCCCCACTGTGTGCAGAAGGCATGGCACCCCCATCTGGTCACTGGCGGAACTAACAACACGCCGCCGCCAGGAAGCGAGGGGGAGGAATGAAGTGAGGGAGGGAGGGAGGAGAAGGCACTCGCTCAGGTGGGGAAGATAATCTTTCAATCTCTGTTTAGCCTTGGGAGAGGTACGGGAAAAAGAAAACATCCACACAAAGGGAAAATAAATAAATAAAAATAAAACAATTTATGCTTCTTAAAGGATAATATGATCACGAATTATTAATCAAATCATCTTGATCCCAGAAAGGTGGCGGGGGGGGGCCTTTACTTTGTGGTGCTTAGCAGAGCAGCAATCCTCTCTAATCTGATTGTGTAGAGATAAGGCGGCTTTAGCCCGCCATTGTGCTCCTCTGATTAAAGGGGGCAGGAGGCACGCTGCTTTCCACGGTGGTCATGGAGACAGGTGAGGCATACACACACACACAGACACACACACACACACACTCGAACGCTGATACAGGCGCGAATGTGTGCAATCACTCCAATGCAAACGCAGACGTGCACAAATGCTCACAGTGAACTTGCTCAGACCTACTTTCACACACTTAATCACTGTAATTATGGTGTTGATGTCTTTTTTTCCCTTGTCAAGACTTAACACAAAATATTGTTCAAAATTCTATTAAAGCACTTAACACCCTGGGGGGGGTGAGAACACATAGCTCTATATGTATCTCTTAATTCAGTGATTATTTCTCTCCGTAAACCTCTGTGGTTTAATCCTGATGAGCTGTTATGTAAATCATCTCTTACCAGAGGTGGGCACGTAGTTTGTCCGAGGGACCCGCTGTAATTTAAATTACACTCTCACGCGCACTCGTGCAGCATAATAATAAGCAAACATCCCCTCACCCATACACATGCTTTATCAGAACTTTCTCATGCCGTGTGCCTCGCGCAGTTCCTGTGAAGTCGCCCTGCTTCGCCTAATTGGGTGTGGATTTGGGTTTGGCGTTAATAGATTTGAAAAGGAATATCTGAGGAAGTGTGCATTTTGACAAAGGCTGCGGGCCGGGATGTATGGAGCCCATGTGTCTCTGGAGAGTGGCGTCAGATCCCCTGGTAGCCCATTAGAGAGCGTACCCCTGCCCGACCGCCGCCCCCACCTCCAGCTACATGGCTCCCCATACCGAGGGAGGCCGCGGCAGCCAGACGCCAGGCAGAATATTCATGTTACGCGGCCGTGCACGTGTGATCTTGCGGCCAGCCCCTGGCGTGTACACGTGGACAAACGCGGCGCTCGCACGGCCACTGATGCTTTTGCGCATACGCGAGCGCAGGAAGCCCGAGAGCCCCCCCGGTGCATATTTGAACCGCGGAAGGAACAGGAACAAGCTTAGTCATTTAAAATATCAAAAATAACCACTTCAAGTGAGCCTTTGAATTGCATTGCATCATCCGTTTGGAAAAAAGTACTCAGACTGTTGAAACACGCAGGAAATCACCCATTGGTTTCATCTGGGTCTGTCAGGGATCAGGGTGGCTGAGGCCAAAACCAACATGGACGGACTCGGACCCGCCGTTCGAAGAGTTCCCTCGAACAGGAAAGGTGTTGAGAGGTGTGGAAACGGCTACAGCGCCCCATCAGAGAAAGGAAAAAAAAAAAAAAAAGGCAGGATTGACCTCTGACCAGGACCATTTTCACCTTGGCACAGACCACCTGGAAAAGCAGTGAGCTGACGTTAACTGCCCGTTCATTAGGAGCAATTCTGCTGTCACTCCGCTCTCACAAACCTCAGGGTTTGCACCGATTTACAGTGGAGCCACTCGTGTCAAGTAGACTCTGTTCTTACTGTAAAAATGTAGCTGTTAGACAGTAAATTTGAATGTTGGTCCATTTCATGAGTGGACAAACACAAGAAAATAATGATTTATTGTGCCAACCTGTACTGAGTATAATCGCCTATAAGAAGAAGAAAGCTGCTTTCTATCAGCTGAATTGTCGGTACTGAATAAAGACTTTTAAGGGAAATAAATGTTTGAAATGACTCCTCCACTAACTAGAAAACCATTTGACCTTATAAGATATTAGTTTGGCTTTGAAAAATAATTCAAATATGGGCCCTTATTGTACCACGATTGACACGAGGAGATTAAATACTGGTGAGGAGTCTAGATGTAAAGAAAAAAGAAAAAGAAGCGCCTGCTACCTGCAGATGATGAAATTTAGATTTAATCATAATCCCCCCCGCCCCGTGTTGACTTGATGTTTGCTCGCAGCCTGTTGGCGGCGGCAGGAGTTGGAGGTGCTGTGGGCTGCGAGGCTTTGACTGTGACCTCATGTTCCATTCTGTTTCTGCGCCGCTGTGCCTCGGCTCGCCGTCCTCCTGGGCTGACACTTCACTGTAGCTCCGACAACTGCTGTGGGACACCGAACATCTGTAAGCCACCGCTCCCAGTCACTCAGCCGCCTCTGCTCCGAGCGCGTGGTCTCTGTGCAGCTGCTGCCGCGTGCGAGTACGCGTGCGCCAGCCAGGCCAAGCGCGGCGCGCTTCCACCCGGAGCGCGTGCCGCTGCGTCCGCGCCCTGATGTGCACAGCGTGTTGCTGCGTCAGGGACTTTTAATGCGTCACGTGACTGAGGAAGTAAACTACTTAGAAAGCTGGCGTTAGCCACAGTGAGAGAGACAGATCTGAGAGGTGTTTGAGGTTAGTGCGTGACCCACAGATCTCCTGCGAGTGCGCACACACGCGGGCCCTAGCAGTTTCCCGCGGTCTGACCGGGGCAGGCCCATCCTGACGGAAAACGACTGGATTGTTGCCACTCTTGCCAGTCAGTCATGTGACTCAAGGGTTCTTTTTCTTTTTGTTGTGTCGTGTGAGGAGGAAAAAAAACAGCGCAAACCTTTGTAGTGAATTCAGCGGATTTTTTCCCCCCTTTTTTTTCATTAAATGCCTTATGTTTATTGACTTCTCTTTCATGTCAGTTCTTTTGTTCTGCCTTTGTAGTGGCAAAAGATCTCTGTGCATCATCATTTGTGAGCGATCTGAGATGTCGGAGGTGTCCTTTTGATGTGGAGCGCAGACCTCATACGAGGCACCACCTGCACAGCCTCCGTAGCGCGCCCGCGTACGCGTTCGCGTGTTCGCGCACGGGAGGATCGCTACGCGTGTGCGCGTAATGACGTTCCCGAGGGAGCAGGACGGGTGTTGAAACATCAGCGTTCCTTCTCCTCGCACTGCACCCGATGACTCTGCTAATCGCGGCATTCTGATGCTCGCCGGCAGCGCGCGTCACTGCCTTTTGATCCCGGTGATACCGCGCGCGAAGTTCAGCAAACACGGCGCTCGTTTCGCGCTGCCGCAGATACACACAGGTTCAAAAACCTATTTGTTTTAGAGTTGCCGAGACGGTGCCGTTTCCCCTTGTGTCATCATACGTGGAGCGGATGACCTCAGCCGTCGGTGAAGAGAGAGAATGGAGTCATTGTTCGCGAAGAACACAACAAACCACGAGCTCAGCAGTCTCCAGTGCTTAGTCACGAGTCTGAGTGAAGTTATGTGCAGCACAATCAAACGACTGTCAGTAGAAACCTTAAATTCTTTCATTGTGTCTTTTGAGTCTTTCAAACCCTCAAATGGAACTTGTCAGTTTTGATCACTCGTCCAATCACTTCCTTGTTCTCTCACACTAGATTTTGGGCGTTTACTCGTCCACGTGATTTTGCTTGATTGCTGACATGTAGAGCTGCAATTTTCACGCCTTCATTAACTTGCAACATTGAAGTTGTTTTCACTCGTCACACGTTTAAACCATGATGGCAGACAGTAAACACGATGCAGTAAAAGCTAAGAGACATGGACGTACAGTATGAGGCTTTGCGGCTTGGGCCGATTGGATCAGTTTGGGCCCATCAGTCGCAGCGGCGCACATCACGCTGCTCTCATATGTGTCCGTGCATCCAAATGAAGCCTAAAGATCAACTGAGACTAAAACAACAATGTTTTACATGTATACCTTATTCCTCGTCCAGCAACATTATCTGAGGTTACTGTGATAAGATGATAAATATTTCAAACTGCAGAGAGACACCGTCTCTTAGTGATATTTGACAAGTTTGTTTCTCAGAGATGGGTTTGTTAGAAGACTTTTTTTGAGACTATATATCTGGGTCAGCCTTTAATCCCCCCCCCCCGATGTCATCTGGAAAGAGGCAAGGCGACAGCTTTTTCCTCACTTATTAATGCTTGTTCACTAATTACTTTTAATTATCTTAGAAAGTCCCAGATAAAGAATACTCATATATTTATAACATGTTTACACCGCCATGTTTGCTCAAATGCAAACAAGCCCTGCAAATAGACTGCGCCTTAACACTTCAGATGAGGCTGGTTTGTTTGTGTTGAACATCTACAAATGATCTTTTAAACATGCCATTGGTGGAGCTTCTCTGTAGTCAGGGGCTACCTGGGGACCGCTCCTCGAGTGCTGCTAATGAAAAGAGCACGTGTTTTCCTCTTTAATTCCCCCGGCGCCGGCCGTTTGATAGAAGATGTGTGCCCGGACCTCTTGTGGTTCGGTGCGGTGCAGAGGGGAGACTACAAAACACGTGCGCTGTATGTAAATTTGTTTGTTGAGGTGGTTTTATCTTTTCTTTTCTTTTTTTTTTTACCTTTCTTATTTCACTATTTGTCAGATTTTGCCGGATGAGACGTCCTTGTACTGTTTTTGGGCTTCCGTTAGAAATGTGCGCTGTAGACTCTTGGAAATGCAAGGGACGTCGCAGACATGCACACACACACACACACACACACACACACACATATTGCACACGCACACACGCTCAACCGTCAATCAGCCTTGCCCATCCTCTCTACTGCAACCGCGGGGAAAAGGTCCCGCTGATTAGAACAGGCCTCTCACTGAGTGCCATCCATCATCATCTAACCTACTGCTCCTCCCTTCTGATTACTCTGTCTCTCTCTCACATGCTCACACATAGACACACACACACACACACACACACACATATATATATATATATATATATATATATATATACACGAGTGGCATGCACACACAGTATCTGAACAGATCACATTGATTGAATCAGGATTAATTAGCTATGAGGTAATCATTGGCTGCAAACAAGGCTGTATGTCAGGAGAGTTGACATTTTGTCGACACGGGGGAGAAAGAGGAAGCGGGAGGTGAGTGTGCGTGTGTGTGTCTGCCTGTGCGTGTGCATATTGGGGGACAGTGTTGCTGCTGTTTGGAGCATTACACGGGAGTCTGCTCCTTCTCTGCTGTCAGACAGAGGGTCTGACTGAGGCCTGTTTGGTTGTAAAAGCAAGCTGACAGCTTTGTTAACAAGTCTGAGCAGATGAGAGGGATTATTTTATTCCGTGGCATGAGGACGGCATTGAGCAGACAGCCCTCAGTTAGCTTAGGATTTGTCGGCTTCCAGTGATTCACTTGTGATTTTTTTGTTAATTTGCCTGTTACAGAGCTCGAGGCAGTCCTATCTGTCATTATTAGAAGAGCTGTGTTATCTCAGGTGATGCTGCGTCAAGAAGGGCTGCGGTCATTTTCCTTAAAAATCAAATCTCCATGCTTTAAAACAATGTTCTAATATGTGATACAGTCCTTTTTAATTAAACTCATTTTGCCTATTATTGAAAATGCTGGGGGGGTCCTGCAACTTCAGTGCAGGTCAGACATCATCACCTATCATTATGAACAATGATCACTGTTCCATCTGTCCATAGTCCAGTGTGCGTCAGATATTACCCCACTCCTGTTGTGGTGTCAGTATCACAACCACTGGTGCTGAACCTTCTTTACTGTAATGTACTTAAATGATGATCAGATTCTGTCTGTAAGTTGCTGCGTGTTCTGTATTTGTGACGCGGGCAAGAGAGCTGAAGCGTCAGGTTCTTCCTGGTGTGCTTGAGGATTGGAATTAAAAAACAAACAATAACATACCACACTTACATTTTATCATAACTAATTAATCATAGTGTTTGTTAACCGAACATTTAACACGAGGTCAAAAGCGCATTTTTCGAACGCGCCTCAATTATACATGCTCAGAGATCTCTCTCTCCCTGTGTCGGACATTTTTGCTTCACAGCAGAACACGCTTTGGCGATGTGTGGGAAACGTGGTAACACAATGGAGCGCCGAGCTAATTATGTTGCTGTCAATTATTCATTGGTGATTCGGGCTTGCACGTAACGGCTTCCTCTTCACCCTGGGTGTCTCAAAGCCTTGCTGCCAGGGACCACAGAGGAAGTTACGGACATCAATATTGCATGGCTCACGATGACAGCCAGGCCGGTGACTTGGATTTGTGGCGTTGTTGTTAGATGCGTCAGGCTGGAGGGATGCTGGCTGAATTCATGAATAGGGAACCACTCCGCTTGCCCAAACACACATGCGTGCGAATCCAGCCACGCACACTCAGTGAAATTAGTTCACAACTTCCTGTTGCGCTCCCATAACATTGTCTAACATTAATTTTGAGTTTCTTTGGCCGTGATCTGCTTGCAAGACACTATACTTTTGCTTTGGGAGATCTGCCTTGAGGTTTGTGTTGCATTAATATTTATTATGCACCCAGCAAACATTTATCATCCACTATAAAACAAAGGAGCCTGGGATCAGTTTCTCTACACCAGTAATTGTTAGAAAGCTGCATTATCAAACGTTGCTATTTGTCACTTAAATGATCATTTTCAATTTTAATCAGCTATTGAAGTGATTAATCCTGCTGGCCTCAGTTAATGCAACCCAATATAATAGAATACCAGAAAAAGACTACAAACTATTGTTTGTTTGTGTGTGATACACTCCCACTGGACTCCACCATCATCCCCGGGGCCAAAGCTGGGTATTGGAAGTGGGTAATGTTAGTTTAGTCCCGCCTCTGGGACTAATCACCTAATGAGGGCATTAGAGGAGTGTTAGGGTCACAGTGATTTGTATTAGCTTGTGTGTGCAAGTGTGTATGTGTGTGTGTGTGTTTGGTGCAGGTGGTGTCCCTTGACAAAGCGGGACCCCAGGGAGATATCCAGGGGAGCGGGGCTCGAGGGCCTAAACTGGGCCCAGTCAAAAAACTGCTTGGACGATGATGGATACCTCGCCCCAGGGAGAATGGCCACGAGAGCACTTAACCGTAAACACGCGCACGCACACACACACACACACACACACACACACGCAAGTGCCCCAGACAGCGAGCAGACTCGGCGCACAGCGAGGTGGAAATGAGATGTTTAGCTTGATGATGCGTGACATCTGTAATGCATTCTAATTCTCCCCATCGGAGCGCTCGTCTTTAAGAATGATTGATGATGTTGTTTCATTGTCTCAGTAAACACAGCTTAATAAATGAAGAGCATGTCTGATCATCCTTGAATGGAAACACCACTTCAGTGATTCGGACTGAATTTCAGCATTGTCCGGATACTATAATAGCATCATGTACGTTCTGCAAATTATTCCTCTCCGGGAAGGCTGAATCCCTCCCCTCTCTCAGTATTTGCTTTTCCTCAATATCATTTTGACAAATTTTTAATTCGCTCCACACCAAGGAGCGTTGTATCCCAGGTTTGTGAGCATGTGTGTCTCTGCCTCTGCGATGTGTGTGATTGTGTACGCCTTTGTGACTGGCTTGCCTGACAGTAAAACTGCTTGTTTGACTGTTCAGTAAACGCTGCAGAGAGTAGTAATTTCACAATCATCACATCACGCTTTGCAGACAGCATTATTACAGATGTGGTGTGGCCAGCTCTGCTATTATCATTACTTAACCCCAGTGCAGTTGCCCTGAACATAAGCCTACCATTAACATTAAATGTTAATCACCCATGCAACCAGCCAGCTTGCCGTCTAGGCTGGCTGCAGGATCGTGTTCCAATGTATTCTGCATTTATTGGACAGCTACCACACAATTGGCTGATTTGAAATCGGGTGTAGATACTGGATGGTGTTTAGGGACAGGGAAGCATGCAGGCTGCGTGGAGCCGACGCACTTCGCGTTTGTGTCTCGTGTTCGCCTCCTCAGTCGGAGACATTTGCATTTTGGGGCTGTCGACGCAGGTTGTGTATCTGCAGCCGTGGAACTTCAGCTGCACTTTTGTGTGATAAATTCATCCCACGCCGTATACAAGTCACTGCTGTGAATTTCCTCAGCGGTATTGAACTGCCACATTGCATGATGCTTTACCCATGCAATGCGTTCTCAAAGTATTGATGGATGCGGTAGATACTGTGCACTCCGTCGCAACAGCAATGTGTCAATACCCCAAGACACGAGTTGACATACGCACCAGTACAGTGAGCAGCCGTAATCCTCTGGGGAGGAGGGCGGCAAATACACTGCAGCGGGGCAATGACATCAGAGGGTCTTGTGAGGTTCCTCCACAGGGGACCGTCCCCTCATGGGATACGGAAGATTAGAGTTGGCGTGCAGCATCCGGGGTAGAGCCGTATTTCCTCTCCCCGCTACATGCAGGTCCGGCTTTTGGCCATCAGATGATTTTCATGGTAGCTCTTTGCAGAAAAGCCACACCGGCCTGAAGGAGGATCTGCTCTTGTTTACATTTATATAAAATGACAACATGCCGGTGAACACAATTTACATGTAGTTTTGAGTTGTTACAGGTAATACAATTCATTGTTGTTGTTTTTTCTCTGCAGCGCTTTTGGAAATGTGTCTTGGATTGTGCTGCAAATTGATTGGGGAAGAAAGGCTGGATCGTATCCTGGCCTTTTCTGTTCCTGTGCGGATCCTTCACCAACTTCATCTGCTGCGGTCTCAATCAGGTTTCCTTAAGACAGCGCTGACAAAGGCATGGGGCTGCTTTTGTTGTTATAAGCTTTGAGAGGGGAACTGTTTAGTACAGTGCTGACAGCTTTTAAACCCACATAAAATAACCATGGATAAACCAGGTCTACCAAGCCACAATACTGTGATCACCATAATAGTGTGGTCCACAGCAAATTACAGTGAGAAAATAAAGTCTCTTATATAATAGCAAAAGATAATTGGATGTTATTGCAGGTACAGTTCTGTGGTCCTTAGTCATGGATATCCTAATCATAAGTCATGACTACACAGCTGAAATACAAACCCTGGTTTCTATAACAGTGCCATGCAGACTACTGGTATTAAAAAAATCTATATTCAAAACCATAATTGACCTTTTCCTCTCCTCTCTTCACCTGTTTTAAACTGTGTTCTCAGTAAGCATTAGATGAATTGAAGTTTATCTTGTCTGTGTTGAGACGGGCCGAGCTGCTGCTACGTGCCTTTGGCCCAGCATCTCTCTTGAGACGCTCACATTCACCTCTTCTGTGTGTCTTCACCTGTGGCGCTGCGCCGTCCGTTCAGATGCCTGAAATAGACACGGCCCCTTGTTTCTGCTCTTCACAAAACTACACAGAGTCCCGTGGATATCACGTGTTCTCTTCTCACGAGAGACGGTTTGCATATGCTGCTAACAATACGCCGGCCGTATGTGCAGCCTGGGAACACGGCACAACAAAGCAGTTTTACTTGCGGAACGTAACAACTGGAACGTAATGAAAAATCAAATGCCCTCTGGAAACTGAATTCAACACTAAACCTGCTGCTGCTCTGTGGAAACGTGTGTGTCAGACGGCCTCAGCTGGTACATTGGCACGGTGACTTGATTGCCTGACTACCAGCTCCACACAGGATACGCACTCGACTGTTTGTCGGCCAGGTGCGGAGACTTAGTCCCGTCTCCGCCGGTCGCCTGGCAACGCTGCGACGGTGACACGAATCCAGGAAGTTCCTGCGCCCTTCAATCCCCTAATCTACCTCCTGGCAAGACGGTGAACGACTGTACTTCCAAAAAAAAGTCGACCTGTCCCTTAATGACAGTGATCCAAATCCAGCGATCTCATGAGTGACATATACTAATTGGATGAATAGTTCTATACTTTGCACTGTATCACTGCTGCAATGTCTGAAGAGGAGCGCTTGGCTGCCACGCTGCACAAAACTGGTGCTGTTTAAAAAAAATCTGCACTTCGCAGCCACCGGGATACGCTCCGCTACAAGGTATACAGACTAACAAATTAGAGGAATCCAGAATGACAGTGCGACTACCTGTTTGTCTTTAGTGTCAGTTTCTTGGCCCAAAGCCCGAAAGGAGGAAACCGAGGAAAACACGCACGACATGAAAGTTGGGGTTTCAGAGAACAGTGGGTAGCTTATTAAAGCCTCTTTGATCCCTCTGTCTTTGATATCGGTGCTCTCATAAAGAATTCACTTTCAGTAGTAAATATAGGTAGTTCAGAGAGACATCGTGACACACACCCCTCATTCCCTTACAGTCTCTTTAAATTATACAAAACAACCTGGGAAAATATGCAGGCCACAAAAAAAGAAAAGAAAAAAAAGGGATCACCAAAACGGAGTGGAAATAATCGTCCGTTGATTTGGTGACTCTGGGGATTTGGGGGATTTGCAGGTTGTGAGGGTGCTGGGGTTTTGTGAGAAGTTCAGAGCAAGTTCACTTTCATTTGTACACTGAATGTGTCATGATAAAAAAATAAGGTGTTACTCTGCACATAATTAAAAACAAAACAATGAGTGCTCATTAGTCATTAGGCCTTAATGTTGTGCTTTAAAATGTTAAATTTTCACTGCTGGGTCAGGGAGTGAAGACAAATGCTGTGGAACTATTTGTTTCAAGTTGTCGTTTTCCTGCCTGATATGAACTGGTTAAAAGTACCAGAGGTTGGACATTGAGACATTAGACACTGTGCCCACAGAACTTTGTTGGTCAGTCAAATGCATGCGTGCGCGCGTGTGCGCTCTTGTGTGGCCGCGTTGACAAACAGTGGCTTGGTTAGCTGGGATGAAGAGCCCTGCGCCTGTGACCTCATCCCCCAGTTGCCATGGCGTCTCTCTGTTTGTAATTGTCCCAGCTTTCTGGGGTGAGAATAATGAGCAACGTCTATCAGAGACTGCCGTCCCGTCCCATCGCGTCCTGTCCCCGGCTGTCCCCTGACCTGGCAGTGCCACCCCGCTGAGCCCACCTTGCCCGGGGGCCAGGCCTGTTTGTTTGCCTCGCCCGAAGGATGACACTGTGCCGCGGAGACGGAGAGGTCGCGGCTGCCCCTGACCTGACCCTTCACCCCTCCTTCTGCTTAACGCCAGGATGGTGGTGGTGGTGGGGGGGCATGATGACCGGCTCGCACACGATTCCTCGCGGTTGGATAAATGAGCATGCACACGAGTCTTTCGGCGCACATAGAGAAACCGCGCGGCACGCCAACCCACACGCCGTCGAGCTAACTTCCAGGATGTGATCTATCCATGTCTCCGTTTCTCACTCTGCTTGTGTTTGATAGATATGGGTGTTCTCGTCGACATTTGTTGTTTTTTGTCTGGAAAACCAACAACAAACAAGGTTTCCACAACAGAGAGACAGCTCCACTTGATGTCTAAGTGAAAGTTTACTTAATTGGAGCTGTAATCTGCCATGTTAGTGGAGCCAGGAAGATTCACCCCTGCGTCCTCATTAAAAAAGTACAAGCCTACTTTTGAACAGTAAGTTAGAGAATTGATTAGAAAGCTAACGCCTGTTGTGATATCCATTTCTTTCATTGTTCTCTGCTGGCTGGATACGGCATGTGTTTTCACTGTGCATTCCAATTACCTTGGTGCAGATCAAGAAAAGTGCCAGATTAACTAGAGAAACCTTGCTAACACAAAGAGAATTCCTAACTTAACAAGATGTCTCTTCTCATTGATAAGCCCCGTCAGAATTTCCGTGTCTCCCCTTTCTGAATAATTAGGAGGTTTGGATTTGAATACACATACAGAGACTTCAGGAATCGTTAGATACAGTGTGCAATGCTCTGTTTAATATTTCACAAATTTTCCTCTCTTTTTTTCAGGCAAGGCCATGAATATTTGGAATAGGTTCTCTCTGCTTCCTCTTTCAAGCTCATGCTCAGAAACATGTTAAGTGGAAGTAGAAGTTTAAGTTCATCCAGATTTGATGTCGCGTGGAGTGTGTCGCAGCTGGTGGAGCTCTTCTCGACACGCACGCTAATAATTAAGCTCAGCTCATATGTTGCTGTGCAATTGCCTAAGTGGTGTGTCAGCCCCTTTCTTTTCCTGGGGCTTTTTTTAAAATGTTGATACTGCAGTACGAGGTTAAGGTTTTTGTTCATAAAGTTTCTCCGAGCACTTAGTTTCTGCACTCTGCACTTCTGTGATCCAGGGCCACGGTTGTCCCCTGCTGTGGTAATCAGTGTACTGTATTTATTGTCCTTTGCAGCCCCAAGCCTTTGTTGGCCGAGTTTGGACCTCTAATGGGCATCAGGAGCCTACGGAGGCACAGCTCCACCTTATTAGGACCACTTACTCTCGTGTCGTTCACTGTAGACTCGTCTGCATGGAAGATTTGGCCCCACACAGTGCCTCGCTGCTGTGCGTTTTAAGTGTCATCATTTCGGCTTCAGCGGCCCCAGTCGAAATGAGGAGGGCCCTCATGATAATGACCATCACCCTTCCCTGTGTGCTAAATGACATTACATCTTTTCCCCACAATTTGAGATTTAAAATAGATTAGTTTCCCGGAATAATGTCTTTTAGTAATGGAAACTCTTCAGAGGCCTGGCTGAAAACACACACACACATACATCATGTTATTATCACACTCCAGGGGAAGTCTTATTAATCTTCTGATTTTTTTTCTTTTTTTTTGCCCTTCTTCCTCATTTGGAGGCAGCTCATGAACAATTCAGCCTTTCCCTGCTAATGGTGTTTCACAAGGCTCAGTGGGATATCTTTTATACATCAATAAGGGCAATTATCAGCTTAACTGAGAAAGCAGTGTCGCCAGCCCAGCCATGCCCTTCTCTGCTGCGCTCTACTCCAGTGTAGCGTCTTGACATGCTCGAGTAAAGCAATGCACCAGCGCTGCTGGAGTAAAGGCTTCCATTTACTGCCGGGCTCGCCCGATGAAAATAAAACAGAATGAATATCTTAGTGCCCGCTGGGCACTTACTCACAGGTTAAAAAGTGTAACAAACGGCAGCAAATTTAATTTACCAACTCTGACGTGACACACATGACGTACCGCAATTAAGAGAGGGATCGTGTACTGGATGGGTGTAAAGAAATTGTTAATTTCAGAGCACACGTAACTGTAAATGGCTTTTCAAACCTTGAGCTGTTTATGACACTGCCAATTTAACCACTGATATTTATTGTTATTTACCGCTTTAATGCTAGATGTTTTCTGACGCCGCTCTCCTGAACATCGGGTTGAAAAAACACTTGGCACAAGAGGGCACTACAGCCACGCTTACCCCCCGGGGATACCAGCCCCCCCCCGTCCCAACTGTCCTGCCCCCATGTTGCTCCTATTGTTGAGACGGGATTGGTGCGGAGGGGCAGCCGTGCACAGCTGGCAGCATTAGCGGCTTAACCCTTGATGCTAATGCTAATATAGGATTGGGCATGGAACAGACATTGTGAGCCATATGACCGCTGGCGGGCAGGGGTTGGAAAGGGCGGGGAGCTGGTGGCGAGCTGATCCAGGCGTGGATTAGTGGGCGGCATGGCAGAGTTAGCTCACTGGAGAATGCCGCAGCTTGGGTTCGACTTCTGCTATGCTAATTAAGTCTGAGCGATCTCGTGTGTTTGGGATTGAAGACCGTTATCACAGTCAAACCCTGCACTGTCGGGGCAGTCAGCGTGCTCTTTCATGTAATATCTACGAAGCAATTGATCTCAGAAATTCTGAATGGTGTGTTTTCCTTTGGAAGGGATGCATCAGCAGCCTCTCTTTGCCAGGTCTCTCCAAAGTCTGTGCAAAACGATCCAATGAGCCTCATTCCTTTTGCATGGTGCAGCAGAATCTCCCAGCTCCCCGCGGCCTCCGTCCGCTCCCGCGCTCCAGCCTTCATAGCTTTGCCACCATCTCTACTGCTGCCAGCCGTCGCTCCATCCCTCTGTTCTGTTGTTGAGTCCCCTCACTCGCTGCCCGGCCGCCGTCGTCTGGTGAGGCAGCACCAGCTGGCCTGCCCGACCTTAGGTGGTGCCGTGGCTGTGGAGCGCTGCAGCCCTCAGAGGCCCACGAGCCTTTGTGCTCGGTTCCCACAGCAGCTCCAAACCTCTGTTTATGAACAAGAGGGATCAGACCAGGGCTTATATTTATAACCACACCACCATGACCGCCGCCGCACCAATGCAGTAATCACCACTGTGCATTGAGCCTGAGTGGAGCAGACACTTGGCCCGCTCCAGATGGGCACTGGCCAGCTTGGCCCCTCAGCCCGGCAGCTCTGAACTGAAATCATAGATGGGCTTTGCCCCTGCCAGCTCTGAACTGGCAAACCAGTTGTTCTGATCTGGGGGAGGGAAAAAATTGGGGAACATGACGATAATGTTTCAGCTTAATCATTTGAAAGGTCAATTTTGCTTTGTTCCCTGTTGTGCTTTGTATGGTGATTTGTGAGTGCAAGGTTTCAAATTGCTGGACTAATGTTCTCATGGAGAGTGTCCGTGTCATGCATTTTGGCAGAGTGCGTGATTTTGTTTTAGACTGATGAATTTAAATGACTGCCAGAAATGCTATTTATATTTCCAAACCAGAAAGATTAAAGGGCTTAGTGCTAGTCAGCTGTTTTTATTTTTATCTCTTTCTATGTAGAACTACTGATCTCTTCCTTTGTCAGCTAATTCTGGTTTTCCTTCTCTCCAAAATATCTTTGTTCGAGGCAATTTGTCCCCAGACATGGGTATTTTACGTCTTCGACCAGCATTTTTTTTTCCCCCACTTGAACTGATTTCTTTTCCTGTCTTGACCCCTGGAAAGATGCATTTTTGGTGGTTACGAACGAGGGGGTGGGGGGTGGGGTGGCGAGGACCAGTCTCACCACGCAGCCTGCCACAACAACCCGACAATGCTACATTTCCTCACAGTTAGCGATCTAGCAGATACGTCCAGCCAAGTCCCATCAGCAAACACGTCCCCTAAACCGTCTCCCTGCATGTCGAGGTCAGCTCCAGTGGTCCCGAGGTGGAGGAAAGTACACGTCGCCGTGCCAGTTTAAACTTAGCCCACACTGACGTGCCCATTTGAGGTTTAAGGTTGCGTTTCAATGGTTCTCTGCGGATGCCTTAAAAAAACGCCCATGGGGAGAATTAATGGGAGCTTTGGCAGCGCAGTGGAGCCACAAGTAGGTGAAAGGCAAACAGCGCTTGCGGATTGGCCGTGTCAGTCAAATGGATGTAGAGCACCAGCCATTAGCTCATTATCAGACTCCCTGCTCCGCAGCAGGCTACATGCTGGGTTTGGCATAAATGGCGAGGAGATGATAGTTGTTTGCTGTCCAGACCATGGGAATGAGAAATAGTGGGACGCTGAAAAAATAATGGGAATTGTCTCGGTTCTGCTCGACTAGTGGAGGCCATAATGATGTCATTTTATGGGCTCATTGCTGCAGTTATTCATGGGTTTAAAGTCAACAGTGATGTCAACAGTATTGTCAGTCGTTAAACTTCCATGTGCTCAGATTTGGCATTTGTTTTTCTTAAACCACAGTGCAAAAACATTAGGCACAGACGCGAGGCCTGAAAAGCAAACCTGTTCAGGATTAGCCTGAAGGCCTCAGCATGAACAGGAAATCCCCTCGGATTGACTGGCATCAGCACGACTGTATTTCTGACTTTCAGGATCTCCGTACGCACGGTTCACGTTGACCATTGTCCCTCTCATCAATGGCGCTCAACTTTGCAATGGAGACACAGCTGCCTGACGATACAGCGTGCATACTGTGGCTTTGTATTGATGACCTCACCGAGAATTTCTTCTCTGAAAGGTACAACAAGTGGTTAACAAGACTCTCAGCCTGAAGTTAGATGTGTTATTCAGACAAGTGAAGTGAATTTGATTCTAACCTCAAATAACCCTCGTCGAGTCTCACTTAATTAGAAAACAACAAAGGGGAAATTGTGTAGTAGTGGTGAGTTGTCTTTTCAGACCTGTTTTTGAGGAGTCAATCTTCAGAGAAGGTTCGTGGTCTGCTTCATTCTACAGCAAAATGAAGGAATCCGTGATCTCCAGAATCACTTTACAGTTCAGTTTGCCATCAACTTCTCCCAGACTTGGCAGTTTACTGTGGATCATTGTTTTATTATGTTTGTCACTTTTCCACAGCTTACTGATCGTTCATATGAAATATGTCATCTCAGAGGAGATCCTAACGTGCCTTTCGACATTGACAGTGAGCTCTAAGGAGGAGGAATGTGGTGTTTGGAGCCTGCAGTTTGATTAGAGGGGGCTGGAAGGTCAGTAATAAGGCACAGTGCACATGCTGGCAAACAATCCTCTGTTGATTCCAATGTGCCTCATCATTGTCTGTCTGGGAATGACAAAGGCATGCGCAGCCCATGGCCCAGTTGTCTTGTCATCTGTCTGGGGTGTGTGTGTCTGTGTGTGCATGTGCGGAGTTTGCAAAGCTCGCAGTGTCAGCTCCTGGATGTATCTATGTGCGTGTGTGTTTGAGTGGAAGAGAATAAGATCGGGTTACGCTCGGGATAATCCTCCCAAAGGCGTTTTGTTCAGGTCTAAATCACTGGGTATTACCCTACCCATAAGTGATTTTAATTGGTTGTCTCATATAACACACAATCCAGCCTAGCTCTAATGCCGCCCTGTAATTGGCTGAAGACAGCCTCTGCCTGCTAAGTTCATGGGACAATAATGGTTTAGGTGGCAGCGTTCCTGGATATTGGAAGCGATCAAAGGATCAGACTCTTAACCATTTCACATTCATTGTCTGGCTTTGGTGCTGTTTTGGGCCTGGGAGCATGAGGTTGTGCGCGTGTTTGTGTTTGTGTGTGTGTGTGTGTGTGTGTGTGTGTGTATTTTCTACGGGGCATATGTGTGTGACTGTCAGCATGTCTGTGAAGGGCTTCGCCGCCGTCTCACTTGTTGGATCGGAGATAGCGCACGCTGCATTGTCCTTTTGCCCCCCCTTAATTGAAGACTTGGCTCCGCGTCTGGTTCCAGATCGCTCAGTTCCCGTCGCGATCATAGTGGCGCTGATGGCTGAAATGCCTGCAGACTCCACTGACCACAGTTTGGCCAGCCATCTGGGGTTCGCGCCGGCTGGCCGGGGGGGACTTTGGTACGTACCGGTTGGCCACTGGCATGCTCGACATGCCACTTGGCTCGTCCGTTATCATGTTTCAGCAGGAAGTCCGCGACGCATTCTCATATAATGTCATGCAATTAACATACAGTAAACATAGAATTGTTGAGATACATGGATAATGTGAAGATTACATCTGACACAACAACCCAAATGTTCACCTGTGGACTGGTGGGAAGTTTGAAAGGCAGTTGTCGACACTGAGTGTGTGTCTCGCATTGACGTGCTGTTCATCATCTATTTCCTCTCGTCTCACTGATCTACCCCCCCCCCATACTCCCTTCTATTGTTATCTGTTGCAGACAAAGCTAAAAGCATCAATTTCTCTCTAATCCCACTTAAGAGTGGTGCACCATTTATTTTTCGCGGGGCCATTTGTTCCCAGCCCCCCCACCCGCGAACCCACCACGACCGTCGCACAGGTGCATGTGTGCCTGCCCTGACCTTGGGAGCAATGCAGAGCTTGTCTTGATGAGGCCTTGAGACATGGCATTTGTGGCATTTAACCCCCTCATCACTCGGTGACCCCCATTCACCCCCCCTCCCTCTGCTTTGTACTGTCATTCTTTTTCCACCCTCCTTCCTCCCTACCCCTCTCCCCCACGTTCTGCTCTTCCTGCATATTCATCCTCCTCCACCTTCCTTGCTTCCTTGTTAAATTTCCTTCTGTCACTGACTTCAGCCCTTTAACCTGGCAGGTAAACAGCCACAGTCCAGGTGTGTGCGCTTGTGTGTGTGTGTGTGTTGGGAGAAACCAGACAGCCACAGAATGTACCCCCTCCCCTCATACACTGGGTAGCCTTTGGAGGGGGTATAGAGATCTTGACAAGGTCAGTGAGCTTTGTAGCTCATAATTACCCAGCCTGGGTCTACAGTAGATATGTCAGAGCAGCTGGACCGTGCCGGGTTCACACAAAATAGAAGAAGAAAAAAAAACGGTTAAAGTGGCTCTGCAGACGACTCTTAGGCTGTACCCTGCGTGAACCTCTCTTTTCAGGGCCGGTTTTGTTTTCCCTTTTCTTGACAGTAAAGACAGTCACTTTGGGTCAAATCAGATTATGGGTTCTCCTGTGTGCGAAGCAGCGAGTCCTCCCAATGAAACAACAAAATGTGCTGTTTGTCACAGCTGTCCAGACTGGCACTTATGTGTGTTTTCCTATCTGATGCCCCTGTATGCCATCATTTGTAAGCACCTTCCAAACCATGACAGATTACAGTCATAAAACATTCTTAAGCCGCAATGGCTTGGTTGGGTCCAGACACAAAAAGGACTTGGTTAGGGAAAGATCATGGTCTGGGTTAAAATAGCTGCATGGTTAAGGTTTGGTGACCTTTGTCGTCATGGTTAAAATAGTAGCTACACGGTTAAGGTTGGAGAACTGTTGTGGTCATGCTTAAAAGAAAGAAACACTGACTGCCAGCTGGAAACAGGAAGTGGTCTCCTGTGTTTAAGTCCAACATTTTGTTGACCTTTTGTTGACCTTCCTTTTTTTTTGCTGACTTCATGGTTGTATAACAACCTCATGCTGCCCTCCTCCTTCACGCCCTATGAGCAAGGGTCACGATTCCTCCAGCAGCTGGAGGAATTTGTGATCGGAAAAAAGACGGATCTTGTTGCATTTGCCGAAATGACCGATGTTGTCCACACGTGTCTGAAAGGGAAAGGGTTCTTCCTCAGAGGAGCATGATTGTGCTCCATAAATTCAGTGGCATTTTGATTTCCATATTTCTTGTGTAGAATGACATCTGTTCTGTGATGGTAAAACAAAACAGAGGAAGTCAGAATGTAATTCAGCTTTCTTTCTCCCAAGGAGATATAGAAGTGTAGAAAGTAAGGGAATCTCTTTTCTCAGCAATATCTCAATGTTCAACGATCAACGATTTACCGACTGATGTTAAATCATGTTAAATATGCAGGTGTACTGTACGATCTGAATTTATATGCCTTTGATTTTCCATGATGCGGGAATTTAATTGTTTGCTTTTGCCACTATAATAAGTCCAAAGAAGCTTACGATCAGCAACAGTACAAACTGTAAAAGAGTGGGGGGGTGGAGGCTTCTCTCACTGTGGTAAAGGTTAATGTCTCCATGGTGCAGATGAGTATCTGTTTGTTGCGCACACCTTCGCTCACTGCTGTCTTCTGAGGATTCCCTGTAAAGCAGCCCTTGCTCACATGATGATTAACAAGATTTAGGATGGAGGAAGCGACGTGGGGCCTCATTACCATCGTAAATACTTATCCCACCGTTCCCTTGTTTTTTTTTACCACTTTTCCACTTTTCTGTTGCACGGCGAGAGGAGGAGATGGTAGGGAGAGGGTTCGGAGAAGAACCCAAGGAGGTGTAAGAGGAGGGGAGCCGCCGGTGTTCTGGGAATGTAGCACCACCCCTTCTCCTCCTCACTCCTCCAAGGTGGAGTCCCAGGATGCCCTCTCTCTCTCATCTCCAGCCCCCCCCCCGGGCCCCACCGTGGCCCCTCGGCCCCCCGCTTCCCAGCTCCCTTTGCCTTGGCACATGCGTTCATCCACAGACACAACCAGTAATGAGCGACCGTAGCAGCTGAAGAGGAGTTTGCTCGAACAGGAATGAATAGTAAAGGACGAGTGAGTGAGCGACCCTGAGCTCATCACAAAACCTCTTTGAATCAGAGGCAAATAGTCAAGTATAATTCAATAGTTTACAAGCCTTCCACAGTCTTATATTTCGTTTCATGTCAACTTTGCCCAGCAACAGCTGCAAAAAAAGTTATTTCTTAACTTTTTAGAACGATCAGCTATGAGGGCAGAAAGCCCCCATTCTCCCTGCGGTCTGGCAGATGCGGGATCTGACGTTGCCATTCTGTTACTGTAACACCTGAAAAGGGAACAGCCTGAGCAAGCTGACGTGAACGCGTCAGCGGATACATGGGCGAAACAATGGGACTTTAACGACATGTGATACAAAGTCTCCTGACTTCTCCTGTGATTTTACAAGATGCCAGCTCTTCATTTTTCAAAGGGAATACTCAAAGTGGTGATATCAGAATGAATCAAGACAAAGCTATGACACGACTCCTGTATCCAGCGCGCCACTTTCGTAGACATGGCTGCTGTTTTTGATCTCCACTTGTGCTGTATCTGTGTCGAGAAGAAAAAAAAAAGATTAAAAAAAAAATGGGATATGTCTCATTTTAGTGTTGCTGAAAGACTCGACAGACAATCCTCATTAAACCAATCCTTTGAGTTGCAGGTCACACGGGAGTCAAAAAATGTCAAGTTTTCCTCATCTCTCAATCTGAAAACCTTTTTTTCCATACACCCTTGGACCACTGTGGCAATTTCTCCTCGAAATAATGTGGAGTGACAAACATAAAATGACACTCGCCTGCAGCATCGCGTTTCTTGTTGCGGCGTCTTAATCATGCTGTTTACGGGGCTCACACTTGTGCGTGACACACCAATGCGGTCGTCTCTGCCAGCTTCAAAGGTAGAACAGGAAACGCCGCACTTAAGGGGAAGTTCACTCCACCTTTTGGCGTTCCTAATACACTGGCATTACAAATGTTGCACTTGAACATGACAACCTGCCTTTTTCACATACATGTGGAATCTTTTTGTCAGCTGCCTCACCCCTGTGCACTCCTGCCAAAGAGCGGGATAAACCGTTGAATGGATGCTCTCCTCTGCTGATGCCGGTGCGCTGCAAAGCTGGCCTCTCTTTTGGGGATAGAAAGCCTGAGGCTGCGTCCTGTTTTTTTTGGCAGCTGTAAAGACAGAAGAGCCTCCTCTCCGCTCTTGTGGCACTTTGCCTTCTGGGGGAAGAAGCTCGGGGACAGGTGGGGACCGACTGGCCCATGCCAGCTGACCTGTCAGCTTTAGACCCCGTGTGTTTGAATAAAAGCAGGGAGGTGAATTGGGGGGGTGGGTGGGTGGCGGATAGGGCCTGGTAGGGTACGGGTGCACTGACTGTTGTGTGTGTGTGTGTGTGTGTGTGAGAGAGAGAGAGAGAGAGTAAAAGAGATGGAGGAACAGAGGATGACAGGGGAGGGAGACAACAGGATGGTGCTGCTGATGGAGATGGGATGTGACAGTTCTCCCTGGGATTGTGTGATTAATTGGGATCAGGTCACCTCTTCAATGTCTGGACAGTAATGCTATGCAGTCTCATATGGCTATTTACATACAGTGGGCTCCCCTGGGCTTGGCACACACACTCACACACACACACATTCATGCACGTGCTGGGGAAGCAAAGCACACACACACACACACACACACACACATACTCCTCCATGTGGAATACTGTCATTATATTTTTAGCTCAGATACTAGTCCAAGTTGTTGTCGTAGCAGCAGTGGAGCTTGTTGGTTTCCATGTTGTATTCAGATACAACTTTTTTTCTCCTTGTTTTTCTTTTTCATATTTTCCTTGTGCTGGAACAAATATATGTGCTTGACAAGAGCTCCTACTAAGAAAGTGGTTGTCGGTGCTGAAGTTCCTGTGTTACCTTTTGCAAACTCTGTCTCAAAGCGCCAGCCCGGCTTTCAGAACAGGGGATAAGATAGCACCCCAATGGAAAGCACAGATACTAAGAAGACACATGGCGCTGAATAATTTATGGCCCAGCAAAATAGAGACAGCCACTTGAAGTCCTGAGTAAGTAGGAGATGCAGGCAGTGGTGACATATCAAGCCACAATAAAGACACGGGGAACAGTGGAGAAGGCAGGGGGAAAACGTTCTGTGAATTTCCTGAGTTAAGAGTTTGTTTTGGTTTCCCTGCACTAGCTGCCTCCGTTTGAAAGTTGCATTGCTCTGCCTTGTTTACCAAGTCCTCTTGCTGCTCGCTCTGTCACACCGGGGATAGTACCCAGGTGAGCGCTGCTGCACACGAGGAAGACAGAAGCCAGTGGCCCTTTGATTTTGGGGCCGCTGGTTCCTTCAGATTAGCTATTCTCTCTATACCCTGACGAATCCACTGGCAGAGCAGCCAGTGTAACGGAGGGAGACACTTCCATCCCACTCGGGTGGCAGAGGCATGACGGGTTGCTGGCTGGCTGGCTGGCTGGCTGCTTGGCTGGCTGCTTGGCTGCCAGATTGGGTGCTGGCCGCTCGCAGGCTAGGTGCCTGTGACATGTAAGACTTGGCCCCCGTTGGGCAGCGAGACAGGCACCCCAGACGGCCGCCGGAGCTCCCAGGCCCCTCCAGTCTCTCCCCATTACACCTCAGCACCACTGATGATGGCAGGTCGCGGTGGAGGAGCTGTCCTCATGCCGCCCGTCACATCCCCGCCACTTTCATCCCCTCGCTCACTTCAAAAGTGACATCTGTCATCGCTAAGAAGCTCGGAAGCGCCGTGTTCCTGCGATGTGCGGCTTTGATGGTGATTTGGCCCCAGGCGTTTGTCATACATAACTTAGGTGGAGAACAATGTGAAATCAGACTTGGATTTCTAAGGAGAAAAGGAGTCGAAGTACACTGCAGGCGGGTAAAATCAAAATCGCTCTAAGCACTGGAGGGAGCGAATCAAAGTGCAGCGTGAGCCGGTAGAAGTATGGCTCGTTGCTCATATCACAGCCTTGTCAGTTTTCTTCTTGTTTGCCTCGTTACTGTGTCCCCATCTGCCATCAGCCTGCCGCTGTGAGCCAATCCCAGGACTTTCTGTGCGTGGGCTCTTGGTCTACACAGCAACGGGCCGTGGTGTTATCGGCAACAACTCGGCCTGTCGGCAAGGTTCACGAGGTACAGGCTGCACTCAGACACACCGTGAGTGAAACGCGAAGCCTGTCCATCTGGGTCAGGTGCCCCGGCGCATTGGATGCTTGTCGAGATGAGCTGCTCGCTTCAGCCTCCACAACGAGATCGTGTACATGTGGCCATTTGTAAAGCTGAGTTGCAATGACCCTGGCGATGCTTTTTGCCAGAGCTGTCAAGAACTGACCTTGTTTTGGTGCTGGTGATACTTGACCCCCGTGCCCATCTTTAACAATGTCCCCATCAGCTCCTGTACTCTTCGTATCTGCTCGAGTCACCTTTGGACCCGACTCCTCTCGCTGTCGTTCTCAACCTCCACCTCTCATTGTCTCTCTCTCTGTCTCGCTGTATTTGCCTCCCGTCTCCATCTCTTTGGGGTTAATCCAGAGTTCAGCCATCCCTCTTTCTCACCTCTCTGTGACTGACAGGCCCGTCTTCCAGATGGCTGCCAGATTGCCAAGCTCCTTGTCAGTTCATATTAAGCCTTGTTTGATTAATGCATAATTTAAGGGCCTGCTAAGTTCTCCTTCACAAATAGCGCTGTTAAGCTATGTTACATCACTGCCTAACTATTTATCGTTAGTTTTCTTTTTTTTTTTCATTGTTGCTGTTCTCTCGACCTACAGCTTCAGCCGGCGTAAAAACCCTGACTCCACCTTTCTCATCTCTTCCTCCTCTGCTAACGTAAACTGTCAGTGGAACCGACGTGGAACAGGATGATTAAACTTGTTTACCTCTCACTTTTGGATACACACATACAGTTTCAGAGGAGACTAAACATCTTGTGCGCGTGTGTTTGTGTGAGCGTGTATGTATTTATGTGTCGCTGCGTGTGAGCGTGTGCCAAGACACGAGTAATGTGAACCAAACAAGGGTCAGGCCTGGATGCTGCTCTGAGCGTTCCAAAGAGCCCACTTTGGGTATAACGCAACCAACAGATTGGATATTCTTCTGCATTCCAAAATAGAGCTTGTGTTTTGTCTGCCGCACACGGATGTTGTGGAAATACAATAAGCCCAACATGGACCCAACGAGCCTGAATCATCCTGAGGGCAACTGAAATGTTTTTCTTAAAGCTTGAAATGCCATTGTTTCCACATCATATCCCTGTGTCTATAGCATGGAAACTGTTAGTAAGAAACATTAAGCTGGACTATTTACAGCTCAAATACATTCACTCGATGAACATTTGTAGTTATCTCAATATGTTTTGACAGAAAGTAAAAGTACACAACCCCTTGTCTGACCAGGAAGTAGTGACCTAGACGGAAAGCTGCAGTAGCTTATGCTGCTGTGCTAGCCAGGAGTCACACTGCTGCTACTTAATATTCTTTGTTTTCCTCAGCGTGCGTTGCTGAGTGCGATCTTGTGTGTGTTTGTGAATAGTTTCCGTGTGTGTTTGCCGCCTTGTACCCGTGTAGAGGTGTTCCAGTTTCGTGCCGTAGACCTCAGCGCTTTTTGCACTTGATGCTCCCCTGAATTACACCCACCATGGTGTTTCTTATTCACTTGTAGCGGCGCACTCACTCCAAGGCAAACAAAAGGTAGAGACAAGGAGCTGACACCATCAGCATGCTACACATGAAACAATCAGAAGGACTGAGAGACTTCTGCCCATCCTGTCACTCTGTACTCCGAATCGTGTCATAGAAATAACCTCCAAATCTGTAATTAAAGTTGAGTGATCCACAATGTAAAAATACAAATTACCCAGCCCTGAGAGGCTGCTGTCGGACAGGGTGCCACCATGGGTTAGTCTATGGGGAAATATTCTAGGATGATTAAAGGCAGTCGGTAAAACAAGAAGAATATGAGTGATACGTTGATGGAGAGTGGCTTGGTGGAGATCTTTCAGGTTTCAAAGCGACAGCAGCAAAGTGACAGGACAAGACAGTGCAAGGTGCAGTGCAAGGTGAGGGGACCAAAGCTAGGCCAAACTAGACACAATGCCCCTGGGCTGACAACACGCCAGTGTCTGTTCAGGGCAGAACAGCCTGTAGGTAGTAAGGAGGCACAAAACACACACACACACATGCACACACGCACACACGCACACATGCACACACGCACACACGCACACACACACACACACACACACACACACACGCCTGACTTCCAGTTCCCTCTTCCATACATGGCTGTTGAATGCATGGTGTTCTCATGCCCCGGTCGAACTGGGTACAGTCTGTGAGGTGATACTGTAGCAGAGCATCAGCCCATGAAGATACAGATGTGGAAGCTTCGGCATAGTTAATGTATTGTCACATGTACAACACTACCAGAAGATTGAGAATAACTTGACTCAGGTTATTTGCTGAAAAATTAAGAATGAAGATGATTTAAAAAAAAAAGAGACTTCAAAGGCTTCATCTTGTGCTTTAGATATAAAGATGAAAAAAACTCAAAACTCATGTAAAACCATCCGCACCCCGTCCGACCACAACTTGGGTCGTACTCTTACGGAGTAACGACTGCACTCGTTACCATAGTGATTTCCTCTTTTAATTCCTCCTTCCTACTTTTACTTGAACTCAAACCCTATGATGACATCTGTCGATCATATGACAGAACTGTAATACCCAATCAGCTTGAGTGAGCTGAGAAGTAAAGGCAGTTTCGCTACACTGTGGTGACTTGAATGTAAATGTCACATTCCCGAGTAGTAGCTCATCAAGTTCAGCGCTGGTACGTGGGCGAGGCGGGGGCCCACTTCAAAACCAGGCTCGCCGAGCGCTGATGAAAGCGGCGCCTCCGCCGCACGAGTCGCAACTTTCATTTGTTTAGCAAGAGCGCTGACAGATCTATCAGTCATAAATATCCTGGAGAGAGTGATGGAGGAAGGAGGAGAGGGGCAGAAATGAGGGAATGACAGAGAGGGAGGAGAGGGAGACCTTCAGACGTTTATAGCAGGGTGTGTGTGTGTGTGTGTGTGTGTGTGTGTGTGTGTGTGTGTGCGTGTGTGTGCGTGCGTGCTTTTCTCTTCATTAAAACAGCACGGCCGCTTGTCACTGCCTGAATCCATCATCGTACTTCCAGTAGCTGTCACTGAGATGTGGCCTTCCAAAATGGGCCGCGCGCCCACCCTCGCTCATCGCGACTGCCACGCAAGATTCATTTCCACGCATGTACATTGGAAAACCTCCCATAAACTCGCACAGATGTCCCCCATGCCAACTACACAGAGCAGGGTGCTGCAGTTTCAGTCGTACACAGTGTGTATAAATCATGCATGGCGCGCCGCTCGTCTCAGGAGCCACGTATTAATCAATGATAGGAACACGGAAACATTCTTTTTTGCTAATCATCAGTGCTGCGTTTGATCCAGCCGCGGCTTTAATCTTGCGTGGACAGAGCCGCGCCTGCAGTCGAGCGCGAGGAGCATTGTTGTAGGTGCATCACAGCCCTCTTAGCTGTGGACAAGTTTACACTGATTGTTTCATGTATCCAGGCCTGGGCTCCTGACGCCTGCGATGCTTTTGAACCTGGCCTTTTGTGTCCTCCAACAGAGCTTTTGTTCTAGATGAAACAGACTATGTATGGTCAGCGCTGAGCTCCTGTACAACCAAGTGTCAGCTCCGCCGTGCACACACGCGCAGCCACGCACACGCGGAGATGAAGGCAGACAGACGCGCACAAACAACTCACCTACACTGCAGGCAGGTTGGAATGTAGACCCATCCTTGTGTGCAACAACATGTAAACCCATGCACACGCATATTTATGGAGTGTGTTTGTGTGTGTGTGAAAGAGAAAGAGAGAGCGTGTGGGGGTGGACAGGGGCATCTGTTTTTTCTCAGCCATACAACATCCTACAAGAGCAATCTAAATTACAAGAGAGACTTCAGAATTAAAGTTTCATCTTACTGTAACGTCACGGCCTCTTCCAGGCAGCGCAGCTGTTTTCTTTTTAACACCACCACCATGTTTTCTCTCTCCAGGATTAAGTTTACTTTTATTTAAAAAAGAAATTTAAAGTAGGGCTGGAACTTGTCGAATACATATGCGGCGGTCGGCACAAACAAGCGGATCTGTTCGTGATGCTGATACTCACATCCTCTGCAGTGATAGACAAAGAAAGCTACATTCCATTTTACATCGCAGGTGTTTTACGAAGTCTCTCATCCAGAGCGACTTAAAATGAGCGCAACGGTAGACTGACTTTTAATTTATATATGCAAACAATGAGTGGAAGTGTGTTGGGTCAGTGCGGCAGCACCCACACATCACAGCTGGGAGGGGAAACCAAAAGATGTTTGGTGTCAGAGGAGGAGAGGATACGTGTCATAAAAAGACTTTGCATTAAATGATTTTAGTATTGGAAAAAATAAATAAGTCCCAAGTAGTTTTAAGAGACTGCAGATCATCATCATATGACACTAACAAACTCCCATTTACACACGCAATCATACACAGAGTCAACGCTTGTTTGTGTCACTGCAAAAAAATATGCTCCCTTATGTCTGGTGAGCTTATTCTGCATCACAACGTTTGTCAGATATAATACACCAAAATGAGTCGGAAGCAAGTAACTGCAGTGATTCTGAGGCATTTAACCCACCCCATGTTTCCCATTTAGAGTGAATTTGCAATAAATCAACAATCCTGGGGAAAAAAAACGAATCACAACTGAAGCATTAGACGCAGCGACAGAATAATCCTGCTCGTCACCACATCGAGGGCCTTTGGTTGTTTTCTTTTCAGACGCGACGGCCGCGCCGGTTGCGACGGCAAAAGCGAACACCGGAACGCTTTGTGCTCGGATGTGTTCGAAATAAAAAAAACGCGGGCAGCAAGAGTCTCTCCTCAAATACTAGGGGTGGTGCATGAAAAAGTAAATGAGCATCCTAATATCGAGGTCTCTTAATTTTTCAGCAGACGTGATGAAGTGACTTTCGACTGATGTTTCCTGAAAGTGGCAACACGTGTCCCTCTTACCCAGCTGCTGCAGTCCTCTCGTCTGCAGATGCGTCGCTTGATGTACCCATCGAACGGCACACTGCGACTTAATAAAATATCACTCCTGCTTTGACAGGGAAGCCTTAATTGAGTCCCTTGTCAGTTTTATCAAACTGTGTGTTATCGTTGTTTGAAACACCCCCCCCCTATTTCTCCCTCAGTCTCTCTCTTGCTCTCATGGAATATGCTAGCAGTTGAATCCGCTGTAGCCAAGAGAGGATGGTGGCGGGGTTGAGGAAAAAAAAGGGTGGGGGGGCGGTGAAAGACAACACTGGGATGGAAGAAGAAATAAAGAGCGAGAGAGGAGGAGAAATAGCCAAGAGACGCGGTACGGAGAATGAGCCTTCGGAGGCTATCTTGTCACTGGATTCATAATTCAGGTTCATGATTTTAATTTCCCTCTGTTCTTATCAAAGGCCAGCCGAGCAGCAGGGGGAAGGCTGGTAGTTAGCTGGGTAACTGCATATGAGATGAGCCGCGGCGCTCCGTCACAATGCCTGGACGACATAACAGGGATGGAAATGTATCCAGTCGCTCGCTGTGACTTCCCCTTTCAACCGGCAAAAACCCACAAGCGTGCGTTGTTTACAAACCCCCCCCCCATTTTTTTTTGACATCATCTCCTTTTTTTCCCTCAGAAGACATAAGCAGTCTCTCGCCCTCCCAAGTACGTTCAAACGCACACACGGAGACAGACAATATGCTTGTGTAAAGCCTGGTGAATAATGCTGCGGATGAATAATGAAATCGGCCCGTGTTTGGATGAAATGGTTTGATTTGATAATATTTCCTTGTACGCCTGTAATGAAAAACGCTGTTCTTTCAAAGTGCATGTGTTTACTGCAGCGTGGGAGAAACACCGTCGCACGGCAGTACAGTCAGTGGGCCGGCGCTTGCATGTGTGCAGGGGTTCTGTTTGAGGCTCCCTAAAAATATCAAACTGGTCCAAAATCAGTAATACGAGACGCACACGTCATTGCTGTGTCGACTGTAACTGCGCCCGATGCACACCTTACTTTGAAGTCGCACGCACACACACAAACACGCACGCTGAAGAGGATGGAAGATGTTTGTAATGTCAGGTTCTTTCCTCTCATTTTCACATTTCCCTCTCCTCAATCTACATTTTCCGTTTGTCTCCCCCTACCTTCGCTCTCTGATTCTCTTTCACTCTCTTTCTCTCTCTGTCTCTCTCTCCCCCTCACTCCCTCTCTCCTCTCTTTCCCTCTGTCTTTATTCTTCTGACTTTGTGGCGCGCGGGACTCGGCCGTGCCACTGTACTTCTCGGTGAGCCATTTGATCATTAATTTATCACAGTTCCAGCAGTTAGCTTGACAGGTGCGAGCGCTTTCATCTGTGGAGCGCCAGGCGCAGCTGGATACAACAAGTGGCTCGCCCGGACCTGCTGCGTGTGTGTTCGCTGAGTGGGCGAGCTCGCAGCTGGAAGAAGAACAAGTGCGCCAACGTCCGCTTTGACCAGTAAACCTCCGCTCTCGCTGCTGTAGCATCTGCAGCGACCGTATGGCCAAAACATGTCTTGAAATGTCCTGATGGCCAACCAGAGGAAAGGACGTGTCCCTTAAGTCCAGCGACAAGGTGGCCTTGACAGCTGGTGACCAATCGGAAACATGAATGCCAACCTGTGACCGTGACACACTGGGACAGAGAGGAGTGGCCATCATCATGTCCCCTGCCGTGAATCCAGTCGGTCATTGCCGTCAACTTCACCGAGTGTCACGTGTTGCGCTGCATTAGGGGAGCGGGGTTCATATGGGTTTATTTGAGCGAATGGGAAGCGAGGGGAGTCCTCGAGGGTCTGCAGTTAGCTCCTGGGGAATTTGAATGTTATTTGTCTTTCTGTCCCCATTCTCTCTCTATCTTCAGCCTCATATCTACACACACATGTGATTATGGTGCAAACTGGATATTCTGGAAAAGTGGAGATGCTCCCGCGAAGTCCCTCGCACCCTTATCCTCCATCCCGCCCTTCAAATCTGCTGGTGGTGGTGCGAGGATTCATTTGTGGCAGCGTTGTTGCAGGGGCGGGTTGCGGTACACTGCAGTGTAGAAACAGTTCTGCCGAACCCATGCCTTTTCCCTCTTTCCTGGTGATACTCGAGTTCTCCTGAGTTTTCTGTCTCTCCAGCCTCTTCCTTTCTTTTCCCTCCCTCTTTCCCCCGGAACGAAGGTCTGCTGGGGCATTTCTAAGACAGGGGCTTCCTGGACTATTTTGGTATCAAAGCTTTGAGGCACCAAGAGGCAGGCTCTCTGAAGTTGACATGTAAGGAGAGGAGGGCCTTCCTCTCTTGCTGGTTTGTAGGGGGCAGTGGGGGTGGGGGGGTGGGGGGGCACTCAGTAGCCCTGCCAGGAGCAATCTCTACTGGGGATATGAGCCTCAAACACTCCCCTTCAAGCCCAGAGCCTCCCCAGCCATTGTGGAGGCGTGCGCTTCATATGCTTGGTGCCCAGCTGACTGTACGGTGTGAGGGGTGGTTGTGGGTACATGCATACATTTATGTGTTTGTGAGTCTCACGCATTAACATAAAGTACAGCTGTAGCGTTGTTTTCCCGCATTTTAACTTTTTTGCTGGGTTTTTTTGCAAAATAAAGCCTCACTAAGCAACCTTATGCACCGGTGGCCCCAAATGGCAGCGAGGTGCAAATGTCAGATTGTTTTCAAAGCTGCGAGCACTTCACCCATGTTTGCGAATGTGACAAGGCCCAAATGCAGTAAACTCAGTGTGACGTGTGTGCGGTCAGGACCCTCTAATCCTGTAAACACTAAGGCCCAGATGCTCCGTTCGTCATTCCTGTGTGAGGTCACTATATTATTGGAGGAGCTACCTCACATTAGAAATTAGTTTGGGCAAATAGGGTGAATTATCAGATTGGTGAATAGAAATTTAGTCTCTGTGCAGCTCTGTTTTTTGGATGATCAGATGTTGCACTTTGGCATTTGTCTGCAGCTTTAATGTGAATTTAACCAGCTCCAGCCCTGTGTGGTAGACTGTGGTCCAGATGACCTCCTCTTTTTTTTTTTTTTTTTTCTCCCTCCCCACGTTGAGGAAGTCCAGCCTACAGAGTGGGCTCTGACTGTGAATCAGCCTGACCTGGCTAGTCTCCCGACCAACACACTGCTCCCTGATTCATCTGCTGCCAACCCCTTCAAGTTATTCATCTGGAAGAAATATGCATTCATCATTGTATTTTTAATCACACCAAATAGATAGACAAAGAGAATGCCGTAGGGAGAGGGGGAGCAATCTGCAATTCCCAGAGCTCAGATGGTATTCCTGCACCGCATCGCCAAACATTCCCCAAATTGACTCTGAATTAATTTATTTTTAATGTGCGGAAGATGCTCTGCCACAGAGAATAGAGCTGGTTTGTGTGTTTGTGTTCTTGTCTGTCTGCAGGGTAATACCATGTTTCCGCGTGCCTGCATGTGCATGTACCAGTAATGCAATTGCGCACTGCGTGCACATTTACCTGCAAGCGTGTCCGGATGCAAAGTGTGTGGTTTTGCCTTTTTACAAGATTACAGATGATCAAATGAACAGGGAAGTAGGACTGGACTGTGAACTTCTTCTCCTAATTATGTTGCGCGATCAACCTGCTCCGTTTTTGCAGTCGTTCTTCCCACATACCCACCACCAAACTATTAGTCTCCATCGCACAATCCCTGTTTGACCCATCTCCATCCCCATCAAAGCCCGGTATTGTAGTGGAGCAGTTTGGCCAAGCCAACCCCGAACAAATGAGCGAGCTCATCCCTCCCTTCTCCATTCCATTGTATTCATTAATAAATTAATTTATCAGCTCGTCTTGGTTCCAGCCTAATTGAGTCCCATTGCAGCCTTCTAAGTAGGACACGTACGGATCCGACAAATGGAATGGTATCCGGCCCTGGGTCCTTTGGGCTATGTCTTGGCCCAGTACCCTGGAACACACTTTGTTAGCTGCTCTGTGTGTGTGTGTGTGTGTGTGTGTTTGAGTGAGGCTGGATCTGATGCCTTTCATCTGCTTTGAGCTATCTGTTGATTATCTCAGTGCACTGCGGTCGTATTATGTGTTAGCTGGGACAGATTGGGAGGTGGGGGTCGCTCTGGAAAGACAGGAAGAGAAAGAAAGAGAAAGAGAAGAGCAGAGGGAGGAAGGAGGCTCCCTGTTGCCCCATCAGAGATGAGCCCCCACTGTGTTGTGTCTCTGCATATACATCTATACTCAAATGCACAAGCTCTCCCTCACACACACACACACACACACACACACACACACTCCAAACAGGGAGGGTCCTCTATAGCTTAATGCCATTACATTAAATTTTAAATAATGTTATGCAAATCAGAAATGACAGGAGATTATCTCCTTGGGACCTTGAAAGGGATTCGTCAGTTCTTATTCCAATAGCCCTGGAAAATAGCCCAGACATCCTGAGTGGAGAAATATGGCAGGGCGTGACGGAGCCTGCCGCTGCTGAAAGAGGAGACCGTGAGAAAAGGCCCCAAGTGTTGGCTATTAAAATCAATTTACCCAGGAAGTCAATGAAGAGGAATCCCTTAGTCAAGGCACCTCCCAGGACAGCTCAGGGGTCCTGGAAGAGCAGCACGGGCGAGGGCAGAGGGTGCGGTCGCCACATGCCAAGGTGAAAGTAACGCACAAGCTGGGGGGGGGGGGCTGTCTTTCATGTCTCCCCCTTGTGCCTGTTTTATGTCGACAGCCCTGCCGTGCATGCAGGACGGTTTTAAAGAGCCCAGCCTTCTTTGTTGTGAGAGCTGGATGCAGAGGGGAAACAATGGCATCACAGACCTGCGAGGGCCGTTTGCTCTCCTTCCACCAAGTGCCAGTACGTAGCGACACGCTGAATGCACATCGCAGTCGGAGACGTGGAGGGGGTCTCTGCCGTCCTCGCCGCTGTCAACAGCACCTTGTGTTTCCACTCTTTACCGCAGGCCAGGAGTGCGGCAGCCGTGCTCGCACAACACCCAGTCTCAATATTGTGTTAGGTACAGAGCCATCCATTACTGAGCAAACAAAGTCTTGTCTGTCTCCAGTGCTTTGGGCCAACAATTAAAGACATCCCACCAGCGCAGGGGCACTGGAGGGGCGGGGGGGGGGGGGCAGCCCTCATCAGAGCCATTCCATCAAATATTGATGAACCTAATTGAGGTTTTTAGGCACGACAACGCTTCGTGAAGAGCATACGTGTTTTCACGGCAAAGTACGGCCGTGGTGTGCTGCAGCAGACGGCGAGAAGAGTGCAGTCTCGTGTGTAAATTGCATGTTATGTCGACTAACTGCAGGCAATTGCATGTTATTGAGATGGAAAATTGAGGCAGAAAACTTGTACCAATGAAATTCTTCTCTCGTGGACGGAAAGTATGTCAACACACAAGTTATTGTAACAGACACTGTATTATATCTCAAAGAGAAATGTGTGAGGAACACTCAAAATTATGATCATGTCATGGCATTGCTACTCTTCTCTTCTTTTTGAATATTCTTTCCTATTCTGTCAGAAAACAGAAATAGCATCTGGGCTCCCTTTTGGTGTATATGTTTTCCCATCTCACCCACTCCATCTCTTTCAGTCATTTTGAGATAATGTAGGATTACGTTTCAACCTTTTTTTCTTTTTTTTTTCTTTTGCTTGAAATATAAAACTTTACTGCTGCAGCTCTTATCCCTCCCCGTCTCTCGGTGCTAGTCCCCGGTGACACAAGCCTGAGAATGGCAGCTTTAATTTGCAGGAAAACAAGTTGAGAATATTGATTTCAAAAAGTGCTCTCTTCTCCCCCCTTGGAAAAAAAGAAGAAAAAAAACTGTCTGCTATGTGAAAATCTGTAGCCTTCAATTAAATGGGGCTTGTAGGTGTGTGTGTTTTCATTTGGGCACGGTGTTCACTTGAAATGATACATTAAAGGCTGTGTTTTACTTCAATCAGACTGTGAAAATATACACACAGACCTAAGTGTCTCTTGAAGGGCTCCGATGTTGGCACACACACCCCGCCACCGTACAGCACCAGACAGATGGGCGGTATTTATCTTAGAGTAAGAACCGTGTTTTCCTGCTTCGAGAAGGGAAAACACTGCCTTTCCCACTTCTGAGGACGACACGTGTCCTGGAATTCATGTCGGTTGATGTTCGCAGGTCTCGAGTCTCGCTTCCCCTCCCTGAGACTTTTTTGCAAAGAACAATAATCTTATGCAGCCTCCCCCCCCGCCCCGCCGTGTGCAGATCAGAAATCAGAGCTGTGCTCCTTGGCTCCATCCCCGTGCTGGACTGTTGAACCGCTGCGTTTCTATTTATTTCGACTCACAATAAACCTACAGCAGTTCATTTGATCTTGTTTGGTGAATAGTCGGTCCCTGTGGTAAGGCTTATCCCCTTTAATGCAAGGCCTATTTGGGGTCTGATCTGGTGCTTAGGGCCAGGCAGAGTTGGGTATCAACGCAGGGACTGACTGGAGCTGGTGGTTGTAACACACCATCCCAGAGGCTTTGGAAGTCATCCCGCTAATACAGACATGACTAAAGCTCCCTATCATCCCCCACAGAATGACACGGCACGACTCCAAGACTTAACTCTTACAAAGAGCTTAAATATCTTAGATGTGTAATGCATAATGGAGGTGTGTTCCGTACTTTGGGGTGCGGAGTATTCCCATTGCCGCGCCAGGCTGTGCTACAATAGCAGCGGCGGGTTCGCTCATCGCGTCGCGCGCCAGTGGTGAGAGGCGCGTGCGGGGCGGCTGAATGACGCGAGGACGGAGGCCGCAGTGACGATGGGGAAGAAAAAAAACAAAAAGGATGGAGCGCACTTCAAAGCGTGTCCATGCCCTCGTTCGTTGGTCTCCTCCTCTGCTGAGTAACGCAAGATCACATTCATTCACCTCGTCCCTTTGTTTCTCTTTTTGTCTCTGCCAGTTCAGTGTGTGTGTGAGTGTGTGTTTGTGTGTGTGTGTGTGTGTGTGTGTGTGTGTGTGCGTGTGCCATGTGTTCCTCTGTGTGTGCTCAAGTTTGCTGAAAAGGGGGTCAGAAGCTCCCCTAGTGGCTCCTCCAGAGAATTACCTCAGAGAGTGCCGCTCTCCTCGGCAGCAAACACGCTAATGGCAAGAAAAATAGCAAGCCCATTACTTTTTTTTATTTGTTTTGTTTCCACATCAGCAGTCCAACTGTGTACCTTCTATTTTTGTTTGCTCACACACATACATATATGTGTAGAGGGAAAGGCTTGTTTGTGAAACATAGTCTAAGCTCAAAAAAGGGTGTAGGTATTTAGTGTTTGCAATTCAAGTACAATGTTCTCATCAGCTGCTACTAAATAAAATAAAAGTGTTAAGGGAGAGAGTTGTTTATTTTCATACACACAGTTTTCAACTTGCCAGATTATCCTTGTTTCATTGCCTTCCCTGCTGCTGTGATTCAGCCTCATGTATTGTGTTCAGCGCTGAGAGGAGCGGGCTGCGGTGGGACGGTGCCTCGGAGAGCGGCTGGTAATAATGTGATGTTCCCTCCTTAAACTTGGATACTGATGTTTCACTGTTTAAGACACGGGATGTTTAGGACCAGATCAGGCTTTGCAGGTGCCCGCACACACGCACGCACTTGGTCATAAACTCTTAATTAATGACTTATTGTTGACGCTAAAGTGCTGCAAACAGACTTTTCTCTCTGTTAACGGTCAGAAAACAATTGAAGACATTTCCCAACATGCCCGAGCGTCTGGTGACAGCAGACAGCCTTCCACCTGATTGATGCCATGCAAATGAGATGTATGGAAATGTACAGGAGGTGTACACGTGTCAGTGCGCGCTTGCATACGCAAATGTGTGTATGAACATGCGCCTATGGCTGTGTCATGCATCTTGATCGATGGCCCGTCGTCTCTGGCGTCCACCTCATGCTAATGTGAGCTGAAAGAAGCGAATGGTCTCCCCTGGCGCGACAAGGCCGATAAGGCTATGGCCACTTGTTATCTCCGCTCTGCCTTTCATTTGTTTTCATCTGGAAGTGGACTTAACATCGTGTGTGTGTGTGTGTGTGTGAGGAGAAGGGGGTGGCGGGGGAGGCGCCGTCCTGATGCGTTTGTTCTAAATTGATTACCTGCTTCCTCTTTGCATGTGCTGCGAAGCTCGCCAGCTGATTGTATCAGGAAGCGGTCAACAGCGCAGGATATTTCAATTTCATTGGATTTAAAGAGGACTGGGAGGAGGTGCGCACATTAGCGCCTCAATACAATCGCATTTGTCAGCGTGATCCTTTTTAAGTGCATTTCAATTAAGCCGGGATTCTTTGATTTTATTAGGCCCCGGCCTTGCCGGCAAAATGCTCACTGCTGGTTGAACAAGGCTCTGACTAATGTACACAATTTAATTTTCTTAATTGAGCTAACGTGCTTTTCATATCCTAATTCCTCGAATAATCTTTGATTCCTGTATTTGCCGTGGCAGGCTTTTAATGAAAGGGGGCAACCTAAAAAACATCTGTTGGACCCATGATTAAATCAGCCGCATAACATCTGCATTTATGAGGGTGTTAGCATGCTGCCTGGCCCTTTATCTATTTTGGGCAATTATCTTGTGCAACTGCAGCGATACGAGATATTAATTTGGACGTGTTTGCGTGGTTGCGCCCCTCTCCTTTGCACTGATGGCTGTCATCTGGCTTTGTTTCTGCAGAGAACTCTGGCTACTGATACAATGTACCAGAAGTCTCCTTTAAACAAAAGGGGGGGGCTTTGTTCTTTGTTTGAGCTGTATGCATAAAGCTATTTGTGTAGACTCCTTTTTCTGAGAGGTGGGAGGCATGTTGAGCAAATCCTGTTTCCTCTTTGGCAAGTGGTTAGGTAGTTGATTAAGCTGTTAAATCCACACATGAGCACGCGCACACAGTGCACGGTGCTTCCATACCTGCTGGCTTCACACAGTGTCACTGAAACGCCAGCAGAGAGCCCTCTCGCCCACTGCAGCATCAAACAGAGAGCGTCTTCTCCCCCGCTCCCTCCCTCCCTTCCTCCCCACCTTACATCAAACCCACTTTTATCAAGAATCACATGGAATGGGGTATCGAATGAACGCATCCGCTCTCTCCCTCCTTAGCCCCGTCCCTCTTCCCCTTCTCCTCCCCCCCGTCCGTCATCCTTCCCCTCCCGTGTCCTCCTGATGGCGCGGTCATCTGTCCGTTAAAGAGGGGGTGAGTCAGTCACCTGCCGCTTCGGCCCCCTCATCGCATGACACACGGTTGCACAGCGCGGCTGTCGTCAACTCCACCAGGCCCGGATCAGGTGACTGGATTATCTCCCGGGCCGGCTTCCATTTCCCACATTCTCATGCGCCACACTGAAAACAGATCACGCACAATCAGGAAGAAACCAATCAAATGGCCGGTCGGTCAGCCGGAGGAGTGCTCAGGTCAGACCCTGTTGACTCAAAGGTTGTGGTGTGGGGTTCAGAGTTTGACGGGCAACATCTCAAAGTGACTAACACCACTTGTCGAGCATACACCTCCCTGACCTGAAAAACCATGTCGTTTGGGGTGTTAGCGCGGCCCGGTGGTTAAAGAGATTGTTGGGTTTGTAGAAGAACACAGGTTCGGTCTCCGGCTGCAGCGACCACTGCGACTATCCTGTCCAATTGTCAGTTACCAAGCCACGACAAGCCGCCGCTTATTCCAGGCATGAGGGTGCTGGTGTCTGCAAGGATCCCGTGGAGTTACGCGTGACGGACCGAGCTTTTAAAGCTGTGATGCCCCAGAAAATCAGCCAGCTCCTTCCCAGAGTCAATAAAATGTGTCCATCTTAACATTCGAGAATGAACATGTGACATGATAACATTTTCATCGAACACAGTGCGTGTTTCAGCGTCTTTTTTGCACTGTGCTGTTGATTAGAGCCCGCTTTTATGACCCGTGAGAGGTCAAGAGGTCAGCAAAGAGGAAGGGAGTTGCCTAATTTCAGCCAGATGTTGTTTATTTTATTGTGTCGCAGCAATGTCATGTCATTCATTATCCGCTTCTGTGGTCGCGGGCAGATGAGTGTCTTCAGAGCGTAGCCACACCCGGGGATGAGGCTAATTGCTGCCGTACTGCCATTGTCTGTAAAGCCCCATTTTGTGGCTGCCGTGCTAACTGTCACAGCAACAAGGGACACATGGACGCACACGGGCAGTGCCCTTCATGTGGTGGGCACCAGTTTTGTTTCTGATTATGGAGCATGATTGAGTTTTTTCCGTCTCTCATCTTGTGTTCTCCCCGCTGTCTGTCTTTGTGCCTGCTCTGTTTTAACTGCCTGGGTTTGGCTCTCCATGGTGCCGCGTCCCTCGGTGGTGGCGTGGAGTTTGTCTCTGCCTCGCTGGTGCCCACATTAGGAAAAAAGAAACTTTCCCTAACCGCCGAACCCACCCAGAACCTTTCTGTCTCTGACGCGCTTTCCCCTCAGCGACTGACTTAGTCGGGGAGGGTGGCGAACTCGCAGCCAAGCAATAACCGAGGGGTCGAGCTTGAAAAGAACCCGTCAGAACAGCGCAGCGATATCACCTCAAGGTAGGTTGACTGACATGTTTAAACAACAAGACGTCACTCCGAAGAATTCTCATCAAATGCATTTGGCTCGGTGCGGTTAGCGTTGCAAAAGAGGAATTACGTGCTCCGTCTGGCTGCGTCCGGCGGCGCATATCCCCCGGGCCCAAGCCTGTGGGAACGTCTTGTCGAGACACTCCTCACTTTAACGTGTAAAATGCTTCTGGCAGACGCTCCAGTAAAAATCCGGTGCCATCGACTCCCCGCAGACAGCGCTGCCCAGCCGGCCCGCGCGGCGAGAGCTGGAATCCTTGACCCGCTCCCGTCCCATGACCTCTGCCGGCAGAGCGGAGCGCGGTAATCGGAGCGGCGCGCTCCTCGCAGACGGCGTGGAGTCCCCACTGTTGTGCTATTATCAGCTGAGTGTTATTACCCCTCTTTGCACAGGAAAATCTGCCCTGATTTCCATCGACCCGTCCCCGAATCAATGCTTTTAAAAATCTTAGACACCTTTTACTTAAGAGCAAAAGCATGCATTTTATGTTTTGACATGGTCATATCGATCGGGGTGGTGGGGAGACGGGTGGAGTGGGATGGGTGGGGTGGTAATTGGGGGTTGGGGGGTGTTGACCTCTCTCTCTCTCTCTCTCTCTCTTCGTTCTTTCTGTCTGTCCTCCAATCTTAGCGCTCCTCTGTTTTGCGCTCTCAGTTGCTGCCAGTGTCTGGTAACACTGCCATCCTCCTTAATGGCTTTCCTCTGCTCAGTCACCCCCCCCCCCCCCCCCTCCATCCACTTCCCCACTCAGCCATCTCTTTCTTGCATCCCCCCCCCTGCTTTCTCTTCTCTCTGGAGCCTCCCTTGCGCTGTGCACTTTTTTCCCCCCACTAATCAATACTCTGTGCCCCCCCCATCCACACCCCACGTCACTCACATTTGGCCCCTAATAAATTATGGATGGGGGCCTCTCACATCACATCTAAAATTTCTATTGTGTTTGTCAATGGATGATCGATACTTCACCTCGCCTCTTCCTCAAAGCTCCTCATGCTCCTGCTCTCTGTCCACTTTCATCCCTGTCTCCTCTGCCATTTTTTATGTTTGTTTATGATTTTGGTTGGCTGGAAGTGCTCCTGGTGTTGGGGTCTCCAGGGCCGCAAACTCACCAAAAAGGTAATCGTCAAATAAATGCATCCACCCCTGCGCTCCTGCTTCGCTCCGTCACTTCACCACTTTCATCCCGTACCCGGCCTTCCCCTCCCCCGCCCCTTGTCTTTCCCAGACGTCCTTAACCTGTCTCGGCACTGGGTTCAGACAAGAGTTTGTGGCCTGATGCCAGCTTGTGGATGAACGCGCGTGCTGGACGAGACCGCGCAGGCCGCTGCCACACCCTCCCATTGGCTGCCTTCCTCCACCCCCGCACCCTGAAAGCTGCAAAGGCAAATCAGCGCTCGGGCCGGTGTTCGACGTGAGTGAGAATTCGAAGAATGAGAACAGCTATAAACAGACGAACGTGCCCTTAGCTGTCGCTCCCGACTGGACTTGATTCAGCTGTCAGTGTTTTCTCTTTAATGTATGTACAGTAGACCGTATATACCCTCTCATAACCTTCACCATTCAAAGGAAATGGGAACCCGGGCACCCGTACTCGCTCACACGCGCTTGCTTACGTCCACATGTCTCAGCTTTTGTTTCTCACACGTATCCCCCAGCTCTCTCTCTCTCGTACAAACTGAGCGGGGCCGGAGCGGTGCTGGGGGTGTAATTTAAGTGGCGCGGGGCTTATCGCGGCCTAAGGTTCAGCTGTGATCTCTGGCCCTGGGCAGCACCTGCTCCTCACACCAGATCTCACCTCCCACCTGCTGACGAGAGAAACTATGCCGCCTAATAATTCTGGCGGCCTCTGCCACGCTCTCTGCGCTCCCTGCCTCCTCCTTCATGACCACTTAACCCCTGACACGGCCTTTTGAGCGAAGGTCTGGTATGCGTCTGCCAGCTTGGCGGCCGAGCATTGATGCCATTACCTTAAGTAGCGTGCCGTCAGCATCCAGGCAAGAAGCCGCTTCAGGCCGCTACGCTCAGGAGAAGTCGTTGGACATTTTCCACATTTTTTCGGCACTGCTGATTTGATGGCCTGGTTCCGAAATGGTCAATTTCATTTCTGTGCTTGATTTTCTGGCCTTTCTTTTTACTTGTTATTTGGGCAGCAGGGAAGTAGCAGCGGCAACGACGACGGCAAGCAGAAAGACAGGAAAACAGAGCGAAGCCAAACACGCAGCAGATAAGTTCATTCAGAAAAAAAAATTGGTGAACGTTTCTGTTGCTTTTTTTTAGTTTGTTAGCATTTCCTACACTGCACGGAAGTGTGTGTGTGTGGGGGGGGGACTTAAATATTATTGTTTTAAAGTTTTGAAGTTCATAGCCACTCAGTGCTCACAGGGAGGGTCAGACAGGGCTGAGAGTTGTGGGGCCTGGTCTCTCAGAGCGTGTTCTGCTTCCTGTCTGTCTGCACCTCACCACCCTCTGCATGACGAGCATGGCAACAAACAGTTGTCCGTTCCCACAGCCCCCCACCCCCACCCCCACCCCACCCTACACCCCCCACCCTTTTCCAAACCAGTCAAGGTGAAAATCTTCAAGACCAACTTCCATCTTCAAACTGCCTCAGACATGCCTTATTGGCTTACACGAGGAGCCTGATTTGACCCTTGCCACGTAGATAGACCCGCTGAGCCACACGCAAATTACCCCACAGACCCGCGTGCACGCGCAGCACGATGCAGCCCTACTGACAGACGAGCCGCAGAGCACGCCAGGCAGGAAGAGAACCTCCCCCTGAGCAGAGGTCAACTGTTTTATCTCTGCTGTGTCTTATTCATCTCACAGTCTCGCATGCCATGAGAGAAGCTGCTAGTAAATGGTGAAGCATGGGTGTGCGCTTCTGAAAATCGTTGTACCACATATGTAAGATTGTAAAAAAAAAAATGGAGGGTGAGTTGGGATGTGCGGCTAATTCATTTGGAAAGATTGATCCCTGAAGGCCACAGGTCAGTGAGCGTGATGGAAAGGTCCTGTCAAGTCACTCTGACTGAACAGCATCAGAAACCATCATTCAGAAATGTACAAATGTTTGTTCAGAGATAAGACTTAATATTACACTGTATTTATGAATTCCCCACAATGTAAAGCAGTGCCTGGTACGTAGGTCGGACTCACTGGATTCACACTCTCATCTGCTGAGCTGTAATGGGAGCATTTACTTGGCCGACATTTCGACTGTGTTTAACCTCTTCCGGAAAGGCTGACACTGCTCTGTTTAACTGCTCCTATCTGTCCTTCTCTGGCTCACATACACACACACAAACACACACACACACACACACTTCCTCTCTCACTTTTGTCACCAGCCACTTCCTTCTCAGGCCCAAGTTCTGTGGAAAAGGTGGTGTCATCCTCTCGACTGCTGCCACCCTCGCCCGCCCGTCGGTTTGGATTTTTCTCCTGAACGCAGCGACTCTTCCTGATTTGTGAGACAAACACAAATGCCTTTAAATTCCCACAGCCCTGGCTCCTTACCAGCCTCATTCCTTGTAATGCATTATTCACATCTTCTCCTGCTCCCCCCCCACACACACACACACACACACACACACACACCCGGCACCCTCTTGCGTCAGGAGAGGGACAGCCACACACGACTTCCATGGCAGAAAATCCATACGGCTTTTGACGTCTTTGCTTCATGCGGGCAATTAATAGAGCCGCAAGCTGAACTGCTTTTTTTCCTTCATTCTTTTAGATGAAAGGTGCCGTTAAATGGCAGAGTGCATTTTTCTGTGATGAAGACGATGATCGTGAATGTGCGTCTTCAGGGTGATAGTTAGTTGCCGGAACAAAGAGGAAGACTATTTCAGATGAGAGAGAAGGATACTTCCCGTGTCCTCTGGGGCCGCAGTGCCCTCTGACATCATTTCTACTGGTTGACTCGTGTTACATGTCAAGGCTGTAAGCCCCCTACTACTCTGCTGAATGCTTGACATGCACTCACTATTTCTCATAAATGTCTTCCAGGGCTACAATTACTCACGTTGCTGCTACTGTGGCACGAAGGAGTGTGAAAAAAACAAACAAAAAAAAAACACGCTGGCTTTGCATTCGTGACTTTTCCACGAGCCACTGAAATCGCCGTCCTCGTCGACCGGGGTGTGGGATTGCCTGCCTGCGTACTTAGCATCAGCCCTGTGTCGCGCCAGCACGTCAGCGGGCCCGGCGCCCCACGCCGCGGCCCTCGCAGCGCGACCCGTCCTCCTGCCGACGCCCGGCCACAGCAAAGCGCAGCGCAGCCCCGACCGCTTCTTAACGTTGAAAAACGAGAGCTGTCATGTCGTAATCGTGTAATAACTGCGCATGGTGTCACTTTCAGCAATTAATGGAGACGCTGTGACTGGGCTGCGTAAATCCTGGCTAAGTCGGCGGCGGAGCAGAGTCGTGGAGGCTTATGTTAGGGAGTGTTGGCGTATTTGTCGCTGCGTGTGGGGGAGCGGCGCGGTTCGCGTGCGTCTCCGCCGTTTTCAGTGATTCTCCATGTGACTGCAAGAAAGAAAGAAAAAAAGGAGCGGCATTACATGTGTGTCAGTGAAAAGTAGGTGATAAGTTGCATCCATCTGCTTGTGTCATGGCTGAGTGGAGAGAGAAAGCTGAACAATGGAGAAGTCAGTGGGGGACTGGGCCACAGCGATGACTCAGCAGATGTTTCCCCGCTGCCCACACTCCTCTTGATGTCACATCGGGCCTCGCAGTGTGCTGTGTCCCTGTGAGCCCTAAAAAAAATCTCATCTATAATGGTAAGTCGCAGTGGAGAATTGAACTTGGTTGTAAAACCAGGGGCGTGGGACAGCACCAGGCAAAACAAGCAACATTAAAAAAAAATACATATTTCAGTGCTCATTCTTAAACTTGTGTTTAAAGCTGTGTAGGATAGGTTTTATTGTGAGATGTGAGTGAGAGAAACACAATAAAATTTGATACTAGGTTTGTGATGTAGTGAAAGTTTTAGGACAATATTTACGCTTGAAAAGTGCGTCGCAGTCCGTCGCCGGCAGCGGCGGTCGGGAATGAAAGTATCCACACCGGGCGTAAGTTGTGAGACAAGAGTCGCGGGGCCATAGGGGTGTCTGAGGAGGGGTTTGGGGGGGCAGCCCATAAGGCTGGTCTTTATAGAGCGGAGACAGATGAGGTGAGCAGGGCAAGCTGTCACTGAGACCGGAGTAATGACTAGTGCAGTCTGCTGCTGCCAAACCCTCTGATTGTTTTAAATTTGTTTGGGCGTGGGCAGTCTCGGACTTTATGAGGTGTCGGGATAGCGGGGAGTTTGTGCGTGCTTTTCTGTGTGTCTGTAGACACTTTGAGGGATCGCGACTTCTCCTTCGCGGCACGGATTTGCAACGCACACGCGCTGCCACGTCACGCATGCTCGCTCTGTGAATGGAATCAAACAGTCTCACCGACGCTTGGCTGCACTCTGGCGCTCACTGGTTCTGAGCTTCTTGCGGTCGGAGAGTGGACAAAAATAGAAGTCAAAATTTGCTTTCCCCGCACTTGACACTTTGGGATCTTGAATTTTTCTCTGCCTCTGTCTCCATCACACACATGCGCGCAGACATATGCCAGATCTCTCCGTGGCATACCCTTCTTGAGACTTATCACAATTTCTCTTTCTTCCCTCAGCTCATCAATTTACTTACAAAATAGATTTTGTCAGGGTTATTGATGTATAATGCAGTGGCACCAGTGAGCTTATTTTCACTTTAATAATACGGAAATCTTTTTGAATATTAAGCGATTTTGCATAGCTCTTTGTGACAGAATGAAAGCGGTACGGCGATGATCAAACAGGCACTTGTTTCAGGTCAGGTCTCCTCCGTCTGTCTGTCAGAGCCACTCCACAGAGGCCGGGGGAATGAGAGAGAGCAGTGCGACTGGAGGGAATTTCTCCTAAACAACGCCAAATCACTCAGTTTTCCCGCTCTTCCCTCATCCACCACGCAGATGTGTCAGTATCCAGCGCCTGTCACCGTATCCCAGGGCGACCTCCAGATCCAACGAGGAGCTGGCGCCTCTTGTCTCACCTGTTATCTTCACCAGACTTGGAGTTCTGTGTTGGATCACTCACAGCTCTCTTAAAAAAATGCAGAGTGGGAGTTTTACAACGTGGAACGTGCCGTGGCATCTTCTCAGCTCCATTAAGGCTGATGGCCCATAATGGCTGGAAACAAGTTAAATGCGAATAAGTCGCTCAGAAACCCTGCTTCTCTATAATCTGGCCAAGTTGACGGTTTTGTAGTGTGTGTTTTACGTTAACAACTGGATGTAAACCAACTACTTACAAGGGATGACAGATGACACAAGTTTTACCGTATAATTAGCAAAGCAACAATGTCTCTCAAAAATGATGTTCATGAGCAGCAGAGGGAAACAGAGAAGACAGACGTGGGGTACTTAGGTTTTTTCAGGATTTAACAAAGACTGTGATCTCACCATGACAAGGGACTTTTAATTGTACCCATGAATACCTTAGTCATGCTTTAGTTGCCGCCTGCTGAAAGAATAAGGAACCCGCATCTTGCAGGTACACTGAAAATAATCATTTGGTTCATACTTTGGTGAAAAATGTAATCTGCCGTGCGTGACCTTAGTTTCCAGAGAAAAGAAATGAGAGATGCTGAAGCAAACATTTGTTTCAGATTTGTTTCGGCGACATGTTGATTAATGCTTAAGCCCGCCGTTGCTGCTCTCTCCCTCGCATGTTGCACTCTCCACATTTGACAAGCAACGAGACAAATGTGACACAATTTACATAATTATTATTACCTCATCGGAGAGGCATGTTGCATGGACACGGGGCGGACTGTCGCTGCTGTCAGGAAAACATAATGTCTGTTGGACCGCCCTTTTAAGATGGAGGGGTGGCGGCTCATTTTCATACTGGCACAAGTGTATTCCTGGAGACCACACTGTTTTGTTTGTGACAGAAAAGCCGCATTAATCATTTTTTGGCCACTGGGGGACAGAGAAACAACAGAGCAAGCTCACAGATACACACTTTCATTCTCTTCCACTCCTATCAGCAGCGTATAAAGTGGTAATGGATAACACTTCCCTCCGTTCACGTCCAGCAAGCCCAGAGAGACAGCCACGTTTGTCTGGAGTTGGGTTTCTCACCAAATGATTTGTATAGAAGTGGAATTATTTATGCATTTTTATTTATTTATTTATTTATTTCGACTCCACCAGCTTCTGGCTCAATGTTCGACTTTCCCACCGAGTTCGTTGCAACATTTGTGTGCTTGCAATGAAGTGCTGGGCTGGTAGCGTGCTGAGGGTTTACCAGAGTAAATGTTTACAAGGGTGATTAGAGAAGTTGCTTCCGCACATGCGTTGGGGGGGTCTGTCAGAGTCTCCCGCAGGGAGGGAGACATCCCGCGGGTGACGAGTTTGTCCGTGACTCTCCCCGTGCAGCTTCCTCTCTTGGCATCCCTTCTGACAGGCAGATTACGTTTGCTGTGCAGAATCATTGTCGGTACAAGCATCGAGTATGTACTTTGGATTAATAGGGAGTGATATGTGTGTAAAGAGCAGTGTTCCTCCTAAACCCCGAGAAGTCCTGTGGTGACTGCATGGTGCTCAAGGTGAGGATTAGCAGGGAGCTTGTGGCAACATAACGTCTCCCACAGGTGTTGTGCAGCTGAGTTGTGTGTGTGTGTGTGTGTGTGTGTGGGCGCGTGGCACTTGAGCATCATAAATGAGTCTAAATAGCAATAATCATGAAATAATATGCTGTTTAAATTTGGATGGGATTAAAACCTATTTGAGTTTGTTTGTCCGCCTGCACGTATGTGCGGATTTTTGCACGCATCTCCAGCTCCGTGTCATACTGTGTCAGCACTTTTGAGTTTTGCACAATGTCGCATTCCTAAAGTTGTCATGTTGAGTCCACTGAGGTACAGAGTAAAAAAAAAAAAAGCCAACCCACAGGCATACCAGTGAGCTTAGAAACACCACAAATATCCACCCTGAGATATGACACAGACCTAAAGTCGAGAACTAAAATGTCTGCTGCGTGATACCATTCTGTTTCTTTGTCTGTCCCTTTGTCCCGTTTGTTTTCCTTTCTTTCTTTCTTTCTCTGTCCTTTGCTTGCTTGCTTTTTTTTCTCCCACCTCCCTCTTTTGGCAGTTTCTCCTGCTGTCGACTCTCGTCACATTCTCCAATCTGTTAGCCTTCTGATACCGGGGCCAGACTTGAAAGGAAGTCTTAAGGACGAGAGCTTATACACTGTGCCAGATTTTGTTAAATAACTACGAGATGTTGGTGCCAATTCATCGGTAATTGTCCCTTCTGGCACAGTCTGTTGAAAGTCCTGGAGAAGCCTAAGCTCAAGATCACTGCAAGTGTTAATCTTCTTATACTTAAGGTATCAGGTTTTCTTTTGATGTCGCTAAACATGTTGACTCCTATCTGAGCGCACAAGGCAATCCAGACATAGCTATGAGCGAGATGGGGGTTTGTCTGCCTTCCTCTTCCAAAAATCTCATGGTTTCCGCGTTCCTCTCCGAGCATTCATTATGCTCCTAAAATAAAGCAACAACAAAATGAGAGAGGGAGAGGAAACGGGAAGAAAGGGATTGATTCTGTGCTAATTGTCCTTTCCTTAGCGCAATTTGGCTTGCTCCTGTACTGTGTAAAATGGCCTGATTTATTTTTAATGAGGCGAAATCCTATTTCTCAGACGAGTCTCGCCCAAGGTTATTTCCAAGATCCGGTTTGTCTGCGGGCTCCTGTCAGGATCAGAAAACAGAAAAGACATTTGTCTGAAGGTATAAATGATTTAGAGTCTAATTAATTTTCCAGACCGAGTGGTGTACAGTATAGGCTTCAGTCTGGTATGACGCAGTAACTGGTGGATGCTGTACGTGCACGTAGTGGTGGGGATGACCGGATCTGTGTGCTGGGGAATCTGCCCCAGGGAGTCAGGTGGCCAAGCCCAGGAAAAGGCGCTCCATTCGTGGGGGCCCGTGGCCATTGGCACGCCGGGCCCCCCCCGGGTGCTCAGGTGAGCCTCGGTGATCAATCACTGCCGCTTTTTGTCAGGTGAGATTCTCCCATCAGTCAGTCACTCAGGCAGGGCCTCAGGTGGTGGGCGCTGGGATCAGGGCGAGCTCCCACATGTACAACAACGCTGATCCCACACACAGGTGGAGATTTGTCATGGGCTGGTAGGAGCTCATCTGTGATTGAATGCGGTGGTTGGATGTGACATGTGCGCACGCACGCACACACACACACATGCAGAGAGAGAAAGATTCCTCTGCTGGTGTGTTTATATATCATCTGCGTGTATTTAATAATCTGTGAGAGTCCCCATGTAAGAACTGACTCCACATTTTGTGTGTGTGTGTGTGTGTGTGTGTGTGTGTGTGTGTATGTATGGATATATCTTTCTTTTTTCTTTAAATAAAAACTCAAAAACCCAGACACTAACTTATTTCTTTCCTCCTCAAGCTGCAATCAAAAGCAAATGTGTGCCTGCCTGGAGGGACTCTTTAAACACGAGCCCGGGAAGATTTATGGCGGAGTTTAGAACTTAATTGTGTGGGTTTGTTATTGGAAAAAGACAGGTGGGGACCGAGCCGAGGCATGTTTTATCAATTTGGTTGTGTGTGTCTTTCAGTGTATTTTAAGGTATTGTCATAATATAACCCGTGTTTTACTGTAATTCCACTTTTGATTTAGAGGTGTCTGTCTCTGTCTGGCAGGCGGTGCGCAGAGTGCTTCCCTCTCCTCTGACTGCGGAGCGAGTGGAGCCGGAGACGACTGGGTGTTAACGGGTACCGGCGGGAGTCCCGTGTCAGAGACGTGTCACGGTCAGCAAGTTCATCAGGAAAAGAGAAAGGTGGGAGGCGCAAGACAGTGACGAGCTTCCGCATACTCCAGCAGATTAGTCTCATTACGTGCTGTGGGCTCATCCTGTTTGTTTATTTTAAATAGCATATTGATCTGTAGCTATCCATATTACTATTATTATTTGATACTTTCTGGCTCCAAACAGATGAAGAATTTTGCGTGGTAGAAGGAGAAGCAGAATCCAGGCTGCAAACACACGTGACGGTGTATACCCTAAGCCGATCCAGGCCAGACCAAGCTGGACAGAACCCATTGCGGAGCTCAAATGACGCTCGGTGGGCAGACTGGCATCAGTCGAACCCACAGGCTGCCCCGGGGTCACACCAAAGCTGACACTTAGAGTTTTAACACACAGACAGCACACACATTATCCAGCTAATGACGGAATTACAGCGCTGACTCACCGTGTAGCTACATGTAAGCGATGGGAGGACGGCAATAGATTATCGTCCGAAAAAAAAAAGAGGAACTTTCCCAGGAAAAGCAGCTGTCAGCCAGGGGGGGAGGGGAGAGAAAGAAAGAAAGGTGGAGATGGACATAAACTCCCAAGAATGGAGGTTTAGATGATTGTAATTATGACTCTTTATAAAACGCTCAATACTGTCATTATCATTGAGTCATATGTCCATGCAAGAGAAAGGGATGTTTAAAAGGATGTGTCATCGGTGTCTGAGGTTGAAATGGGTAGGAGAGGTTTACACTGGGAAGGAATGAGATATACGGACTGTCCTTTAAAACTGGCACAGTCAATAAACAAGTATAACATATCCAAGAGGACGTAATGGATTATGGTAACTGGGTGGGCGTAGTTTTTTCCTGCAGGCAGATGCGTGCGTGTTTTAATTTGTTGCTGAACGCTGACTTTCCCCCTATGGACACATGTGGATACGTTTAAGTGTTTATGTGCTTGTATGGATGTGTACATGCTGTGGGTGGACGTGTGTGTGTGTGTGTGTGTGTGTGTGTGTGTGTGTGTGTGTGTGGAGAGCCTGAAGTGTCTGTGCGTTAATACCAAGAAACCGTAAGTGCGAGTGCAGCGACTATAGACCTCTATGTTGTGGTGACGCTGTATAAATGCTGCGGTTGCTCTGTTTTCTTACTTTGGTTTCAGAGCGAATGTCTGAAAAGTTCATATTTTCAATGGCAACTCTGAAGGAACCATAAATTCACAGGGTGCTGTATTTTTATCCTCTTCGCATAATGAAAGTTCCAGAGGACAAAACAGTCCCAGCGAGGGTGGGGTGGGTTGTGAGAAAGCAGCGGTGGGGGCTGGAGGGCGGGGGCTGACTGTGGGGTTTTTTTGGGACATAAGAGAAGGGTGCAACTGCGCCGGACGCGTAGCCGTTTGGGGACGGCGACTTGGGGACGTGCTTCCCGGCCTTAGCTCGGCGCTCAAAAAACAAGCCTCCGAGCAGACGGCGTGCGGGACGTCTGTGGGCTTTTCCGAGTGAAATCCAATCGAGCCGCGTCTGAATATTCTCAAGCAAAATGGCTCCAAGTTCAATTACACATTACAAGCCGCATGACAGTTTCCATTGTGTAATACTCAATCTAACAAGAGCGCACTAAATCGGCCGGGCACCCCCGTTCACACTGGAGTCAGTGTGCCGAGACAGGAGGGTAGGGCCCTCGACAAGAGGCCCTCTTAACTGCTCTATTATGGTAATACATACCTGCAGAGAAGCAGACACCTGAGAGCCAGAGCCAAGCAGCTCCAGGCAACATGCTAACACTGCCTGAACCGCCTTGTACTTGACTGTTGTCAAACTGTTGTGGTTCTCCTGCTTTTGTGTTGATTGTGGGAGCCTGAGTCACGGGGAGATTATCCCCTGGCCCTGCAGCCTTGGGCAAAGATCTAGGCCTTTTATTAAATGTACAAAAAAAGCCATTCTTTCAGTTACTGCTGAGAAGACAGTTCTAGTTCTAGTTTGGCGCTACTGTATGCAGATGATACAATGCCCATCTGGATAAATGTCTTTTAATCACCGGTGACGCTTGACAGGTCCGGGGCATTGAAGTTGGCTTGCTCCCGCCGCTCCGGGGCGTAATTCACAGCTCATCCATGTAACCTCGTCTCCCTTTGGAAGAAGAGAAGCCCCCTCTGCTCGTTAGATCGCGGCGGCGGTGGGAATGCTGTAACCAACCCTGTTAAAACTTGAAAACATTCCCTCTTCAAACCACCATGACTGAGTAGATTAGGCCGCCATCCGCAGGAAAACAATCTTATTTCCTGAAGATATTTGGGGCGTTTAATTCCGAAACAATGCTGGCTGGCGCGCCGAGCCCCTTTATTGCAAGCTCTTTTATTTTTTTTATTGCCATTTATTGCCACAAGTAAATGAGTGCTTCAGTGAAAATGTGTGGAGATACTCACCAAATACAATGATGTCAGGCTTAATTATCCCCCCATATGAGTCCTTTCTTGTGTCTGCATCCATTAAAGTTGAGGGAACGCAATCAGAGAAACACACGCGTGCGTGGTTGAGCCTTTGTAGGAGCCGTGTCATTGATGACACAAGGCTGTATACATATTTCATTGAGACATGCATATTTTACAGTGTAATCCTTGGCACGCCACTGCTTTGTTCACGGTACAAGGAGGGGCCCGAGAAATGGGAGGTTTCTCTTTGTGTGTGGGTCGTGTCGTATCGGTGGGAGAAAAATGGGAAACATCGAACATCGCTGTGACAGAATCATTTCAGTGTTACCGTAAAGTCTTTGATTACCACACGGTAGTCTGCAGGTATAAAGCGCTGTTATGCGCACAATCCTCAGATCACCGCCCTGCCTGATTACAACTCTTTCATACACGCAAACAAGGAAGACCGGATCATCGACTTGCTGTTGCAGCTCCCCGTGTTATTCCACAGCCTTCTAATAGTCTGATTCGACTATTACTGCCATTACTGGAAGGAAAGTTGCCCTAATTCAATTTACCGTCACTGCACTTGCACATGTGGGTTGCAATGAAACGGCATCTCCGAAGAGCACTTACTCACAATTCGATGCGAAGTTAGAGGCTGCGGCAGACTATACAGGAGCCGAGCGAAAGCCAAATGTGCTTGTGCAGCAAGCGTGATTGCATGTGGTAATTTCCTGTGCACTGTCTGCATGGCGTTGTGGTCGGAGGAGTGATTACACCGCGCCAGAGAAATGCTAATGTATGTGTTCACGAGAGACATAACATCCAGACACAATTAAAAGCACAAACAAGTGTCAGCCAGTGTTTGCGTTAATAGCCGGGTTGGAGAGGGTGAAAGGCAGAGGGAGAGACGGGGAGTGTGGCCACAAACACGTGTTGCCCGCGCTCAGTGGAGGAAAGAATGGCAGCACTTACATGTGGAATCCGACTGGAAAGAAGGAGGGGAGGTGGGTGTCCGCTGGGATAGATGTCGGCCGCACAACCCCCCCCAAGAATTTCTCCCCCCCCCAAACAGTACTGCGTTGAGTCACAACAAAGTTCACGGGGGTAACTTCAACCATATCATTCACAACTAATAGCCCCGTGTGCTCTGGCTGCTCATGCTCCCAGCACTTGATCATTGTGCTGTGTGAGGTGCCTCTGGTCCCGCTGCTCTTGGACGAGCCCGCGCAGACGGCGAAGACAGAATTCAGTCAAACTTCACCCCGACTGCTGGTCAAAAAAACGCCTGCGGTCGGAGGCGGCCTGAGTGGAAACACGAGATTCAGGACGAGTTGATGCAAGAACAGCGCTCTGACTGACAGGGAGATTAGAGAGTCTGAAATGATTCTTGTATCCCAATCACCACTTAAAAGTACAGGCTTTGATGCTTACATATCCCCAGCATGTTTCAAAGGGCCTTGTATTAGTGTGCGCATTGTTGTAAAACACACATGTGTATGCAGACACATGTAGAGAGAAAGAGAGAGAGATCTTTATCAACAACTGATTGACCAGTGTCAGGGTTTGCTCATACTAATGAGGCTGGGAGTTCCTCCTCTCCTCCTCTGATGTTTTCTTCATTGATCGCAGGCAAGTACAACTTAATTGGTCTGGTTTCCCCTGAACCTGGGATGATTGATCGGTGTTTGGAGTATTCGCACATACCTGTGCATGCACTGACGCACATTTCCAACCGTAGAAAGATGTCTGGTAGCCAGATAAGAGAGGTGATACGCACACCTGAAGTGTATTGACGTAAGCCAGCGATTTACCTGTGGCGCTTCTGACTTTTAGTGTCGCGTATTGTCTTACAGTGCCATTTTTCTTGGCTCTGGTGGTGATCTCGCCAGATGTTGGTGCCTGATCGCCTACGGTAAAAACATGACACAACACGAATCAAAAACAGATCTTCTCTCTTAAAGCACTATTGCTCATTCATTCGGGGGGGGGATCACATATCGTGTTCGCCTGTTGCCAAAACACAAAGTGTCTCAAACTATTCCAAGATTAGAGAGATAGCTCTGCTTATCCATCTGTCACCGTACAAAAGGTTATTTTCTGTTGCTTCAGTCACTCAGGCTCAACGTCTAATCTGAAGCGCGTGTGCGTGTCACTTCCGTACGCGACGTAACGCTCCACATAGGCCTCGTGTTCAGAAAGAATGTATGGGACAGAAGCCCAGACAAAGCCTCAAATATTTCCCCCTCGCATTGTTCACACCCTTCCTTCTGCCCGCGTGCTTTTCATCTGAAGTCACAGAATGTGAGTTATTGTGAAAGCTCGTACTTACATTTAAGTTTTTTTTTTAGTGTTGCAACGGACTGACTGTGCAATACATCTTTTAGTGAATGTTGCCATAATTTGGGAAAGGCATGCACAGATCAGGCGTCTGTCTCTGACGGCGTCTCCAGTACGCACTGATGTTTGCCTTGTCTTTCTCCTTTGTCCGCCCTTTGATCGTCTCAAGAACAAGGAGCTCTTCCTCACGAGGTCGAACACTTAACTATCACACTGTGCTATCGACGGCTGGCGAAGTACAAATCATAGGTATTGATCATGGCAGGGATCATACTCGGTGTAGGACAGACAGTAAAATCATATCCACTTAGGCTTAATGGCCCACATTAAAGCAATTATGCACACAAACTGGGACAGTCTAACTGTACGCAGATTATGCTGGACCATATATCTCATTTTTTCCTTTTTTACTTTGAGTTCTCATCCATGCAATTTTGATAATGAATCACGGTTTTACTCGCTATTGACTGCTTCAGGTGGAACAGTTGTAATTGCTCGAGTGACCTTTCGTCAACTCCACACCCTGTGGTCTTGTAGGGAAAACTGCTTTAGTCGATGACATAATGTGCGTAAGGTTTTTATATGTGTGTGTCAATACTCATGTATTTACTAATGACAGTGCGAGCGTCGACTGGTGACCCGCTAATGAAGTCGGCGCATTTGTGAGTCAGTCACCGGGTCAAGGACTGGAGGAGATCTCCCGGTCGTCCTCTGCTAGTGAGCCAGCACAGGGGAAATCGGTTGGACCTCTTTGCAGTTAATTTCAGGTAAACAGCGTTACGTTATGGCCGCGTCGCACATTTTCAAAGTGCGCTCATCGTGATTCAGTAGGGCCTCCTGGCATGCCTCCAATCATCATACAGCATGTGGCGAAACTTCACGCTATGGAGCACCTGTTAGGCTAAAAAAAACAACAAAAAAAATACATGAAAAGCATTTGCAAATGCTGTCTGAACGAGGTCTGCTCCACATGCGTTCCCTCCACCCAGAGAGACTGGGGCTCGCGTATGGAGGCATCATTCATTCAGATTCCAGGACTCCCACAGGCGACAGACAGCGTGATTAGAACTTATTGGTGATATATGTGAGTGAACCTGCTGACTGTTGGTTCAGCGTGTTTCCCGTGAGGGAGAAGAGGTTTTTAACTTGTGGCACGGAGACCTTGGTGCAAAGACGCAATGGCCTGGGATCGCATCCCAGAACTCCTACCAAATGGCACCGAAAGCGCGCTTGTCAGAGAAGTGAAACAGCTTGTGAAGCAAAGCACCCACTTAGAAACTTCATTCTGCACGCCGTTTTCACTCGGTTGATCCTGTCGTTTGTTTTAATAAGCGCCTTCCCCTTTCTTCCTTTTCATCTGCTTCAGGAGGAAACATGCTCATGAAAAATTTATCGGCGTGATCTGCATATGCCGATTCCCCTGATTGGGTTGCCACCTCTTGTTTCGAGGAAAAAGGAGGGAAAGCAACGCGAGGCGGCACTGAGCGAATCGCAGTTTCCTTTCGGCAATTGCATTTCATCTGTACCGCGCCGGTGGATGAGGTTATCCAAGCCAGAGTGGCCTGTACCTAAGCCGCTCCATCCACTCCATCAAACAGTGAGAGGGAGAGAGCACAGGGCGGGGGGGCGATGAATATTTAAAGAACTGTAACTGGTAACAGTTAATGTTGAACACATGAGAGGCGAAGCACCACTGTATCTGCCTCTCGCTGTACTCCCACAGACTTCATATAGCTTCTAATTTTCACCACAAATGCTGGGGTTATGATATATGGGCAAATTACGTGCATGCTACTTGAGGGGAAGACTGCGGCGTGCGCTGTTTTGCACGGCGCCCTCAGAACGGGCCAGCACCAGGCGGAGCGTGCACGCACTAGAAAGAGACAGAAAGTGCGCTTTCTCAGAAAACTTATGTCATCAAACTCTTTCATTATCTAACGTCGGCACCCAAGAGATCCCCACCGCCGAGAAGATATGGGCTTATAATTGCTTTTATTGGTTTATTGTGTGAGAGAAGGAGCCCTTTGATGTATTTAAGGGACCAACCCTAATGAATCAGTGGATCCAGAAACAGCCTATCCAGGGAGCTGATCTCAAAGGGGGGCGACGGTGGGGGTGGGGATGTGTTTGCATCTGTGCGTGTGTGTGTATGTGTGAGTGTGTGTGGTTGCAGTGTTGTTCAGGGTGGGGGGCAGTAGCAACAATGCATTCTTTAGACGGCGAACAAGCCACGACTTAATAAAGCGCGGTTGGCCAAAGAGCAGGGGAGAAGAAGGCACGGGGTGTAATCAAGTGTTAACGTCCCGTACAATGCCGAGCGGAGCGATGCCTGACCCCAGAGTTATGGGATCAGGCTGGATGGAGGGGGTGGGCTTATTTAGCAAATACGCAGAACTGCTTTTGACCCCATAGTGACCGCTTCTTTCGCTGCATACACACACACACACACACACACACACAATCATTAATCATCATTTGTGATGAGAGCAGGCCTTGTTTGAACAGAATAATGGCATACGCGAACACCTTGCTTTCATCGCTCAAGGCTGTCGCTTCCCGTGTCTGTTTTTGTTGACTCTTCAGAGTTTGTAGCAGCTTCCTTGCTTTTGTCTCCGCCCTCCCTTGCTCTCCTTGAGGCCGGTGCGGGGGTGGGGGGGGGGGGGTGCCGTGGCAGTGGAGGGCAGAAGAGGCCGCGTGGATCTGGTTACCCCTGGCTTTCCCCACAAAAGTGATCAGAGGCACTGAAAGTTGAGAGCGTGTGTCCCTTGCAGCCGGTTTACTCACGTTTCCAGTTTAACCTCTTATTAAACTGTCCATTGTGCTCACTCGCTCTGCTCCGCTACATTCTCATGCCCATCAGGTCAGTCAGGTTAACAGCCAAAGGGAGGTATGAGGGAGGAGGGCAACACTGTGTCATCTCTGCCCCTCTGTCGCTCCGGAGCCTGCGCAACACATTGGCAGAAAGGGAGAGAAGTACATACTACAACCGTTTGATGAGCAGCAGGGCTATAAATTCATTAATCATCATTATATGCCTCATCAAACTCTTTGCCAGCCTCTCCATGGGAGTTACACAAATTAGCCAGAGAAAAAAGCAGTAATTGTAGAGGAGCTAGGTAAGTGCTTTTTGATTGCTTTCTTGAACAATGCTTCCCCTGACAAGCTAATAAATCAGATCTTTCTATACTTTAAGTGCAGCTACTGTGAACCCAATGTGAGCTCTCCAAACAAAAAAAAAGGGGAGGCTGTGTGGGACAAGGGGTTTTACTGCAGCCAAAGCTCTTTCACAGATTTGTTTTGGATTCCTCCTCTTTATTCTGCAACAAAGAGGCCTGGGTACAAAGCTTCTGATAACTGAATGAACTGCTGTTATGTCTCCAGATGCAACCAGGGATTTTCTCATATTGGATCAAAATAACCTCATGTTTGACTTGAGATAGGAAAAAAAAGCCCAAACCTGAGCCAATAGTGACCATATGGTGCAAAATTCAATTAGCTCCTCTTTTCTCTCTTCTCTAGTTTGGTTTTAAACATCAACACACGTGCTAACGGCACCTTGCAAGCTCCCGTCTATGCAGAGAATCCGAGCTGGCAGGTGATGCATACCTACTACAGAGATCATATCCTTCCATCCATATGGCCATTCCATGCAAGACCAACAAATCATCCATCCGACTGGAAACGGCTCCTTTATTGAAAATGAGGTCAATAGATGATTTGAGCCTGGTTTGTGGCTGGCCGTGTTTGCCTGCTCCAGGTATTAGCAGCTCTCAGTTACTAGATGTGAAGTCTCTTGCGGGAAGAGAGGCAGTTGGAGGGGTTGGCGGAGAGGGTGGTGGTGGTGGGGTAGTTAGAGGTGGTCTTTATCTGTTTAAAGTCCCTCTCTGATGAGATTACCTATTGGAGTTGGCTGTAAACCACCCTGTTAATCAGGGTGCAGCAGCCAACACACTCCCACTGGCATGCAGCCACAGTTTGATTTTTTTTTTTTTTTTTTGATAGCTGCTGATGGGATTTGGGCAAAAAGATTAAAGAGCGGGAAACTACTAGATATATTTCATCTGTAATCATCTGCTAATTTCTGGGACTTTCAGGTGTCAAGTGTACTGTGAGCAGGAACAGACGTGAACCAAATAGATTTGTGTTCCTGCGTGTTTATGCTCGGACTTAGCGGCCATCTAATTTGTCCGTTGAGTGACAAAACCCAACAGCTACCTGTGTGTAGCACAACTAGCACAGTGCTTCTTGATTGGACAGTACACTCGCTGCATCACTCGCAGGCACTTTGCTCAATTGGCACAGAGACAGCGTCGCACGCGGGGCCCGTGCAGCCTCCTTCCCCCTCACAGTGCCAGAGCGAGGGCCAGACCGGAGCAGATAGTTCTCAATGAGTCCAGCAGCTCCTCATTAACGTTCCCTCCACACACTTCTGAAATGAGCGGGCCTCAAAATAACTTGGGGAGGGAGGGAGGGAGGGAGGGAGGAGGAAAAAAAAAAGGCAGTGCCCCGTTTATCTCCATCTTGGGAACTGATCCAATTAAGTAAGTGCCCATTTGCATCCATCAGACTACACCAAACTGAGGGGGAAAAGTGGAAAGCTCGGAGCAAACAAAAAGGGCCGGCGGTGAGCGGAGGTCCATTTGTTGTGCAAGGTGGTTTGGAGAGGGTAAAGTGTCCCAGGTGAACAGCGGATAATGCTAATGTTACAGGCAGTGGATGTGTGCGTGCCTGTGTCGGAGCGAGCGTGTGAGCACAGGCATTATAGCAGTCATTAGGACAGATATCTGTGCGGTAATGTGGAGCAGATGTTGAGAAGAAAGGGATCATTTAAAAAGGGCAAATGTAAATAAACAGTCAGGCAGCTCGGCACCCCCGCCCCCCTCCCTCCTGGCCGCTGTGAAGTCACTGAAAGAAAACAGTCCATCAATCTTCATCACAAGCATTAGTAGTGTAATATTAGAGGGCCTTATCGTACATAGATCAATGTTCTTTTTTTCAATGTTTACTCACAAACCACATCAACTATATGGCCACTTAACAAATTTACAAATCACGTCTACAGAGACACTTACCCTGGTGCAGCCCACTCGGAAGAGATCAATACTACAAGGCCGTTACGTTCGTTTCTATTACTTTTAAGTATGCGAGTGTGATTGAAAACTCCTGAAGAGGATGCTGCTTCCAGTGAGGTAGCAGGGCTGGGTCTCCAAACGCAGGCGTTCCTCGTTCGTTTCAACGAGCGGGTGTGCTGAACTTACTCACCTTGTGACCAGAGGAGGGGGAGGAGCCGGGCGAGGATACAGGCAGGAGCTGTACGGAGTCACAGGAGGAAGAACCCACCGGTGTCTCCACCTCCAGACTGGATGCGCACACTTACTGCTCTGTGGCTGCACATACCTGAGGGGCTTTGGCGTGGAATAGAAGTCCCTCTCTGGTGTGTGTGTGTGTGTGTGTGCGCATGCACATGTGTGTGTGTGTGTGTGTGTGTGTGTGTGTGTGTGTGTGTGTGTGTGCACGACACCTCCTCCAGGGCAGGGCAGAGACCCCCGGTGTGAGCGCCAGCGAGCCCTTACATGGCCACTGAACACAGACCCTTTGCAGTCACAGGGTCAGAAGCTCACGCCATGCTGCTGTCAGAGCAGATTGGTCAATGAGCAGCCCTTTTCAAGGAGTCAAGGTGCTTTCAGAGCAAGGCTGCGTGTGCATGTGTGTGCGCCTGTGTGTGTTCCATGATTTAAAAGCCTATATTGAAATTTGGAAAACGAGTTTGCATAGTTGAAACATTTTAGAAAACTCAAGCTGAAAATTCTCCACCCTTGAATTTCACCTTTTAAATATATATAGAGAGAGATTTTTTTAAGTAATGAAAAACTGAATTCTGTTTGTAATAAATAATATAATCAAGATAAATAATATTTTAATAACCCATAATAGACGTATTATTATTTGCCACTGGAACTGAATCCCTCAATTCTCCTAACCACAACCCCTGGCCTCCGAGGACTTCATAGTTCATCACTCTTCCTTAATGTTTTTTTTTCTCCACCCTCCCACCCCCTTCTTCATAGAAATGTTTTATTTATGTTGGGGGGAGGTCACTTAAAACATCTCACAGCTGAAAATTACACGTGTAATCTCTCCCAGAGGAGCTCTATGGAGAAATAGAAAAACAGTCCGTGAAGTGCACAAAAATAGTGGTAAATCACTCTCTGCCACCTTATCTGGCTCTCTGCAGTCTGCTCAAGCCCCCTTTATAACTCCACTTAACATGAACGTTACAGGGGCCAAAGGCTTGACACGCGGTCGTGGCGTTTTTTTCAGGGCTCCAAGAGTGGGTGGATATACACATGTAACAAGTCCACCGCTTGATGGAAAGTGATATTTTTTTTAAAAAAATCCTTTTTGTTAAAGTTGTTTTATCCTGTCGACTCCGGTGTCGCCAGAAGACTGAAGCTGAAGTTATTGTGTCCTTAATTAGCCCTCTCATTCAGCAGACGATGATGATTAAACAGCCGTGAGCGGTCACTGAGCTCTTCACTGAACCTTACGTTTCCCACTTAATGAAAGGAAGAGCCATACAATGGCTCCGAAAAAAAACAAAACAAAAACAGAAAGAATTACAAGGCTGTAGCGCCATATCAGAAGATATGGGACTTCTGAGGGGCGTGGAGGGGGCTGCCTGTCTGCCACAGCTGGTCCCTGTACAACACTACAGTGACTTTTTTTTGTTCGCTTTTGAAGTTGAAGGCTATTTTTGAAGAGGAAACGTGAAAATCCAGGGAACACAAATATCTCGACAGCCGAGTGCGTTCCAGTCGCAGATACGGACGACCTCGTTTTCTGGGGGAAAAAAAGCCGCCCTCCTTTTATTTCAGCCCTCTTTTATATCGCATTTGGCAACACTTGCGCTGCTGCTCGTATACCCCCCCACACACACACACACACACACACACACGCACCCGAATAATCTGCGCAGGTCAAGTACAGAGGGTGTCTATTTACACATTTGTGCTGAATTTGACCCCAACTCGTATGTGCTGCATCGCGCGGACTGGCAGTTCGTTAATGCGGGGCACCGTTTGGTGCGTCGGTGATGCTGGGAGTGTGCGCAGCAACAGGTTCTGGTTTCACCGTGTGCCCCGCTGCGCAGCTACAGTAGCATCTGAGAGGCGTTCACGGAGCCGTCCAGTGGCAGGTGTCTAATCTGTTTGATCCACAGCTCCAGGTTTCTTCCCGAGTCTGCCCCCACAGCACATCACTTGCCAAACTACTGATATCTCAGGCTTGGGAGTTTGCAGCAGGTCCGTTTTGTATGATGTCGAACCAAATATGGGTCAAGTGATCACCAGTAGATTATTAGGCAAATAGCATTTGATATAAACAATTAAATTGCATATGTAGGAATGTTTTATGGGGGTTTTCCTTTCAAATCACAACTTACTTTAGATCCTTATGATTACATGTGTAAAATCCTTTAAGGACTACGGGGTGGGTTAATCTGACACAGTTGTCGCTTTTGTTGTCTAAATATCTCAGGAACTAACAGTAGACAACGAAACTGGGGCTAAGTTTTGGATTGCGTGTCTTCACCTCTGACAAACCTGCACATTATGCTGCACAGATAATTACAATAATAAAGGGATTATATGCGGGGCCACATGTGCCAGACTTGACTTTCACTTCATTAAATACCATCCTTCCCAAAAGTGTCGAAAACAAACAAGGAACCACGGTTTACTCTTGTTATTCATTAGTCTTAGATTAGCACTATTTTCAGTCACCACTGAACGTCTCCCTCATGACACCAGCACACCGTGGTATACACGCATAAATGTCGCATCTACTTTTAGAGCCAACGTGCATAAATAAAGTCTAAGAGTAGCCCGCAAAAAAACCTGCTGCTCATTTTCTATAGACGACAAAGAATTCAGCAGTTTTACTGCCAATTTATGCTTGTTTATATTTTCAATTAAAAAATGTTTTTCTTACTTTTTTTTTCATTTTTCATTTTTTTCCCCGTTATTTTTGACTGGCCTACTCGGAGCACCACACACAGGCCTACTACTTACGCATTTAGTACATTTTATTTCTTCTGACCCAAACAGTAATATTTAGGTATTAATTCAGTAGATTTTAATTCACAGTTAGTCGCGGCTCCCAGACTTTTCGTGGCCTTTGTTTTCAGATTTTTTTTTTCTTGGGGGGGTGATCGTTAAATTAATATGATGCCAGTAGAAAGACCCCCCCAAAAAAAAAAAAAAAAACAACCCGTCCTACAATCTGTTTCAGAACAGCAACAGAGTCGGAGTGAAGGGTAGCTGCAGACCTTATCCTCCTCTTTTCTCTTCTGCTTCTCCTCCTGTCGGATTATTTCCCCCATTTTCACACGTGGGAACGGTTTCACCCCTACTTAGTATTCTCACACTGGAGCAATCCCAACAATGAGCCGACACGCCATTCAAGCGGAGGGGAAGCCAGGGACCGGGCTGTATAAAGTTGCGGAGAGGATCTCCCCTGTAGGCTCTCATGCCTCTTATGAAGGGCTGCGAATTCTCTCGCTCCGCTTCCTCAAGTAATCTGGGGTTAATTGACTGTTTTTTATCAGGCCCAGAAATAGAACAAGTATAGTCAACGATCGAATGTGTAGTTTTTTTAATTGGTGTGAGGATTTTTTTCACACGACATGATGGGATGATATACAGTGATATCATTGTCTTCAGTTTCCCCAGACTAGAGTACTTATATACTGTTAAAATATAGTGCATACGCTTGGGACTAATAATAATAATAATGATTATGACAATAATAATAATAATAATAATTATAATTGCAATAATAATAATACTAATACTACTACTACTAATAATAATAATAGGCTGTATAATCAATTACAGCGCAAAAGGATTAATGCAGGCTGTGCAGGAGTATTAAAGACCTCTTGTGTTTTCTCTCCCACTGGGTGTGATTTGATCAACAACAGTGGGGGCAGATGAAGCAGAATGATAATTCTGAACGTCCTTGTAAACAACAACAAAATAATCTGTGTCATAAAGCATCGCTGCGCAAAAAGTGGCCAAATATTTGAAGCTATGTTTTATCGCGCTTTTCGGGATCGAGTTTTGGCAAATGAAAACCCTCCCATCCGTTTCCGCGTCTTTTTTTATGTAAAATATATAATCAGAAAGTTCATCGGACCGACATTATCTGCCGGCCCTGCGCAGGGCTTACACACCCCCCTCGCCACAAGTAGGCTTCTCACGCACACACCAAAACACGAAAAACCTATTTGACATATAAACGTCACGGTATTTACCGAGGCTCGCACTCGTGATTTGCACCCCGGAAACAGTGTGTATGCTGTCCCTGTGACACATTACTTCTTCAATCAATTCTGGAAAAAACAACGCAATTTCTAATAAAACTCTAATACTCTCTTAGGGGACATTGCATCGAACAGTTCCATCCCCCCGGGGATCAGCAAAGAAAAACATAATTATGCTATTTAGCCGGCTGATGCGTCGCAATCACTGCTCCAGCACACTCTGTCAGATTAAAATAGAGGGCCCGAATAGAGGACATTAAGGCTAAGGGAATTTTATAAACCCCAGGGGAGATTTCAAACTGGAGAAGGGGAAAGTAAACTATAGAGATTAATGACAGCCATAAACAAGAGCTGACATGCTCTCCCACCTCTGTGGAGGTCAACAATAACAAAAAATAAAATAAGAAAAATAAATAATAAATAATAATTCAGCGTCTTTTATGTACTGCAAACGAAAACTATATTTAGTTTTTTTTTAGGCCTATGCTATAATATTTTTTATATTTCGATGCTTAAAAATAATTATGTAATAATAATAATAATAGTTTTTTTTTTCTTTAAATGATTAACTTCAAATTGAATAAATAATAAACCATCATCAGAAAAACAAGTGAAAGCACCTCTTCATCTTCAGTGTGTCAGTGGGAAATAGCCTTGTGTTTTTTGCTCTACATGTCGGTCAAGTCTGTAATTCGTGCCTTTTTTTATCCACTTGTCAAAGTTGCTATAATCCTCATTATAACTGTGATCATTGTGTGTGCCCCATTGGCTCCACTTCTTTTTAAGCAGGCCATTTGATCGGGGATGGGTTTCCGTGACGGATTAACAAAGAGTCCCCCTGAAATTAGGAGCAAGTGTGACACCTACCTGCAGAAGTTGGAAGAGTTAGAGGACAGTGCCTGGCTACCGGCTGCACAGTTCTTATCTGTCTGTCTCCGCTGCGTGCATCGCAGCGCTCTCCCTCTTCTCCAAACAGAAATGTTTCACATCTAACGCGCCATTAAAGAGGCTCTCCATTAATGATATATAATAGGGCAGTATGTTCTAAATGCATGGTCGCGTCCCTTTTAACAGCTTTGCCACGCCTTGGAAAATAGTAATGAGGTCTAAATTTGGCATAAAATCGAGCTCATTACCGGAGTTCACCACCTGATTGCTCTGCATAAAACACGATAGGTAATTGGGTTAAATGGCTGCGCCTCGGTGTTGTTATTATATCAATATCCACTTTTAGAAACGTGCTCAAGTAAAATAAGAAAGGCCCTGGGTGCATTTCAAGAAAGGATAACAAACTAGGGATAAGCTATGGACCAAATTATACCTCCGTGTTTTTTCCAACGTTTTTCATTTAACAAAAATAAAGAGAAAAACACTGAATGTTTGCACCAACCAAAACGAAACTGAGCCCATTAATTGTTTAGATATTCCAACAAGCTTTGCCAAACGTGGGCCTTTCCTCTCCAGTTTCTCGGGGCTCTCACTGCCATAATATTTTGAAATGATAATTACCTTTGAAGCATCTGTCACGGTGCAAAATTGAATTAATACTTCGTGTAGATCAACTGGCCTTGAGACACTTAAGACACATATCACGTAGTTCCAGCTGCTCCCCCAAATAATCGCTGCACAAGTAAATACTTTTTTTTCATAATTTACTTCAAAGATAGTGTGTTGTCCATTTTAAATACAAAAATGCTACATTAAATATACATGTTAGTCTTTAATACAAATAGACTCAGGCGGCTGCAGCGATTAAGACCATTCTTGTTACATTTTAGGATTAACCATTCAGAAACTAAAAATTTGAGGATAAGCATTTACTCAGAAAATAACTGTTCTTAGAATTTGCTTCATCATTCTTTTTTAATGCAACCACAAAAAATAAATAAAAGTCCGCGGTGAATGGAAAATAATCAGGTATTAAATGTTTGACATACCTTTCTTTAGTTCGTAAGGGGAGTCTTTACAAAGATCTACCTGCGTTTGGCCTCTGACTTTCTGGCTCTCCCTTACCAAAGCCTCTGCTCTATTTAACACAGTCTGGTTTAATCCATTGAAATGTGCCGTTGAGCCCGTGGTTACCGAGCTGTGGTTACTGTGAAGGTGTCCAAAGCTGCCCCCATAGTTCGTGTAGCCGGGGTAGAAAGGGGAGGTGTAGTACAGAGGCCTGGATAGGACCGTGCTGTTGGGGAGCGGGCACTGAGGGGAGGACCGTGACGGAGACGCGTTGGTGCCCAGCACTGCGCTCTGACCCAAACCGGGACAAGCCGGTGGCGCCTCGCCGCTGCTTTTACACCTGTCTGACGACGTGGCGATCTCCGCGAGCGACCAGAGTTTGGGTTTGGGGGCCGAAGGGGGCGAGTGGATAACAGAGGTGACGTTGCTCGTCACCGTGCCCGGTGCATGGCTCAAATCTGACGGCTTGTCTTGTGGCGCAACGCTCTGGTTCCCCCGGGGCACCGCCGAGGGAGACGAAGTGGTCGGTTTCGCGGAATCCGGCAGCAAGTCTGTAGTCCGCTCCTCCTGCTCTTTTAACTCCGAGTCGCTCAGAAGGGGATCCGTGTCTTTGCCATGGCTCTCCTCTTTAAATCTGTCACAGCCTATGTCCCCTGGGTTCAGCAGTTTATGATCTAAAGCACAAATAAAGAAGCGGATTACTGCCAAAGAAGACCAACGTTAAAACCTTGATAAAACGGTGAAATATGTATCAGGAAATCACGAGGCAAATGGACATTAAATTTAATCGGATGCATGAAAATAATGAAGTTACTTTTGAACGGTTTCCTTCAAAACAGTAATTGTGTGCGCCGTAAATTGACCTCATAAATTGTGTGTGTGCCAGCCAAATAAGGTGAATGAGCTACTACACCATGAAGAAAGCGCATAAACAGTGAAAATTCAAGTGTGAATATATAGTAGGGTTACGTACACTGTTTTCATTTCTAAATATATGTTCGATATTAAATATTATTTCACATCAATTGTTATGATAATAAGCACTCAGCGACGGTTATAAACCCGGATATAATTATCATACAATAGAAGTCCTTTTTTTTATAGCCGGCGCAGTACACCAGCTGTATCCTTATTATGCAGTTAAAGATAAATTGACTGCTAAACACTCTGCGTCACCAGCAATTTCAGCTCTTGAGAAGTCAAACGAGGGGAGTTCAAGGTGATTATTATTTAAAGCAATTGTCCCATTATAAATAATATACCACCATTAACCAGCAATCAATTTTGCACCCTGAGTGGAAACGACTGCGATGAAAAATTGATGATTTTTTTGCCCCTTTTTTCCCCCCCTGCAACACCGACCTGCTTCTGTGTCTGTGGAGTCTCCCTTGTCTGTGGGCTTGTTTGGCTCGTCGTCGTCATTTTTCTCCAGATCGATATTTTCGTCCTCCTCCTCGTCCTCGCTCCGGTTCCGGGGGGTCCAGGTCATCTTGTTCTCCTTCTTTAGCCTCCTCCTGGCGTTGGCGAACCAGGTGGACACCTGGGTGAGGGTCATTTTGGTGATGATGGCCAGCATGATCTTCTCGCCCTTGGTGGGGTAGGGATTTTTGCGGTGCTCGTTGAGCCAGGCCTTCAGGGTGGCAGTGGCGTCCCGGGTTGCGTTTTTTCGGTATGCTGGGTCACCGTAAGGGTAGGTGCCTAAGGGTGCTGCGTAAGGGTGGTATCCTATTGAGCCGGCCATACCCGTGGTGTGGTCGTACGGAGAACTCTGTTATAAAAATGGAAATGAAAAAAAGTGTGGAAAAGTTCAGTCACATTCATTTTCTGCTGGAGAACAGTTCAAAAGACTAAGGCAAACACGAACACACTTCGACGTGCGCGCGCGCGCGCACAGACACACACACGCACACGCACACACGAATGCACTGGCTTTAACCCAGTAGCTCAAGTTTGCCATTAAGGTTTATGGAGTTTGTTTGAACTTGATTGGGTATTTGAAATATGATATTATGCGTCAATGTATTTCTAATTCATATTTGCAGGATATCAGCCTGCGGTTGCATTTATTCTCGCCAATAAAATAGTATAATTTGCTGTTATAATAACCTATTGACATTATGCGTGATGGGCCTAACATTCGGTTTCTTTGCTTATTCTAATGGGATCAGTCTTTGTGGCCTGCAGAACCAGTCTGTATAAATCACTCGCGTTGCAATGAGACCAGTCTCTGATAGTACAACAAAAGTAAATCAAAAATGTCATCTGTCTTTTTTTAGTAAAGTTGTAAAATGTAACTTTCCCAACTGGCTTAACTAATAGAACGATAACCAACAAATACTGTGACCTAAATTGCTTTCAGGCGGCGCCTTGTAGTCAGTTATGAGCGTAGAAGCTCCAGTGCATTGCCCACTCTTTCCGAGAAAAAACACAATTTACTTAAGGACCACATAATAGCGCAGTACTCGGTTAAATTACTTGTGTTTCCTCAACAACACGTTTTCCGTAATTTGATGTTCATGCACTCATCAGTGACGCACATTTCTGCCTAACGCTGGGAAACACAGCCGACGCTTCGGGCTTCTGGAACGAGTTAACATCCTCGCGTTTGCCTCCCATTACACGGAATAATCACCTTCAGTTTACTCACCACGTACGAGGTGAATGTGGCAGCTGCCGCCGCGTCTGCACTGTATGGTAAATGGGAGTTGTAGCCTGGCGAGGCGCTGGTGAACGCAGTAGATCCGGCATAGGGCGCAAAAGCAGATCCCGAGGAGGATCTCCCAAGTTCCTCGGTTCTGGGTCCGGATATAACGCTGGTGCTGTACGCTGGGCATGAATACAGGGCTAAAGAAGCGGACGGCTGGTACAAGTAGCCCTGAGGATACGCCATGCTGGAGCCCGGAGAGAAGAAGCCACTTAACTTGCGCACTTTCCCCCCCTTTATTTTCTCATGCGCTGCTGTCGGAGCGCATAGAGCCGAGTGTCTGCAGACCCGCTGTCTGTCCCTCTCTCTAAATGACAAGGGCGAGGAGTAAAGGTGACTGAATCAAAATCGGCTCAGATTTTTGGGATGGATTATTTCGGTCGCTGCCCAGCCAGCCACTGTCCTTCGGATGTTCTGTCTCGTTTTTCTCTTCTGTTGCTCCCTTATCTGAGTTGCACCGTCGCTCTCATGCCCGTGCAGAAGTTTTTTTTTACCCGTCGGACGGGGGCTTTGCTTGGGAAAATGTCCTGCCAAGATGCTAAGTTGGAAATTGAGGATCCTGACGCCTACTACGCTGCACACTACGCTCCTCCTCCCGGGGTGTAGTCACCGAAGGAAAAGGCAAGCTTATGTTGGGTAACCACAGCCCTGCCCAAATCCATGCTCTCTCTCTCTCTCTCTCTCTCTCTCTCTCCCTCCCTCCCCCTCACCCCCTCCTTTCTCTCGCGTTAACTAACAATCCTTCTTATTCTCTATTTCTCTATTTCCCCCCCTCTTTAACAAGGCTCGTTGCAGTAAGTCTCGAGTGCGCCTGGCAGCCCCCCTTTTGGATGGCGACATCATGCGAGTCTGTCAACTCCCAACTTTCTTCTTTTTCCCCAAACACGAAGCCGTCACTTTCACACTTGATCAATAACAAATCGGCTGTTGTGTGCTAGGATATGGGCTCGCAAGACACCGGCAGGAATTAAAAAAGGCGCTCCACTGCGGCGCTCCCTTTTTGTTATTCTTTCTTTGTGCGTAAAAAAAGTCGTCGTTTTAAATATGCGCGTTAAATCAACAGAGCGGTGCTCCGTGATCTCCGCGCGCCTTGTGTTAAAATCCGCAGCGGGAGATTCAGATGGATTACTGCTATTTTGCACGTCGACTCTTTAACCCCAGACGAATATTGCACCGGTAAGATACATGACAGCCGGGGAAGTAAAAGTAAGATGGCGCAAACGGTAGAGTCCACCCAACAGCTCTATCAGCATACTTATTGTGTGTCAACAAACTTTTCCTCCCTGACGTTTGTGTGTTTAGTGTGCGTCGTCACTTTTGTTTGAACGATTTACTGTGGCGACTGTTAAATAGTTTTTGTAATAGATCCTGGAATAAACCAGTCAGACGCGCTCTCTGTCACACACACACACACACACACACACACACACACTCGGGAAGTCATAAACCCTCAAGCCAGGGCAGATTAGTGCCAACTACACCAAATCCGCCTGGACCAGTGGATGTAATCTCATTTTATCACTGCAGATATGTTTCTTTGCTGAAATAGTGGACTGCCTAATATGTCACTGTGATCGACATTTGCTTTTCATATTTCAAACGCGTTAGACACCTGCCAACCCTCTGTTATGCAGTGGTCCAGAAAATAAAGTTTTATTGAATTATTAATATTATTATTATTATTATTATTATTATTATTATTATTATTATTATTATTTGTTGTTGTTGTTGTTGCTGCTGTATTTCTTATAAGTAGGTTATTATAATTTAATTGACAGGACATTCAGAAAGTTAACTGAACCTCTGTTACGGGTAACTAGCATGGCTTCAAGAAATGTTAGCAGTTATTATTATTATTATTATTATTTTCTTTTTACTGTTTCAGATATCTAAAAAGCTGTTTTCATTCCGGTGATTGACTTTCCAGTTCAAGTCCCAGATAAGCCGAAAGGGATCGCTGTAGGCGCTGCTAAAGAGTGTGTGCACACACTCACGTGTTTTTCTTTTTTTTTACGCTCTGAAAACCTCTAGAGAGCAAAGAATGATGACGCTGGTACAGTGGGAGCCGACGCAGAGAGACACAGAGTGAGTGCGAAAGAGAGAGAGAGAGAGAGAGAGAGCGAGAGCGAGACCAGGATGGATACACAAAGCAGCCCTACAGTATAGCCTAATCAGATGACAGTGATACTATGAGACCTAGTTTCACAACCTCCTGTCGTGTTTAGACAATCAACTAATTACTGGAACTTTTCTCATAGCGGCAGCTACAACAGTGGCGGTTTCCATCCGCACTTATGTTACGTTATATAGGTGGGGGGAAAGCAGCATAACATAGCCTCGTCATTAGACACGGGTATATTCTTGCGGTGACGTTATCGTCCGTCATGTCATACCCCGAGACATAAAAGCAAACTTCCACATGTCAGGATGTCTTTGTGCCGGCGTGGGCTGTAGCCAGACTGCGTGCAGAATTAATTTTACTAGGTATGTTAGTTATTTGTTGCCTAAAAGACGCTGACAAAAGTTTACAGAGGAGAGGGATGAAGGGTCCGCGTCATGTGTCGGTGGAGAGCTGCTCTCTGAAGTAGGAGGACCTTCGGTTTGAGATCACGGAGCCTATAATAGGAGTAGGTTATGGCAACTGCTGCCACCTCTCAGCACTGCTGGTAAAAGAAGAGGTGGAGGTGAGTAATAGTTTTGTTTATAGTTTTGTCATTTGCTTAAAAAATAGTGGAAAACTGCATTTGAGGGTTTTTATTCGGTGCGTAAAAGTAGATTGTCCGCACAATGTGCCGATCCGAATCTAAATCCCTCTGTGTGGTGTTATGACAGCTTCTAACTTTGTCGCTTCCTCGTCGTAGTCGCTTATTATGTTTTTTTCCCCCTCTCCCTCTCTCTCCCTCTCTCTCTCCCTCCTGAGAGGACGACCTCGGTTTTGACGCACGGAAACGGCTTTACGTGGCAAAGAAGAAGTGAATGAAAGATGGTGCATGCCACTTAAAATGCCTCAGGGAGCAAGTGTAATCTAAATTGGATATAGAGGCTATTATTACACAACATTATGCGTTGTGGCGGACTAATTGCGTGGCTGGGTGAGTTAAACAGTCAGTTAATGTCGCGGCGGACAGGTTTCTGGAGCGCACAAGGTCAGCTGCACTGCTCCCAAGCCTTTAGTGGTATACCGGAGAAAAATGCTTGAAGTGTTCATGGGATTTTTTAACCATTCTAAATCTGTGTCCTAAACCGATTAGTTGACACCAATTTTTCTTTGATGTATTAGCTGAGGGCTTTTGCCACTTGGAAGCCAATTGAAATTCAAAACAGTTTTCGCTCCAAATGCTTTGGGGAGATTTGCTGCAAATAATGGATGTAATTTATTTTTGACCTTGCATTTTTTTCTCAAAGAGGGGGTTATTAAATGATTAAACATATGTGCCCTATGCTACTTGACTAAACAACTGGCATCCTATATAACTATGATTAGCTATTATAATTAAAGTAATTATCATTACAGCAGTAATTCTCCCCGTTTATTTATGTATTTTAAAATGTGATAGCCATGACATTAATTATTACTGCACATTTTTGGTTCTCTTTTGGTTACTGCTAATGATAATGCTACAAAGTTGTTTATGTATGGTTTTTTAAAAAAAACAAAGTGATTGTTTGTCTGTTTGTCTTTGTTTAGAATTTGTTCAGATCCATGTTGAGGAAGTCTTATGTCACCAAGCAGTCAGTGAAATACACCCTTCAACACCCCCTCCCACACAGACAACACACACACACACACTCACAGGAACTTAACTGTGGCACCAATTACATTAATTCACTTGGAGAGCTGATCACTATCAGACACAGATGCATATACAGTGAGTCCTAATACAAGACTCAGCTCTTATTTTGTCCTTTTTAAAATCATTTAATTTAAATGCTCACATGCCCTGACATATAATTCAGATTTGAAGATTTTATTTACCTTTAAAAATCACAAAATTTACATGAAGCACAATGAGCCAATTTGGTTTTCAGAAACAATAATCTATTTTCTGATCTCTCTTCTGTTCTTGTAATTTTTTTTTCATTTATTGACCTGAATGAAGATGTATGGAGCACGGGTGTGTACGTGTTCAGTTTACTCCTGATGGGGCCCATCTGGCCCCCCTCTCCCTGTTCCCCAAGATCCCCGCAAGGCTGAATGGCAGGGCTCTGGATTGGCTAAGTGATGAAATGATGACCCTATTATGAGAAGCGATTCCAAAATGAGAAGTATCAGACAAAGATTGCAGCCTTCGCTCACTGCCTCGCCGTCCTCCTGCACCGCACTGCCAGCAGCGCGGATGATGATTGATTCGCTCGGGATGGATCACAGGAAGCACCCATTGATTTTTCAGTGATTTATCAAAAATATTTATTTACAGTTGTAGCCATAGAGCATATCCAGACTCACCCTGTGCCCCCTTTGCCAAATGGGGGATGGTATAAAAGGTATAATTCTCCCTAGTCCATGACAAGACAAATGACCTGTAATATTATTTCAGAAACGAGTCAATAGGCTCAGTGACTAAACGAATATTGATTGGATATAATGAAGCTTGAGTGTGAATATGAGCTCTTCCAGGGGCCCTGCTGCAGACTCCACTGTAAGCATTTATACAGTGATGACAGACCTCCCCAACTGAGTGGTTTACACCCAGTACAGGTCTGTTACTACAGCTGGGACAAAAAAAAATTCATGTTAGTGAATAACACAGATGGTGAATCCACATAGTTAACATTCCCTCATCTCTCTCACTGGTGTGTACCTGTATATTCTGATTCATGATCTGAGGGCTTCCGTGCCCGACTGTTGTCTAACCAGACCAGCGGCTAAATACCATGTTTGTTTTGAAGATGCTATAGGTGCCATATGGTAATCATCTAAATCCCATACTACTTTAAAGCTCTTGAGGCATGTAGGAGGTACTCCTGCAATGCCTCCGTGAAGGTAAAGTGATACAACGTACAAATCAAATGACTACCAGAATGCTAAAACCACAGTGTGGGAGCTGTGCCCCAGATATTTGCACTGACTTAATCCAATTGAAATAGTATGAGTGAGTTGCAGGGGCTCCCAGGTTTGTTGCCCGCTTATGTATGTGATGCATAATAGAAGTTGACGAGGTTGGTGATAGATCACAGCCCAGGTAATGTAAACACATTAATCCCTTAGGGTTCATGTGCATGTATTTTCTCCTTTTCTCTTTCTCTTCCTCTTTCCCCTCTCTCTCTCTCTCTCTCTCTGAGTCCCCCCTCTCTTCCCTCCGTGTTCATCATCTTCCCTAAATGCGTTAGTGGAGCACAAACCAGAAGCAGCCTTAATCTGTCAACATGCCCTTTAATTGGAGGGAGAAAACAACACATGCTTCTGGTTGTGCCATTCCTAAGTGCACATGCCAAAGAAACACAGAGTTCATGGAAGAAGTGATCCCGGGAGAGCAGGGCATAATTAAAAGTATCTTTTAATAGGCTTGTAATGCTGAGCCTGACTCTTGTTGCCTTAAGTAGAGGGCAAACTCTGTGGCTGGAGACGGACATGCGAGGGGCTTCTGCTGAGGGAGCCTGTAAACGATCCGTTGCCTCGCCGTCATCAGACATGCAGTCTCTGCCTCGGTCCCCGCACTCGGGACAACAACCACTTTCCACCCCTGCCGCGGACACCTCGGCTCTCCCGTTCCCATGTTCTTTTGTTCCCCAAATGAGGGATTCTCCTCCACAACATCGGCTCCTCCACCTCTCCTCCCCGGCCACTTTGGCAAGTTGTGTTCTGCCTCCTACTCACTGCACCAGTGGGGAGTGAGAAATGGGACTAAGGGGTTGATTTGGGGCCTGCTACACTGTAATCAAATGAGACTGCTTAGGGGAGAGGAGAAGGAGGAGGTGGAGTATTATGTTCTGTCGTGCATTCCACTGCAGCATTGTTGCTTTTTTGTTTTTGTCAGGGCAGACTTTGATGCTGTATCCCCTTACCTTTGTAGTCCCGGCAGCCATGTTTCATAAACACAGAATGGGAAACATCCTCAGCATTAGAAATTTAGATTGCCGCTTTCCTCCTGCCACTCAGCATTCCGCACGTGCCCAGTCGCATTCTCCATCTCCCAGTGCTGAGGTATTAAGTTTCCTCTCCCATGCCTCTGATACATTTAAACATCTTACAATCAGCCCCTTTTATTCGGAATGTCATGTATAATCTGCGGCAACAACAATGCCAGCATGGCTCTATGTTCCTTTCTCTCTCTTGGTACTAAAGTATTCCGCTGCCACTGTTTTGTTTCAGGACAATTGCACATGCAAAACGCTTACATGCTTGAAATTGAGACGGTGCCAGGTGTTTAGTTTAGACCTCGTCTCTATGATCGAGAATGTAATATTAATATCAAGCTAGGCATTCTATGTTGCACTCCTTGCTTCGTATTATTACACAGGGAGCAGTCGGTGCTCAATCGTCTTTGTAGTTAACTAAAAATCTCAATGGGATACAGTGTAATGTTATTCTGAATCTATCTTAACTCATTAAAACCCAAAGTGTTCAGCTCTGCTTCCCGTATTTTATTGTCTTACTGCAGTCTCCTCAATATACTGTACTCTCAGTGGGCTAATTTCACATGTAATTGAATATTTAAATGTCAAACATTGATGAGAATTCTGGCAAAAATAATGAAATTACCCTCACAGAAGGGCATTTTTATTAGACATGGTACAGATTCTACTTTTGCCATCAGAAATTTACTGTGCAGAGCCCCAGGTCTTCCTCCTCCTCCTCCTCCTCCTGTTCTTGTTCTTCTTCTTCTTCTTCTTTGAAAGTATCAGTTTTGTCCAACATCTGACACACTGCCCTGGGTGATTGAGCCAGACGTGGAAATCCAAAGCGGAGATGCTCTCCTTAATGCCTGACACCTGGTGCAGATTTGGAGGGGATTGCACTACAGGTACTGTCTTACCTCTTTCCCAATCCCAGAAAGTCCCTGAGGTATTTCCTTTTCTGTTAGCGGCTGTGTTTGTTTCTGCTCTGCTTTGCCACCCAACTCTCCGGCCTCTGTCAACGTTGGCCCCTGTGTTGGGATTAGCGTGAGAAGGTGTGTACCAATCATTCCTTTCATATACACCACTCTGATTTGTTAAACTATTTTTAGGCCCCAGAAGATGTCAATAGGATTAAAATCTAGTGTAGCTCGGGTTTTCAAAGGGACAGAGCTCAAGAAAGAACATATGGAAATGGTCACTGTTTTTTAAAAGAAAAAAAATCAATTGTGCAAATTTAATGTCTGTTAAAAAGAACAGAACAGAAGTGAGTCACATAAGTATTCAAAATTTCAAATTTTCATCCAACAAAGAAAGGAATTAATTTTGCGAGAGTGAAATATATTTTCAGCGCCAACATGAATTCCTTGATACCACACGTCTTCTATTTTGCAGCCGTCTGTTCCTGTGGCTCACGTCCCCTCCCGGCACCGTCATACCCTCTGTCAGGGTGTTTATGACTGGAGATGTTACTCGGGAGTGCTGCTGCTCACCTTACAGCTTGCAGGTACATCTGCTGGCTGTGCTCGGACAGCACGGCCAGCCAACATAAACGCAGCAGGGATGTCAAAGGCTGGCAGCCCCGGTCACGCCACCTCAGCGTGTCCATTGCAACGCATTGTGGTGTCAGTGGACCTGGGAGTTTGTTTGTGTCTAATGTGTTTGTTGTGCCAAGTGGGGGCAGTACTAAATATGGTTGCTATCACAGTATAATACATACGTAGCTTTAAATCAGGACTCAGAGGTCAAGGACTTTTGAATACATATTTATTGTATATTATATTATTATCATTATTTGGTTTGTTTCAAAAGCTGTTCAGCTCATGCATTCTTGAGGGTGCATTCTGGTTTGGCCACTTAATACAAAATCATAATATGATACTGGCTAACTGGCGTGTCGGGTTGACAAAGTCGTAACAGATGATTTGTGAAATATGCTCGGCAGTAATGCAATAATCTCTCCTGGATATTCTCGTAAAATACAGTGGGGTCCAAAGGTCTGAGACCACGTTCCACTTTTGGACCCACTGTATATTTATTTTGAGCATCAGTGAAACACAAGCGAGCGCACACTCGGCGAGCTTCATGGGAGCGCTGTTTGTGTTGACACATGCAGCTCTCTTCCTGATGCAAATGCAATCTGAACATTAGGCAAAGGGAAGGCAAGCGTAGCCCATAAAGGCTGTGAGCTCCAAACACTTTGAACAGACAACTATCACTAATCACTCCCAGAGCAGTGCGGCGTGTAATTACTCTGCCAAACGTTTGCCTTTCACAGCTTAGCACTGGGAGCCCTGACCCTGCGCTTCCCTGTCTTTCCTCACCACCCTGCATGTGGAAGGGGAGGACAGCCCCCCCCCCCCACACACACACACACTTCCCCTTCTCTTTACCGAGGGGGTAGGCAAGCTGAGCTCCCTCTCAATATTTAGAGAAAGACTGGAGGAGGAAAGGGAGAGAGGGAGAAAGACAGGGAGGGAGAGGACTGAGGTTGGTGCTTCCGGCTTTGTGGGAGCCCATTTAAACAGGCTTTGAAACCCTAGCCATCCGGAGATCAGAAATAGCCTTATTGACTGCATGGGCCCAGAAGTGACTGAGCACACAGGGTTCTCAGAGTTCACCCTTCCTCGCCACTCGGAACAGGAGGGGGGCATCTCATGCTCGGGCCCTCTACAAAGACTCTGGACATTAATTTTACATCAGGAGAAAAATAATATTGTTCTGGCTATTTTAGTGTCACAAGGTCATGCCATTTTATCATTTCTTTGTGTTTTTTTTTTTTGTGGAGTGCGCGACATCTAATTCTCCTCACTCTCCTCTCCCTCAGTCCTATTTACTGATGTTAGTGATCTGGCTGTCAGTCTGCTGTGTGATCTGTCTGCTGTCTGGGTGAATGCTGATAAGATGACACAATGCAAATATGATGTTTGAGGGAGCTGCTGCTTTGGCAAGCAGGTAGGATGTGCCGGGACCGGGATCCCATAATGACTATTAGCTGGATTTCACAGCCTGCTTCTGATCTCTCTCAGTGACAGCGGCCTTTATAAGAGGATGGGTGTGCCACTACCCCTCCTAATAAGTCAAGTCAAGTCAATTTTTTATAATAACTCACTGCACCCAAAGGCACACGTACAATAGAGGGTAATATATATGAGATTGTGTAATATATGAAGTTTGATACTACATACCATTTAAGTGCAGTTTTTCCTACAAATTTGCCCATTTTTTTTATCACAAAATGTGATTAGATTTCCTCCTATTATTTCCTTTTCTCTTCCCCCCCCCCACTGATTAGTTCATGAATAAATCGAAGCAAAGGGTGTTTTATATTTTTAGCTGGCCCACCGGCACAATGGAAACAGAACTTTAAAGCAGAAATGATCATTTCATCATATTATAGATGCATAATATATCCTTATCTTAATTTCACTACTAGTCATCTTCACCATATTGTCATGCACTTCACCACTGTGGTACAAGTTCATTAAGACTTGCAGTAGCTTAAAGAGCTCTCTTGGTTGCTGCGTGATCTTGTAAAGGCTTTTCAGAGAGCACCATTTTTATCACTGATGTAGTAATTTCACTTCATCAGTCAGTTGTGACTAAAAATACATCAGGGATTAGCTTCATGGCCAGACTATCTCACACCGCTTTGATAACATAATGGGGGCTGGTTGCTCGTGGTTACAGCCATCTGATACGTAGGTTCATAACACTCAAAACTACACTTACAATACTACAGGGTTTTCGAAAAAGAATGATAGTGTGATCTTTTTTTTAAACTCTCATACAAATGATATGTCTTCCCTTTTAATTCCTTTGTAGCAGCGTTTTGCAGAGATGAAAACACCCCCACCCCTTCCCCTTTCCCTTTTCTATTCTACACAAATTAGCTATGGTCCTGGAGGGCAAAATGACAAGAGGTTACTGGAAGACTATGTGTTTAATTAATTGAAAAATGCTTAAATTGCTTTTACAGTTGTTATGTGGAGTGAAAAAAGGGAATCCGTGTTGCCAGTACTCAACCATAATTAGCACCCAGGGGAATTAAATATTTAGCATTAGCTGTGTTGCAGCACTTAGGACACAAATTTCTATTTTAACTGTGAAAGTGAGCCTGTCTTAAGTGCATGAGTCTGTGTGGACAGCTGTGCAAAGGGGAACAGCACAGGATATTTCAGCGAGACACCCCAGTGGCACTCCGGGTCCTTCCACATCACATGTGTAAGAGATATGGCAGTTGTATTCCCAGGGGTTAGGCATTACTCAGAGTATTTAGTTTTCTAATTAGGCTGAGGGCCTTCGTCCATGCCTGCCACCACCGTGGGGGCCAATGAGAATTTCCTCTCTTATGTGTCAACTCTCTCTCTCTGAGACACGGGGAGGAAAAGAGAAATGGAGAGAAAGAGAAAGCGTGAAAACGAGAGAGCAATACAACCATGGTTGAGAGAGAAACACAAGACCTGGGGAAAAGCCTTTGTTTATTCCAACTTTAATTACACATTGCATTTAATGACTCCGCTGGTGTGTTTGAGGCTGGAGAGCGAGAGAGGGGCTGCAGAGCCTTAATGATCTGAAGCAGTGGATGTCAGCCGAGCCGTTGGAGACTTAAAGCCCATTTTTAACAGTCCCTTTTGGTTTGGGCCTAGAGGCGACAGCGCAAATGGGGTTCATGCTAAGCCACACTAGACTAGACTCTGCGACTGCTTCAGCATCTGGTCAGCCTGTTCGCAGAGGGGCAGAACCGTTTGGAGGCATCAGCAGCTGACCACAGCAACTGTTGGACTTGTCAGTGTGCATTAGGTTACCCACTAATGAGAAGTAATATGGGTTATCCCAACTTTATCAGACTTTGATCTCTTGTATGTGGTGGGATTTTGATATAGAATTGTAGAAGGTAGGAACTGGGATTTAACCCCTATTTTGCGTGTCTAGAGGCAGATGAGAACAGGCAACACAGAGGTAATTAAAAGCTACAACTGTGGAGCTTGGATGAACATTTTCGTAGTGTAACATACTGCAGGCTTAACCAATATGCATATCTTGGATTAGTTGGTCACGGGGAAGGACACAGGAAATTCCCATCAGACTGGAAGGTTGTCCAGAATGTCCACAGTGGCCAAGCTGTCTGCCTGTCAAAACAGAATATACCATACCGACCCACCACAAACATGATTTATCTGTCCAAACTTGGCTCTTGCTCTGGGAAAGATACATTAGTGCACTGAAGTCAAAACGGATGACTTTACTGGATTAGATCACTGACTCATGTTCAATTAACACAGCAGGAACATGTAGCTCTTTGAAAAGCTCTGTTATTTGTTTTGACACACGGTTTCCTAAAAAATTCAACCACCTCAGCTTCAGTGCAGAATGTTAAAACCCCTTGTTCTGTAAAACAAATTCTCCGGATTATTCAAAGCTCTGAGAATTAGGATGGAAAAATCCATGCGTAAAATTACCGTCCATTCAACTTCAGGCAATATTTTCCTCTAGAGGCAAATATGTTAATTGGGCTTCCTAAAGTAGCTCAATCCTCAGGTTATTTAATTTCCCCAAAAGCCTTAGCTCTGCTGAATTCAGAGCGAATATGGGTGTAAAACTCCTCACAACAGCAAGATGGTCATCAAGAGAAAAATAGCAGCATCGGGGAGAAAAAGGAAAAGAGAAAAATAGCAAAATAATAAGACGAAACATATCTGTGGTACAATGAAAACTTTTATGTAAAGTGTGACAGATAATATTTACTGAAAAAAAACAAAAAGAAAACAGTTATTTTAATCTTTCATGATGTGGTGCCATCATTTCTTGCCGCTCTTTTAGCAGCAAGCCACTAAGTCAGACAAGATGGTGCTTAACTCAGTAGTGAATAGAACTGAAGAGGACTCGATCTGCCAGAGAATCATCATCTTCATGACTGTCATGTCATCTAATTGCTTGTGTGTTTTTCCCAGAGACTGTGTGCAGCTCGGCCGCTGGCCCTTAGTGCTCCAGCAGCCTGGTCAAAAAGACATGCTGGCAGAGTCCCAGGGTGGATGCATCGCCCACGCACGCTGCCCTTGCCAGCTCCCAGAAGTCTTTGTGGTGAACCACTGACCGTGCTGCTCCCTATTTTCCTCCAACCCAGCAAATAATGTGTCAGAAAAAGATTATTGATAGCCCATAAAAGAAGAGCCAGAACGTTGTTGCCTCCCTGCTCCAACTTTAAAGAACAATACAAGTGCTAAACCATCAGTTTGAATGCTGCACTGCCCCCGAAAAAAGCACACCATTTATTTTTCTCATTGTTGTTCGGTTTGGATAAAATGAGCTACAACTGGAACATGAACAGACAACAATAACTAATTGTTTAAAATGCTGCTCCATTTTCCTTTACATTTGAAAACCTTGTAGTTAGGTTGGCAACCTTGCGCTGCACCTTTTCAAAAGAAAAAAAAAATCTCAAAAGCTACATTTAAAATTTCCCTCCCCACTCTGTTGAGTCATTCACAGTTTCGCCCACTTTACCAGACGCTGGCAAAGCTGATGTTCATCTGGCCTAAATGTGGCCTGAGTGGGTGATTCTCAGACACATGAGGGGTAGCTATATTTACAGAATTAACGACACACTCCATCCGCCACACAACAGCTGCCCGCTACACTTAGCTGATTGAGACTGGAGGCCCCGCTCCTGTTTGTAGAGCACCGTGATTGAACAGTTGGGACGGTTTTATGTGTGTTGGGCTCTCCCGACGCAAGAAATCAATACTGACACTCCCATGCAAAAGCTGCCACTTGTTCAGGCAGACTGACTGCGCGGGCGCTGCTTGTGAGGCGTCCGCGCTTTTGTTTGGTATTTTCACTTTTAATGTCGATCGGCCATATTATCCGCAGGCTCGCTTTCTGGGAGGCGGCGAACGATGTGTTGCACAGATACAGCGAGATTCGGCTCAGCAGTGATGCTTGTAAATGATGGAAGGAGTGAATGGTTCACGTCATTGCTTATATACAACTCTGTTTTGCTGTAGAACCTGTGTTTATGTTCACTGCAGGCATAATTCACAGTGTGTGTTAAAGGGCTTCAGGCTATGCAGACACGGCAAACTATTTCTACCCATTGTGAGAACAAGAACCAAAAAAAAATAATTAAACATGAGAAAGAAAGCACACTTCTAGATGTTATACAGAAATGTAAAAATGTTTAAATTGTCACGTCATTGCTAAATTTTATTTCACACTCCACATTATGTGAGTTGGTATATTCTCAGTCACATCCAGATGTCAGTAACTTATACAAAGCCAGACATAAGCAGGATATCATAACGTATAATAGGAATAATGGGCCTTTGATTTTTGGATTTCCTATTGGAACACCTGTCACTTTTTGGCAAGGGCACACCCCAGCACCAGGTCTCCTTTGGTAGCACTGGGGGAGGAGTATGTTTATGTGTGTGTGTGTGTGTGTGTGTGTGTGTGTGTGTGTGTGTGTGTGTGTGTGTGTGTGTGTGTGTGTGTGTGTGCGCGCGTGTGTGTGCGTGTGTGTGTGTGTGAATCTGAGTGTGTGAGAAAGTGGAAGATGAAACAACTGCCGAGGAGGCAGTGATCACACAGACAGACGGGGTGAGTGACAGACAATACCTGCTGTAAAATTCCCTCACATCTCCCCTGATCTGTATTCATAGATCTCGGCTGCTACGCACTGCAAACTGTATAGCCCACACCAACGGGCTCTTTTGGCGCACCACCCCGCTCAGTTTCACCCTTTTGCAACTCACTACACAAGACCGCTTTCTTTTTTTCCCCACTCCTTCCCAAAATATTTGCTGTCTTTTGTTCTTTGTCTAAATGATGCCTCTGATCACGAGGTGAGAACTGAAAGGAGCTGCATGACAAATGTGGACTTTTTCCCATCTCTTCTAATCGCACCTAATTCTGCTCCTTCAAATGTAGGGCCCTCCTTTGGAGTGTGTTCTTAGACTCGAAAACCTTAGGGATGAGAGCTTTTTTTTGGCAAAGAACTGCTCTCCTTCCTCAGCAAGAGGACTGAAAAACCTAATAAATGTTTATTTTGCTTCTTCCATCTCCATGCTACACACATTGTTCTCACATCACCTTCTTGTAACTCGCTGAGACCTTTTCCACGCGGTTTATGCTCAGTGAAAGTCTTTCAAAGTGTTAACACATGACCATTATCAGCGCTATCAGAGCCCTTGTTTTTGTGCCGTTACACACACACACACCCCCTTCGATGACTGACTCCGAGCCTAAAACTTCCTGAAACCTAAGCTATGTTGCAAGAGAAACACACACACACACGCACTCTGAGGACACCACAACAGAGGGGCTGCTCAAACTGGATTAGGTTTGTTGTGGCAGATCTGGGTTTCAGGTTTGACTTGAGTAATGTGTCGTTTAATTTCTTCGGGAATTGTTTTGACAAAACAAGTTAGCGTAAAGTCGGAAGTGTCGTCTGAAACAAAAAGGGTGTGTGTAGTGTATGTTTTTTGGGGGTTATTTTGCTCTTTTTTCCCCTCTTCATGCTCATGTGAAGCATATGTCAGTCATCAGTGAAGTGTTACAGTGGAAGTGACATCAGAACCCTGGAGGGCTTGCACTGTGAGAGAGGCTTTTTGATATGATTTCTGAGAACAGAGAGTTTAGTGAAAAGAAAGGAGTTGCTTTTGTCTCTGTTGTTGGAAAAAAGAAAAAAAAACTCTTTTCTACATACAAACAGTGGAGATGAACTGGAAGGTGCTCTGCCACGGTTTTGCTGAATCTTTATCATTGTAGCTGTCACCAGAGGTAAATGCCATGATTTGTGTTGCTAAATTACACATTTAGTGTGACAAGGGTAATTATTGTGACGTTAGCACACACAGATGGAGAAATGTTTGTCAGCCATGATTATAATTACAATCATTCTGTGATACTGAAACTGATTAGTGTTGTGTTTGATTGACCTGCGTGTTGAAACCAATTTACCATGGTGCCATGCATTTTTCCACCTTGATCGGCATTACCGGCTAGTGTGTGATCACCGAGGAAAGTAACCGAAACTTTAAAGGTGCAGAGGGTTTTTTTCAGACCATGAGTGGACAGTTAGGACAAAGCCACAGATTGGCCGGAGCCTGCCGAGCTGATCTTTATCCCGGCTTGTCTCAGGCTGGAGGTGATGATGCCCACAGCAGCCAGAGATTGATGGGGGGCCAACACAAGTGGCGAGAATGAGCTCTGGCCTTTGAAGTCGTCCACATGGAGGGAAATTGATATATCAGTTTAAGCCCTGGACCCTATTAAAGGAGCCCCCGTCAGGTTAATGTGATAGCCTCCGTGTTACCCCCAGACCCATTCAGGTCAGTCCTAATTCCTGCCCCCGCTCGCTGCAATCTCATTTTAGTTTCCCATCAGTAATGTTCTTCCCATCAGAGGAGCTCTGCCAGGGAGTATATCACATAGTCAAACACTGAGCCATCTCGCTCCCGGAGTGATTTAAACCTCCAGCCAGCACGCTAATCAGCAGCCAGAGATTTCCATGGTTATTTGTACAGGTTGGACAGTCTTTAAAGTGGGGTCTGCAGAGGTATACACCTCCCTAGACAGCACTCTTACATTCCCTCTTTCCCCAAACTCCCCTTCTCTTGGCTCCCCTTCCTTCTAGTCTGGCCTTACTTAAGTCTTATCCCCATGGTCTAACAGCTGAGGAGGGGCCCCAGATACGCAGAGGTGAGCCCTGTGATCATTCATTTTTAATTGCATGCAGAAATACATTTACATTAAAAATGTAGACCGGTGTCTTTTTAATTCAGACACGGTGTATTTATTATTAAACCTTTGTCTTGGAGGTCAGCTCACAAGGAGTCATCTGTCCATCAGATTCAGGTCGTTGTATGCACCTCGGTCAGCCAGATCATCGTCACATTTTAAATATGTCTGTTATTCACTTTGATTTCCTTTCTCTGTCATAAGTCATCAGGCTGGTTCGAACCACAGCATCAAAAAGAAATGTCGCACCACCATAATATCACCAGAATTAAACATGAAAAAGACTAATGGCAAAAATCTATGTTTTAAGGGGGCCGCTGACAATGGTCAAGAGCTGCAGGAAATAAGATATTCAGCTGATAATAACTAATTCGATCTCAATCTAGTTCATACCAAGAAGTGAACTTTGGCTCTCACCAGATAACAAAGCCATCCACCGTGTTTTGTCCTCAGTCAGTTGAAGGAAACCACCTCAAAAATTAGCCACATTGCCTGTGGCTATTGTTGAGTTGCAAGGACCTTGCTGAGTTGCATTTCTAAACCCTACAAGCCACGTATTCTGTATATTACTGTACAAGTTTACAATAGCAGACACTATACATATTAATTTTAGACAAATATGTCAATAAACTTTCAGTATCATGTTAGTAAATAAATGCAATGTTATAGATATATCATGTTCTATTTTCATCAACCATACCGATTATTTACAGTTGAAACTATAGTGATTTATGGTTAGTTCTGGTCTGTTCCACTTCATTAGAAAAACAACATTTTTATGTTTTGTCCTTAGAAAGTCTAACTTAAAAGCACAAAGTGTAAACACATGGATGTCTTACATATAATGTGAGATAGGTTTCTTGAGAATAGATTTAAATTCTAAAGATAAAGCACATACAGTAGCAATTGCTTGTCGATTATAGCCACAGCCTGATTTTTATTTTTATAAGAATCCCCCCAAAAAATGTGTCACAGACCAAAAACTAAAATAAAATAAATTTGAATTGGCAGCTGCTGAGCATGTCTTCAGTAATCAATAGCTCAATACTAGTGACCACTAAAGAAAATGCTGATATTTATGATATCACATTGAAACTGCATCTGTTTCTGCAAGTTCATGCATTCAAAATTGACTTTCTGCTGTTGTTGTTGTCCAAATGTGTACTTTATTGTTAATAGAAGTCCACCATGGTAAATTAATTATATAACCTGAGATGGTTGATAGCATCACTGTCTTGAATACATCATCATCTCAGTGTCACTGTGGCCCTCACCCATGCAGCTACTGGTTAACATAGGAAAAATGCAACATCGCCTGTGGTAAAAAGATTACATTATAATATGATTATAAAAAGATTACTAATACAACACATTAGCTCAAATGATGATCAAGTAGTCCATCGTTAGTGAAATAATTGCTTTGGGATATATATGGTAGGTGGACACAATAATAGAAACACCTGTACATTTTATTATAATTCAATAATATTACATTGAAAGTTCAATTTGTGGAGCTTGTAATGTTAGTTGTGGCAGTGTAATGTATTTTAATGTTAGAACTCTTACCTTGTACAGCCCGTTTGTGAGTATGTGTGTGCATATATTTATGAAATTTACTAAGACGTTTTTCATGTTTTTTTAATTATTCAAACTTTATTTTATCATCTCAGTATGAACCTCACATTCAGTGCCATATAACAGAAGTAGCTGTATCTTTTGGTACTGCTTGTTTCTTTGGCTGTTCTTTATATCTTTGCTCAGCATCCTGTATTTCAAACTTCATTGTATTAAGAAAGAAAAAAGAGAAAACTCTCAAACAAATTTGTTTATAACAGCGTCTTTGTAGATCTTTGGGCCCATGCATATTTTGTCTCGTCTGAGTCGAGAGTGTTGAGATTAATCCCATGTTGTTCCTATTATTGGCCTCTCCTGAGACATTATGATGTGAATGACTGTCTAAGCGCCATCAGATCCATCAATTGGATTCAAAGAAATGTTATCCATTACTCCCTCCAACCCGGCAGATGTTGAGGTTTTTGTAAGTCGAATTCCTTTATTATGTTAATACCACTGTTTTGTCACATGCACCATTTCCATCTGAGTGGGGTGGAAAAAATCATCAGATGGATTTGGTTCCCTCAATAAGAGATGTTTGACATTCAATGAGATGAGAAACATGAAATACACATCTCAGTGGCAAGTGGCATATGACAATCACAATGAGATGGCCCTTTGAATGAGCAGATGATCACAATATAATTGTGGCACCGTGTTGTGTTTTTAAGACACTGCCTTGTATAAATTTTGCATTGATTACGTTGTTTTGAAACTAAGAGATACAAAGGATTTGGACATTTTGTGACAACAATGACTGTTTTTTCTGCTTTTGGCAGGACGTTCTTTCCCTGATCTTAAAAGCTTACAGCAAACATGCAACCATGTGGACTTGTAGCCTTAAGGACACTGGGTTCCAGAATGTACCATTGCTCTGTTGTTAAATTAAATAGTACACACATACTGTAGACACACACTGTCTTGTTTGCTCACTCAGACACTCCCTGGGTGTGACAGGGAGTGTGTGAGTGTACAAATGTTTAATTTATGTTTCTGAAATACTGTTGAAAGTTTATTCTGTTTCCGGCCTGAAAAATTAAATTGTAATTGACATGAAGCTTCAGGTAGAGTTTAGCACAACCCTTAGTTAGTTTTACAAGTGAATTTTGTCTTGATGGGAAACACATTCAGTAAACTATGTGAATATGTATATATATATAATATACATAATACTCTCTCTGAATAATATGTTTGTGTTTGTGTCTGTCTGCACACTGAGTGCATTTATGACAGTGTGTATGTACATGTACTGCGTGTCTGGGTGTCTGCATATCTGCAAGCGTGTGTGTGTGCGTGTTAGTCGTCGGCTCAGAGGCGTAGCGTGGGTCTGCATGAGGGAGTGTGGTGGCAGAGCACTACTCTGATAGGCCAGATCCAGGGTGCACTGAAGCCTTTCGCATATATATGGAATTTTTGAATATCTAAACCATTATTTAGCATCCAAATCAGTTCTGCTTGTCTGACTGATGGACAATTTCAGTGTGACCCTGGTCTTTTTGCATGTGACCTATACTGTCGGGATTCTTGCATATTGTTTGGATGTTCACGTTGACTCCTCTCCCGTTTTTCCTCTTTGATCCTTTTAGCATGCTCTTTGTGTCGGAATTCATGAAATATTCATGGCTGGACTGTGGCTTTTCCATATCTTTATGTACAATTATTGGCAGCCGTCCTGTTATGTCGAGCCATCTTAATAGTAGGTATTGGGCTCGGTTAAGTGTGACTTAAGATTTTTCTGACAGTTTAGCTGGCCTGTGTTATGAATTGATAAGGTGGGGCATTATATTTGCAGATTGTGCAGCGTGGTTGCCTTTTTAGCCTACTATTAATATTGATGAATGCAAATAATGTATCTCACAGGAAAGAATAAAGATCAGTATGGGGAAATGATATTATTATTATTATTGTTATTATTACTAGTAGTAGTAGTAGTAGTATTTGACAAATTTCAGAAATAACAGAATATATCACATGTTTTAAAATAATAGTAAAGAGTATAATAATAAGTCCTCTTCTGGTTTCTCTAATAATCACCTTCATCATCACCTTAATAGAGTCCTGATTTGAGGTATGCTGCCTGTGTCAATAATGCTAACGGGGTTAATAGTGTGTTCCTCTTCATCATGACCAGTGCTATTGGCAGCAAGAGTAATTGGACAGAGGATGTTATTATCATGCCCCTGTGCGCAGCCGAGGATTTGCGGAACCACAGAGGCTTGCGGTGTGGCCCTTGCCAAACACACTGATGTCCTCAGGAGTTTCACATGTAAATACTGTCTATTCTCCCAGCATTTAATAAATGTTTCTGAAGGTTTATTAATGTGTAAATGGGTGAAAGCGCTGCTCCCCCTGCGCCAGCACAACGTGTGCACAGAGGCACAGAGCTGTTTAAGGAGAAGAGATTCACAAATCAGCCGGAGTGGAGCTAAGCCTGTGGCTCTCTTCACTGGGGAACCACTAGGAGTATTTAATTCTCTCTCTTCCCCTCTCCCCCTCTCTCTGTAGGTGCAGATGAGACCTATGTGTGTGTCGGCACGTGTGTGCATGAGAGTCCATTACCTGCCCAAGAGTCTCCATGTTTACTCATTTGTACCATTCTCCAATAAGTTCTCCCACTGCCTCTCCAGCCCTCGAATGGCAGTGGCTGCTCGAGTGAAATTGGGCCGGAAGATGTGAGAGACATCCAGATACTGGTATCGTGCATAGAGTTCCTGCACTCACAGGGGCATACAAATGGGCAAATCTAAGGATAAAGGCTCCGAGGATCCAGCTATAGTCATATGAATGCAAATAGGATTAAAGTGCCAGCTTTAGAGGCTGATATACAATTCACAGCTCTTATAGGAGTCTGGCTGCAGCCAGACCCCATACACCATCCTCTGCTCCTGGAAAATGAGGATATGTTTATGAAGATGGCTTTCTTGTCCCTCTCCCCTTCTCTCCCATCACCCCCACTGAAATGAGAAATGAGGCTCACTGTGATTAGCAGCTAGGAAGGCCCCTCTCATTAGCATTCACTGTCTCATCTTTCAGGTGTTTTTCAGTCAATATTAGTTTGATCTTTGTCTGGGGCATAAATGATTGGCTTGATGTAGCGTGCATTTGTTTTTACAAACCCAACAGAGTGAACTACAAAGGGCTTTTCATTCAGGTTTAGACAGCACTCAAAAGGCTTTTTTCTCCTCTTTTTTTAACTTGGCTGATTTAACAAGCGTTTAAACTGACTGATCTCCAAAAAAAAAAAGAAAGAAAAATGTGTTTCATGCTGTGGCTGGCTCTTTCTGTTTCACAAAATAGTTAGTGAGTGCAGTCAGGGCCTCTCTGTCCATAACCTCTCAATGACTGTTGATCGCAATAAATATTACTTGACGTTTGACTGCCGTTTTTCTTGTCAGGGGAGAGAATAACAAGGGCCATTCTGCTTCATATATTTTCACTCATTAGGTTCTCTTTGAGAAACTAAGCCTTGTCTTCCTCTCTCTTTGTCTTACTTTCCTTCTCTGTGCTCCCCCCTCACTGTGCTAGTGGGGCTCTGTCAAAACCAAGGCCTGCTTTATCTCCATCCATGAAGTTAAGAAAGCTGGCAAAGCTGTAAATTTGAACGCCCTTCGTTAGAGGAGCTCCCCCGGCTGTAATTCATCTCAATCCTCAGCGGTCTTTAGTTCCCTTTCAGAGGTTGTAAAGTACTGCCTAACACTCGCTGGGAGTCAGGGGAGACGGGGGTACAGAGGGCCCAGGGGTTACCAGAGAAGGCCTCATGTTTGAGGGGACAGTTCGGGGTCTGTGACACATTGGGGTCAGGTGACAGACCTGGAGATGATATATGGACGCTTGTGTGACGCAGTGCTAACAAGACTGGCTTTTACAATGGGTCTCATTTTCCCTTGCCCCTGTTTCTCCTTCCCTTTTCCCTCACTCTTCAAGTTGTGTTTTCTCCGTGTCTCTGCTTCAGTTTCAAACATCACTTGCTAGGATGCCGAATCCTTTTAAAACCATCAGCTCTGACATCTGTGAAGATTGGCAGAAAGAACACATGAGAGACTGGTGTAAAGCATTAATTTTGAATCTCACATTTATAGGGTGAAAATAGTCTCTACATTATATGGGAAGGTTCTAATAATCCTGTTTTGCATTAATAACAATAAGAACCTAAGGTTGTTTTTTATTTTTGTAAAGTGTATCTTTTTTTTTTTTTTTTTTTTTTTTTTACAGGAAATGATCTGATTGGACTTATGGAACATGACCAGGAGGATGTGACAGGGTCAAAGGAGTTAAAGCACCAGTTGTGTAGAAGTATTATATGGAATCCTGGATCAGTTATTGCATAAATCGCAGTGTAAATCTTTGGAAACACGCATTTCAGATTCCACAGCCCTCACCCATGATATAATAAAACCGAGCTCCTCCTTTTCTTTATATCTTGCACATAAAGGTGAAGTAGCAAGTACATACAGATGGCTGCAATATGTCTGAAACAACAGCTATAAGCTAATTTACTTTATGAGGAGATGCCCGGGCTGGTACGTGTGTATGACTAGAGTGTGAACTTTGTGTAAGTATGTTCTCTATTTTTGTAGGCTGAGGATGAGCATCCAGTAAAACCCATACTGGCTTGACAGCAGTCAGGCTTTATTTAGGGATGTACCTCTTGAGAAGGGATAGAGCGAGCTGTGTCCATGAGGGGGCAGTTTTTTTGAGGACTCATCTGATGGGGACTCAAGGAAACAGGTGGGGGGTAAGTGTGTGTGTTTCTGGGCGGAGGGGGATTAGAAATAGCACTCGGGGCTAGGCCCTTACGTCCCAACTATCCGCCCACCACCAGTCAGCCAGCCACCCAGCCAGCAAGGCAGGAAGAGAGGCCTGTGCCTGCCTTCCTCCTGCCCACATTCCAGCTCAGATCTGATTGCAAGGCAAACATGGCATCTCTCCCCAGATCCCTTGGTAAACATTTTCTAAAGCAGGGGGAAGTAGAAATAGATAGGCTCTGAAAGTGTTAGGAGTTAATTATGACAATATACAAAACAGTCAGCTGATCACAGCTCCATCGAGTTGGTCACAGCACAGGAAGGCTAACATTTTTTGATGTCAGTTTTTCTTTAGTTTTTAGTCTACTGATTGTGCAGAGTTGCTTGCTTGTATTGTATATATATATTGTTGCGTAAAGAAGCTGATAACTTAAATTGATTTAAATTCATAGATTTGTCACTGTCACCTGCCGGAGCAAGTCAGGGACCGAATCATTACATATGCACTTGGGTCAAATGGCTTCTTGTTTTTATTGTACCAGCAACATCTGGGTCCACATTTGTGAGGTTAAAAGAGAGGGCTGCTGCTTTAGGTCAAAAACTAAAAATAGACACAGTCTTCAGAAGCTGTGCCACAGGCAGCCAGGAAATGCTTTGATTTCTCTTCCCCCTTTTTTGATTTCATAAGAATATTCAATAAAGCCTCTGGATCTGGCGAACAGGTGGTAGAGCTTAGGTTCCCCCCACAGTGCTAAAGCAAACTTCCCCTACATATTTTAGCATCACAAAGCCATGGAACACATGCAGAATATTGCTCCTCTGTTACTTACTTTATAGTTAAATCTCTGCATTTATTTTTTGTGGAAATGTGGCCAAAAAAAGGGCATACATAATAATAATGAAAAAAGACGCAAAACCAATATCTGTTGCTTATTAGCTTTAATAAAAGCATTAGCAGAGAGTAACTATGCTTTTGAAAGAGTCTAAAATGAAAGAATCAGGGTTTGTGTAGGTCAGCCTGTGTATTAATGTGTGTGTTTGTGAGTATGTGACGCACACTGTGGCTCGTCTAAGTAACCTGAAGCCTGGCTTAAGGGCCCACCTGTCTCTAGTTGTGGACAGACGAGTCCTGGCTGCCAGGCGCTCCATTCATCTCTATTGCTAATGCTAATACTAATGCTAACATTAGTGCTAACATTAGCTACTGTTCTTGTTTCACTCTGTCAGCCTCATGCCATTCCCCCGGCCTGAGCCAAAAGGGAGACTGATAGCCTACTTATGCTGATAGCCTTGCTCTACATTCATTATATCAGGACCTGGTAATAAATAAAATAAAATAAATGTATTTATATACTAAGTGATGAATTTTTAATCGTTCCTAAGCTTGTTATTCTTTATTAATCCCTGTGGGGAAATTCATAGTGCGCAGCCACAGGCCCAACTTCAGTCAACTGCTTTGGTCGAGGGCAAGGGTAGAGGTATTCTTAAACCTGTAGTGACATGCATGTCTGTGGGAAACTCATATGAACATGGTGAGAACATGTATGTATACTTCAGGCCCCAGACGGCCACGGTGGAGTTTGACCCTGAGAACCTTTTTTTCCTTAGGCTCAACAATCCTACTCTTGCAGGTTATTTTTTCTTTCCTGTACAAATAAAATAAATACATTTTCATTTTAGCATTTTAACCTTTTTCCAAATAATATGTACATTCACTATACATTTCCTTTTGATACAGTAGTTGGTATATTAATAATATATATTTTTTAAAATCCTGACGGTTATTCTTTGGTTGTGATTGTACTTATTTTCTAGTGGTTTTGGTTCCCAGTTTTCCTTACAAATTTGAGTAGATGTGTTGTAAATGTGTTGAAATGTAATTACAAGTGCAGCTATAGTGGCTTACCAATTGAAGTTTAGGATGTGACCGTTTTAAGAAAAACATAATAAATAAAATGAAATAAAACAACCCCCCCCTCCCAAAAAAATGAAAAATAAAAATGGTAAATTCAACTTAACTGGGGTTAAAAACTTAAAGTCTCTTCTGTTTATAGGGGGATTTGCCAAATTAAGTGTTCAGCGCAACAACATATGCTTTAATTTGCCTGGAAAATGGGTTGCACAGTGAGATCCATGGTTATGTCTAAGTGTGTTACTTCAGCTTGTTCTGTTTTTTTCCCTGTGTAATTACAGCATGTTTTCTTTTGGCAACATGCATCCTAGAATTAGCAAATGAATGTTTTACCTTGTTTAACCCTGGTGAACTTCCACAGTGTTTTATGCACTCCCCTCCCCATTACATTGCATGTCTTTGGAAATGAAAACAGCCGCTAATGACCTTTAGCATCGCTGGCAGGTTTTAAGTGTGATCAGTGGGTATATGTTTAAACGTGTTGTCCTGCGCCTCAGGAGATTACAGTAACGATACCAATTAGCCCAATCTCATTAGCTAGTGAAACTCCACTGAGTCACACAAATTAAGGACCCTCTCTAATCTGACAGCCCTAGAAGTGGGCCCGTGCCCTCAGTGTGTGTGTGTGTGTGTGAATGTAAAAGGGCAGACAAAGAGCTTGGTCCTTCATTTTGCTAACTGTGGGTTTATGTATGACCTGTTAACTCTAAGTGTGTGTGTGTGTGTGTGTGTGTGTGTGTGTGTGTGTGTGTGTGTGTGTGTGTGCGTGCGTGCGTGCATGCGTGTGCCCGTTAGGGACTAACTATGTATGGTGGGGGGGGTGTGCATGCAAGTGTGTAAACCTATAAGCTTAATTACCAGTCAAGGATCAGACACAGCTTCTATATGTACTCCCTCCCTGTCTGCACACACACACACACACACATACAAGAGCAGCATCTAACTTTCATGTGTTTGTTTGGACATTTTCACCGCGTGGTGATTAATTTATGAGTTCTTGGAAGATGGAGGCTGCGCTCAATCTCAGGTTTAAAAGCTTCATGCCCCCCCCCTCTCTCTCTGACACACAAACACACACATACTTTCTCTCACTGTATGACTCTTTTTTGTCAGTTTAAAACATACTGGGGTTTGGAATAGATTTTGGCATTAACATTTTTTCTTTCACATTATTTGCTTATAGGTGAAGATGTTATATTACTGGAAACCAAATTTCTTCAGGTTTTGTAAATCTTTACAATTTACTGTCCATTCTTATACATGAAGCGCATGTGTCTCTCTCTTGCTTTCTCTCCGTACCTCTCTCCAGGCCTACATCTGATTAGTGTCTATTAAAGATCAGAGGGGTGAGGAGGAAGTGCTGTGGTGATGTGGGTGCAGAGTGGTGTGTTATCTTTGGGTGAGTTTGGCCACCCTGCTGGCACACCATCATACCTTATTAGTGTGTCACTGACTTCATTAGAGCACACTTGGAACAGGTTGATTTTTAACTCTGTGTGTGTGTTACTTTAAACATGAATTTACTTTAAACATTGATTATTAATTTGGAAATAAATGTGGTCATTCTGCAGCTGTACTATAATCTTGTTATTTTAATCACTTTTGCATGGTGGTGTGAAAAGTGAATGAAATCCCTTCAAAAACAATTAGAAAAATGCTTTGCTGTGATGTACACATCAAGTCAGATTTGTAATTGGACATTTGTTCAGAATATTTTCAGAGGTATGGATGAAAATATAAGAAGCTAGCTTCACTAAAAAGCCTTTTCAAGAGCTGATGAAAACTCTGTGTTTATGGTGTTTCACAAACATTTCAGATCTTCAAACTTTGCCTCAAACAAGACAACGTGTAGCATTTAATGGCTGGCTCTGCTGAAGTGATGCAGTCACACAAAAAGCCTCACACACAGCAATTACAATAAGAGGCATTTCTTTGGCCCGGGTCTGTCTCTTGACTATGACCCAAACCTGACCTTAACCATCTGTAGGATATCTGTATGTGTTTTTCGGATGCCATACACAACATAGTGTGCTCAGGAGCCGTATCACTTATTTACACATTTGATATACCTAGTTTGTCCTACATGTGTGCAGAGTTGCAATAGACTGGTTTTAGAGATTTAAGATTTTTATTAGACTGACTATAACCTACCTTCCATGACTTACATCACCGTAAAGTATGCAAAGTGCAATATGTCTGTTTTAATTTATTTCAAAAGGTCTGTTTTCTTATATATATATATATATATATATATATATATATATTTTACATGTCTATAAAGTGTACGGCGCTCATCTCATAGTGTGTGTTTTACGTTGTGTCATTCTCTTTTTTTCTTCTGGAGGTTAAAAGTCTTTTTACTAGCAGTAGCAGTTTTTCTCTGCTACTACATTACTTCACATGATGGTACATTATACTGTCTAACAAACTGTTATAATTTACCCTTCAAGAAAGCTTACACCACTCCAGTAAGTCGCACTAATGCCATTTAACCCTGTGTTTCCCCTTCTCTCATGCTTGGTCTCATTAGGTCAGGATTAACAGGGGATTACTCTAGCCATGGGCTACTTGCTCTTTAACACTAATATCTCATAGAGATGCTCCATAATTTCATTTTGAACGCCTCAAATGACTTGAAACAGGCGGGGGTATCTGGGCCTTGGCAGCTAATCAAAGAAAATAACTCGGGGATGGCTTTGATAGCAGAGCACTTTCCTCTCGCGCCTTCGTAGAAGCCATGTTTATTTACTGTCCAGAGAGGCAGGAAATTAAAGCTGGCGTGTTTAGTGTAATTGGTCATTTTGTGTTATTCACATATCATCAGACCTCTACAGATTAACACTAACTGTTTTTGCAGAAAATAATTTCTTTGAGCCAGATGACTTGAGCGAGAGTATTGTTCTGTCTTCTCATTCAGCCTCATTTTCTTTTTTCTCTCTCTCTCTCTTCCTTGCTTTATTTACAGCATGGTCTTCCAGGACAGTGCCGGGGGATGAGTGAAAGGCAGAGCTCACAAGGTAGGTCTGAAAGGGTGTGTGTTAGTGTCATTGTGTGTGTGTGAGAAAGAGAGAGAGACACATCAAACTGAATTGAGGAACACACAGGCCACTCGCTTCAAGGGCCTGTGACAATCGTGACATTAAATCCAAGATATACTGTGATATAACACACACACACAGCACACACATGCACAGACAGATGCTGTCACGCAGGCTCAATAGCCTGTTCTCAGGAAACCTTTAGGTATTGTTGTAGGTCTAGTTGCTGCAGCAGCTGTTGCTGTTTGTGCTGATGTTTGGGGTGAGATCTGTATCTGGAAAAATAACTGAGCAACCTCTGCAAAATTTCTGTGATTGATCACTGATCTTCTGCCATCATATTCTGTCACCTTATTCGCTTGGCAAAAATCAAAACCCAGCTTTCAAAATGCTCCAATATGGAGAACAGTGTGGGGAAGTAAATTGGTACCTTTTGGTTTGTTTGCGCGCCATGTAACGCTACCTAACAGCCAGCAGGCCAAAAGACAACAGAGGAGTGATTTCAGTTACACATCTGAAGTCAAGCAGCGATGCCTGCCTGCCAAAATGACACTCAAGTGAGCTGTAATGACTACATTGCTTTTACTGCCTCTCTCTCCACCCTTCTTCTAAGCAGCAGGCAAACGCACCATCGTAAGCTAGCGGCACACTGAAGTCTGTGTGCTCTGAGAACTTACGGAGTTTTGAAAGTTAAAAGAGGGCTTTTCTTCTCCCTGATCCTGTTGTGATGTTTCCCTGGCTGTCTTTTGTGTTGGAGTGCACTAGACGATGCTATTATGTTAGAGGTAAAGTAATATGACTGTGACAGGTTTCAGTATCCATTTGAAAAGCGTGTTTGGAAGACAGCCTCGTGTAGTGCAACGCCTTCCTTTAAGAAATGCACTTTTCCCTCATGCACACTTTCAAGAGTCTTGTTAAACACAAAAGGAGCAGCACCTGCTTCTGTGGGACGAAGTGGGGGGAAAAAAGAGAAAGGAGAAAATAACTTTCAAAAAAATATCTTATAAATGCGCTTGCCAGGTATATGAATGTCGAGTTGAATTTGGTGCAGTGCCTGAAACTGTGCAGTTAAAGAGCTTAAAGGCTGACCTTGAAAAGTCTGCCGTCAGAATCATGTTATAAGACCTGCTTCTCGCCTGTCAAGGTACGGTAGAATCACGATATTGTTTATTCACTTTGATTTGTCAGGGATGCATGCAAGAGTATTGACAAAAGATCTCTCCTCGCTGCACCTCCTGCCTGTGTATCCCTTCTGTAGTTCCATCTCGCTGTCACTGTGCCTGCTGCCATGTGCGGCACAGTTGTGCCCGTTCATGGGCCTTTATTGATGTCCCACCCTAATTATGTACCTCTGCTAGTGGCACTTAGGGAAACATTGATGAAATGTTTTTTTTGATTTTTTTTTTTAAGGGTCAGTGCCGCCCATTAGAATTAGCACCGACATAGGCTAAGGCGTTTGTCATGCGTGTCACACACCACTCTCTTCCAGCTCTGCCTCCCCCCACGTGCACTCCATCTGGGGGTGGTGGGTTGGGGGTTGGTGGTGGTGGTGGTGAGGGGGCCGATGGGGGGTGCTGTCCATACGGGGGCTGTGGTCCTCTCAGTGTGGCACATCAAACTCTATAAAGGGAATCATTTATGTGCCACTCCCTATTACTGAACAGCATGGAGACAGCTAATGAGGGCCAAGGCAAAAGGAATATATCCACCACTTTGCTGTTAGACAGACACTGGCAGGGAAAGAAAACCAGGAGTCTTCAGGGAATCATTGTTTTCAGGAAAAAAAAGGGAAGAACAAAAGGAATATGTGTGTGTGTGTGTGTGTGTGTGTGTGTGTGTGTGTTTTTCTCACACCCGCTTCATCTATCAGCTTATTTATTTTTTCACCCGCTAGCGTTGTACTTAAGCTATGGTAACAGCTTGAGGTGAAGATTCTGCAAAACACACATCGTTTTGCGTGCGCTGCCTGTGCGTTTTTTGTTTTTTTCTGCTGGAGAATTTATGATTGGTAATGATGGGAGTAAATATGTGTGCGTTAATGTATAAATAAATGCAGACCCTGGACGTGTGCGCGAGCTAAGGGACATCTAGGTATAACCGTGTATGTTTGCGGTGCATGTGTACACGTGCACATGTACGTGTACATGAATTCACACGCACACAAAGGGGTCTAGTGGTGCTGATAAAAAGGTAGCTGTGACATTTCCAATTTGCCATGCACCAGCCCACTCCATTTTCTTCCCTGCTGCCTCTTACATGGTAGAGTAAGCCTCTAGGATTGACAATAATTACAGCCTGCATAAAATGAAGAGGGTAATATGAACACAGCTTTGCCATAATTGCCTTTTCATTATTTGCTAACAGTGAGCTATTCAGTCATAAGAAAGAGATTGCATAGTAATTGGCTGACAATGGGAGGCTGAGGCTCTGTTCAGAAGCTGTGGTAATTTTTGTGTTGCTGTGAAGGTTTTTTGAGGGGCTTTTTTTTATTAAAAATCTGAAGCATTAAACTGTAATTTAAAACTACAATTTCCAGCATGAATGAAAATCTGGGTATTAACATGAGCTCCTATTTAGAGTGGAACATCCTATTAGCAGTATTAGCACTATTTGGTAACTTTCCATATGGGCCGCCTCTCAGCCCAAATGGGATTTGAGACAGCTTTGTTTCTCCCCCAGTCACTCTCACACATCAACAACACAGCCTTGTTTACACGGCTGGAAATTTCCTGTGTAACGTCTGTGTATATGCAAGTGCCTTTGTGGTAACTGAGGGTCAGGAAAAAAAAAAGTTTGACAGTCTTGTTGCACACAAACACACACTCAGAACAGAATCTCACGCTCAGGACACACTTTACACATGCACACGCCTTCGTGCACACACTATAAAGATGATTGCGTCAAAATGTTTGGTTTTCACAGACGAACAAGTGGACAGCAATCCCGCTTCTGTTAATGTGAGAGGCAAACACTTTTGCACCCAGGCAAACAGACAGGCTGCTCATCCAATAATGCTTTTCAAAGTAATCCATCTCATATATTACATCACAAAGTCCTAATGTTAATTTGGCTAAACAGGATTTTGAGGGTATGCCTGGGCCTCTGGAGATGCTGTTACAATATGATGTCAAGGACGGTGAAACAAGGCAAGCAGAGTCTGTGCGTGTGTGTGTATGAGGGTGGGGGAGCTGGGGGGTGGTAATGCATAGTTATCCTTTACAGACATAAAGACCACATCTCACACATCAGGAGGAATTCAGGTCTTCTGACATTGTTCCTGCCTTGTTTAGATAACTAGATTTTTGGTATTTACAGTGGATGACTCACACACACACACACACACACACACACACACACACCTAGAATGCTTTTTAGTGAGTAGCGTAATTAAGTGTAACTCACCTTCCAAACATGGAGGTTTAATCTTGAAGTGTATTCTTTTGCCAATTACTTGCTAAAAATGTCACGAGTAACATAATTCTTTTGAGAGCAGAAACTAATGACTTTGTCTTCTTACAAACAACAGTGAGCTGCAATACACACAGTGATTTGAACTGTTATTGTCAGCCATTATTAAGACATATATTTGCAACTGCTCACATCTTGAGAACATCAGTGATTTAAAATATACTCTCCTGTAAAAATGTGACAAATGTAATAGGATTTTAATATTGAAGAAAAATAATGCCGACATCCTTGCAATCCATTTACAGATGTTGCCTGACTAATTATCCTTGCCCTGTCCGCAGAGAGCACAGACAACCATGTCAGCGGCTTGTAGCACATTGCCGCTAAAAGGATGGGAAGAAAATAATAATAATAATAATGATAATAATCATTTGTGTAAAGAGAGTCAGTGAGATAGACCCTGAAAGAATAAAGTTTCTGTGAAAAAGGTCACTTGTGGCTGAGCCAGGTTGAGTCCACCTATTCTTTATTCGGAACAAGCCTGTAAGCCTGGTTGCGTGTTCCTGGTTGGCACGAAAACAACTCGACCCCCCCCCCAATAGACATCCCTTTGCGCTCAGACCTTATTCTTCGCTGTAGCTAACAAACCCTCCATTCAATCAATATTTATCTTATATAGTGTGCCGCACCTCAGTAGCCATATAATCGTTTAGCTCAAGTGCTTGCATGAGTGAGAAATAAATTACATTTACAGTGCTATCATTGAGGGCCTGATGTTTCCCAGGCATTAACGGATATTTAGAGATGGCCAAACGTGGTAGGACATTAAAGAACAAGGCTGAAGGAGATTGATTAGATGAGCAAACAACAGGGCGAGCAGATGTAGAGAGTAAGTGGAGGTTAATATGATTGCTGAACTGGAGAATTTTCCATCCAAGTCACTTAAGCTAATATTGACTGTTAAGTTTTTATTTTAGTTAAAAAATAAGTGATGTAATTCACTCAGGCTGGTGTCAGCTTCTGGAATAGTTTTTAAGTGTGTTTAGGTTTTCATGAAGTGATACAAACTGGATTCTCATGTAGCAACTTCGCTCGTTGTTGCCTTAACTATTGAACAAAAAAAACAACACAGATGTTCCTGAGAACACAGAAATATTTTGCCGGATGGAAAAAAAAACAAGTCAGACTATCTACTTGGTCACTTTTTTGAATTTTATTTACAGATAAAAATCTGATGTTAAGCTTTGGGTGTGTTGCATTCATGAATATTCAACTGCATGTGCTGAGATACTGATGGCAATAACTTTCTATGTCCCTCCTCTGCAGTCTGTGCGTGAGTCTGTGTGTGATTCCTCTCTTCCACCATGATCATGAGAGCCGTGGTACACCCGCCAGCCAGGGGCTCTGTGTGTTTGAGGAGCAAGTTGGTGTCATAATTATCTAACACAACGGGGTTGCTGCTCTTATTAGTAATTAGCTCCTACCAAAACTGATTGGTATGGGTTCCTTCGCTCATCCCTTTTAATGTTTAAACATTTACTTTGTGCTTGAAGGATTTGTTTGTATATATCTTGTGTGTGATGAGCGCTTTTCAAGTAATTGGCTCCTAGGGGACAACACTTTCTAACAGTTAAAGAATAATTACAGCCCTATGAAATGTTAAACTGCCCCGACTGTCTTTTCGCAGGGGCTTAATTGCGTGCAACAAGTAAGGCAGGCTTTTCATTTTGTTCCATCACAGGAACGGACTGAACTCTCATGGAAACACACAGAAATTTTGTTGAGTCGTAAATAGCTTCTCATATGGTAATTTTGTAGGACACCAAAGCAGTTTGAAAGGCGTTGCTCTCATTGAAAGCGATGCCGGTATTTTTTTATTTATTTATATATTTATTTATTTATTTTTTTTTATTTATTTTCATGTTGAGGGAAGGGGGAATTGAGGGCTTGGTGTCTATGTTTTTATGCTCTAATGGACTTTTGCATATATTCATTATAAGAGAATCCTTAAAGGGGGAAAGACAGCATAAAATACCTAAAATTACAGGGCCTATGCAGCTTTTGGATACATGGTTGAAAGAGTTTGTTTATGTCTATTCTCTGTTGATAGATTATCTTGGGTGTTTCATATAACATGATTTTTCCAGCAGACAAATAAGAGCATATAATCATTTTAGTCTGACTGATTTACATGTATACATTTAAAAACAACAATGATAAGTCTCCTGTAAACTGCTCTATGGTTTGTGTTTATGCACGTATACAGCGTGTGTGTGTGTGTATGTGTGTGTGTGTGTGTGAGAGAGAGAGAGAGAGTGTGTGTGGATGGACATAATTTAGCATGCCTGTTTAAATTGTGTTTTGACATTTCTCCTAGGTATTTGCAATTTTATGAATATAGGTTTCACTGTAAAATTTTATGCCTCAGCTAAATATTTTGTACCACATTTTCCATTCAAATGGATGCAAAAAGACCTTTTTTTTACCCAGAATATTATTCTGGTATTATCATGTTGGATATTCACAACACCAGATAAATGATGTGGTTCTTCTGAGCCCCAAGGGTGCAATAGGTCAGCCCATAGGTTATATTTTCATACTTGCATAAAGTGGAGATTATTCAGATAAGCTGTCACTTCATACCAGCAATGAATATGAATTGAGCCATATATTTTCATATATTGTGCGATTGTGCATTCATTGCACTCCATATGTAAGTACTGCCATACCTTGAACCGTCTGTTTTGACTGCACGTTGGACGTAAATGTTGTCATTGCTAGAATCAGTCCAAGAAACATGTCAATCTTGACATTTAAAAAAAAGAAATTCTAACTGCACATATGCATAATCACACCTCTGCCCTTCACATGAACTGTGCATTGATAATATTCACCAACATGTTGTCACCATGTATGAATATTTACTTTTCCGTAAACTGGTGTCACACCACAAACTAAGGATTTAATATTTGGTATGCGTTTATGTTTTCTCCACTGCATCCTGAAATAGTGTGTTTTATTGATTTTGATCCAGCAGGTTCCTGGCTAAATGCACCATTGATTTAAGAGGAGTGGATGAGTGTTGCGGTCCGTATGCCTCACATTCCTTCCTGATATACAGTCGTGTCTTTGGTCCTTGCTGGGGAGGTGATGCTGGTCTCACGACAGACAAATGGAGCGATTTTGGGTCAGGCGGGTTAGAACGGACTGGCCCTCCTGTATGGTGCTGTATGTCTCATCCTCCTGCTTTTATAGCTACCCTGCTGTTCTTTGCTGAGGTTTATGAGTGTTGGATTAGGTTTGCCTTACAGGTATCCATGAGCTCCTAATAACACAATGTGACTATACAGTCATTCCCTTTTCCTTTCCCCTGTTGGATTGCCAGGGTAATATAACGCATTCAAGTGAATTGCATTGGTCTCAGTTTGCCAGTGCTGGCATGCATTGTGCCCAGTGGGCCCTTTGTAAATAAAATGTTATTACACGCCTGGATATTTCATGCCCTGTGTGCATATAGGGCTCATTGGTGCCATACTTCCACGAGATTATACGCAGATGTTAATCAGAGATTAACACACACTCAACACAGGACTCAATCAGCCTCTCAATTGCCATGCTTCCTAACACACTGATTAAGAGAAGAGCCTGCCATGCAAAACTCTCCTTTAGCTTTTTACTCGGGATCTTAGGTGCTGATAATTATTTTCTTAATTAGTGGATAGGCGTATGATGCAGTGAGGTATGCGTTGTACTGATGTAGATGTGAAACATTTTGTGTGTTTAATTTTCTCCCCTTCTGGTATTTTCCCACTTGTTTAATTACAGAGGTGTGTCGGGGTGGGGTGTGTGTGTGTGTGTGTGTGTGTGGGGGGGGGGGGGGTAGTCGTATTCACTGTTCTGACTGCCAGAGTCAAATAATCAGATTAAAAACCTGATTTCGAACAGCCTGGTCATCTCTGATTCTTTGACCTGACTGTCGAATTCTGCAGTAAGAGAGGAATGTGGGTTGTGTTACATGTTTCCACACTTATGGCTATCTTCTGACAGTACATCCAGGTGCAGACCCTGCAGCCTGCCAGACCTGTGTTGGTTTTTGGGGAGTTTGCTATGACTGATTTAATCTAGCAGAGCCTCAGCAATAGACAAAAGACAAGCTAAACCAGATCGCTCTGTTGTTTTCAAGACAACATACTTTAATTTTGTTGACGTTTCAGTTTGGATAACCCTTTAGGGATATGCATTTATGTCAGAGGTAGACATATAGTGTCATACTGTTTAATCTAACTTAATTATGTTGGTTTGTAACCCAACATATATTTGGGGATTCCATGGAAGCTGTGATGAATTTGGGAGATAGTGCTAACAGCCTGTGCCTGCTAGATTGAGCCCTATGATCCAGAGGGGAAGAAACACAGCCCATGGCTAAACAAATCCTCCTTTGTTTTGGGGAGTGCTGAGTGATCTCCATTGAGAGGAGGGGATGGGTAAACACTGCTAGCTCTATAGAGCTACACATTGTAAACACACAGCGCTCATTAACTATAATGAGATGTTATGAGGAACCCTTGAGCTTATTGTGTGGCTTCTACAGAAGAACCTGCCTGCTATTGTTGTTGTTGTTGTTTATGCAAAGCAAATCATGGCTTTAGGTAGAAAAAAACCTGCATTCCTCTCACAGTTTTCAACCACTAATCATCAACACCAAGGGAGATGGTTTTGAAACGCCTTGGCCTCCCTTTTTTTTGCAATCTTACCTTTCATGCCCTGTGTTTGCCCCAGCCTTTCATGTCGGATTCGCCTTTCTCTGCAGGTCTGCATGTTTGAAGTGTGTTACCGTGTGTTTCCGTGGTCTTCTAAGATGTAGAACTCACCTCAACTTGGTGTGGTCTTAAAAGTGGATTGCTGGGGTTAAGAGCATCTCCTCTTCTCTGTAAAGCTCACGGTTTTTAATGAGGAGGACATTGGACCCATGCTGGCTTACCATGACCTTTCCCTGGCTTTCACCCACTGTGACATTCCAGCCAGCCCTGCCCACTTACCCACCCCCTTAAAAATCTGTAGACATACCTCACTCTATGGATGTGTGCTTACAGTTCCACTGCTCCACCTACCCAGCATGCTCTCCTTGATGTGTCATTTAAGGCAACACCGAGGCCACTGCCATGCAGCGCTGCTCCGCATTTCGAGCCTAATTACAAAAGTGTCATTGGATGTTTGCAAAGTAACGGGGAGGGTAGGAGTCTAACATGCATGGCTAGCATAGTATCTTTGAAGGCAATGAGTGGCTTCACCTTGGCTGTTAATTGCCCCCCCGCTCGGGTCCCTGGCTCCCAGTTGCCTGATTCTCTCCTTCCTTCTTCTTCTTTTTTTGTCTCCCCCGCTGATTGGGAGCGATCTGAATCGGCTGACAGTTGGCTGAGATTTCTCAGCCACATGCAGCCTGACACCCCTAATTAGATGCTCCTATATGGCGGTTTACATTAGACAAACATTTGTGCAGGCCATGGGAGATGCCAGCTTTTGTTTGGAGAGCTCCTTACACCCGCACACACAAGCACACATGCACTGTCGCTGGAGAAACAGGCGAGTTTGCTCATTTGTGCTTGTTTCCAGACTTTGTGTGTGTTGTATGTCTGTCTGCATTATAGCATGGATTTGGATAACTGTGCAGATAATGAATTTTAAATCCTATCCCAGAGATGGCACATTGGTAAGAAACCCTTAAAGTTAGTTTGCTTCCTGGAAATCATTAACATATTCCTAGTTATTGGCATAAGGGCTGTTGAGAAGCTTCACTGGCTGTTTTTGTTTCGTGCCTACAGCTTGCCAGAAGCAGAGTATGGATTCACAGCTACTGTCTGCCCTTTCTCTCTTGCTTTGCCGATGCTCACTTGATAAGCGACCTGCAATGATATGCTTAACACCAATGCAGACATATTTCCATCAGGCCTGCCTTTTAATTTTCAGAATAAAAGCCACCCCTTCACACCCCTTGCACTTATCAGCTCCACTATCACCGGCCCTTTCAAAGCCAACAAACCAGGTTTCCAATGGCCTGTTCAGTCTGTGACAAGATGTAGCTCATTTCCCTCACAGACCCACAGCAAGGTCACCAATCTTTTAGATTCATTCTGTGGGAGGAAGAAAGGGAGACGGAGAAGGGGAGGGAGCCACCGAACAAGGCCTTGTCCTCTGCCTGGAGGTCATTCCAAAAGCCAGTCATCATATTCAGCTGGATAAGGGAATTGGAGAGATAAGTGTGTGTGTGTGTGTGTGTGTGCGTGCTCGTATGTGTGTGTTCACGTGTGTGTGTACACTCATCTAAGTATGCATATGTACAATATAAGTGTGTATCAGTGTGTGTTTGTTTTTATTATATGTACAGTGTATGCTTGAGCCCACAAATATGTGCATGTCTATAGGTGTTGCAGTGTGTGAGTGTGTGTGTCTTGTAGACGTGACGGAGAGGTACTACATCATTACCATAACCCCCTGTTGGCTATTCTGGGGGATTTTCTATAATAAGAGGGCCTTTGTACTTTTGCCTGTCCTCTGGTGGGCTTGTCAGCCTGATAGTTTAATCAGCCAACCTGTCATAACCAGTGCTAGAGTGGGACTTTGCCCTGTAAATGCAGATTTATATCTAAGTAACATCATTGAATTACATTTTCTGTCTAAATAGCAGAGAAGCTGGTTGAGGGATGTAATAAAGCTAATCTACATACAGCCCTGGGTGGATAATCACATCTAATAAGTGGGACTCACGCCCCTATTAGCAGGGAAACGATGAGGGGAGGACGGAGGACAATTCAAGGAGTCAGCTGTGCTTGCTAATTATCTCTTTGCAGTCCTGATGTCCGTGTGTGTTTGTGTGAGTGCTGTTGTGACATGTCAGTGTGTGAACGTGGATTCCAATGCTTGTGCAGCAGGTCTACTTGCTCTGCAGACACTTTGTGCATTTGTCAGCGTGTTTGGGATCAATGACTGCGTGTTTATTGCAAATTCCTGTCTGTAGTCATGTGGTTTCAGGAGTCCTACAAATCATAACATGTATAATATAAGCATCTGGTAAATGGATTTTATTCCTGAAGTGCTGGGAATGCTACTTCTGCATAGTGCCCTCAGCAGGGGTCCTACACCTTGATAGCAGTGGTGCAGTTGAGCTCGACAGCTGTCAGCTTGCTGCCCTGTGCTCTGCAACATCACATTAACGTTTTTTTGTGTTAAGACATTCTCACAATCTCAGTTTCCTTTGCTCTTGCTCAGTGTTCTGACAAGAAGGCAGAGAAAAGAGGGAGGAGAGAGGGGAAGACGTTTAGTTTGAGGCTTCAGGGTTTGTGTCCAAACCCTCCGTGGTTTGGCTAAATTATAAGCGTACATGCTTAATAAGTAGTCTATCCAGGGCCAGCCAGAGGCTGCATCCCAAAAATAAGCCCTGACACATTGAGAAAAATGCCATCTGCTTTGAATGATGGTCTCAACGTCTTCTCCTTGTGTGGGTGGAGGCCCCGAGGTGACAACCTCAACACCTCTGCTCCTTAATCTGCCTGTTCCACTGACCCCAGGCACTACCCTGTGCCATGGCCCTCTGGGCACCATTATCCAAAACGAAGGCCCTGTGTCAGACTGGACCCTGTAGCCACATGTCCTCTCGCCATACATCAAAGGACTGATTAGTGAATATGCAGGAGTGATTTGCTGGAGAAACAGCAAGTCACTGCAAACCGTCACAGTTTTGTTGAGATCTGCAGAGAGAGTGAGAAAATATGTTTGAGTTTAGAGGTGGCCAGACTCCTCTCCGCTCCTCTAGGTGGAGCTGCTGAGAGCACACCAGTATGTACATACTCCCCCCGCCCCCCCCCCAACACACGCAGCTATCGCTATTCTGGTGCAGACGATACCTTCTTCTGTTGTCAGAAGTCACAAAATTGTTTCCCTGTCACAGCAAAGAGAGACAACAGTGAATTGTAGAACAAAAAGACTTTTTTTTTTACTAATGTAATTTGAACTCATAATAATAATAATAATAATTGAACCATAATCACATGCAACCTTTTCTGTGAAGTGATTAGATGCTTTATCTCCCTGACATTTGATTTACATATGATATTACACACGGTTCACTTCGAAACTGAATTATTCAGAGATCTGCTCACATCATTTTACATTAATGAAAATATAATATGAAATTAATGAAGCATCAGCCATTTATGATTTTTCCACCTTACTTATTAATACCACACCACATGTAAAACTTGACTTTGTAATTGCCGGACAAGTATTTCAAACATGATCCTCAGCTCATGCAGAAATAGACCTCTTAATCACTGCTGCATTCTATTCCTCATCAATTATTGATTGCTGTGTTAAATGAAGATAAGTCCACCTATGCTTAAAACCATTCCCTCACAGGCTACCTCCATCATGTGGGGAGAGACAAAGAGAGCAGGAACGCAAAACAACAGGTTGTGACACTTAACACAGCCCTGTGCAGAGCCTTAGTTTAAAATGACATGTTTGGGTGAAATTCACAAAGACATTATCATCATCTCCCCGAACTGTGCAATCTTGGGGCTCCTGTCTGTACTGCTGTGTGCCACTGGCTGCTGTTAGCCAAGCGGATAAATGAACGCTGTTTTACCCTGATTGAACTGTCTGTGTAGCATGGAGCAGTAAGGCCGCGCAGCCAGCCTATTTAGAGGGGAGGCTGAGCCTGCCTCGCCGTCGCTGCACGCCAAAGCATTACCTCCCTAACTGGAGACTCCTGTTTCACCAGAGAGCTATCACATTTCATAACATGGAAAAATAACACTTTAGCAGGGGGGTCAGGTTGGGAAATGGCACCTCTAAATGAGGGTTAAGGCCATATCATTGTCTTCGCTGGCGGAGCCACCCCCGCCTCAAATAATTCTGCTGACCTTCGGTGCCATGCGGCTGGTTCGACATGGAAGGGTGAGCTGCCGGGGAGACGATCCTTTTCACGCAGCCCGTTCCCCTCAAAATGGCTTTTTCTTCTCCCAGACAATCATCTGATACGGAGGCTGAATGAAATCACAGATTACATAAGAAAGGTCCTCTCTCTACCGCCGATAAGGGCTGCACCTGAAGTGACTGCTCTCACCGCTCATCTTCCTCTCCCTCATCTTCCTACCTCTCTTAACGCTTATCTGCTCCTTTCTCCACTCCTCGTTCCTGTGCGCAGTCTCTCTTTCTCTTTCTTCTTTAAAACCTGAGCTCTTGATTTAAAATATGTCGAATACATTCGGCAGAGGAGATTAATATGTAAATGTCTGTAAGCTTTTTAATTATATAAGATTAACTATATTGTGGTATAATACTTGAGAGTGATGGTGAGTTCTACACAGTCTACTGTCAGCTCTCAGGTATGTGTTGCTCTGTTCTTCTTATACCTTCTGACCTAATGTTTCCACTTTTATATCTTCTTCCTGTAATATAGGGACATCATCAGAGGAAATATTTCCCCCTCTGTGGCACATGCGGAATTGAACTAAGTATTAAATAAAGAATGATATCCATTATACATTTGAGGATGAAAAATAATACTTTATTTCCCTTGTGTACATGCACTATATATGAGAAGAGAGAACAGTTCTATTGATCTTGAGTTTCATTAGGTGAAAATGCCTCCCCCGGTGTACAACAGCAACTTTTCAAGCCCATTGGAGTCTGGGTAAACCTATAAGAGGGACACTGAAAATGCATTCCCCCACCTGAGATACTCTTCAAACACGGCCCGAGGAATGTAAATGAAGAGGCTTCTGTGATGGAGGGATTGTAATGGATTCAGAGGCGTCCACAGCAATGAGGGCAGCTAGACGGAGCTTAATCAAACACATGCACATACAGACTCTCTCTCACACACAAACACACACATGCTCACATACACAGACGTTTAATAGTGTCAAAAGTGTGTGTGTGTGTGTGTGGGGGGGGGGGGTCCAAAACGAAGCCCATCTCAATCTGCTTTCACTCAGTGCCACAGACCGAGAGCAGAGCGCCACACTGTGGATTGGAGGGATATTGGTGGGATGCGGAGGAAATCACAAACATTGATGAATTTGGTCATCTTACAGATCGCACATCACATCATTTACTATACACAATTACGTACAGAAAGCAGTTGTATTTGCATCAGAGGCATTGGAAATATAGCTTGAAAAAAGCAAAAACAAAACACATACACTTTACTTTTATCTTCATTTCTTTCTATTTCCTGGTACTTTTTTTCTTTCTTTCTTTCTCTTTCACTCTTACAACACAGGCAGGGATGGGGCTGGAGGGTTGAGACTAGGTTTAAATCAGTAATCAGTAATTAAACTTGAACATGGACCTGATGGTTTTCCTTCATGTCCTGGGGATCTACTCAGTAAAATTAAATATTTTAGTGCTGGGGGGATAAGAGGCGCGTGTGTCATTAAATCCATCAGGAATGGAAATGGGCTTAGAGCTTTTGCATAGATTATCCAAACACAGTTTTGTCTCTGTTTTTTTTAATATTGTCTTGCTTTAAATTAATGTTAATAATAATCTTTAAAAGTGAAAATGAAAATATTACAATAGATTAGCATAGATTAAAAGACGTCAGTGAAATAGGTATATGACTGAGGGCTGTGTGATCACAGACTTGGGAGTGGGAAGTATGGATAAGAAAAATATTTTAGGTACAACTGCAAGCAAAAGAACATTTTTACAATGTTGTTTGGGGGCTGGTTGCAGTTGTTGCAGTTTTCCTTGTTGTGATTAATCGGATATATTTACATCACAATCTTGAAAGACTTATTCATGCACTGAGTTTCTGGTATCAAGTGTTTGTGAGATAAGAGGAGGAAGCCAGGTCTTGTCAATGGCTGTACTTATCTTGGGAAGAAGTGAGAGGCAGATTGCATTTCAATCCACATGTATTATCTTAGACGCTTTGAGGTATTTTGTATAAGAGCAACTTAGCTACTTAAGAATGCTTTCAGTGTTCATCTGGGGATGCACTTCAGAAAGTTTTCTGAAAACAAACATCTGCATGGATTAAAAAATTAAAAGATTTCTTGGGAGAAGTGACCTGAATATATAATCTACAAACAATGCTTCCCAACAATTTCATTTATTTACTCACAACGCAAGAATGTGATTGGCTCCTAAAAATACAAATTGTAAAGTAAACTATCTTACACAGCGATGGCTGCAGCTCAAAACGAACCCTGTCCCATATAGCTTAAAGGTTCACTTTTCCTCACTCTTTGTGTTAGAAAATGTCTAAATCAGGCGTTGTTATCTTAAGCAGCTCTTTCCGATTACAGAATGAGTTTGTGAAACTCTTTCCAACTTATTTAGTCTGATTTGTTTATCTCTGAGTATAGGGGGTAATTTTCCGATAAGTATTCCCCTGTTGAAATCCTCTTTAATTCATTGGTTAAAAAGCACAAAGGAATGCCGAGGGCTCTAATGCCGGGACAAACCCAGGCGACGGCAGAGTGCACATCCAAGACAATCCCGGTGCTACCTGTGCCATGAAGATTAGACCATTGTGTGTGAGGAATGTTATCGTCTGCGTGCCAAGCGCCGACTGTGCACTGTTAAAGTCGCCAGTGTGGTGCTTAAGATATGCAGTTTTGTCCCAGGATTTATTGATACTGTTACAGGAAAAAAGGTGACCTGGTATCTTGGATATAGTCTTCAGTAGAGTCCCTTTGTGGTTTTAATGCTCGTATATATATATTTTTACTCCTCCTCAGCAATGTTTGCCGACAGTATCGCATCCGGTGAAGGCCTGACACTGTTCACTGGTTAAATTTTATCTGTATTCTACAGAGATCAGGAGCCTCAGCTCAGTGCTTTGCAAGTAGAGTGCTGCTGCCAGAGGAAGTGCAGGGCTCAGGGAACCATGAACATCCCTTAGCCCCCCACACATTTAGTCTCTGAAATTGCTAAACCGCATCCGACTGCCACCACCACCAGCGTTCCTGCCTCCACTGAGTCATACCACTGTAAATCCATGTGAAGTAACGAAAAAAAATCAAGTTAAAAGACTTTGAACTTAGTATGTAAAAACACAACGCACTAAAAGTAATGGCTTGAGAGAACCATGAAAAAGCATTATGATCATATAACAATAGTCATATATCTCAGCAGACCTTATTAAAAAGACATACAACCATGTGAAACGAGCCTGCAGCCTTAGAGCCATCTGTAGACCGTTGAGTGGACTCGGGACGCCACGGCCCCTGAGGCTGTTGGGACTGGTGAGAGCAATAAACAAATGAGGAGAATAGGAGTGGAGTGGCAGAACGTCGTGTATCAGAGCTCTGCTGTGTCGGCACTCTGATTTCGTTTGTGCTATTACATAATTAAATTTGGACTTGGATCATGCTTTTTAAGAGATTATGTGAGCATATGTTGCTTGAACATGTGCCAGCCTGTGAAATGGGCCTTCTTTCATGAGCACTGTATTAGGTTTAGAGAGTTTATTGAAAATCAGAATTAGTTCGCTGCCAACAGTTAATGAATTGGTGTTATGATCTTAGTCCAAAGGATGCTAGTGTGCTATAACTTAGGCTTGACGTCAGAATAAAGAAGAAAGAAGTCTGCTGGACAAAGATTGTAAATTAAGATTTTTAATTCCCTCCAGTAGAGACATTTATATACTGCAGTTTCAAATATACTTTTCACTGTGTGCACTAAATGTGATACAGTGTCTGTGTATCATTTTAGTGTGTTTTTTTTATTAGATGGGTGTTAAATCAGGTTATTCAGAAAATGCCATTTAACTCATAAATCACAGAAAATATACAGTATTCATGTATACGCACACATTTATATATGTGTACATATATATATATATATATATATATATATATATATATATATATATATGTACAGTATATCCTAATGAATGTACTGTGCTTGTGTGCTTATATGAAAGTATTCATATTTATGCTAATTGTGCTTTCTGTTCACAAAATTCTTCATCCATAGGCTGCATGTTAGTGCATATACAGATTCAGTTTGAAGCAGAATCTGGCTTGGTTTAAATTATTTGCTCACTCTGCTCTCAAACCTAGACTGTGAAATTCGCTGATATTCACTGGAAACTACATCAATGCATTGGCAAGATATTGTGTGTGATAAGTGTTCCTCTGAGTTTTTATTTTAGTTCTATTTATTTTGCTCTTCTATGAATATCATTTGTTAGTGGTATATTTTACTCACAGACAGAAACACATCCAAACAGCTCTACTCTTTCCATTTTTTGTTTGTGCTTTCCTTCGTGTCTGGAGCCCCATGCATCACTTCTGTCTTCTCCCTTGTCCACTTCTCTCTTCAGCTCTCCCTGTTGTGCATTCATCAGGATGGGAATGGACAAGCCAGTTGGCTCCACTTAAAGAGACACACATATCAGGGTGCTCTCCCTTTGCATCTGTCATTTTCCCTTCGGTTGAAACATGGCCCTTGTCAGTGCACTGGCTGAATATATCACTCTCTCTCTCTCTCTTTATTCCTGCCTTGCTCCGCTGTCACTGCTACCATGTGGCTGTGCAGGTCCGTAAAGGTTTAAGCGGTTATTCCAGTCATTATTGGCTGTTAAATCTGGTGATGGTCGTAAAGGCCCTGCCTGTTCCCCTGTGCCTCAGAGGTCAGCTGATGGCCTGCTTTATGAGCTTGCCACGCCGTGCATCACTGCTAGGCCACCGTTTCATTCTCGCCACCCGACCCCCCCACCCCCCGCACACACACACATACTCACACATACACACACACACATACACGTTTCATCCCAGAGGCGGGATGGATGGATAGGCAGGCCACAGACCGCCATCTATTTGTCCCCGTCTGCTGGGCTAACCTGGGCTGCCAAAAAGCCCCCAAAGTCCCATATTACTCCTCGGAGGCCAGGAGGCTGCCTGTGATTTGTGACTCCAGATTATATGAAGTGACTAGACTTGCATGGCTTGCGAAGTGAAAGCAACCATCATCACGGGGATGGCAGCAGCAGTTCAGCAAATTTATGGCACATTTCAAGAAATTGTCATTTTTTACAATCCCATAAGTGCGAGAGTGAGTTACTCACACTCGTAAGTTGTGTCGTTTTCCCATGCCGTTTGTTGGAGTGAAATTCCCCAGATTATCATTGAGTTTCAAAAAGTGAATGACATCAATTTTATTTGACTTATTTAAAGGCCTTTGCCTCATAATAAGCATTGTTATGTGAGACTACTGCTCTAAACCTCTGTGCCACATCAGTTATGACTCAAGGAGAGGAGAGGACAACTTCTATCATTATCACTGGTTTTATTGAATGCTCATTCATCACATTGACACATTATTCTCTATAAAAACGATAAAAGTTTTCAAATAGAATAGAAGGTGGTCGCAGTCAGCGGGAAAACGAAGTACCCATTTTATTTATTATTTAAGAAATCCATTTACTCGTGTGAATCTCTGTTCTTTTAAAGGAAAGTCACATTTAGTGGAACCTCCGCCAATAAGAGACAATGTTCTTGCTGTAGCTAGAGTGTGTGCTAATAATTCATTGGTCTGCCAATTATTATTTCTTCCACAATAGGAGACAGGAAAAAGAAGAGAAGGCAGGAGCAAGAAGAAGTACGTTCCACTCGCCTCTTGCTCAAGGACTGCAGCTCCGGAGCCAAAGACACTTGGATGTTTTCCTCTTTTTTTTTTACCCTCTACTTTCTTAAAGGGCCTTTTTTTTGGAGAGCTGCACACAGGCGTGCTGTCTCTACTGTGAAGTGCAGCCCCTTTATTACCAGGCCTCTGGTGACCTCACCCCGCTGAATGAAGTCATTGACTGAACTGCAGGAAGACAAACCAGCGTTCCGGGGAATTAATCAGGTCCATCAGCGGCAGAGCTGCCGGGCGCTGGACGGCCATACTGGCTCAGTTGGCTCCGCTGCCCCTGGGAGCGATGCAGGGTAGTTACCGAGTTGACAGCTAGCTGATAGCCCTGCGTCCTTCATATTACGAGCACATCAAAGGCAGGCCTCCTGGATAAAGCGTCAGGGTCGTGGAGTGGAGAATGAGGCCTCTCACCACTGGCTGGATGAGTGCAGCATGACCTCATCTCTAACACACTCAGCCAGAGTCGGGTTGATGGAGGGGACCGAGGGGCCGTTGGGAGGGGAGCAATTTGGATGTTTAGCCACCTGAAACTCAGTTTTCTAAACATGTCTTTTCCCCACGGTGAATAAAATAATAATAATGATAATCATCCTCCTCCCTCTGCTCTCACTTTTTCCTCTGCTTGCTGTCATTTGTGTCTGCTCTGTTGTGTTCCAGCCTGTCTGTCTATGTAATTTGCCGTGCGTGATGGCACGCTGCTCTGTCCAAAAATAAAGAGAAGACCTCCTTTAGACATCACCAATTAGAGAGACAATTAGACTGAGCCAAGCCACTCCAGGGCTGGGGAGCGCTCACGAGGCTGTCCCTCCCGCCTCGCCTGAGTGTGTCTGTTTGTGTAGTTGTGTCTGTTTCATAATGCCTCTGGAAATATACTAATACCTCTTGTAAGCATGTTTATTATTTTCCGCTCGCTGTGTGCGAGGTGTGATGTGTGGACGTGTGTAGACTTTGAGCTTGACATTGGGATTTCCTGTGTTTGAGTGTAGGGAGGTCAGGTGCAGGAGTAAGGTGTTGTTTAGGCCACTTTATGAGGAGCACAACAGTGAAAAGCTAGTGAGCCCCTTGTCACAGATGAAGAGCCATTAGCTCGCCAGCCAGCACTTTGTTATGCTAACAGTTCAGCACTCCATGCAGAAAATGACCCCTTTTTACCCTTTTTGAAGAAAATAGACTTTATTTTATCATTTTATTGCCGTCTTTCTTGTCTGCGAAAGGCAGTCACTTGGTGATGTTTGATGGTGCGAGCGTGTTTGTGTGTGCCTGAAGAGAGGCGGGGGTGTTTCACGTCTGAATTCCTGAGCTGTGTGAAAGGGATCGCTTTCTTTTGGGGCTGAATTTAATGAGATGATCAATGACCCTCAAGATTCACATTCACAACAGAGAGAGAAAACGAATGAGGGAGCTGAAGACACAATAGGTTTACTGCAATTGTATGTCAGCTGTGGTCCCCCTTTGAAAATGTGAATTGTTTTTGAAAAATGAAATCCTTCTTTTTGATTGCCGAGGGTTGAGTTTCCTTTGATGTAGAGGAGGCAGACAGAAACGGGTCTAGGATTCTTTTTCAAGTTAGTTTCTGTATTAGATGAGACACTGGTCAACGGTAAGTATGAGAGCCTGATTAGACGACAATGTTTTTTATGCATGTTGCATGGGGTACAAGGGTCACGATAAGAGGGTCATTCCACCACCAGCAAATGGACCCTGATGTCTTAGCACAGTACAATGCAGTCGGACAATTTGTTCTGACTGATTTCTGCTAATTGTGCTCACCTTCCCCTCTCCTTCCCTTTGAACTGTAAAGGTAAGAAGGGAACTGGAGAGGTAGGCTGGAAACAGTACTGACAGATAGGACCGTGTTCTCACTTTGAATTATGGAGCACACAGTTGGATGTCAAAATGTATCGCTTTTGAGAACGCCCAACACTAATGTTTATGAACAGTATTGGTGTACTTGTTCTGCTCTGCATATAAATTAGCCTGAATTCTATATTAATTATGTTAAGAGATGTTGTATCATGCATTTACATTGATATCTGCTTAAAAAGGTAAAAAGTAACAACTGACATAACATAATATTTTGTTTTCTTGCATACATCTGGTTGTTTCTGTGTGTGTGTGTGTTTATTTGTACACAGCACATATACCTCTGCAGGACACGTGCACTTTTTCTGTGGGGTCATATGTCATGACAGAGGAAGGACACCATCCTCTGGTATGTTTTGTGGTGCCCTCTTCCCTAATTTGCCTATTGTGAGTGCGAAGGGGAGCCGGGGAGATGACATCATGCAGCAGGCAGTGTTTGAAGTGCCAGTCCTGAAGGAACCACTTATAGCAATTAGGATATCCTTGAACAAGCGTTTGCGAAACATTGGCTGGTTTTTGGCATTTGCCTCCCGTTCCTGCCTACTAACTAGCGAGGTTTGATCTCCCATAATTATCTACCCACCGGCTCCTCACTCCTGACAGCTCTCTCCCTGGAGAGGGCTGAATGCCGGGGCTACTCACTGATTGCATCAAAGTGTCAGAAATTGCAACATCAAAAATAATAACTGATATTCCGGCGGCAGGCTGCTCTTTGAATATTTCCTTTAAAATGCTCTCTAATTTGTGTCTTGCATGGTGCCAATGTGTGTGTGACTGTGAGGGCTTAAAGCAAATAAAAGCAGGGGAAGTGCATTCATTATTGAACCCCTATTTACATATGGCAGACTATTCTGACTGAACTGGTATGAAATAGATATGCGTTTATTCTGGTGCAGCTTTTACACCATCCTGCACTTCTTTCAGGACTTGCTCAGCATCTGTCCTTTTTGCTTCCTTCCTCCTGACTTTGAAATGTTTCTGCAGCGCCTTACAATATACAGCATCAACCTCTTAAATGTTCCATCAGCAGGACTAACAGAAGGTGGCAGGGTGGTATGGTGGTAAAAGTGACCATTCCACAACTAAAACGCAACATGTTTGATCCAGACAACAGGCACACAGTGCAGAATAAAAGCATCTGATTAAAATCATTTTATAATAAAAATGGGAAATCAAATGCTGAAAATTTGGGTTTTTCATGCATGCGCATTTTCCTCTTTGTTTGCGGTAAATATTTTTAAATGTAGCAGAAGAAAACAACTTTGGACATAATGAATGACAGATGATGATGATTTTCACAGGTTGAGAGCTGAGTCACAGCCACTGTGGCCCTTATATGGTTCACCTCCGAAACTCAACTGGTAGCACCGCACTGTCCTCAGATTATGCTCACAGAAGTGTAAGCCGGTGTGCTGGCAAACACATAAATATTCTGTCTGGCGGTGTGTCCAGAGGGTCTACTTGCAGCAATGTTAGCAGGCTCTTTGAGGGTGACATCCATATTTCAACACCTATCTTGACTTCCCCGACCTTGCCGAGTTACGCATTAATAACACATTTATAATACATAATGTCTTTCTTGTTCTTTCCGTGTACGTTTTTCTGTTCAGCGCTGATGGCATTTGTTTTTAATTGTGGACATCAGAAGAATAATTTGCGGTGTCTCGCATGCTTTAGTGTTTCACTAAAGACCATTTGCATCACCTACCCAGTGTCTATGGATAGGGCTTAGCCTTGCTAGTGGTGAGTATTACTTCAGTGAATTGAAGGGGACAATTGCATGTTAAAGCAATGAATTGAGATGGACAGTCAGCCAAGGTTTTTGCAAGGATGAAATTAAAATCAGCGCAGCGGCGAATGGGGTTGCTTTACCAGAATAAATTAATGCCAGAAGAGAGGGGAGAGGCAGGTTTGCTTTGCAATGACAAATGTTGATTTCCCCCGAGGTATTTAAAGTGATTTGACCCAGTCATTCTTTTAAATCACAGACAGGAGATGATAAATGTGCTACTAATGAGGCCTCTGCATTTTATCTCTCACTCTCCCTGCTGCAGGATCGCTGAGGCTCTTAGAGGCGCCTGCTATGCCTTCACATTCTTCTAAAAGCAACCCTTACCTTGACTAAATCCCAACAATGCAGAGTACAGAAAAAAACATCCACATGTATCCCTTACATGCTGTGAAAGATTGTCAGAAAATTAAAATCAAACACGCAATCACATTGTTCTGCAAATGCACCCTTTTTAAAAGCCGCACTAATCTGAAAAAAGAGTCACTGAAATTCACCCCTGTCAGCGTTTGTAGACATTATAATAATCTTCCCACCAAGAGCCCTGTTTTTTTTACTGTCTCTTGCCTCCATCTTAAAGGTAAGCACTTTGCCTATATACACATGACAAAAACCAGAGCTGCAGGAGCTGTTAACAGCACAGCTCTCATTATCTGCAGCAATGAGCATGTTGTGGAAGGAGACGAAGGCTCCTTTCAGGTGCAGATGTAAAGCATCATTGATAGGGTGTGCTGCTTTCCTCCTTTACACCCAGCCTCTGATCAATCAGTGCTGACAGGGCACGGGCTTTGTGTGCCTCATAGCGGGACAAATGTTTGCCAGGGAGCGGGGCATACCTGAAAAGAGGAAGCAGCACACACCACCCAGCCCCACGCCTGCAGATTAGCCCCAGCCCGCTTTGATGGATTAGCATGTAGAAAAATTGCTTGATTATTGATATGAAAATGTTTTGGGGGGTTGAAGGGGGAGAGGAGGGGAAGAGGAGGATCCCGGACTGGTGTGTTTCTGAGGAAGGGGGGTGATTATATACCTCACTTTCCCTTCTCTCACCTGCCCCCCTTCATCCCCACTCCCAGAGAAAAGAGTGGTACAAAGGAGAGACGAGGACATGGGGAGGAGACAGAGTGAGCCTGGGCTCTCTCCAGGAGAGACACATTCAGACGCCCTTCATGAAATATTGTTCATCATCATATTAACAGGGCTGAACGTGGGGAGATAAGGCCTGTCTAAAAAAGTAAGCAGAATGTCCCTGTGAGATATTTCAATCCTCACCCCATCCCTGCATTCGTTATTCATTCATTCAGAGGGAATATGAAATGTAGCAGGACCTTTTGTGAGCCAGGCCAAGAAAATGATGACATAATCACCTCCCCTTTAATTGCTTGATTTGTCAATCCCTCACAATCCCGTGCCACTGCACTGTACATCTCCTGTCTCCAGCATCTTTTTACTGTCAAAAATTACCCTGTGTGACAGAGCAAGACCTGGCATTTGCATAGTTCTGAATTATGTTGATGCCACAGTATGCATTTGATACAGCACTTGCAAAGATGTTCAAAATTTTAGCACTTAAAATGTACGTATAAAAGGGTTCAGGGAGCAGCTTGTACTTTATGACTTGAACCTAATAAGTGACCAAGAATGGCAATGTAGAGAGCATAAAAATTGTTGCATCTTACCTGTGATGGTGACCTTGCAATTACAAAGCGGTGTTTTCATATGAAAGATCATCATCAGCGACTTCATTCTTAACCCTGTGGAGAAACAGTAGTGCTGAGGTTGTAAACCGAAGGAAGATTCCCTTTCGGAGCTCCGGCGTTTATTGCCGTGCCCTGCTGAAGCAAGAGGTGCAGGTCCCATAAATGTGATTGACATAATTATGGCGTTCTCTATCAGTAAAGACTACAAGATAGCAAGTAAAACCAACACTCGTCACATAAGTCATCTGTTCAAAGCCAACTGAGGCAATTTAAATCAAGCAAGTTTTATTTAACAACTGCTACTCTTGGAAATCAAGCTTGTATCAGTGAAGAATAAAAATTAACATTTTTGGCAGCGATCCCCTAATTAAACAGAGCATGTCACCCGTACTCCAGTGGGTTGGAGTTAATTTTTACAAATATATCAACTTATCCTACAAGATGTTCTTAATTAAAACATTGACCCGAATACCTTAGTATTGTGAACTGAGAGGTGCATTGAGCAGATCCCATGTTTAGCCGGGACATACGAGCTGAGATCTGGGGGTCGATGCGGATGATAGCGGTCCCTCAATTATAAGGTACGGCCCATCCCTGACAGCTACAGGATGAAGATGAGGGATTTGTGGGAGCCATGGATTAGCTTCGTGGTTACTGCTGTTCTGATCACAGGAAGTTGGGCCCTGTCTGTTAAATGTCATCCGTGACCGACGGACGGGATGCCACTCTCTCACGGCCCGGGCCCATTAATGCAGATGGAGGCCTCTCGGAGGCACGGTCCCTGACTAATGGAAACAGTGTGTGCACAGTCTGAACTCCAGAACTCCGGTGACAAACACAAGTAACGCAAAAAGCGTGTGTTTTACAACCCCCCGTGTAAAGGTCCAGTCGTAAACTAAGAATTTACGCCCTTCATTAGAGGTAATACAATGCACATAACTCTAACGTATAACAATCGGGATAGCTATAAAGTAACCATTTTATACCTTCTCAAATCTGTGACTTGTAGGTGACCCTGGTAGAGGCAATGTTAGGGCAGGCAGATTTACAATGACTGCATATTCCCTCTGATAGGCCTCTGCGTTTTTAGGGAATTAAAGGTGCCAAAATACAAAATGACTTAAATTATCATTTTACGTACCCCATCAGAAATATTAGTCTCCAAAGCATAATTTACAACTTGTAACTCAAGTTTTTTGTTCAAGGAGATTTCACATTGATTCATGTCTAACTTTGCTTTTATAGCCAGTCAGGGAAAGATATAAACCCAACTCTGTTTTGCTGGTTGTTTCTTACCCTAAAGTCTCAACCTGTCGGTCCATTATTATGACATATGGGGTGTAAAAATACCTCAGGTAAAGGTGGTGCAAAATTAACAGACTGTTCACAGAACTCGACCGTGTCAGGACATTTTCTCTGGAGACTGAGTAGTGGGTGTGCAAGGCCTTTTGTTTAAGTGGGACCACATCTTTAGAAATAAGCCACAATTCATCACAGTGGGCAGGTTTTGTACACACCCTGTGTGGAAAATTTGCTGGGCACATTGCAAGGGGTGGTGGTTGAAATCACATCCCTGTTCAACTTTGTCGTAGTAATTTGAGAGTCAAGCCTATGCCGCAGAATGTGCTGGTGTGCTTGAGGTATGGCACTGTAGTTGTGAATGAAATGGTGGAAGCGCTCGGGCTCCAGTCCATTTTTCTTGTCTGCAGCATGACACAGTCAGTCACCTGACTGCTATCATTGTCAAAGGGTGGCACACACTCAGCAGGGGATCCTGAGCGGAACCCATTGATGAGATGAAACAGGTTGACTTCTCCCTCGGTCTGAAGTGGAATGAAAAACAAATGTCATGGAGGGTGACAGAGAGCGTCTGTGTCTTATCAGCCTGGCCAATGTGAGTGATGGCTCTTATCTGGCCCCCTGCTCCGTGGCTGTTTATTATCCTAAGGTGGCAAGGCGGTGCTGGGAAGAGAAGAGGACTGGGAGCCCCTTCGTGATCCATCACTCCGGAGGTCTCCTTCCCCTCTTATCTGACCGCTACATGGATAAGTGCAGCTCTTGTTTACAGACGCCAGCCCATTTGAATGAGTAGCAGGCGCAGGAAATGATTCCTTTGCTCTCTTTATCAGTCCAGGTGAGTCATAGTGAGATGGAGTGTGCCACATCATTTTCTTTGCACACCCAGACATGCATATACAGAAAGGTACACCAGTATGCACTCATACACATGCGTACTATTCTTCTTCTGTGTGATCTAAATAGAGGCTGAAGGGAAAAGGAGGCGATAGACAGTGAATATATGGCGGTGCTGCACACACAAGGCAGTTAACTTGTATGTGGGCCATTTTATCTCCTTTCTTGAATTACATTCATTTCTGTTATCATGCTTTTTTATTCTTGGTTATCGGAGCCAGCATGTGTCATCAGTGTATACAAGAGTGAGAGCTGATACGAGAAAAAGAAACGGTCTACGCCTGTGGTGGTCAGTGGGTCTCTACTGAGATTTACAGCATTATAGAGCGTCATATCCTGAATAGGAAGTGTTGTTCCTATATTTACTCGTGTTTTTGAAAGGAAAACCTCAATAAAGATGGCTATTTTTTCACTTGTTCCATTTCCTTTCGCCATCTCTGTCGGGATATTCCTGGTTCTCCCTGGCAGGGCAGAATGTGTGGGTTTCCATTTCAAACAGGGCTCTCATGTCCATCACATCTCCAGGGGTCTCTCCTAAAATACATACCTTCTGTCAAAGCTTGGGGATAGAGGGTGAATGGAATGGAGCAATGGCAGGAGGGAGGGAAAGAAGTGAGGCAGAAGTGTTTAAGGCTACCGGTCGCCCATTCCCTGGGGGTTCTGTGGCAGGCAGGCTTTCCCGTCAGATCCAAGTCAGCTTTCACCGAGGCTGAAATAATCAGAGCTTGTTTGAATGTACAGAAGAGGAGACGGGCCCGGAGGCCACTACTTGTGGACCGACCCAGTAAACCCCAGTGAAAGCTCTCCCACCCCCACCCCCTGACTAACGGTTACATGGCGTATGTTGTGCTCTCCGGGTTTAACTTAGCAGAACCAACAAACAGAACATCACAAAGGATGCTAATTGCAAACCACCAGAGACAGGTGGTCTTCATGAAGAGGGAATGGGAATTGGGAAAGTGTTACGTTTGGGAGTAGAGACAGGGAGGTGGCAAGGGGGAGAAAGGGAAATAGGAATGTAAACACTAAATGGAGTGCTCTCATTATGGAGCTGTGAGAAGGCCTTGAGCTCAGTGCAGCATGCCAGGCAGTGCCAGTGGAGATGCCATTCAAATGATGAACAGGACTTTGTAGGCATTGGTAAGGTCACCCACCAAGATGTTGTGAAAGAAGAGAGGGTAACAAGGCAGTGGTTACAGCAGTGCCTTAATCATATTAAATATCCCTTCTCACTAGATCTGCTGTCCCTGTATGTCCTTTCTCTGTACTTACCCCACCACACAGCTCACAAGTGCCAGCGTCACACTCTCTCACTTGTTCAATCACCAGAAGCCCTGGAATAGATTCCCCACACCTGAAACATTAAATCCATTACTCTGTCCTCCAAAGTCAAAGTACCTACTGTCAGATTTGGAGATCAAGCCACGCAGTAGTTATAACCTACTGGGAGTCCTCGATGGTCAATGTTTGGAACATAGGCAATCAAAACAAGTGAGTTGAAATGATTTTTAAAAGTAATGCATCCCCTGCTGTCTGGATTGTTTTCATTAAAACACTAGTTTTGTGCTCTGTGTAGATAAGCGAATGCATACTTCAGCTCCTGCGGCTAACGCTGCTGTCTGCAGGCTGGGGTTTGTGTCTGAGGTTGCGCGGTAGAGTAGAAGCACGACTCAGAGCTGCTTCTTCCCACTCCAAGACTAAGAAAAGGCCAAATGCCTCGGCCTGATGCTTACCAGAGCATGGTCTGTTGTTTCTCCCATGTCTGAAGCCTACCCACCCACACACACACACACACACACACAGCACAGAGACACACCATATAATGCTTACATGTCCAATCTGACATTGGCCAACTCCCTAAATCATTCTTTATTACAATGCTGCAAGAAACAAAGAAGAAATACATGTCAATGTTTCTTGTGTTTCTATCATAGAGAAGCAAGTGCAAATGTATTATCAATGCAAAAGCTTAACACCACAAAAAAGGAATTTATTGTAATTTGTCTGTGATTAATTTGTAATGTAAAAGCGGCATTCATAAACAGGCATGATCCACCTTAACTTAATCGTATTCAATTAATCACCGACTGGGCCCATTTGCCGCCAAAATAATGGAAATTTAATAACACAACGCATATTGCAGGGAAGATTACAAAGTATTTATAAATGTCACTGGCTGTCCTGTAATACACAATGACAGGGAAACATGTGCTGGCCCCAGTAGTGTCTGCTCCTATGCAATGCAACAAATGTACCATCCGCAAGTCAAGAGGCTATGAATAACTGTGATGATCACTGCACAATGGCTTCATTTATCAATGTATGAGGAGTGCAAATGTTGGGGCATTCAGCTGCCTTTCTTCTGTAGTGAAGGTTTTGTTTGCGCTGGAGTGCTGGACAGGCGTGTCTGCAGAATAAAGCACAGGTGACTTCATCTGTCTGTCTGTGTGTGACCTCTGTTTTTTGTTTTGCATCATCTCGGACACATAAGGAACATAACAAGTCTTTGTTAAACTGCACATGCATTTGAATGAGTGACAATGATAACCACGATGCCTGTGGCAATGTTTTAGCAATCCCAACCAAGAAAGACTATCCTGCCAGTTATGATGATGGTGATGACGCAGTTGGCTTCTGCTCTGCCTTATTAAGAACCGGATTTATCCTTTAACTGTGTATTTCATACACATATTTGATGATATATTCACTCTTCATCATATGAAACTGAGATTTCAATAGGACATGCAGGTGCCAGGTGAATTTTCTTTTCACCACGACCACACCACCACCAACGTTTTAATATAGCTGTGTAAATTTGCACCTGCTTCACGCAAAAGTGACCCTTGAAAATCAAGTGAACCTTGGTAAATCCAGTGGGATTTTCAATTAACCACACTTGTTAACACCCCCTCCCCCATTTGCACGATCGTCCTTTTTACATTAATATGCAGACAGAAGAGAGAGACGCTTCGCTGACGGCGTTGTGCCTGCGAGGACACAAACAGTCAATCAGTCAACTCTCATGTAGCTGTTCAGACTTTCCACAATTCTGAGCTTCTCTTGGACTTCTTGTCCATGTTGAATTAAAAGTTGAGGTTATTCTTTGTTTCAACTTTACTTTTCTTTCAGCTTGGTGAAACTTTAGGATATGAGGGGTTTTTTCTCTTTATGTCACATAAGAAACTGACAATGTTTTGACAAGAGAAGTGCTGGAGTTTGGATTATGGCTGTGACTGGGCACTCTTGAGCGGCATGTCCCTGACTTTCCTGCGGTTGTTGCATTCCTGATACCCTGAAGATTGTGACTGAGCACACCAGACTGTTCAAGCATGCTGACTCATTGTCTCCTTTTTTGTGTATTTTATCTATTTCCTTTTTTTAAAAAAAAATAATCATGGATTTCCACTTTTGAAGCTTCTTACTGCAAGGTATTTAAATAATGAAGTAGTTACTAAAATGCACTGTATCTTTTTTCATCTTTTCGTACAAGGATAAAACACCTTCCCCTTTCCGTGATCACAGTAGGATTGTAGTTTGTTACATACTACCTGGAAGCTGGGGTTTTCACCCTTGCATGCCCTTCTGATTGTTTCCATTATCTGTCTCTTTTGCTGGATATGCTGTATGCTGGAACTACTGTATATAACTAAAAAGTAAATGTAAAATGATAAATATAAAATGGGTACAGTTAGAGTGAAGGGTGTGTCCAGAGTGTGTCAGCGTTTGTGCGGTAAGTCGGGTGACAAACAGCTTCCCGGCATTGTTGGCATGAGACAAAGTCATCACTCACGTTTTAATATGAAAGTAACATTTGGTGGCTGAAAACAATACTAACAGACGCTAAGAATAGCTCGGGTGTTGGAAAGGGATGACTCCCATCCTGAGGGGAAAATTTCATTGCAGTTGCAGCTGTATTTAGAAGTAGTTGGTGGTCCTTAATTTGATATGGAGTTGTTTAGATATAATTTTCTTAGTCTTCATCAGTTGCATATTACTTACACATTTGCACTGTGTGCAATGCTAACATTTAAATCGGTGCAAACAGCTGATGAGAAGATAGACGAGCTATGGGAATTCGATCCCTTTGTTGGTGGGGGGGACTTTTCTGTCCTATCCGAGTAAAAGTGTGAGATGGATAGGCTGACAAATGAAAAAAAAAGAGAGACAGCAGTGGAGCGGAGGCTGCTCAGTGGGGATGTGAGAGGAAGGAGGTAGTGGTGGGGCTGACCACCGTTGGGACCGGAGAAAGGTCATGGTGAAATGGAAACTGATTCTCCACCCTGAATCCCTGGGTAATATCCAGTAACTCTGCCTTTCTTTCCCCCTGTACGACAGCGTTGCACTGCCTTCACAACCTCAACTGTGTTCAGCTCAGATCAGAGTGGGCCGAAGCAAAGGAGAGAGCAGGTCACCAAGTCTGCTGGGGTACATCCTTTATCTTAACAAAAAGGAGGGCCAGCGTCTGGGTGGGGGTGGATTTGCCGAGCAAAAGTGATCATTTCTGACAGCCTTTAAGCTACAAATCCTGACTCTACTAGAGGTTCTGACCCGAGCCGCGTGATAGGAATGCGGCGTTCTGCTTCTGATAGGCCGACTTCCTGCTCACCTCTCCAAAATGCATGCAGGGTTGGTTTCAGCAGAACCTTCACATCAATTACCCTGAAGGAAACCAACCTACAGCCTGATGTTGTGGGTGAAGAGAAATATTCATTGTCGGGACATGCAGTGAAGGCAAAAAAATAAAAAATAAGAGGAGGAGCAGAGCTATATTTGACAATGCTGTGTTATTTGGTCGAAGTATGTATGAGATGAGGATAACTACCTCTCTGTTTTGTTTGTTTTTTTTTAGCTTAAACAGAGTTTCACCCTTCCCATAACTCTGTGCATTTTTTTGATTCAGTTCTTTTCCAACCATGTCACAGCAGTTCATTATTAACCTACTACATTACCCTTACCAGAATTTTGTTTTAAAGTTCAAGACATTAAAACAATATTAGACGGCCATCATTTATACTTCCTTTAAGCAGTAAATTCTGCACAGCCAGTCAGTTTCAGATGTCATCTGTCGAATTGCACAGCACTCTCACAGGGTTTTTGAAATACTGCAGGATCATTTATTGTCATCTGTCCTCATTTGAAATAAAGTAACTGATTTTTGGGTTGAAAATGTCGGTAGTGTTGTGTGTACTGTAATGCTGTCAGCTTGAGATTCTGCTACAGCACGTGCAGACCTGGTGCTGACCATTTAAATCCTTGTTCACTGCAACCTGTGTACGGTGGCCACTGAAGTCCAAATCACAGTGACAAATGGGAACACACAACAACAAGCCTATAGTCATCATCTGCCCTCCATCTTCTCAAGCCAAAGCACAGCTCTGCCTTGCACATACACTACACTGTTAAAATATTAAGGCCTCATCACTGCCGTTCTGGGCCCAAGCCCCCAAAGACACCAGACCGCTTAAAGTACACTCAGCACAAACACTTTCCCTTTCACTTATCCTCTCTGGACAATTACACTCTTTGGTCACGTGATGTCCTTGCCCCTGATTAAACGACACAACTTTGCAAAGCCAGAAGCAATGTCAGCTTTGTCCTCCTTTCAGCTTTCTAACATCTCACACTTGGGAATGTGAATAGCACAAGACAGATTGTTGGGCCAGCGGTAAAGAATGCAGTGAACTGTACCAAAGGCAAGATTACTTTGTGAGACATTTAAAGGTCCACCCTTTAGAGTTACAATGGTGTGGTAAATAGCCATCATAATGTGGAGTGTTCAACAGAATTGCTTCTCATTTTCACTTTCACGGATGGTTTGAGGATCTCCTGCAGCAGTGAGTGCCCCTTTGTCAGATGTTAATCGGTGCTCAGGATTGTTTTGGAGACGTGAAACACTGTTAAACAAGTGTAAAGGGCAGACTCTGCCACTGCATTGCCAAATGACATGTTGCGAAGATAACTTGTGATTTTTGGGGCTTTGTAAGACGTGACTTTGTATGAATGTGACACTGCAAAGAGCAAGGGCTGACTTGCTGTTATTTTTGTGTATACGTACAAAACAGTTTTGCAGCATTTATTTTGGTTGACATTATACGTTTGTGTGGATTTCATGGCATGGCATCTGCTGTCTCCACTGGTTTTTTAAAATGTTTTTGGTTTGTTGTTTTTTTTTTTTTACATACATGGTGTATGTACAGTAGAACACAATTGTAGGCCTCTCAGGGTGTATTTACATTTGTCAGCCGTTCCTTTTCTCACCCTACCTTTTAGACCCAACAATAAAAATAACATTTAGAAAGTTGCCCAGCTGAAACCAGTATGGGACATTTGCTGCCAACTATCCAGAAAATGTGTTTCTGGTTCCTTACACTACTATATGGTTTTCACCAGCAAGGAGCACAGAGGTTGGCTGGCTTCCTGATAGAGATTTATGTAGGCTTCATGGTTGTTTCTTGGGTTAGAGTATGCGTGTGCATGTGTGTGTCTGCAGGGGGTGTATTTGGACATGCACATATGAACATTAAAGGTATATTTTCTTTCCCACTGGGGGAAATATGAAGTCAAGTTTCCTTGGCTCTATCCCCTTACATGTCTTGGTGATGTGTTAGCAGAAAACTGTGTGCTAGTGGTAGCTTTAATTTGACTAGTGTTTTAGTTGCTCCTGTGAGGTGTTCACTACAACACACAGTGAAACACTAATGGAGAAGTATTCATGGACTGTTGGGTTGAAACACAGATTGCTCCAGCAAGGTGTTGATAATGCTCAAGATTAATGGCGGAGCCGTGGATAATCCCCCCCCACCCTCCCCACCCCACCACCCCACACACACACACACACACACACACACACTTTTCTGCGCAGCAGTCGCAGATAGACTCGTTTGACTCACACCAGTGCTCAAAAGACGAATGGCACCCATGGTCTTGTGAGACAAGATACATTTTTGTTCACACATAGACACTCATAAGCAAATGTATACAGTACATCATAATCTTGCACGCGCAATCTCGCACCTGCTCAAATACACAAGTCCTGTGGACAATGCTCACCGGGCTGCGTTATGTCAAAATCATAAGAGTCAAATGTTCACAAGGAAGGAGGCACACATACTGTGAATGCAGCCTTCACTCAAATCTGTTTCATCCTGCTGTTTCCCCGTCATCCCCATTATCCTCCCCCATGTTGCAGATCTCTTGCACTTCTTTCGGCCTCTCCCCACTTCGTGGCCATTATTCACTATGGTCTGGCTTTTTGACATGCGTGCAAATTGGCAAATTACAGGATGGCGAGCTGTCACTAGTCAGATTCATGTGGTCACAAGGGGCTTGTGGAAGGTGGGGAGACGGGGAGGTGCAGGTGGTGGGGGCTGGGCAGAGCAAAGAGGACATTAGCCCTTCTTGCTCCGGACTAACATTGTTAATGCTGACCGCTTGATTGACACTCACTGCTGCCATGGTTTGAAAGGGCCCTCAGTGCTGTGCTGCTTTAGGAGGCCTTCTCCCCTCCCATCCTTTCTTTGTGTCCGTTTTCCCTTCATGTTGTTTTTCTCCCTTTGCCCCAACCACCTCATTTGCATCAGAGGCCGGGAGGTTTCATAGGGTATGGGAGGGAAGCGGGGGACTCCCCGACAAACCCCCTCCATCCCAGCTACCCACCCTCCAGCAAACACTCTTTGTCTCTTTCACCCAGGCCAGATCGAGGGCGCAGCAGGCCTCCTGCCTGGTGTTGCTGGCTGGGATAGGGCTGGTGTTTCATGACAAGCTGCTGGGACGAACAGCATGAAGGTGTTATTGTAACTGGGTATGGCCAGGCTAAAGCTGCAACTGCATCTCTGTGTCTGGTTCATCCAGTTGATCCCCCAGGAAAGGATGTCTCACTTCAAGGGAACAGGAAGCCGCTGTGGAGGATGGGATTTCTGGGTAAATAGCAAGGCTGCTGGGACAATGTCTCCTGTCCCTCTGACATGAACTGAACTGTACTGTTGTGAGAAAGGAGTGGAATAAGAGTAAGAGTAAGTAAGAGTATAGGATAATATGTCGCCTAACATTGTGCTGACTAAATTGAGTTGTCTAAAAGTGGAGATGATATCTTTCATTAGTAGTATTAGGCCACACTCGTTATACTAAAAACAAGCCCTTACATGAAAAAGATGTTGTAAAAAGAAACTTTCACTCTCCTTTACTGTTTTCCATCATTAACATGAAGGACTCTTCCCAAAATAACTGCTCTCTGTTCATAGCACTTGCCATGTAAACCAAAACAGACCTGTTTTCCCTGCAGATAAATGCCCCCCTCTTGCTTTTAAGTGGTTAGAACATGATCTTAGTCTGATTAATTACACCCCTTGCTGCTTGCCCCCTCTCTCTGCTCTCCTGGTTAATGGCTAGTGTTTATGCTGAGAGTACAGCCGTGGTTTCAGGGGGCAGGTTAGTGGTAGACACGATGAGTCCTCGCGTGAGGGGAGCAGTTTTAATTAACGTGGAGACAACACCTCTCTCCCTGCTCATCTTTCACCTGGGAGACATGGGGGAACTCTGACACCAGCCCGGCATGCCACTGATTAAAGCAGGGCCTCATTTACCGTTGCCTGCTGTCAACAAAACACCACTAATGGCATTATGCCCAGGCCTGGGGGGGCAGGCCCAGGGACAATCCCCACCCAGGTTCAAATGAGAGAAAACAAATTTCGCCTAATCTCTGATACAGGAGCTTAATCTCTCTGTGATCTTATCTGGGAGAGGTCTCCCATGTTACAGGACCCGACCCTGCTGAGGGTAAAGGGGAACAAGGACTTAGCAGGTAAAAGCTGCCCTGTCCTCTTTGTTTGGAAAGGTGAGGTATGACTGAGAGCTGGTATTTAAAAGCGACTTTTTCCTTTTAGTGGCTTGGCAGTGGCCATATTCAGAAGCCAGTCAGTGACCCTGGACTGGCAGGAAAGAACTATTCGCACTTCTTTCATCACCTGATGGATGTTGGCAAGGATGTTCCTTGCATTCTGACAGTGACCTCATACATGTCCAACTCTCTTCGTCCATCACTTCCTCTATATATAGACAGGAGTCATTGTTCAAATAACTCGGGTGTTCCTTTGATGTCCTGGCAGAACAAAGCCGCAGTGTCCTTACACACTTACAGAACACTCCAGCCTGGAATCCTGAACATGATGCTTGTGTCAACCAGTCCATTAACACCTCCACACTCCCTGTCCACGTGTTCTAGATGTTAAATGGATCTGTTGCATATGACAGGTCCAGTTCCAAAACCCTTTGTATACATTATGAGGAGAATCTGAAATCTAAATAAAGTTGGAAAAACCAAATTGCATTAGACTGATTATATTGATACATCTTACCTTTCTTTCACTATACTGCAATTTTCTGTCTCTCCCACCTCACATTTTACAGTTTTACTCCATTATTCTCCCTCTTTTAATAGCCTGAATAGTCTGCAGCCAGCTCTACTACTGGCACTCCATGTGCTGTTGTCCCCATTGTACATTTTGACAAGTTGACATATTTTAACATGGGTGAAAAGGTAGTATAAAATTTAATGCTAAAAGCTAGGTCACTTCTCTTTAGTTTGCATTGTACATTTATAGTCTTCTTAGTAGTTGCCCCAGAAAAGAAAATTTAACAGCAGCTTTTTTATTGATTTATGTCAATAGCCATTAGTTTGGGTTTCGCCTTCTCTTTACCTTTATTAGAGGCATGCATTAGGCTTGAAGCGCATTAAAAGACCAGGGGTTATTAGCGTGATGATTAATTAGAAAAGTTTGTTTCTTGTAAAGTGACAACTCTTCTTTAAGCAGCCCTGTAAACTTTTATAGGACCATACAGCTGACCTCAAATTGGAAATTAGTGTTGGAAGCAGCCTGGCTCACCATCACAGCTCCTGACTGTTGTTAATTTTATATTTGTCCAATAAAAGGCAGTGGGGGTTACAGACATGCGCTGTAAGCTTCCCCATGAACCCCACTCCTATTGACTGCCTCTCTTTCATGTGGTTGATGAAGGGCTTTCCAGTTTTTTAATACAATGGCGTAATGTTTTTGGTCATAATCTTTATTCAGCAAGGGTTGGATAAAATCAAATAGGTTTCTATTTATTCCAGAGTATTGTAATCTATCATTTAGTGGAAAAACTTGTGTAATATACGGTAGTTGCATTTAGAAGGCATGCAGCATTCATAATGGAAATCCCACAATGACATTGAGCAAGTTGCACTGGCCAAGTTTGCTGTTGAGCCTTGTGGGCTACATTTATGTACGAATAAAGATTTATTAAAAAGTTTTCCGCTGCTAATTAAACCTGACCATGACCTGTTCATCCAGACGTCTGGATCTGTAGACGCCTCTGGCGGTGGAAATACGTGCTGTATGTAGTATTGCCACATCCTATAGGCCAAGCCACCATAACACAACAGTGCTTCTGTTGGTCGGCTCTTTCTCTGCTGTTTATACTGAAGTCAGCGTAACGTTAAGAGGCAGAAGAGGAAGCGAACAATGAAGCTTCTTGATTACCGCCCTGGGGAGACCGAACTGTGGAACCACTTAAAAGATAATGCCCGAATGATGTTTTTTAAACTCCGGCTGCCTATTTTGCTAGTTGAAACAATATCAATGATGTAAAGGAAATGGGACCTGAATGGCACTGTTTACAGTTGTTGGATGTTCACACATAAGCAGCAAGTTCCAACATAAACATCCACTTAGTTTATGTAAATCTAAGGGCTATTAATAAGCTCTTTTATCTTCTCTTCTGGAGAGTGGCCCTGGAGGCCTTAGGGTAATCTGGCCCTCACTGACTAGCTCTCCAATGTGTTTTCCTTCTCCCTGTTTCTCTTTAACAAAGCCTGCGCCTTTGGGCAAATAAACTCATTACAAAGGTTTAAACACCTCCAGTTCACAGTGCCTGCTCATTTTCAAAAGAAAGTTTGTTTTAGTCATGTGTTTACACCTCCGTCTATTCCGCAGACTGTTCTGTATACCTGTATACCAGACATACTTAAACCTCACCAACCTGCCAATGTCTCTGTTGATGTGGAAGGGTTTTACTGAAGGTTTCACTGGCTCTCAGTTCGCTCTCCACCAGCCAGTCCCCTCTGTCTTGTGTGTTCAGGAGGACAGTGACAGCGCTCATATGGTTGCATCTCCCTTACATATTTCCCCTCTGCAGACTGATGAGTTCTGACGGAGCGTATGCCTTTGTCTTGCGCTCTCTCTCATGCAGACCCCCTTTCAACTGTTGTTTTTCTTATTCCTGTCGACAGAAAGTTGTTTTTGCTGCCTCCCTTCCCTGCGTGTCCGTGACAGGCATACTTCCTGCATTGTGTGTGTGTCTGTGTGTGTTGGGGTGGGGGGGGTGTGTGTGCAGCCTGCGTGGATGTGTTTGTGTGCTAGTCTGCCTTTTTGTCTATGTATGTGTGTATGTATGTCTGAGTACTTCAGTGGAGTAGAAGCCGCTTTTATGTCAGTGCCAAGTGTGGAGAATGGTTCTGTTAGTGAAGGACAGCCTCTCGAGCTGCACTGGGCTTCCCACTCTGTTCCGAAGAGCCAAATGCCTTTTTCTGATGTTGGATCTTTGTTATTTGTCCATGAAACTACAACTGAGAACATTTTATACCTGTGGGACTGGCCGAGTGATCTCCTCCATACTTGCGCGTGGACATGAACATGAATGGAGCAGTTTGCTCGTTTGCCATCGTATATTGTTATCAACTTGCCGCCAGCTTCTTAGTTTGATTGCCTTTGAAATATCAAATGTAGTTGCTCACAAAGTCTTAGTAGGATGGCCATACGGGCAATATCCTGCTTGGCTGAGGCTCGCAGTCATCATCCCAATAGCTCAAAAGCTCATCATGTCACACCTAAAGTGGTTCCATATTTCAGTTCTACATCCTTGAGACTCAGAGTAGCTTTGTGGCTTGTGTTTGCGGACCAGCTTCCATCTTGAGTCGTGTGTTTCAGCCACTGTCTTGTGGTTTGGGCTGGTCCCAGGTCTCAAAGCAGATGGTGGCACAGTTTAGCATGTGCAACACGCTGGTGGCACCAGTTTCCCTATCATAAGGCATCTGGTAAAAGCGCAGGCTCCTCAGTCCTATTTCCTGCCTAGGTCATTGTTGTCACACCTCTGATCTCCCACAATTATTACGTTAACACTCACCATCTTCCAGTCAACATTGGTCTCTTGACTTCATAGACTTGGTTTCAAGATATGCAGTAAATATTTCTTAATATAACTACATTTTAATGTGTGCTTCAAATATGCTTTATATAATAGACTTACAGCAGTAATAGTAATAATAATAGTCTTACATATGTATAAACATGTTTTTCTTTTACTTAAAACAAGGGCATTAAAAGAAGTTTACACTGACCAAGTCTGTAAACGAAGACGCTTTATTAGTCCATGCAAAATCATAGAACAGCATCAAAAGTAACACTTGTGAAGCCTTTGACTTCTTCATTTGTCAAACAGTTTTTCAGTTTTCCATTACATGCCAGAATAATGTGCGAGCCTTTTATCATTGGTGTGGCAAACTACAGCTTGCAAATGAAAATGCAAATGAAACCCAGGATGGCCATCTCAGTCAGGAGTTGTTGTAGCCCTTGTAAAAGGTTTGCAGGCTCATTTCTACATCATAACTCTGCTTTACACTTGAGATGGAAAGTACAGTCTAGCTGCCAAGGATAGATGATCCAGAAGGATGCTTTGATATCTGCTCACGTACCTTTGATGCTCACAACACTAGATGTGCAGAGATATTTACCAAATCAAAGTAACTTTTCTTTCAACAGCTGCATAGAATTTGAGATGAATAGAAACAGTTGTACAGTGAAATTCAGTAACAATAGTACCTTGAGGAGAAAGCAATGTTTCCATGTATGGTGAAATGCAACACCCAAAATATGGTTTATATTTAATGCATGCCAGGGAAAAAGCAAAAGTTTAATGTCATAAAATAAAGGAAATTTGTACAAATAGAAGGTTGTATTATTACTGCAACAGTGACAGTGTTCTGGTAATCCATTAAAAGTAAATTAAAAGGTTTGAAATTCAAAGCCATTATCAATACCATACACAAGGATAAAATATGTACTGACTGTACATGGGTTTGAACTCAAAGTTAAATGTGATCTGTCAGATGAATTATTGAACTACTTTTTAATGTTTGGATTAGATGCTGGGGAAGAGGCCAGAAAGACCTGGTAAACCTAAAAAGGTAGTGAGGGTGAAGTGTGAACTTCTGGCAGATGCTTGCTCCTTCACCTCCCTCCTCTGAAAACATTGTTTGTAAATGCTGATGCGATAGGGGACAAAGAGTCACAACGGGTCATAGTTAAGCTCACCGCTGGTGAGATCTGTGGCTGAACGGTTGGCAGAATCTGATGTGGCAGCACGCGATGAGCATTCTGGTGGACACCATTGTTGGAGGGAGCCTTCAAGTCGAAAATGGTTGCCTTTCAGTCTTGACTAACTCCTGAATCAGCAGACATTTCATGAGGCCAGGAAGAAGGACTTCCAATTTGGCTCAAATAGTTAATGGAAAACTGTCAGGGAGAAAATCCTGGGCCTTTCCCAGGCCAATCTCAGGTAGAAAGTACTTCTGACCTCAACTGGGTATATAGTGAAGCAGTGGAAAGAACTCTTTGAGTAACTTTGAATCCAACAGACAACCTCCAAAGCGGAGGTAGAGCTGAAAGATTAGCTGGAAGCCTTTCCCAGCTCTCTGAGGTCAGTGAGGTAGTTCAAAAGCTTGACAGACTCAAGATCAACAGGCAGATTGGTGTAGTGTAATGCAGGTGTTTAATGTATGAGTCAATTTGTAGTCCAACCCACACATACTGTCACAAGCTCTGGGTAATGACTGAAAAATGAACTTCCTGTGCATGGTGTCTGGATTCACCGATATGGACAAGGTGATGAGTTGAGATATTATAAAGGAGCTTTGAGTAGAACCACAGCCCGTCTGCCAGTTGAAGTGATTCAGGCTTCTGGTCAGGGTGACTTCTGTACATGTCTCCGTGTAGGTATATTTCAAGCAGAAGGGGAGGAGACTCAGAACAGATGCAGAACATGCCGGACTATTATCCATCCTACTTTCCTGAAGAAGCCCGCAAGATTTCCCAGGTAAAACTGGAAGTTGTTCAAAGGATGATGGGCTATTTTAATTATGTGCTTTCACCAAGACCCAGATAAATTGAGAAAATAGGGATTAAAGGATATCAAATAAATGTATTGACATTTTGAATGGAATTTGAATTTTTAGAAATATGAAGTGGTAGTATTGTTTGCACTGTAGTGGTGTATTTGTGCTGAATTTCTTCCACAGTAGTGAAAAAATTATTTACAAGAAATTATGCAGGCTGTAAAAAGAGAGCCACCACCACCACACTTTTTCTCTTTTCTCAATTAGGATGATAGATATGTGAATGCTGACATTGCACTTTATTTTTTCATAAAAAATTTCAAATTATTTCAAATTATTTTTCCAGTACTTCTGTTGAAATCTTTTCAACCACCTAACACAAGTGTTGAAAACAACCCTAGAGTGAGTTTGAGTGACAGCAGTGGCATTGGAACAGAGCTGGCTTGACGGACCATATCCCTTTCACCAGCTGAAAGTAGAGGCTTGCTGAAAATGGCATCTCCTAGGGAAAGCCAACAACTGGCTATCACCCTGACCGTTTGTCTTCATCAATCAACCTGCGTTTGTTGACCAAGCAACATGATGTCACTATTAATTTCACGCATTCCCTTAATGGGGTCCAGAGGGGAGTCTTATCCTCACAGTAGGCATTTCCTGTCCTGTTGCATTGTGGGATATGTCCGCTTCCTTTTAGGAGATCAGTTGGATTTTTTTCAAAGTTTAGCTTCTTCTCTTGTTTTTTCTCCCTGTTTTTCATCTCCCCTTCATTCCTGTCTGCCGTTTCCCCCCCATGATGTTATTTGCTTTGCTTTGTCATTGCTCCTCTGGTTGGAAGTGGCTCCACTGTGTTTGTATCCTTGTTATGTGAGTACCTGTGATGATTTCCACTTATTTGCCGAGGTATACACTGAACTGGATGTACTGAACCTTTTGATCAACCCTCAGATTTCATGAACAGATACTGGTGCTGTGTGCTCCGATCAGCACATTAGCGTTTCATTTGAAAGAATGGTGTCACTGTGTTGACAAGCTCATGATAAGTTGGTGGCTTCTAAGGGAAAATGTTTAAAGCAGATAAATGCCTGAGGACTCCATCTGTCTGTCTTATTGTCCTGATTGTAGTTTATTTTCGGTGATTATGAAAACCTGCTTTAAACAGGCTTTGGGGATGTTGGTTTATTAGCTTTAGATGAAGTATGCCCCCTGTGCAATGTCTCCACACAAGGTACTTAATGTTATCTCTTCTGACTTCTGTGCATCTGTATTTACTGTCTACATGACTGGCTTTTTTATCATTCCTTTGATTATCATAGAGGAAGAGGGAGTTGTGAATGATATTCCTTAGTCTCACTTACTCCCTTCCTTCCATCCCAGTATCCCCCCCCCCCCCCGCCTCTCCCTCCCTGTTACTGCACCTCTCCTCTGGCTTTAAGAGGCTTAGCAGCAGCTTAGCACCCAGGTCAAACTGGCCTTTGCCCTTCATCTGTCAGCCTTTTGATGTGGTGCCAGCCTGGGCTGCTTGCTACGCTCTGCCTTTAACAGCACGTCCAGGGGTCAGAGGAGGGCTCTGCTTCAGGACCCCACCCCACCTTAACCCCCACCCCCAGTCCACAACCACCACCACCACCTCCCACCTTCCTTGCAGATGTGTCTGTCTCTGATGCCCCCCTCTCCACCGGCCTCTACCCTCCCTTGCCTCTTCCCTGCCCCAGTGCCCATTATTATTTTATAGTTTGGTTCTGCATTCCTTTCACTCAGGCTGTGGTGGAAGGCAGACCTTTGCCTTTATTGCTTACACATGTCCATGGCTTTCTCCCTCAGCAGGGAGAGACAAAACAGCAAGAGGGAGATGGCCAATAGGGACCAGCCATCTAAACTCTCCCCACCTTGAACTAATCGTTTGGGGCCAGAGAGTGGCTCTACCTCAGCCCTGTGCCAGTGGGGTTTCAATTTGTAGAGACATAAACAGATACTAAAGCCAGGGTAACAACACAGTGATTTATCAAGCCAGTTCACATCAAATTATCACAGCGCCCCCCTACTGTCAGGCCCCATAATAGCCCCCAGCTCAGCCCCTGCCTCAGAGGTGCACCGTGGTCACACTTCATTTAGGAGTGCACAAACATGTGTCCCTCTGTCTGGTTTCCCTCTGAGCGTGACGCTTCTCAACAGCCAGTAATCATCCTGGACAGAGCGTCAAGAGATTAAAGAGGATATGAATGTCTGCAATTGTGTGTGTGCTGATAAAGGTGTACGTGTGTGCTCCTGATGTGCATACCGGCAGTGTACTTGTGCATACATGTATGCAGTAGAATGTTTGTGCACTGTTTGCATTTGAAGAATAAGTATCTGTGCAGGTGTCTTTGCTAATTATGATAATAAATGTAAATGTTAATAAGTAAACTATACAACAAACCAGAGTGCACACAACTACAATATAATGTTAAATGATTCAACATGTACTATCTTACAATAATTGTATTGAATTTAAGTTGAAATGTAGGGTGTTTAATCTCTTGTTTAATTAAAAAAAAAAACTGATATTGAAAATACAGGCCCCAACATTAAACTTGAACACGAAAGAAATGTTGACTATTGGCAGTATGTTCTTTGGTCAGGTGAAACCAAAATAAATTTGTGTAGATCAGATGGGCTCGAGCATGTTTGCTGTGGCCCTGCCCACTGCTGATGTGGGACTGCATGAGTTCCTTATGTGTAATGTGGATGATATTTATGGTTTGTTTCCCCAAATACTGAACGAAAAGATGAGTGCAATCAAAAAAGTTTCTCCAGAAGGAAAAAGTAAAAACTATGACCTGGTCAAGTATTTTCCCTACTTAAATCTAACAGAATACCTATACAGTATTTCAAAGCAGAAGGTAGAGCAACAAACCCCCTCCAGCAAAGAGAAGCTGCAAAGAATCAATTGAGAAGAATGGCAAAACATCTCTCCACAGATTTGTGCAAGACTTCTATATCATCCATATCTAAGAGGATCCAACGAGTCCACAAACATAGAGTCAGATATATATTATTTTCTTTTAAAAAGGGTGGAATTTCAATAATGACAGGTGTAATCACTCTTTTTTGCAACTGGTACATAAATATGGACCTTTAATAATGGTTTAATTAATCAAATGTTTCTAATTATCAAATTAACTGGTATCATTCATATTGAGATTTGGCTAAAACAGATTAAATCATAGTAAAAGGGCATCATCTCCTAGACCTAGAGAAATCCATCCATCCATGCCTTCTCTCACCCAGATTACTGCAACTCTTTATATCTTGGTATCACTCCTTTTTTATCTTGTCTCCAGCTAGTACAAAATGCAGCAGCAGAGTGTTTAACAAGAACAAAAAAGAGGGAGCATTTTACTTCCATTCTTCTGCCTGTTGAGTGCATTTTAAAATTAGACCTGAGATCATCTGACAAAAGACTTCTGTCTGCCGCAAGATGTAGGGTTAAGTGTTACCAGGTCCTTCTTGATCGTTGTCCTAAAATTGTTGGAACTCTCTTCTTCCCACCATCCAGTTCTCCCTATCCATTGAAATTTGGTCTTTAAATGCACTTTTGCTTCTTAACATTTAAAATAACAGCTCAGACATTTTTCCTAAACGTCAGTGTCAATATGTGTGTTGGGTGACCTTGTGCCCTTATCATCACTCTGAATTTCTCTTCTCTTCTGCTGTTTGTTCCCTTCTTTGTTTTCCCTTTTTTTGTGTGTTCTATAAAGCACTTTGGAACAACTGTGTAGTGTGTAAAGTGCTGTATAAATGTAGTTGAGTTGAGTTTTAGTGATATTGACTACGGGTTCACTCCGTTTTGTTGTATACTCTATGTATTGATACCAAGAGTCCACATGTATTATTTCAAACATATGCAGTCTTCCTTTCTTCATTTCATCACCTGGAATAGATAACTATAGTACCGCTTGGTGGAAAAGCACCTGAGTCAAGTTGAATTGTGTGTGCCTGTGCAAGCCAGGTATGTAACAGAATCTATCTTGAAATAAACAGATTATTTTTCTGTAGCAAAATCATGTTTCACTTTAATATGGTGCCTGAACAGAGTGCTGCCTTTGATCTCCACTAGCAGAGCCCAGCACATGGATAATATATCTTTCAGAGATAAAAGTAAAAATGTGTGCTAGGTGATGATGTCATGCAGTTGTGGCCGCAAGCCTGGGAGAAAAGCAAACTTTCACAGGCGAGGCTATCCCAGGGATCACTCAGGCTGCGCTCTGAGCCTTTGGGGAAATCAATTACACATTGTCCGAACTGTGATTCCTGCTGTAGGAACTTAATCGTGGGGGCCTTCTGCAGAGGATCATCCCGATGAGTTTGGACACTGCTTTTGCTCCCTGGTGTCCGCTCTCCTCTCTCTGTCCCCCACCCCACCCCACCCCATCTCCAACCTTTGCAATTTGCTACATTTGTGTGCAGCTTACAATTCTGCAGAGAGTCATTCATCATCATTTGCTGGGGTATCTGTCTTGAGTGACTTAGCTTTGATCATGTTGTATTTTATACTTTACATCTGTTCTACATTTAACCTTCTCTAATGCTGTTGCTCAGAAACTATTATCTCTGCATCACAGGGGAAGAGTTTACCTGGTGACTTTGTAGCCAGTGTAAATCTGGTGTATTTGTCATGGCCCGGTAAATAAATGATCCACCAGTTGAAATGTTGTGATAAGCAGATCTCCTCTTGCTATTTCCTGCCTTATGGGACAGGACTGAGAGCAATCATGTGCTTCCTTTTACGTGATCTTGTCTTCTTTAAAAAGCTTATCTACTCCTAAATCATCTTCTTTGAATTGGGAGGACACTATTTTTTTTCTCTGTTTCCAAGGCTATCATTTCCAGCCATTCTCTTAGGCTTTGCTCTCTACATACGTACACTGGCACACCACCTATGCACCCCCAACCATGCTCCCTTTCCCTCTCTCTCTTTCTCTCTGTCTCTCTCTGACCTCAGGAACCCAGGAGCAGAAGGCCCTGACCACCCTCCTCCTCCACCAACACACTAATCATCCCTAATCAGAAGTGAAATGCATTTTTCTAAGGAAGTAGCTGGAAAATTTCACAATCTGCATTTCTCCGACCAAGCTGATTAGGGAAACATTATCCTGCTTTCACAGTCACTTCCAATCTGCCTTTAATCTGTCACTTCAATCGCCTAATTATTTAGTCAATGACCTGGGGACGCAATCTTACAAAAGAATGAAATGCATGCCATATCATTTTCCCTTTCATTTATGCATGATATCGCTGGTTACATGTTATGTTCCCTTGAGCTAAAGATGCAAGCCTTGTTCATGTACACTTGTATGTGTGTCTATGAGCGCCTGTGTGTTTGTGTGTTTGTGTGTGTGTGTGTGTGTGTGTGTGTGTGTGTGTGTGTGTGTGTGTGTGTGTGTGTGTGTATGCACACCATTTAGGCATTTTTCTTGTCCTTGCCCATCGCATCCACGCACATGTGGATGTGTGTTTCAGTGTGTGTCAATGGTAGCTTGTTTAGAAGCTGCTGAGCTGTGAATGCTGGCTGGGGGTAATGCAGTTTAGCCCTGAGTTGGAAGAGCCTTTAGGGAATGAGACTCTGTGGGGGAGTCGTGTTATTGGAAAGGTCATGATTACAGTAGGGGGTCAAAATAACTCGCTGACACTCTTTATACACAAGTGACTGCTATTGTGCCTCAGGGTGTCAAGAACTATATTGAGTATTGACTATATGTCACAGCAATAAAAAGGAAACCTGTTCTCCACTGGCGAATGTTCTACCTCCAAATAATGTGAAGTCAGGACAAAAGGTAAAAATATCTTCAATGTCAATAAAGACCATCATGTTGACATGCTAATTTTGCTGCAGAGGGGAAAAGAACATTCACGTGCTGTAGGACTGCACTTCTACAAAATAAAGCACATTGAACTGCAGCATTGTTCACTTTTACTGTTTCTGTACATGAGTCTATGTGTGCTTTTTCCCCTTACCATTAAAAATAGCTGCACAACGGATGAAAGAGGAGCACAAACTATCTAACCTCTGTGGCTCATTTGCAGACAGTATGAAAATCTGTGTTTCAGGGTAACAGAACCTGTATCATATGATAAAGGTTGAAAAAATATGGACTGGGACAGCATTTTACAATGTTTAGATTTGAGGCATGTTCTTGGGTTGTGTTCTCTTCATGAGAGCACTTTTTGATGCCATTACCCACTTGCAGCTGCATACACTGTTCTCTGCATGCGAGAGAGAATGAAGACAAAGGATAAGGAGGGGAAAAGGAGGAGAGGACTTTGAACTTTCCGCACCGTGCGGCCCACTTATAATAGTCCAAGTGTGACACACGACCCAGCCAGGCCGATAAGGACCCAGACCTGTCTGGGGCAGCTGTCCCTCTTTCATCTTTCCCATCACTGGATGGCAGCCCCTTCCTCTATTTGCAGCAGCCTCACTTCTCTTATCAACTATGGATTCTGGAGAGCCGTTGTGCTTATTTGTTCCTGACACCCAATATGCCAATAAATCTGCTTGGAAATGTGCTTTTAAAAGAGTGTAAGAAAACATTCCACAGTCTAGCCATAAGGCAGGTCCAGAGTCCCGACAGCCCTTTTACTAAAGCCAGTGCTTAGTGCCTCCATCCAGTGTCGCAAAACACACCAACAGAGGTCATGAACTCTGGCACTCAGAGAGCACTTTGACCATGGGAATAGCAGCGTTAAAGCCAAAACAAACAAGCAATGTACATCAAACACCAAGACATTCTGTTTGTGAAATTCTATATTTAGGCTGCTGGTTTCATGCATTCTGGTCGTCCATTCTGGTGTCCAACCTGATACCATGTGTATGATCACACAACAGTTTTTTTTTTATTATAAATGTGGCTAACAGTTTTGTTTATATATTCTCTAATTAACTTCTATATTGCATTTGCAGTCGAAGTCTCACTTTTATTCAAGACATCGCTCTCTTTCCACCAGAAAACCATACCAAATTGATACAAAATGAGCTGCAAGTCTGGCTGCAGAGACTGCTCAGACATAATTCTTTGTTCCTGTATTTTATTTATTTATTTCACAATACTGATACTCACAAAACAAATAAGAGTCATAATTTGATTCTGTATAGACTTTCTTTGTTAAAGAATGTGGTGTGACATTTATTATTGACATCCCCAGCTGTTAGATGTGGCAGCAAAACGACAAATCAATCCTGATGCACTAACATCAAGGTTAAAAGTGCATAGCAATAAGCATAACTTTGGATCAGAACAAATATTGACTTGTTCATATGTCTTACTGGCAGAGACGCTCAGCGATCAGTCTATAATAACAGATGGTGCGGTAGGGGCAGGGGGTGGGGGTGGGGGGTGGTGAGTTGATGTGTGAGCTATTTCAGGAATGCCTGAGAGGAAACGTATTGATCAGGACACTTAGATGTGATAAGGACGTCAGGTTTAAGAGGAGCAAGGCAATCATTAAGTACACCACTGGCCGCTGTTGTTCAAAAAACATATTTGCTGCTTTGCCCCCCCCCTTCCTTTTTCCCATTTTTTCCACTTTATTTGGCTCTTTCTTGCCAGAGGTGAAAAGAAAATCTCATCTCCATCAGGCTAAATTGTGGTGGGCAGCATTATCAGTTCAAAAGACCTGGGGATTTGACAGCTCCCACTTCATGGTGATTAATTACTTCTCGACCGTGGTGGGCCCTCCACTCCCCTCTTTCTCCCTGCCTGCTGCTGTAGTGGTGGTGGTAGTGGCTGGAGGCAACACATGATAAGTGCTGCCCTTATTACTGGTCTCACTGGGAAAAGGCCCAGGCTGCACTGGGCTAACATGGGCCAATCAGGCCCCTTGAGCCGCATGGGGCCAGGAAAGCTTGCAAGATACATGCCCTTTGTTTACTCTTTAGTGAGTAATAGAAAGGTACAGTGCTGCCAACTATGTGTGTGATGTTGGGTTAAATAACCGCTTCTACTCTTCAATCTCCCTTTCAATCCCCCACCCCCCAGGGTTATAAGGGGTTTCGATCCTTTCTTTAATCACTCAACCAGTCTGGATAGGAACTACAGACTCGAGAGCTCTCTATTATCATCAGCCAAGGGGAAGAGGGACACTACCCATCTTATGTCTGATGGACAGAATTAATCACTTATGGACATTATACAGGAGAAGCCATCTATTATAACCAGTGTAATCATACAGGAGAAGTAGCTTCAATCAACCAAAAAAGACCTCAGTATAGTAGTTAAGTACTTAGCTGTGTACATATTTGTATTACAAGCCTGTGGCAGTCTTTCCCACTATTATTTGCATTATGGGGTTCTCAAGGTTCTGCACACAGCTGGTCCTTGAGCTTCATTTCTCCCTGTAGGCTCTACTGTTTGGCTTGCGTGTATGAGTGGCACTTTCCCTGAGGCTGTGCTTGTTCGCGTGTGCCTCTGCATGTGTTTTTGTGTGTGTTTCTGCATATGCGTCCCTTGCCTGTGCACATGCATGCTTGTGTGTGTGTTCCTAAATAAGCCTACATTGGAAAGCTTCATTATTGGACCTGTCAGTGATGTAAGTCTCCCTGAAGGCAACGATTTGGAGATGAGAGACAGAAAGACGCACGGTAGGGCACCGTTCACACACGCCTGTCACATGCCTGTCCCCAATGGTGGGCACGCAGGCCATTATGATGTCTTCCAGATGGACACATCTGTCTGTTTCCCGAGGAACAAATCTGCTAAAAGTAGGAAGAGAGTCATGAACAAGCTGTCTCTGGTGGAGTATTATTTGTTTATATCTGCCATCATAAGCTGTTCAGATCTCATGATGTATGGCCTGAGAAGAAACCTCTGGAGACACCTCTGGAGCACTGAAAGGTCCCTCAGTTAACGTGTTAAGATGCCAATATTCTATTCAAAGCCACTTTTCTCCTATGTCCCCGTACATCATTATTAGAATTGATTTCTAATGTGGAGAGGGGTCCATTTTCACCCCACAGTGTAAGTGTGCGCTCCTGAAAAATGTGTTTTTTACTGGTTGTAGCCTGTCATGCATATTATTGGACCTCCATTTGTTCTCCATCCCACTTCCAGTGGGAGCAGAGAGGATAAGTGTTGTCATTATAGACAAGCAAGCAAGGTGAACCTTTCCTAGACTGGGGACCTTTTCCTGGTATGCAGAAATCAGAACAACCCCTCGTTGCAACTCCCCATAATCCCTGGCATTTTGTTTTGATGCTCCACAGCATGAAAATGAGGGAATATGGCAATGTTATGGCATTTCAAGTCAATATGTATTATAAAATCAATCTAGATGAAGATCTGCCCATCCTTCTAATTAGACGGGGTGATTGGAGATTGATTTTTAATTGCAAAAGTAATTACATGGAGCAGATAGCCAGTGACATTTGATTATCTAGGTGATTGATTAAAAGGCCTGGCTGCTGGGGCAGACTGTCAGCCAGCTGAATCCAGACAAAAGAGAAAATTAAAAAAGTTGTCCCGTTTGTAATCACGAATTTCAAGGGTGAAATTACAAAGCCAAACATCCCCTTAGAGAAGCCCAGCATCCTTCCACTTTGCGCCTGTCTGCCCTCCTATCTCACCCCTGCCGTCACAACGCCCACAACGCAAGACCCCCGTGACACGCTAAAAAGGGGAAAACAATGATGTGAAAAATGAATTGAGGAATTGTTCTGTTACAGACAGCCTGGTGCGTAAATGACGGGTGCATATATCTGCTTTGCAGCCTTGTCACATCATCATAGGCAGCAAAGAAAGGAAGAGAGAGAGGGATACAGACATGCAAAAAGAAGGACAGAGAAACTGAGTGAAGGAAAGCTCTTACCTCTCAGACTGCTCCTTCACTCATCTTCATTTCTTGTCATCTCCCTCCAATAGGTGCCTGCACTTGTTCATTGTTCTTTGTCGACCGGTAAGGGACTGAGACTAAATAAACAACAGAATAACATCTCTTTTTTCTGTGTATTTGGGAAAGCCAGAAGAAATCCTTTTTCATGTTTTCTTTTTCTTCTCCTCCTCATCTGTCATCCATGTGGGATCCCTCTCTTAGAAAATGAACAATGACAAGGTAAATCACTGGGGGGACAGCTGAACTGTTTATGAGCCTGACAAAAACTGTTTATGTGGCTGTGATGGACAGGCTGAGTGATGGCAGTTGGAAATGAAATACATTCTTCATGTCTACATGCTACATGCAAGTTAGACTGTATATCACCTGGTGGCTACATTGAGTGAGTGTGTTGTACAGCCCTATGGATACATATATATTTGCTTTTATATCAGAATTCCTAGCATTTTCAGTTTCAGACTGAGCAACAAAGAATAAAATTCATCGCTTATCTCTACTCTCATCTCATGAGAGCCATTGGGCTAATATCCTACTTAGCCACACTTGTTGATAAGCTTCCATACACACACACACAACCAATACTCATGAACAGAGCAACATGTTCTCTGTTCACAGTCTTCATATCCAGGAGATCCATTTATTTCTCACCGTAGGACGTGCCTATAAATTATGCCTGGTTAAGGTATCATTTAGCCTGGACTGTTAAGCCACTCCTGTCATTTTAGTGGAAGGTTCACTCTTTGCGCTTTCCATGAAGGTAACATTTATGTCTTTAATTTACAGCTCCTTGCCTGGAGGATACTCCTTGGCTTTATGAAGTGGTATTAGGGGGCCTATTTAGTTGTCATGGCAGAGCACTGCTCAGTGTGGTGCAGCCAGCAGAAGCCAGCCCCTGAAAAAGGAGAGATGAGGGAGCAAAGGCAGTGGTTTCAAATGAGAATCGCTGTCCTTTTAACTCAAAGAGCTCTGTAGCCTGGCAGGAGCAGCTGAGCAGGGCCTTTGAAGGAGGGGGGGATGAAACAGGCCCAGGCCAGCCCCACATATTATTCCCCCTCAGGATGTACAGAGTCTATATTGGCTGAAGCAGCACGGCCCCTGGGGTCACAGCTCCGTCTCTGGCTCAGAGAGCCACTGCACTAAGAGGGACTTTCCTCTGCCTCAGAAACGGGCCGGCGAGTGTCTGTGGGTAAACCATCACACATGTGCCTCCCAGCACCAGGCCTGGGCTCTGCGGGTGAACACAAAGCAGCAGCACTTATTAAATTTCCATGAAGTTTACCGAATTTGTGGGATCAGCGGGGTGAGGCCGTTAGGGAGCCCATGCCACTGCCTGCAGCTTCCCTCTCCCACTGTAGCCCAGTGTGGTTAGTGTCATGTCTTCCCCATCTCCCACCATGACTCTCTTCCCCAGCTTAACAGTGGAAGAAGATTTCTTCTGGCTGGGCCTTGTAGACTGCAGGACTTGCTGCCCACATCCTACCAGGGCCCCAGAGGGTCTAGGTATGGTAGAGTAAAAATTACTATAAACTGGACACATGGACAGATGGCTTGTGGGATTTGCTGTTGTAAAAGTTACATTCAAACTCTCTTATCTTGAGCATGATACATCAGTTTTCCTAAAGCATCTTTCAAGTCTCCCCTGAAACATCTTCCCTCTGTCCCACTTTCCCACCCATGAACTCTGTGCCATCAGTGAAAAACAATGATAATCAGGTACAAAGTTTTAGTCCAGTCAGACAAAATGATCATATAGTCCATAGAATCTTCAACAAAAGAAAAACGGCCCAATTGTAGCTCATAGGATGTAGTTGACTTTATGCAGTGAGAAATGGAAGGCAAGTCACAGCCAACCTCAGAAGATTTAGGTAGATAATTCCCTGCATGTCATGGGTAGTAAATGCTCACAGCGGGCTGTTCATCATTTGCCAGGACTTTTCCAGATGTGGAACCAGTTACTGAAAAAGAGGATCACCAGGGTCAGAGACTAGAGGGAGACTTTTTGCAGACCAAAGTGAGAGGGCTAACTGGAATATATACATCAAATGAATTCACTCTTGTGATGTTTAAATGTTGTAATAAATGTAATATGGCTTTCCAATCAAAGTTTGTTTGTTTTTTTAGCTTCATGGTGCTCACATTAGGACACAGTTGACTTGCATTTTTCAAGTGTAAACTGAAAATGTCTGTCTTCTTCATGGGTAACAATAGAGTTAAACACTCTTCACTTAGGCAACCACAAATCATAAGGCACAGTGCCTTGTTCATCTCCATAGCAAACGATTTAACTTTACTCATTCCACTCTCATTTGGTCTGTTATTAAATCCTAAAATCTAATTTTCTTAAAACAAGAAGAAAAATGACTATGAGAAGATTGCACTATTCCACTGCTAATCAACTTGTCATTTCCAGAAATTAACTAAATGAAAACTGCATTGGGTAAAAGTGGAATTATTTCACCCTGTTAACAGATTTCTTTTTACAAAAATATCCAGTACAAGCTCTCTTTGCAACCTTACACAGGTAGTTTCTCGTCAAATTATGATTTTAAGCTAACTGACTAAGATGGACAGGGGACAGTCAGTGCAGACATGAATATGAATTTTTATTTTATTTGAGTAATTCGACGTAAGTATGAGATAATCAAGGTTACGTAATACGAATGAAAATAAATGTCAAACAAGGCATTGCTCAATGCTTAACAAACCTCTCCTTGGTATATAAAAGGCCAAACAAAATGTTTTGTCTAGTTTCTAGATAGAGGACAACAATGCATATTACTCATGCAACAGGCAAACCGGGTTGAGCAAATGAGACTACATAAAGGAGGATGTGGTCAATGGAGAGTCAGCTTCAGACGGTCAATTACAGCAAGTGGCAGCCATATACAAATACTTTGCTAGTGCGTGCATAAATAACAGTTCATTCCCATGTTGTTGTGTCTTTTATGTCCCAGTCTAAACCAAGACCAAATGCCTAGGTTCTGGTGATGTTTAGAGGACAATTTCTATGTGATTCAGCACACCACTTTGACCCTGCAATGAAAAGATATACACAGACAGCCATTCTATGATTGTAGGTCGGGACAAAACAGGCCACAACATTTTCCAGGTGCAGATCAGCACCTAACTGTGGACAACATTGTAGGTTAAACAAGGCTGTGTTTGTACATTCTCACTCAGGATCTCCAGTCACCACAGTTGCCTGGTTCTCTATGCGCTTTTGTGGCTGATGAAGAAAAACTAATTGGGAAAGCATTAGTGAACCAATAAATCATGTAACAAGCAGATTTTCTACCCAGGCTACCCAGTGTGTTAAATGACAATCTTTTGAAAAGAGGAAAAATTTAGAGCCAGGTGTGACCTTAAAAAGTGTCTGGGTCCAGCTTGTTAGATCAAGATGGAGATGAGGTATACAAGAGTGTCACATTAGCTCTACCTTTTCAGTGCCCTCCCTCTCTGGGTGATGCTGGCCATACTCCAAAAGGACTATGTTTTGATCCCAGGGTCTGATAACGTCTGGCCCGTTGATGGGCCTGATGACATCTGCACTGTCCGTCTGTGCTCCCAGACAAATGCAGCCCAGCAAGGTTAGTTCTGGCCCTTCTGCCCCTTATCAATCAATTAAATTTGGCTTTGTCAGATTAATTGTATGGAATTGTTTGCTGCAGATAGGGACCAGGACCAGGTAGATTCTGGATGGGGGTTGGGCAGGGTGCCTGTAAGATTGTTGGTAGATTGTTGCTGTGTGTTAACCCTGTCCTTTTTTTACCCTTGCTCATTTGTAGCCGTGCCTCTATACATAACTGTAAACTGTGTATTTGGACCAAAATTCCATGTACCTCTCTCTGTCTCTCACCTGGGAATAGTTATGTTTTCATAAAACGTAATAGTACATTTAAATCACGATTGGTCATTAATTTGAGATTAACTTTGACAAAGCCAGTTACTTTCTGTCCACAAAACAGAGACAGGGCACACTTTGAGGGCTGAATTTTCACTTTCGGTTTTGTCATGCCAGTGAACACACCCCTCCTCCTTCTTTGGTTATGAAAAACTGGATTAATTACGTAATGTTCAGCTCACTGTGGCTAATAGCTGATAATGATGTGTGAGAGGTGTGTCAGATGGGAAAGCATACTGGACTGCCAAGTGCTGTTGGACCCGGGTCAGGCTGCGTTCATCTTTCTAATGAGATGTCACACAGAGAAGATGGAGCGACCAGAGCGACCAAGCGGTCATTGCAAACTAATTCTCCCCCAACTTTGGATTGTACAAACAGCCCCAAATTCAGAGTGGAGCTTGCATGGCCTGCCAACTGACCACATCACTCTGAGGATTCATTTTTCAGAGGGGTATTTGGCTGTAGGGAGACAGCTACTTCCGGTTTAGCTCATCGGCTATGCCATTTTTAGTCTAGAAAAGCTCCAGTCCCTGTTGGTCTACTGAATGTAGCCAGTGATCCAGTCTCCCATCTAGTCTTTAGCTCTACTCTGAGGAGATGAGTTGAGGTTAAATCAACGCTTGTCTCCTCCTTCTGAACATCTAAATCTGCAGAAGAGGGAAGTGAGATATGCTCCTCCCTTCATCCACCCCCTCAGGCTAGCCTTGCTTCTCTTAAGTTCTCTGCTGCATTGCCAGTGGGTCAGGTTGATCCCCCCCCGTCATTGAAACTCATTCGGGGGGCATTAAAGTGTAAACCAGATGAAAAAACAAAGGGCTTAGGCAAATCAGATGGCTCAAACAACAACAACAAACGCACACTCTGTAATCTGCTTAGGGAAATTAATGAGGGGGAGCACCCTTGGCCAAGGTGGATAATGATCCTGGACCACGGGGATGAGAGGCTGCAGTGGATCAGGCAGAAGGTGAGAACGGGAAAGGGGGATTAGAGACGGACTCCCACCAGAATCAAACAGTACTCTGCCAAAGGGATCCCTCCCCTCCTATGCCCAAACTTCAAAAACTCCAGCCTAAGCTGGAAGTAGGTGTCTGTAATCCCCTCTGTGGCTGTAGATCTATGTGGCCGACTCAGGACCAGCTTTCATCCTGTAGCTTGTTCGGCATGCTCTCCCTCCATGTCCTGGGAACATAAACTTTTGCACTGTGGCCCCCTTGCAGATCGCAGGGATCCGCTGGCTCATTACCTCTTCATTAGTGTGCTGGATCATTGGCTGCCAAGAGGATCAGACCATGCGTGGAGTCTAGTTGCAGAGACTGCTTGTGGGGGCCAGAGACCTGGACACAGCAGCTAGATGGACAAATGCATGCTACTGGAAACACAAGTTAGCAGCCTATAGATCCATGCACTGTTGAAAGGTTCCATGTAGCAGGTGAACATTTCTGAGTGTGACACACATTTTAAAGGACCCATTTGTCCTGCACTGTTACTTCAACAGATCCCCTAGAAAGTATCCTGTGATTGTCATTATACCTGTCCATTGCTCCTGCATGGTTGTCTGATCTGATCATCTGAATGGAATGGAAGGATTTTTCTTATATGTATATATTCACTTCTATTTATCAGCCTCTTAGAATTAGTGTCAGAACTGTCACTTACATCCTCTGAGTATGTTTTGAGATACCTTTGAAATGTGATGCCAGATCCCACTCAGAGTTGGATTTATTTGCCTCTGCTTTTCTTTCTTACAATTCATAGAATGCAGGATGATTTAAAGGGAGGTGTGGAATTGAGAAAATAAGCAGGCTTTGTAGTGCTTAATGGGGCCCAAAGCTCACTGTTTAAGCCCTCCCCTGCATCCAAAGCAGCCACAGTCAGGAGCCAAGCTCCATGAAGTCTCATCAACCACTCTGCCATCCTCTGGTGTGATCGTGGCAATACACACATATATATGCCTAGTACCAGCAATTTGCATGAAAAAATATACTAAAGGTGTGGTAAAAAAAAAATCATCAGCGTTGATCAGTGATAATCTAGGGTGAAATCATGCTTGCAAATATTTCTATATTTAAAATATGGGATGTGCCAGGATTGCCACAGGGAAAAAAAGTTCTAAAATAAGCAGTATGTGATTGTAATTGTACGATAGTATTGTATGTGGAAATCAGTGTTATATGGTTTGTTTTGATTGACAGCTGACCAGCAACAAGTTGTCCCGATTAACTTAGCCCCTATTATTCTAAACTAGTTATATCAAACACAAAGTGTTATTTGCAGCATTTTTCTTCATCCTGACTCGACTAAAGGTGCTTGAATAGCTATAGTATAAATGTATGAGAAATAATGCTCAAATAGCTTCAAGTTAATTTGCAACCTCACTTTTTTTTTCTTCCCCTTCCTCTTGCTTTGCTGCCGATGTGATCCCTGCATCTAAATTATGCAGTTCCTTATCTGACAGTCATTTCCAAGGCCATGCATGCAGTGTGGCCCCATGTGGTTATGGCCAGGTGTAAAAGCTTGACCTCTCTGTAGGACAGCAGAGTGACTTTCATTAGAGCGCCCACTGGCTGCTTCCCACCGAGCTCACTCATAGATTTAACACAGCGACTGCATACAAGATGAGAGGGAGGGTTTGCATAATCCAATAAGAATCATTTAGGGGAGATGAAAACATGGACATTAATAGGTATTAAAATAGCTATATACAAAATGTCCCATTTTTATATTGCCATACCTCCTCAAAAATGAGGCAGGTAAATCCATTGTATTGCACAACACAAACTGTAGTGGTTATTGTGTGGAAAATGCAAGCATCACCTTTGTAGCCTGGATGGCTGACAGGGCCCACTGTGCAAATGAGCAATGTGGCATGGAGGGTTTTTCAACTAAATAAATGTGTGTGCACACAACACACATCCAATGTAAGCTGAATGCACACCCACTCTTTGAATGCCTCTGGATTTCCCAGCATGCTCACTGTTGCCTCCTGCCCGGCTGGTGTCGTCACGTTCTCTTTCATACGCGGTCACAGTTGTTTTTGATATTTTCATCTACTAGCCAGAGGATATTTATCTGCGGGAGTGTAGTGGCTGGAGAGCCTTTTTCAAATGTTAACAATGGCTGGGACACAACATGAGGAGCTCGCTAATTAATGCATCCAACACAGTCCCACAGTTATGCTGGAGAAACTCAAACGATTAATGTGTGTCATTATATTGTAATTGCATGGTAATTCTACATCTAAAGCACACACCGGCACACAAGCCTTTTCAGCCTAAAGGTGGGTATATTCCACAGCGCTCCTGGAAGCAGATTAAGGTCGGAGATGGTTTCTCCGTGGAGAATAAGGATTAACTAGTGCAAAAATATCCTCTTTGCTTCCTCACAACTTCATGTATCAGATTTATTTTGGCTTATTGTTTGTTTTAGAATGTAATTTCACAGGACAACAGCATAAAAAATAGATAAAGTTAAGGGTAAAAGTCTTATCCAGGAAATATCACAAAACAGCCACTTTGTTGCTATTTAAGGACAAGTATTAAGATTATAGTTGTTCATCATATGAGCATGTTTACTATGTAGTTTTATTTTTTAATTTATGATTGATTGATATGATGATTGAAATTGTAGGAGGAGCATGGATCTGTCTCAATCAATTCAGTGAACGATGCATGTTTTATCTCTTGTACATATGCATTTACATTACATTGTAGGAGTTCAGAGGAGGAACAAAAAGACAGAGTGAGACAGGAGGCGCATTTGTCTATTTCAGCTTGAATAAACTAAACTGCTGTGCTGTGGGCTCATTGGAGGCCCCTGCTGCAGCACTTCATGAAGACATATGGGCCTAAAGAGCACTTGATGTGGCTGCCACCGCCTTGCTTGTCATCCACAATTTCGCCTGCCCTAATCCCTGCTTTAATTTACTCCACTCCACAAGGCAAGCAGTGACTAACACTGTCCTCGGGGGTCCTTTCACTTATGCCACCGGTGACAAGGAATATGCAAAGGCACAATTTCTCACCAGGAAGGGTGACAGAGAGCAGTTCCGCCGGGGAGCACACCTCCCGTTTCTCAGCATCTTTTAATGTCACTCACAAGAGCACTTTGCAGTTGCAAACTATTCTTCAGAGACCCCTTTATTAACATGTTGATCCAAGGGGTCATTAGGCGAAGATTGTTTGGCGAAGAGGATGCAGCTATTGATTTGCTGAGAGATAGACTTTACTGGAAAGTTTGTGACAGCACAGGGAGACTACAGAGAGTACTTCTTCAGACTCAGTCTAAACTGTTTTCAACCCCTTTATCCATGGCTTCTGCCTTATTTTTCCCACTCGTCTAATTTTCCCCTGGAATGCTGGGAGGGAGAGGAGCCGTTGACGGGCACAAGTAATTGCTATCAGTCTGTCATTAGGTTCTCTCTCTGCTCCCTCTCTATTTTTTCCTCTGTCTCTCTACACAGGCCTGTGCTCAGCATTGCTTACAAATAAGACACTTAGGAGACGAGTGGAATTTGCTCCCCAAAAGCTGTGATGTATTGGATTTTTTACGGTCAGAGCAGCTCCTCCAACTGCCTTTTCATTCTCTGTTGTCCTGAGAACCATTTTCTCTGTGTTTGCTATATTCACTCTCTCTCCCTCTCTGCCCTCTCCTCTCCGCCTTTCAGGGTATCATTTGCAATTTAATGCTTACCTGGGGTGAGCCTTGACAATAGCTTCCACCATGAAATGGCCCAGGCCCTGCCTGCATGCCTAATGAGGTTGATGTTGAGCTATTTAGGTCATTGTCCCTTTACAATATCTACTTAATGCAACTCCATGGGAGTGGATTGTTGGAACGGTTAAAGATTCTATTAAGTCTTTACAAAAGCCATTCCATTATGCTGTCCACCACATACTACCAGGGGCACTGCTCTACTTCACTTTTGCTTTGTGAGAGGCTGTCGCAACAAAGCATAGCAAGGAGGTGCAATGTTACTCTGAAGGGTCAACCCACTAACATCTCTCCAGAATTTGGCAGTGCATTTTTTTGTTTTTTGTTTTTTGTTTTTTGCAGGTGAAACATCCAGTCAGTCAGCAGTTAATTTTGTAACATATGAAATCTGGATTGAGTTGGCAAATTCATATTAATCATCGAATAAAATGATCTGCCAAAACAGACGGCCAACACCAACTATTAATCAGAGCAGAACCCGTGACAGGCTTTGGAATCGGAAGGGAAGGAGTCGGAGGGGGGGCCTCTTTGAGAGAGTACTTGATATGAAAACTGTGTTGTTCTGCTTTGTACCAGCCTGTGGGAGTTTTTAAACAAGCCCATATGGTGGTAGCCACCAGCTTTGGAGAAGGCGGGTGGGTTGGGGGGTTAGCCAGGGCCAGGATTTCACACAGTCAGTATTGAGTGGGATTGAGGAGGCGAGCTCTTAAGCTGTCTTTTCAGGCACAGCAAAAGCCCTCCATCTGGCCTCCCCTAAAACTCAGGGCGAGTTTACTCAGCTCCCTGTCGGCTGATTGGGCCTCCTGAAGCAGAAGTAACAGCATCAATAGTGTAAACCCTTGCCACTTGAGAGAATTACATTTCTTTTCATGCTTGACTTAATCAAAAGTGGGGAAGTGAAATTTACACCTTTTTGATGTTCTTTTTTCCCCGCTCACTAAGAGGGGCGATCTTAACCCATTTGATCTTCACAAGCGCCCACTAAATGGCCAAATATGCCAAGCAGACGGAAGCAGACGGTTGGCAGTTGCCAGTTTGCACAGGGTCACTGTTGGAGCACTCCATGTGGTGGGGCAGGCAACCTCACAGAAGGCTCCAGTCTTCGCAGAGTCCAGCCAAGCTTCTGTCTGGAGGCCCGCTGTCCCTTGCCGACTGTCCGCACCCAGCCAGAAATCAATCCTCCCTCATGCTGATTCTCCGTGCTCTGCCTGAGCCAGTGTAAGATTTGTGTCGACTGAGCAGCATCAAATGAACACTGTAGCTGGGGCTTTATAACAAAACAGATAGACAAAAAAGCAACAGCCAAGTGTCAACGCTATGATGTGTATATTTGATGGCATTAGCATGGATTTGCGGAGTCACTATCTAGTTTGTATGCACACCGCATTGTGTACACATTGACAGATTGAGTTGTCAGTGAGTAGCTTGAGCTAACTGAAAATTACGAGGATGCTTCTTATCACTTCTATCGAAATAAATTACCATCTGATAATACAGAATGGGTTTAGCCAGCAAAGGGCAGACTTGCTTTGTTGGGTGAATACATGTTTTGACTATAGTAACCTCACTAATCCAAGCTGTTGACTGGTGTTGGAGCAGAGGGAGCCAACCTGGGGGTGTGTGAAGATTCCCCTCAACGGGAATCTGGAAAGAGCAGTTACTGGAGAGCTGTGAGCCAGTCACAGTTGTTCCAGGAGGCTGGCTTTAATGAGTGTGTGATGTCTGGAGTCTTTAGCTCATGTTAAGCCCGGGCTAAGGCCAGGATCTGACTGATGGAGCCCTAGGCCTGAGTACTGTGGAGCTGTGTTTGCACCTCTTAATGAAGCCGGAGGCCGACGACACTGCTTGGCCCTCCGCCTGCCCTTCCTCCCTCCCCAGGACCAACCCTGTGCCAGCCAAGACTGCAGCAGAGACCCACACCATTAGTTCCTGTTTATTTCCCAGGCTTCCAAACCCTACTCCCTTAGTCATCGTGTGCAGCAATTTTCCCCCTCCCCTTTCTTAAACTGTTGTTGGTTATTCATTTTAGTCCAATTTTCTCACTCACTGTTGTAGGCAACACATGAAAAAAACCCAGATAATTAAATGCTTGTGCCCTGTGGAAAACAATGTTTTCCCCCTCTTTGTGTTGAATATAAATTACCATTACAGTGTCTGGGTTGCAAAAATGTGTGCATGTGTGTGTGTGTGTCCCTGTCCCTGTGTGCATGTGTGGAAAGAGTTTACTCGCTGTCAGCATGAAAAGAAGGGGCCCCCGTCCAGGCAGCCAAAATCCTGCCGAGGAACTTGTCTGGGATCGTGATGTTCCGACAGCTCCACTGCGACAAGATACATAGTTTCCATTCAGCGACAAGCTTCTTATTGGTTACTATAGTTTCACTAATGCCCAATTGAAGGCGATGCCTAATCTCGACAGAATGGGTTAAAAGGTGCCGATGTCCAGAGCCACAAAACCACATGTTGAGAGTCAAGGGACCAAGGCCCCACAAAGCACAGCTCCTCCGGCTTTGATGTGGCCCTATCAGGGGCAGGAGATTGAAGAGAGTGGGGGAAGAATACACAGAGGCCCCCGCAGCATACAAACCCCCTTGAAGGACTTGCTGACAATGGCAACTGCTGAAGAGCGGGTCAGGGCCTCACAAAAGGTGGGGCATCTCAGGAGGAGATGCAGCAACCACTTCCTTCTCTTCTTCTACCTCCAGCATCACCGCTTCATCATTGCCGTCATTTGTGTTGCCACCGTTACCGTTTCTGTCATTCATATATTCATTAACGCTATCCTGGTAATTGCCTCACTATTTTTTAGGTTGCTAGAAAACATTATTGCATTAGACCATTGTCTGCTCTCCTTGTACTTGTGCTGCTCAGAGTAGGGAGTTGGAGATGAAGCAGTGGAAAGAAGTACAGCAGAGGAGGAGGAGAGAAGAAGGAGGAGAGAAACAGAGGATGAGAAACCACTGGTGTGTATGCTGAAGGGTGCTATGTTTAAGGCTCTCACATCTCAAGTACTATGCTGGAGTAGCCTGTGGAGGGCAGGGTGTGTGTGTGTGTATGTGTGTGTGTTTGTGTCTGTGTTGTGTGTGTGTTGGGAGGGGGGGGTCCTCTCTGTTTCAATAGACTGCCGCTCAATGGCTCTGAGGAGTAATTGAAAAGCTAATATTGTTCAGCATATCCCAGGGATTACGTCTTATTGTAGTAACAAGTATGCAATACTGCAATGTTTATTTTTGGTCAGGCTTTGTTGCAGACACTAATTGGTACTGAGTGTGAAAATGTGGAGTGTGCATTGCCATAGCTGAGTCATGACGGCACAAGCAGTAATCACTTGCAGCGTGTTATCTTTGGGAAGTATCTCGGCTGACAATTCAGACCAGCAGCCTAAGACGCAATCGATGGGCATCGCTTTACTGATGTGTTGAAAATGAGTCTGCAAATATGTTTGAAATGTATGCTTGTGTTAGCAATGCTGTAAAATAAGCAGGGTTGACTGTCAGAGCATCTGCTTATGATGTTTATCTCACAAACACAGAGCCAGCTGTTTCCAAGCCCATTCATTTATTAGACACACATTAACGATGGTGTTGAAAAAAAATTCTCACTCAGCACTGCTCTATCATCGACCATTGCCATATCTCCCCTCATTGTGCGGTTTATGGCAGATTTTAAATCAATTAAGTATGTAATTTGTAACAACTGCTGAGACTGGTTCAGGCCTAAACAATGGCAATGGGATAACTGCCCTTTAGTGAAGCATCAATGGGCTTACAATGTGCTGAATTAGCTGGCATATTAATGACCAGCCGCAATACCCCTCCATTCTCCTCACCCAAATCTGCTTATGCAAATGGCCCATGAATCCAGTTCAAAGGAGTCTCTTTTAAGTGAGGCCTGAAACCATCCTCACTGGGGGCTGTGAGAGAAAGTGACATGAGAAAAGTTAGGGACACTTGTCCTTCTTTTTTCTTCTCACAGAACACGATCCAGTTAGCATGCATCTCTGCTGGTTACTAGCATGGTAGGGGTTGTCCAGACCATGGGATTGCTCCATGCAGTAGGGGTATGTGTGTGTGTGTGTGTGTGTGTGTGTGTGTGGGGGTGGTAATCCAGCCAATTGTGACTGAGTGTTTAAACTGCGGTGTTCAGCAGGGGGGAAAGTAGGACCCGTCCAAGTTCATGCCCCTGTGTGAAAGAAAGAGAGAAAGGCTGTGAGGTTCGAAGTTGAAGGAATTGAATAATCCCCTTCACATTTGTTAAAGGGCCACTGGTCTTTTGTGTTGGCCAAGACAAATTTAAAAGGCAATGTCATAATGGTTCAATTGGAATGATATCTTTGAACACAATAGATGTGGCTTCTTTCCACGGACAACTTAAAGCCCCATTGTTCCTATTATTGGCTGAGATGTTTGGATACATGCGTACACTCTGAATGAGAGTAAGTTGTTGTTATACAACCTCTTATAAAATATTGAGCATGATTACACATGTTGTGGTCTCATGAATGATACAGACACAGTGAGAAAGGAAGGAGGGACCTGGCTTGTTGGTTAAATGTGATTTTTTTCCCCCGATTACAAAAAACTAATGTTTGCCAACATCTAACAAATAGATTTAGTAAATGGACAGGCTTTGGATTATTTGTTATATTCATAATTTGTTTTTGAAATAAAAGCAATCTTTTCTAAAAGAACAATGAAATTTTAAATAACAAATGACTTGTATATGATGGTTATATATAACTTGAATGTAACTGAATCTTTAGACTTTGGTGACTTAGATAAAGAGAAAATGATTGTGCATGAGTGTTGTGGTCTAATTTTTTTTATGACAATAACATTCTAACAAAAAGAAAAAAGATCCTGTTTGACCTTGTTAAAACTCTTTCAGGTGAAATATCTTTGAACATGTTTGGTTTTCATGTTTGTTTTCTTTGGGGCTTCGACTGACTTTGTTCCTGACATTAGTGATGATGTATACGTTGGGGATAGGAGTGGAAATTCTTGCTGGAGTTGAAAAGCCTCTTGTTCTCACATTTCCATTTGGGGTGAAAGTACAAGCGTCGTAGTAAGCACATTAATATACCAAATGAATAAGGCATTTATCAGCACTAGCGGCCCTCCTGTTGGAACAGCCTTTCTTTACAATGCCTGACATCATGTATTTGCCTGCATTTCCCAACAACTGTTGCCTGTGTATCTAGAGGCTTAATGCTAAGTTTATCCATGAAGTGCACATTCAACACACTGTTAACTCTCACAGGGAGTTGCCAATTAAACACAAAGCCTTAATTTATAAATCTAACTCTCTAAGTACACATAATACCCAATTGAGAGGTATTATTTATTATTGCGGGATTTTTCATGTGCTTGCTGGGAACTGTCCAAGCTCCAGGAGGCTGTGTGCCAGCACCAGAGGCAGTGAGAAGGCTGACATCCTCATGCTCACTGCTGCACAGGGAGGTCATTTCCACAAAAAATTGAGTGCAAACAGAGGCGAAATAGTAAGTGCAGATCTTTATTTCAAAAGATTTGAAATATTGCGTTTCCCAAATTAGAACATTGCACGTAGCAAACAAGACACGCCATGGTGTAAATTTCAATTGCAGTGACTTTAAATAACATTAACTTGCTATTTATTTATATTTATTTTTATTGTGTGTCAGTTAGTCATGTGTTATACTGATATTTTGTCCATGGCTGCCCAGCAACATCCTGAAATATATGATCGATACCACTGAAAAAGCAGGAGTAATAGGTCTTAAGAGTGTTCTCTAGACAGTATAAAAAAGTAAAAGCAAAACAACTCCCCTTTAACTTATGGCCCACACTCCTTCTTCCCATCCATCCTTGCACTGGGGGTGTTGGACGCCAGCCCTCAGTGAATTTTCCCTCCTTAAGGAAGCTCATAATGGCTGTGCGAAGTCCCTAAGAGGGAGGGTTCCACTAGGTGACAGATTCTTCCTGTCCGTGAAATTCCCCCTGCGATAATTTGTCTTTGTGCTGATGGGCCCGTAGCTCCACGCGACATGGGTTATGGCAGCGAGGGCGGGACCATCCTCATCACCTGCCATCTCCGTGGCCCTCTTGACACCCCACACACATTACCCCCCACCCGCACCCACACACTCTCCATTCTCCTGTCCTCCCTATCCCACACCCCCCACTTTCATCTCTCCAGCAGGAGCTGTCTCCTTACTGGCAGAGCAACCAAATAATGGAGCTTGTCACAGGCCTTGTTCTTTGTGTTTTTCAGGGCCCAAGAAAAATGCAAACACTCTATTGTAGTCATTAGTTTTCCCATCCTTTCTGCTGTGGCTTGTGGGTGGGGGCTTTGACCTGGTTCAAAAGGGACTTGAGGAGGAATTCGGCTTTTTAGAGAAAGTGAATTCTTGATGTCACATGCTTGGTGTGTGTGCATTATGCATTGAGAGTGGGCTTGCTTGTGGCTATACTCAGTATGCTCTTGAGTGCATGTTTTTATATTTTAGCTTTTTTTTCCCATCGGTGTGTACATGAGTGTTTTGCAGTGCATGTTTCCATTTACCCTGGAGCTCATCAATCACTCTACTTGATAGCCAGTCTGACCAAGCCTGTTACAGATGTGTACATGCTTAATCATTTGTAGTGTAATTAGCTCATGAAGTGTCAGGAAGTGTCATCTTGGTTTGGGCGGACAGATGGAGTGATGGGACCAAGTGTTTCGGTGGACCCCAGCAGAGGTGTGGGTCAGGTGGGGGATGTTTGAACCCAACTGTAGGGGTCCTGAAGGAATTTAGGAGCTGCCGAAAGATAGAGAATGTCTGCTATGGTCATCATACAGCTCTGTAAAGCAGAAAAAACACCATGCCGCTGGTGAAAATTACTTTCATCGCTTTTTTTTTAAACATCACTGAATTCTGACTTCTTGTGTAAATATTAGAAGACATTAAATTTCTCACATCAAGTGGCGACATATTTAATCATCCATTAATGAATACAAGATCTTTCGGTCAAAGTGTTTCTGGAGAGGAGTGGTCAGCTTTTTTTCCTACAGTGTGCCTGTTTGCTAATCATATTTTACATCCTGAATGTTTGCCATTGTATGGCTCTAATCAAAGACTTATTTGACAAGTGTACTTGGATTTTAACCTCTGTATACAAATCCATCATCCCAGTTAGTCCATTCAGTGTCTGGTGTTACACGGAAGCTTTGAAAAGGCCTAACAGGCCTAAACAGGAACCAGACACAGTGCCTGCTATTCTCTGCCAGTGCTGTTATGATATTGTGTGGATGCTTGTAGAAACAAACCTGACTGAGAAGCTCATCACTAGGCAAGGATAGACAAAGAGGAAGCGCATGCCTGCTGCCTTTGTACTCACTTTAAATTCAGCTGTTATCTGGAATGTACCAGCTGTCCACTGTACACAAAAAACTGCTGCCTTTCCCAAACCTGATCCTGGCATTTGCGCTGAGAGGAGAGGGACTGGGGAAACGCAGGCCCCAGGCCCCTGGGGTACGACTGGGGCCCCTGGGAAGAAACTGATGGACAGGAGTGGAGGGGAGTATAGCAACAGGCTGGCACTCACACTGGGCCCTGTATGGGTCTGAAAAGGAGCGAGGCATGTGATTCTCTGTGTGTGTGTGTGTGTGTGTGTGTGTGTGTGTGTGTGTGTGTGTGTGTGTGTGTGTGTGTGTGTGTGTGTGTGTGTGTGTGTGTGTGTGTGTGTGTGTGTGTGTGTGTGTGTGTGTGTGTGTGTGTGTGTGTGTGTGTGTGTGTGTGTGTGTGTGCGTGTGTGTATGTGTGTCAGATATCTGAGTGGGGTTTCCAGACATTCAGGGAAGTACTTTTAAAGAAGCATGTGTAAATATAGCCATGAAAAAACAGTGTCATATTTACACACAAGACATGAACACACATCTATACTGCTCAGCAATCAGACTCTTAGACGAAAGCTAGAGTCCCTTACAGCCTGATAACCCACAGAGCATGACACACACTTTGAAGTAAAGCTTATCTAAATACAGCATAAGGAACTGCCCTTTAACATACAAGCTCCCCATTCAACAGCAGTCAATAACACATACCTGAACCTCCATGTTGGATTAATGCTTGTCAATATGAGCCCTTGAAACACGCCCATCACTGTTTGCTGCGCTATAATTCCTAGCATGTATGAACTTATATAATATGAAAGGGCATTTGTGTGTATATGTGTAGATATGTAGCCTCTGTTTGTTGCTTGTTTTCCTGGAAGCACAGCCACTCCTGGCTCCTGGCTGTATATGATGTGTATTTGTTCACAGTTCATTTGATGTTGTTATCTTACATTAGCCACAGTATTCCTCCTCGTCTGTAGCTAGTGCTCTGCAGAGCCCTGGGGTTGTAGGCCCTCGTCTTCTTACCCATCTCACTAAACCACTTAACCAAACTAATGAATTATCCAATTAATCAGAGGAGGACCCTCTCTCTGCCCTTAAGTGCTCATTTATAGAAGGAGACCGCCCCTTTGACCTCTATCCCTCAAGGGCTGTTTCAACCAGCTTCACTGCGTAACATTAAATAAATATCATTTCAGGGCCATATTAATTCCTCACATACCCATCCATAAGTAATTAGTCACACTTACTGTATGCATTCTAGCTTGTCAATATACTGTATGTGTGTTTCAGTTGCATGTACTGTATGTGTATGAGTGTGTGTGTGTGCATGCCCACACAAAGTAGGCCCATGTTGGTGTGCCTCTGTATGTGTGTTTAATCCATTTAAACCAAGTCCAATTCAGCCACTTCCTCTCTCCGTCAACCTTATCTGTAGCTGCTGGGGACAAAAATCATTTGCGGTAGAGTAAAATGACTGAAAATAATGGGGAAATATCAAGTGCATCTTTTTTTTTCTCCCCCATTTATTCCACCCGCTCTGAGTGAGCTTTATCGAGCCTAACACATCGCAACATACCCCCTTTTTTATTTTACCCAGATTTTATTTTTCCCACTCAAACTTTTCATTTTCTGACAGATTGAGGCACCCTATTTAACAGTTTTATTCATCTGTGCCTGCAGGCAGGGACTGACGTTACAGTCAATAAAAATGGGAGAGCTTTGCAGGCACCTCTTCTTCCCCTTTCCCATTGTGTGCAAAGTGGCAGCCGTGAATTTAATCGAGGGAGAATGTTGTGATTACTTAATGGTTTCCCAGGCAGCCGTGGACTGGAGAATTAAATTCCGCATCTGCTTTCCAAGGCGTTAATCTCCTCTCCTCACATTCCGCCTGTTATGATGTGCACACAAGAGATAATGTTTAAACCGACTAAAGCAGGGTAAACCGGCGCAGGCTGTTATTGGCTTTATAATTACATAATTAACTTTTTGTTTCTAATCGTTACGGAGGTAATGGCTCCGCTAAAACGGGGGGCATCTGCCGAGCAGAAAAACCAAATCAAAAATCAATAATCCATAGAACGCCATCACAGTAAGTGCTTAGTACTGAATCACAAGAGAGAGAGAGAGAAAGATGGTGCGAAAAGGGAAAGCAGTTTTGTCTCCTCTCTTCTCCCTTTTCTTTCCCTTTCCCCCTTTTCCTGTGCGGTAAATGAATCTCATTTGGAGATGAGAGTGTTATCTGTGGGAGAGGAGGCCCAGCAGCTGTGGGGAGCAGCAGGGTATCAGGCTCTGCCAGGTGCATGGCAGGAGAGAGAGAGGGCCAAGCGCCACCGTAAATTACACCTGGCCTCCCAGCACCGCTATTGTAGGGCGATTGACCCGCTCCAAATGAATTCCATTTTCTGCAGGTCCCTCCTTATTTCTAATTTACATTGTGATCATATATGTCTGAAAAATGATATCATAAAAAAGATGAATGTACTAATTACCTCTCTTCTTATCTCTCCCTAGCCCAGTGCTCAACCCTTTGGACTTACTCCTCGCAGCATGTAAGTATGTCACTTATTTCATTGTGACAGGCGTAATGTATTCACAAAAGTGCACCATAAATACAGGCGTTCAGGTTGGCCACCTTGCACTCACATCGAGGGCCTCACAATGCCATGCCTGCTCAAATGAATGGCGAATTGACAAACATTTCTGGAGCCAAATTACCCCCGATGTCACTGTGAAATTAGGTTCTTGACCCGGCCTCTGATGCATGCTTATATTTCTACATATTTTCCCCATTGATTTTCATGCATGGCGTCTAGCCATTGCCGTGTGAGACGAGGCTCCCTATGAGAAAAGGGTTAGGGGTATTTTAATACACCTGTGAAATGAGACTCTACTCGTCATGAATATGCTAAAGTAGAGCTGTCACAGCAGTCAGAGTGATATCCCCTCACCTCTGCCAAATGAGCTGAGAGGGGGGATAACTGACTTCTTCTCTGAGGGATAGGGGGACCAAGCTTATGGCGCCTGCCAATGTCATTTTAACAAATAGGCTTATTAACAGTTCAGAGGTGAAGGACGACAGCAAGGTTATGCAACTATACTGACATATATGGGAAAACATGAGAGAAATATTGAGTTGGCTGATAGGTGCTGATTGCATGTGTTCCCGTTTCATTACTACACAGCCTTGTCTGAATGTCTTCTATGTCCAGCCATCAGAGAGATGGCTTCCTCAAGTGTTTATGTCTCCTCACCTTGGGATGAACTTGTAGTTTGTCTGTCAACATCTGTTTGGTTAAGATCTCACCTTAGAAATGGCTTTGACTTTGTGTGCATGTTTCTATCTGGTGCTCCCCCTGCATCTGCTAGGCTCTTCAACCACACATGCTCCATCATTTGACTCTGTATTCCATGACACTATGCTTTGGCACTTGACCTCCTAACCTCATTCCCAGGCTGTTATAACCACCCCTCTGAGCCCAGCATGGCCAGCAATATAATGGTAATTCGCTGAGGTCACTGTTGCTACAACAAGCCTCCCAAGAACATATAAAACAATGTTCAGCAGGGTCACGTGCATATCTAAAAAAAGAGCAGCCATTTCCAAAGTCATGTGCACACTCTCTTACTTTTAAATGATAATTCCAATACCCACAGTAGGTTTATTATAGGTTAGTCTTTAAATGAAATATAATAGAAGCACAGTATCCTTATAAGATTATCAGTACTTCAATTTATTACTCAGTGCAGTCAGCATTTCTACACATATCTTTAAATTAAATGCACTATTGTGACTGAAATGTTTCTGATACTGACTTCTAGAAATAGCTCATTTTATTTTAACCCAGAAACTCTGCGACAAAGTCTTGTTTTCACCTCTGAAACTTTTGAAGGAGAGTACAGCCTGGCGTGACAAAAAAGCTTTTCCTTAGAAACACCTCATTTTGTGTGTAGCCATTACCCTTTGGTGTCACATTTGGCATTTGTTTTAAGCTGAGTCTTTTCAGGCACAAAGGCACTATCTCTAGCTGTAAAAGCCTGTGTGAAACGCTTTGCTTAACCTGCTGACACAAAAGAACCACTTAAGCCATTTTCCCCTTCATCCTCTACAAGCGCAATGACTCACTTTCCATTTGAAATCAATAATGGGGGATGCCAGTGACCGAAGGTAACCGCGGCAAGAGAACATATATACTGACAGATACCAACACCAAAAGGCCACAAATGCATTCTGCGACTGATACATGCACGTGTTTGTATATTAAGTTTGTACATGCATACATCTGCACATGTGTATGTTTGGGAGCGAACATGTGCCTGTGTATCTCCAGCACTTGTAACACGTGACTAAAATGGGCCTTCTCCTTTTAACCAACTAAATTCCTGGAAGAGCTTTGCAGACCTGTTGAAAGACTAGCAGTGGCCAGTGGTGGAAAAGAAGCAGACCCAGCAAGCAAACCTGCCCCAGGGGGCAGGAGGTCGGTGCTGGGTACACCCTCAGCCCCCCAAGCCTGCGTGGATGGCTGGAGGGTGTGAGGCCACCTGGCCAAAGAGGGGAGCGGCAGTGATTAATGCACCTTGTTTAGGGTGCCGTCATCGGAATGAGATGGACGAGGGCTCAGGATGATGGATGAGGGCCGGAGCAGGGGCTGATAAGACATGGCCCATGAATCTGTTCTACATCATCGGCTCCTTTGATCACTGACAGAAGTTCAGAGATGGGCCTGTGCATCTGTCCAAACAAACAAAAGCCTCTTCCCTCCCAGAACCCTCCCTTACTCAAAAACACTGTGACTATCCACCAACCCCCCAGCTCCAATACCCTGCCTCTCAGGTTGGCTCACACTCGTAAACAAACAGTATAGAGACAAAAATGGAATGACAGAGAGGGCATGCATCTGAGAGTGAGATGGAGTGATAAAGAAAAAAAGAGAGCATGACATGGATTGAAAAAGACAGCGAGAGAGAAAGAAAGAGAGAGCAAAGTATCCATGGGGGGGGGCTTGGAGCCTGTGAACCATGGCAGCACGGTTTAAAGCCCCCCAAAAGGAGCCCTCCTCTGCAATGACAGATTCGGCAGATAAGAGATGATCCATGAAAGCCGATCGGTGTGCTGACAGCAGGAGAGAGGCCTTGGCCCCGGCCGACAGGGTGCATTACTGTGGGCAAACGCAGCTGTCAGGGCCAAACGGGCCCTCAGCTTTCTGCCATGCCACCATACTGACGTCACACAGCCAGAGCAAGGGCCTGTCCGCCCCCTCCTTCACTCCCTTCAGTCACCAAACACTACATTCCGGCGCTGAAACATTCCCAGGCCAGTCTATTGCACAACTTCATTTTGGGGTGTATATCAGCTGACAGGTGTTGAAATTAACCTATCTCAGCAATTCTCTGACATATTGACAATGTGTAAAGAAATGCAGGGGTGCTCTGAGTGAAGGATTTCTGGCAGGTAAGGCATAAAAGATTAGACTTGGATTTATTCTTGAGAGTCGCATTGAGCCGAAGTTACGAGGCCTCTTTTACTCTTCTAACACTGTTAGACTAAGGAGCTTTAGCACTAGTCTCAAGATAGACAGACAGAAATATGGACAGCATGGAGAATGAGATCCACTGTGTAAAACAGGAGACTTTCATGTACTTTCCCCGCTGAACACGCGGCCGCGTGGTGCTTATTCCTCCAGCCTCCAAAGAAAATTACCCCATCTACCAAGGGGGCTGAGAAAAAAGGAGTGCAGACGAGTCCCTCAAGGAAATGAAAGGCAGTAATAAGCTATTTAATTTATACTTGAAATTATTTTATGCTCAATAGATACACTCTGGGTCCTTATTGCTATTTAAATGATTATTCTCGCCAAATTATTTTAATCCATTTTCAGAGGAAAAAATTCTCCATCCTCATTTAAACAGCTAAATGGGGGCATCTTTTAACTTCATGCGGTCGACATAGCAAATTAGAGAACTAAAAGGCCTCCTTTTATTTTGGCATTTATTTCAAAGTATTAGCTCAGTAATGGATATCTTCACATACTAATTGTGAATTATTTTACATATAAATGCTGATTTAAATTCACAGACTTATGGTTCATTGGCTTACCATTAAAATTGTTTGTTTGTCTGCCCTTTTATGAGGAGCATTATAAACAACCTTGAAGTAAGCAAAACTGATGCGGTGTGTAATATTGACCTCCTCACTTAGTCAGAATCACTTCAATTAATATATACAATGACGATGCCGGACGATGCATGGTGCCTTAGTTCGGGACTCTTTTTTTAAGTTCAGCATGAAAGCCAACATTTTCCAAGGACACCAGAGCCTTACAAACAGTACACAGTGCAAGATAAGCTATAAAGTCAGCCAACTATACATCTCCTTCCCTACGTAACCATTCACACCTCTGTATCTACAGTAGAATGTATGAGATAAGAGCAGAGGATATGTACCTCACAGCTCTGAGCTTGGTCTGAGAACTGATCGCTTTGGTCTTTTTCTCTTTCTGATCTTGTATCTCTCCAAGTCCTGCTTCACCCCTGTCCATGTCTAAATCCTCTCTCTCTCGCTCTGTTTCTCTCTTCCTCTCACTCGCTTCTATTCTCTTCTTTCTCTCGCTCATTTTTCTATTCACATTAGATGCTGAGGTGAATACATGAAAAGATTGGTGACCTTTTAATGAAAATGTCAGTATTCCTGTAGTGGGGGGAGAGGCCAGGTCTGTGTTTCAGAGACCAAGCGCAGTCTCCATGACACCTGAGCTTTCACAAACTCCACTACATGTTTCATGACAGCTCCTGAATGTCTCTTTTTCTTGGCCCCTATGTCAGAGTTTTTTATCTGACATCAGGGTGAGGCCTTCTTTGGCTACTTGTCCGCTTTTTATAATTCCGAATTTTTTTTCCTTGAAATGGATTTTCACTAGTCCCTTAGCAGTAGCAATATGCATGACCACCCTATTCTATCTGTCCTATTCATCTTAATAAGCCCGACTAAATAAAATAATGTGACAACATGAAGACGTAACATTTACACAATCCAAATCTCAACCAGATGATTTGCACTAAAGTCAGAACAATTACAAAGAAAGAGACTGGATGAATAATTCCCCAGTAATTTCTGCTGCGGTGTTTCAACTACAACTGCGTTTGACAGACACACACCTGAAAAATGAAGTCACTAGGGCTAATGTCACTTTGATGTCTTCCTTTCTAGCACTCTAGCTTTGTCTCTTTCTCTTTCCTCTGTGCTTAGGATTCGAAGTCCACCTCCAGAAATTGAAATGTAGATCTTCCTGAGCGGCTCACAGTAGCAGGTGCCACACAGTCATGATCATTTGTCAACTGTACCTCTGCCTTTTGTCACGTTTTGTCTTCCGTCTCTATTTTTAGTGTGGCGAAAAGACATCAAGGCGAAGGTGTACTTTAAGTAAGTGACAACCTGACGCCCAGCTTTATTTGATGCTTGCCAGATCAAAGCCTCACTGCAGGGCACGTTAATTTGAAGTCCACCGCAGTGATGATCGCTGTGCATGATTACCCCACAATGGCACTCCTATTAATCACATCACTCTGATTATTCTAATTTGATTTGACTCAGTGATGCCTCCCCCAGCCCTCTCTCTCTCTCTCTCTGTCTCTCTCTCTGTCTCTCTCATCACCATCATCACAACATCTCCCAATAAAACTGTCAAGTGGGGCGACTGCTCTCCGCAGTAAGTGGATGACATTTAAAAGGCTACAACATGACTGACAGTGTACTCACAGAGGGAGGGAGTGAGAGTGCAGAGGGGGGAGGAAGACAAGGAGAGAGTGAGAAAGGGAAGATGAGGGAAGGAGGGGATGCCCATGTTAATACTTACAAATGACTAATGTCTCCCCCAGCAGGTGCCACGGCCAGACAAACTGGATAAATATTGAGATTCCTCCGAGCACAGCAGCATGTGAAATGAAATCCAACTGTTTCTGATGCAGCTCTGTAGAAATGACTGCCCCCATCGGGTAGCTTAGCTCTGTCTCTGCTTATTATTCTATCTGCCTAATTGTTCTGTACGTTTGGTAAATGTTTGCAGTCGCACAGGCCCTATCTACAGCATGAACAATTTCTGGTGTATGCTGTCAGCATCGATTGATGTGTACAGTATGAACACAAACCACTGGCTGCCTTTCATGTGATATAATAGTGTATCTTACTTAACAGCACTAAAGCTCTCTATGAATGTTATGTGATGTTATCTTTTAATTTGTACTGGCTCTGTACTGCATAGTAAAATGTAAGTTACAAAGTTGTCTACACTCTATTGGATATAAAGCAATTAGTCTCCAAAAGCATTTTATCTTCAACATTGGCCTGACAGCATTTCAGCAGCACCTTTCTGTGACTGTGTGACTGTTTTATTAACGATAAAAAAAAAATCTATTTTTAGTCAACAAGCTCCAGTTTGATGGTGTGTATCTGATTTGGTCAATTTATATTTTTTAGAATTAATACTAATAGGATGTACAATATGTGAATATTTGCGCAGTGAAAACAGGTAATTACAGAATTTTAATTTTCACATATAGGCCTATCGTCTTGAATATCCCAGTTGCTTAATGGCTGAATGCTTTGAAGTTGAAGTAGCAAGTACAATGCCCATCTGACTTGCCTCAGACCCAGGTCAAGGGCCATGCTGCAACCTGCACATATGGTGGTGTCAAACCCAAGGGTACGAGGGGTGCAGAACAACCTTCACACTATACAGAAGTTGAAATCCCCTACACTTTATGGCAGGCTAAGTAAAGGGCAGGTAATTTAGCAAGTTTATTCAAATTATATAAATTTCATCCCCCACAAAAGAAAGAAGAAGAAAAAAAGAAAAGTCAAATATCAAATAGGGTATACTCATTGTGTTACACGTATTGTGGATAAAATTAAAGCTATCTCTCTGAAAAGATCCCAAAAGTCACCTTTTACTGCTGGTAGAAATAACTTCTTCACTTATCTTTGGACACAAACTCATTGTGCCAGGCCACAACTCACAGCAAGAGTGATACGCTCCACCCTGACTTTTTGGGTCTTGCCAGTGAGAGTTTTCGTGCGTCATACGCAGTGTGTCCCAGCCCAGAGCTCAGACAACACCAGAGCACATCCTCTTTCCAGACAATAGACCTGGCCTGCCATGTTATACCCACACAGCAGGCTTCCACCACTCTGCAGAGGGCAGGAAGCTCCTCCAGCTGACCCACTGCCTCCTCACATATACAGTCACAGGAAGTTCCTTCAGCTGGCCGGTGTTCATAAGTTAAATAAGTTCACCTCTTTGCTGCCACTGAAACAAACTACTTCAAAACAGAGACTAACTTCAATCATTCAGGAAATTCTTTTTAGTGTGCTTTTGAGCATTACCAATATTCCAGATGAAGTATACTGACACACATGGAACAACCATCATTGGATTTTTTCCCTAAAAATATCAGCAGTTTCCTTTAGAGGTAAAAAAAAAACAAAAAACCCCAAAACAAAACAACAATACTGTATCACAGTTCCTGTGATGACTCTAATGTCTGCAACAGTGATAAAAGCCTGTCAAAGCCTGCTATGCTTCCTCTCATGTCGTTCTAGGACAGTGTAACCAAATGTATTGCATGAGGCATTGTCAATAGAGCCTCTGGGACACAGGGACTTGATAAAAGCTCTTAGCTGCAGTAAAACACAAATTCTCCATTGTTGTGGTTTAGGAATTAAACTCCATTGCATCGCCAATATATCCAAATGTATCTGGAGGTAGAGTAAAAGCTGTATGTCATATCTAATATAATGTTTACATACATTCATATATGGAGTAAGAAAAAGGTACACGTAAGTACAATGCATTAACAGAAATAATAAACACACACACATAACTCCTGACTCCTGCTGTCTTTAATACACTCTTAGGCCTGTAAAATTCACACCTATTGCACCAGAATGCCCAGACAGAATGGCCCATTTGGCATGCAGATGGCACTCCCGGTAAAGTATGGTGTAATTGGTGCACAACCATGGCACTGTGTGGCCTAGCAACCAGGGGCAACACATTTTCTGGACAAAGGGCAGGAAGTTTTTGGCTCTGTGGTGGGTTGTGGAAAAATCAAGGGCCATAAGGCTGTAGCCATATGTTGTTAAGTCTTACAGAGCTGTATGTCTTTGTGCATGTAGCTGGAGGGTCACACGTCTTTGTGCGCCGTGTGTTATGGTGTGACACTGCCATTATGGATGAGTGCTGACAGCCGGTGGAACGGCCACAGACAGAGGGCTTGTACTTGTTGTGTTAACACTGGCGGGACACAATAATCTGCTACTTGTAAAGCAGGTATCGTCCTGACAAAACCATTATTGTCTCCACATGGTAATGAGGGCTGGGGAGGGACTGGGAAATAGATTTAGAGGAGATTGGTCCTGGGCCATGGCCTGCCTGAGATGTGGGGGTGAGGGTGGGTGGGGGTGGGGGGGTGGGACAGGGAGGCGGGGGAGCGGGGCATTAGGTTTGTTCTCTTGCATCACTGAGCACTGAAGAGTTGTCTTAAATTGCCACAATACAAATTAGCTGGGCTTAAGAATGGTAGCCACAGAAGAGGGGGAAAACAGATGACAAGCCTGAAGATTTAAGTCAAACATACAATAGCATTCTGTAATGCCCCCAGCCCCCCTTCTGCCCACATCTTCTTCTCTGTTCATAAGATCATGGTGGAATAAAAAGAAGGGAAAAAAAACAGAGAGTGTTGTTGATGTCTTCTAATGAAGCAAGCGAAGATGCAAGTCAATAGAGCAATTCATTAACAAATCAAAGTCCCCAGGGCCTGCCTGGCAGCATGGCTGTGTTTGTGAAAGCCCTGCCTCAGAATGGATACCCATATGCCGAGGGTCAGGGTGACGCCCCTCTCCACACTGTTTACCATTCAGCATACACACACTTGGCCGTTAGGGTCACCGCTATCTAACGTGTCCGCTGAGCACACAACAGAATTTCCATATGGTCCATGAAAATGGATACGCCATTGGACCTCCCTTACTTCCCACGCCCCAGCCCTCAGCGTTGGCTGCTGTGTGGCTTGTGTTTGTGTCCACACACTTCATGCGGGTGGGTTAGAGAAACGCGTTTAGAGTCAGAAGGGATCCTGGTGTTGCTGATGTCAGACATATAGCTGAGTCAAGAGCTTAAAATACTGTGCTCATCATTCTCATCCAACCTCACAAATGATCCTTTCTTTCACCAGTGGTCTTCAACCCTCTTGCTGCAGCCTGTTATCTCCCTCCCTGGGCCTGTGTCACCCTTCTCACCTCATCTTCTTCACCCCCACTGCCTCTGCATGCACTGCACCTTTCAGAGGACTTTCAGAACTGTTGCAGCAGTGGCATAGATGTTGCTTCATAAGAACGTGAGGGCAGTACTGATGGCCGCCTGTGAGTGTGAAGCCCATTGAGACAGTGGTGACCCGCTGAAGAGGATTCCAGCCTAAGGGCACTTCACATGACTCTTTCAAATCCACACAAATAAAGCTCTTTATGGCCTGAAAGTGGCCCCACAGAATGTGTGCTACAGAGCCCCCTGAAAAGCCCAACACGATTGTCATGGATATTACACGATGCGAGCAACAACGGGCCGAGGAGACAAGTGTTGATCGGGAACAAAACTCGAGCAGACTTTTCCGTGAGGCGGGCCAGGGAATGTTGACAGGCTGGTGAATGGTCTGTTTAACCCTTTGAAAGTGAATGGGGCTCCCTGAAACAAATGCATTCTGATAGACTTTGTACGCACTGGGACACAAAAAGTACACTAAGCCCCTGCAAGGGAACTAGGCAGAAGGCGAGAGACGAAAATAAGATTGGAAAGGTGGGAATGTGTTTGCGCCAGATTCCATCAGCCTGGCTCTTCTATTTTCTGGCTTCGACGCTTCTCTTTTGAGCTCAACAGAGAGATGATTTAAGCCTTGACTGGGCTCTAGCATCCATTTTGACTGAGCCCATTTAGAGTTTTAGACAGACTGTTTGTTCACAAGAGTATGCTGCAGTTTGATGGAGAATGTCAAGCCTGAAGTAAACGCTATTCCTCTGGCGCTGGCAGTCATTCATTCAGTCACCTAAAAACTTTATTTCTCTATCACCACTCAGGGGTAAAGCCAAGCTTTGAATGCATTGTTATCAGATTTTGTGTAATTTCTCTGTGTGTGACAGTTGCACAAAAACCCTGCCAAAACCAATCCCTTGACGCAGGGAGGGGCCTTGTCTGTCGAGGTTGTAGCATTTTACAAAATGAACAAAGTAATAATAATGTCATTTAAAAATGGTAATTGCTGCAGTGCAAATGCTTTACTTTGTAATTAAACTTTGCTCTAAAACAGATATTACTCCTGCTGATTTAAAATTGGGGCATGTGACAGTTATGAGGCTGTTAATTGCAAAACTGCTCAGCATTGCTAATTGTTCCACGGGTGAATGAAATAAGGCTCTGGCAGGGGTACTCTATCAACATGATGAGCAAGTGTTGGCTACTGTGGGAAACTGTAGGGTCACCTGTGGGCAACCATGCATAGGTGTACTAATCTGCTCAATTATTGATTCTAGACAAAGAAATCATTACGATAGTGAATGTAGGTTAATTTTCCGGGGCTGCAGAGGAAACAAACTCCCCATATTTTCATTGCTTTGTGTTGTCTGAAATAGGAAAAAATACATTTGACACATGGTTGGGCTACATTCCTATTGACAAGACACTTGAATTCAGTCCCTCATGCATACAAAATGAGCCCCTCATACTGCATGTTCAACTGTGTCTACATCCCCAAACTCTACATGAATTTCCTCCAGCAAAGTGATTCAGCTAGACTGTCACCCTCCAAACTCCAAGCAAAAAACTTCTCCAGCAGGGCTCCTGCATGCTGACGGTAATCCTGAACTTTGGAAACTGCAAAGGGGGGTGGGGGGAAATGTGCTTAGTTCAGCTCCTTCTTGTCACAGGGTGTAGTTTGAGTGGGAGCAGACATGGCTGCCATTGTGGGAGCATTCTGTGTTGCTGTGTTTGTGTCAGGAAGGCTTTCAGCAGCGAACCTTGTGACAGTGACGATGTGTGAGGTGCATTGAGATGTCCTTGTTCTAGGAATACTGCCACCACCACCATGAGACCAGCCAATTATGCCTCTAGCATGCAAATGTCTTGCAGAGAGAGAGAGAGAGAGAGAGAGAGAGAGAGAGAGAGAGAGAGTGCTAAGACAAAGACACAATGGGGTCTGTGAAGGTTCTGTGTTTGCCCCACTCAGTCTGAGACTGTTGTTTAATTGCCATGTTTACCCAGCGACTACATCCCATGTCATTAGCACACAGTGTAGTGTCATTTGTGTTGTCACACCACTCTACAGCACCATGGGGTCATTATTGCTCGACTGGCTTGAGCGGGGAAAATTGACGTATTTTATGTGGGAAATCCTGATACACTCCATGGAGTTGTTTTCTCTGTGCTTTCAAACAGCCATGGGGCCAATTAATTTCTGACCAGTCCATATCCCGGGGACTGCTGTTGCTTTTAATGGTCTGGTTAACTCTGGCTTACATGTCACTGTGTATTTGATGAGACAGATAACTGTACTCTTTTATAACAAGGTTACGATAGATGAAAATATTTGCACATTCGGTATAAATGGAACTATAAAATGTAATATGAATATGTAAGAGTATATCTAATATATTTATATCTATGCGCATCCATTGAAATTAAAATGTTATGAATCCAAAATTTCAATTTGATTCAATTCAATTGATAGCAGTTTGTCAAGTAATTAATCATTATTCAGTAACTACATTTTAGTTTTTGATTTTGCACTTAGCAACTGAGGAAAAAGAGCTTGCAAAGTAAAAAAAAAAAAAAGGTACTTTTTTTCTCCTTGTTTTGTTTGGTAGTGCATTATAGCCACAAAAATGTATCCTCAGAAAAAAATTATTCTATCCTGTCCTTGTTATATAGTAGCTGGCTTCCTGTTACATAGTCTATTAGGAACCAATATAGAGGTAGGAGGAGGGAGAGAATGAACAGAAAAGACAGAGTGGGAGGTGAAAAAACATCTCTGAATCCCTGACTGCCTGGTCAACACAGGTGGCAGATTCACAGGAAACAGATTTAATTATGCTCCTGGTAACAATGCTTTGTCCTTACAGCGGCTGACATCGCTGTTGACAAAGGCCGCCGCTGCATTCTAATCAGGAAACAAAATGCCGTGGAGCGCCCCAAAGCCCTGTCGGTGGATCATTAGCCAACCACCTCCTAGGATTCAGGGAAAGCAGCAGAGAATACAGCCCTGACATACAGTACCATGCCATCAGGCAGACAGAGCTTGCTTTCCACCCTTGAGACCAAGGTCCACCAAGGGGGGAGAGAGGAGGCGAGAACCTGACCAGCTGATAGACAGACAACCAGAGCGACAGCCGTATTGCTCTGCCCGGCCATCCTACCAGGGCTGAGCTTAACAAGAGGCCTGACAGGCTGCAGCTGGGTCCTGCCTAACGAAGGCGGGGACATTAGCGGGGCTCTACGTCTGTCTCATTAAAACACATCAACCCACCTTGATTTCCACACACACTGCCCACTTACTTGACAGCTCGGCATGCCACCAGCCAATGAGAGAGAGCAGCACAGGGACACCACTAGGCAGGTGACAGGAGGAGTTGTTGACATTACAGCGTGGGGAGGGACAGGGGTCAAATGTAAGGGTGACCCCTGTCTCAGGGACAGTGATGACCTCATTAGGGGCCCCTGACAAAAGGAGGACCGGCTGGGTGTCACCACTGTCATGGTATACACAGGTTGGCTGACATCACAGTCTCTCATAGCTGCAGCTCGCGCCGCCTCTCTATGACTAGTCTATAATGCTGACACAGGAGCGCTCGCTAATGAGCATCAAAGGGCCTGTCCTTCATCTGGTAATGAGGACAGGTGACGAAAATATCACAGAATAACAGGGACTGGAACATGAGTCTGGACAGTAGAGGCCAGAATGGTGTGGAGGAGATGAGAATAATATTCAAAAGAGCTATCTCTTTTAAAACCTTCAGAATTCAAATCCCACTGCAAACAGAATGATACAGGTGAGTGAAAAGTGATTCCGAATCAGGCAAGCCCCATTTTGAAGAGGGTTTCCTTAGCTGTTTCTTCAGCAGTGGAGCCAAATTCATAATGCTGCTAAAGATATACTACACACAGCCCTAGCAAGGGTTTCAAATTATGCAAAAGGGTCCCAGTGCAGCGGTATTATGGACCCCTGGTCTCAACCCAGCGCTATATATTTGGTTCCAGCAGCCTACTCTGCCGGTCTCCAGAGCTCAGTTTAAGAGGAGGATGAATAGAGTGATGAAGTGCGGGTCACATGTCTGTTTGATCCAGTGATAACGAGGGGGCTGAAGAAATAATCTATCAGCAATAATCCCTGACTCAGGAGACACCTCTGCAACACACACACACACAGATGACAGATGCACACGGAGGCACATATCCCAGACACACTCACACACTCACACTGATCACCATATTCAGAAGGCCTTCATTATCACTATAATGTGAAGCAGGGGAGCTTGCAACCAAAATGACCAATTATTCAGCATCAAGTATATCACCCTTCATTCACTCACAGGGATTTATTACCAGAAGATACCAGGTCAGTGTAAATGGCAGCAAACTGAAAGCAGACAGGCAGACAGATAATGCTGTTTATTGTTTAGCAAGGTACAGGGAGAGAACACTGCGCCATTGGGACCTTGGTGAATCTCAGTTGAAAAGCAAGCACGTAAAAGCACACAGGAGAGGTTATCAAGGAAAAGATGGCATAGTCTACACGCATAAATCATTTATAATGTGTACCATAACATTTTCCTCTCTTCTTTAGTCACAGTGAAGGGTAGGATCCCATTTCCTGCTTGGGTCCGTGTAAAGATAATCATGTATCCATTTACATTTCCCATAAAGGAATATGGAGATGAGGTGGAGAGTCAGCAGGGGGTTCCTGACACACACTCACTCACACACACATACATATAGAGTGGCACAAACATGTGCACTCACAGACACAGTCACAAATGTATTTGCCTTGCTATGCTGTCACAATCAGGACATTCTGAACTATCACAGATTTAGATTAGAAGCTGTCAGTGTTTTCGTTGCAGCCACTGTTCGCAAATGAAAGGCTGAGGCGAAGCGAATGAACAAAACAACATCCTAATGATTGTTTATACAGTGGAAACATGAAGCAATTTTGGCTGATTATTGGGACAATGTCTGCCAATGATGCCATTGTTAGTGTACAGGCCAGAGCAAAAAAAAAAGAAAAAACTGATTGAGAACAAAGCAGAGACAGCTGAACCCATCATCTTTTATTCATTACATAAATGACATTTTAACAAGAGAAAATTCCTCATTATTGCTTCATTATACTGTATTAGATCTCTGTCTAGCAGATTGATAGAGTGATAGTGCTTTTATGAATATCAATATGTTTAGACAGGGGGCTTGTGAAGACCTCAGCCAAGGTCAAAGCTATATGTTATGACAACATGAACCATGATAACACCATAAGGTCAACAGATAGAGGAAGACTCGTGAAATGAGTTGGAATTCGTTTTGGTCTCAAACTGTCAAGGTTTACATCATTGAGAAAATAAATTGGTTATTCTTTTTTCTTCATTTGAAACATATTCTGAAACCCAAAGAGTTTGATAACATCATGTGATATACAATGTGAGGATAATGGATACAAGTGGAAGCCATAATTAGTAACTGTGATGTTTCATTACTCCAGACAGTGAGTGGTGTGTATGCTCACCAGCTATTACTACCGTCATTAGTGTACTAGAATACAGTCAGGGTTCTTTTCTGACCTAAACAAAACTCAGTATAATTATTTATTGCCATACCATTTTGTCACCACAATACATTTTTTTCATGAATGCCCCCCTGTACTTTATATCCATATTTGCTTTTTACATACACTGAAAAAATGTACATGTCAATCAAAGTGAGGCTAGTGCTCCCTGACAAGTGAGAATAGTTTATTCAAATTGGTCTGGTGACCGAGATCGAGTATAGTAAATGTCTGAATACAGAATTAGGTATTTATGAAAAACACGGCTACGTTGTCCTCCATGCTAAAGAAGCATTAAACTCACTCGAGAAGGAAAGTGGAAATGTTGACCTTTTGCTCCGGAGTATACACGCGCTTACACGAACATGCACACAGGTATGTGCACGTGCACACACATCCAGAAACAAAACACAACACAGCACATAGTTTTTCTCCTGTCTCACATATCCCACCTCAACTCGGGGGATGTTATCTCAAATAATTACCGGTGGCCTCTCCCTGTCCCCAGTGGCTGCTGCTTGTGAGCGAATAGAGACAACAGTAGGTCACAGTGGAGGGTCTGCTCTAGGAGGAAGCAAGAGTGTTAGCAGAAATGGTGGTGGTGGAGGTGGGGTGGGGAGGGGGTGTGGAAGATCTGAGACCGGCCTCCTATGGCCCTGGCAACAGCTCTTAATTAACCACCCAGGTATTCTTGAGCCTCACGGCCCACTGCCCGGCTGGCCATATGGCTGGAGCTGCGCCATAGCCATAATTGCCAGGGGAAACACTGCATCAAAAAGAGCTCAGCCAACATAAAGCTTGTGTAAATTATTTTTAATGGTTCCCTTCTGGCAGGAGCACGTGTTTGTCATCTCAAAAAGAATGGCCAAGCAATTTATTCGCCCTTGACCCCTCTTTTCCATGCACTTGCTCCCTGCTTGACGGTGTGACCTGTCTACCTGATTCTAGCTGGTGTCACACACACACACACACACACACACACACACACACACACTAGCACAGTTAGGAATCAACCCTACTGCTTGAATGAATGGTTATGATGCAAGGACAAGATGGCATTTCTCATTGTGCCCACAGCCACTTCATAATGACTCACTGATGTTGTTTAATTATTGGTCACATTTTTCTTTAACCTAACACGTTAAATTTTAACATGTAGGTGTGGATGTATGCAGGATTTTAAAAATACCAAGGTCCAAAAACTGGGCTTGCTGGGGGGTGCTTGATTTCCCTGATCTACATATGTGCATTTTAAAATGTTTGGAGCTGCAAACACTGGGGAATGATTGCTTTAAAAACATGTAAATGGAAAATAGCATAAATTATCTGTCATGCAGTAATGCATGATAATTAGGTTAAATGTTGCAATTAAATTGAGCCTACAGGTTCCTCTGTAATTATCAAAGAACATATATCTCTGTGGTGATTAGGCTTACATTGTCTGAATGTGATCAGGTCAGTCAATTTTTTGTGTTGAATAGCATATGGACATAGTCCTTGCTGCAAGAACTCAGCTCTCAGAAACAAGAAGAAAGTTATGTTGCCGTGTACCTGCTCCTCCTCTATCATCTTAACACCTTCTCTCTTCTCTTTCTCTGTCTCCTCACCTTGTCCTGTATCTCTATCCCTTCCCAAAGCTGAGCTTTGAATGACATCTTTTCACCTCCATATGTTTCAGTGGAGAAAGGAAACACAGGGTCAATAAATATTTATATGGAAAATTTACCAGCCTTTGTTAAAATAATCTTGCAAAGAAAATAAAACTGTATAGGAGTACCTCATGTTAACATGCATTTCAATCCTTTGCATAAACGAAACTGAGAGAAGACCATTTCAACTTTTGGTGGTTGAAAAAGTACCATAAGGCAACTGGACTTGAGATTTTTCTTTCTTTTTTGAGAAATGCCATGTCCAGTTGCCTTACAGAACTCTTTCGACCTTGATAATGACCTGGATGACTGAGAATCTACATAGATACATTTCAACTTTTGTTCATCAGTCTGACATAGGCAGGATGAGATTAATTTGATCTAGCTAGCTGGTTAATTCAATCACGTGAAAGTATCTAGCCAGCATCATGATGAATGGCCACTGTTTAAAGTAACGTAACTGTTCACGAGTTATTGGTCATGTTGTCTGGGGCTGAATGGCATTGAATCAAGCATCAAGTAACCGTGTTGAGTAAAGATTTTTTAGTATGTACAAGATCCTTCATTACATCTACCCCACATGCAAGCAATGACACTGGAGATCATATAAAAAGTTGATTACGTTGGTGTTTTGCAAGATCCTTGCACTATCAAAGTACCGTTGTTTTTAGGCAATTATTTTATGCCTTTTATTATATACTCCTCGAAAACAATACCAACATCCAGACCTCAGTGTCCTCGATGATGGGTATGCCCATGCATACAGGCTAAGTCTGACCTCTTTTATAAATGTCATATTAAAGAACAGATGGTGCAAAACATGATTAATTAATTATAAAGTCAAGTTCATGTATTTCATTGAAAGCCAGTAGCATTCCCTCATCAAGATCTCATCTCACATGCTCCTGAAACTGGCAGCCATCTTGACTTTGCCATTAGAGAAAAGGAGAAGAAAAGGAACAAGAGATTATGATTTGGCCTTCGGTCTGTAATTACTTAATCTGTTGTTCTAATGGCCTGTTCATCATTTCAAGAACAAGCATTTCTAAAGGGATGAAAATTGTGGTGAAATTGGTTCCATGCTTGTCCTTTCTTCTCTCCTTTGCCTGCCTTCACTCCCTCCCACCCTCGCCTTGTGTCTTTTTCTCTTTCAGTTTGGATTGTTAATCGTCCCAGGAGGGGTTCAGAAGGGATAAAGTAGCAGCTCATTGCAGTTTTCCGCTTGTGTTATTTTTGACCATAGTTCTTGTACAAGGATGTTGTTGTGAAGACAAGGGAGAGCAGGGGACAGTGTCCATTGGCCTCAGAGGATGGTTATGACTGCTGGCTTTCCCCTGTCTGGTGACTATGCTCACAATATGTCAGGAACACAGGACATTTCCATTGCCCACCTCCCCTTCCATTACTCTCACGCCAGGTCATTGGTGAGCTGTTTTTTTAAGGAAGTTGCTAGCAATCTGGTCAGAGCGACCTCACATCTGCCCTGCTAATGAGAAGGCTGGCCTCCTCCCAATTTGCCTCCCTAAACACTGTCCTTATCCACACAGGTCACGTCCTCCAAGGAGCTGGACCGACACAATACAATACACACATATACACAGAGGCAGGCACAGAGACATGAGCACATGTGCATGCATGCACAAAAACCCTGACATGCACGTACGCAAAGCAATATGAAAATATACATGTATGCATACACAAACACACTGCAGTGCAGTATGTTACTAATACACAAATTATCGTAACAAAGCTGTCATCTTGCACTAAAATGCATGTGAGGACAAATATGCACACGTTTACAAAACATTCATAAAACATTCATATTGTGGAAGTAAAGTTATTAGTTGATCATTAATTCATAATGGTTAGTTGTTCAACTTGCTTACTGAGTTACTTCTAGTCATAAAGATAGTGTTTCTGTTGAGGGTATTACTTTCTCCTTCCTGTGATTTAAGTGACACCAGTGTCTCAGAGTTACCATGAAAGGAAGACACTACATATTTGACAAGCGCCACAGCATGAGGCCCACTGTTCTTACTTACATATGTATAGGTTGGACAACTGTGTGAACATTTATGGTCATCACAGATGAGGATCTTGCCAAGTGGACAAGAATGTTTTTAACTTCAGGAAACCAGCCAATCGTATGATAGACCATGAGCTTTAAAAATGCTATGAAGGATCAATGTTTCGCCTTTGTAAGTTTGAGATCCTCCTTTCCACTACATGTGCTGAGGTACTGTTGATCTCCTATTGTAATTACAATATACTCTAATACTTTAACCCTTTCTAGTATCTTGTGATTTTTATGTGTCCAGAGTGCTATCTTCTTCAGACAATTTCCACGACAATATACAGACACATTTGTATTATTGTACTAAAAATAACTTATATACACATAGATGGTGAGCTCCTGTCATCTTCACCATTACAACTGCATACCTTCTTGTAATCCTAACTGTAACATTCACTGAAACCTAATTCAAAATCCAGACCTAAATCAGTGTTTTTGAAGGCGAACATATCCTCACAAAGAAACTCCTAGATTCGTCCTCACAAGGACAGAAGAACAAAAACACACACACACACACACACACACACACACACACACACACACACACACAAAAGTAATATGCTCTGCTCTGACCCAACTGTCTTATTCAAATACAGACCATAAACCTCAGAAAAAACACACACAAACAAACACACAGGACTCTGCTACTCCTTAGTGCAAACTCCAACTTAATGACTTGGTTGACGCTTAGTACCACACACAGTGCAGTTGAGTGGAAATGAAAGCATAATTGCCACCATAGATCCAACACATACTGAAAATAATACAAGCATGCATTCATGCATTTAACCACACCATCAGCCCACTCTCTTGACGACATCCGAGTCATTACCAGAATATATTTTTATGGTGTTTTCTAAAAGCCATCAGAGATGAATCATGCTATCAGGCCAGCGTCGCCAAACAGACCCTGCGTATTAACTTGATGCAAAGCCAGTTTAATGTACCTGCATTCTGAAACAGCTCCAAATCGCCTGATTGGCGGTTATTGCACCTTGGGCCAATGAGAGGGCGACAGAGGCGGCTCGTTCACAGCTTTAATGAGTCCCACATAGTGAGACATGGAATGAGATATCCCCAGTACAGACTAATCTAAAATGCCCTAAAACAGCAGGTCCATAAATTAAGCAAAAGACACACATGCCTGAAACAGAAAACACTTTGTAAAGCAACCTTTTGTGCTGTCACTTTAACTTGCACTTACTGAGAGTGTGTCTGGCTGCCTCTCTGACTGTATGCCAGCTCTTAGTAATTTTGCCATGTTCTGACCCCTTAGATACCATGCAGAGTGCTTTAAAAGTCTAATTTCCGTTTGCTGTGAGGGCCTTATTTTCATGGTGGCACAACAGTTTGCTGTTTTCCTGACCTTAAAATTTACTTATCGTGGGTGTGTGTGGCACTTTGGTGCCAAGTGCAGAGCTCATGGTGTACAAGTGGGATGAAGGGGCACAAACACCTTTCTTTCTGGCACGGGAACATCACTAAAACCTTTTGTGTTTTTATCAATGAAATCATACAAACAACTTACAACTACTGAGTAGTAATTAGAGAATAATGTTTCAAATTCACATTATTTCAATCAGCACTCTCCAACGGGTAGATGCACTTAAATCAGTATAAAATCTTTTCTTCTTATCTATTTAAAAATTTTATGCATTTAGAGGACAGTAAATCAGTCTGCATTTATTTATAAATGATTCTTATAGTGTATGTTGCCCAAAACTCTTTTCTGAAAACCTTCTCAGTAAATTCAATCTGATTTGAGAATCCTTTTGAAAGTCCTTCACCGTGTTTACCTCTCCACACCCTTTACTTTATATACCATTTCAGCCAACCTGTTTGCACTTTAAGCTGCCGCGCTACATGAAACAAAATAGCAGGTGCACTTGGACATGCCCATACAGTCAATGCACCCCAGTTTTGCACTTCTCGATGCACTTGTGTGATTAAAATAGGGCTCTGACAATAGTCTGTTGAACAGTCTCTGAAGAGTAGAGCCAAATATTAAAATTCAACTTTAAAAGCGTAGTGTAAAAACATTCAAATACACAGTGCAAGTAAAGCAGAGTTTCAGAGCATGGTTCAGCAACAAATAGTAAAAATCTGCATTTGGTTTCAGTCCCAAGGAAACCGGACTCACCATTTTGCACTGAAATTCAACAAACATACACTCAGACTCAGAGAACCAGAAGGCACCGAAACCTTTAGCTATATTGTGTTTTAAGTCTCGGGCTTTGTGGCTGTCACAGACTCATTTCACGCCTCACTTCACGAGGTAGATCTTGTGAGGGTGTATCAAAAATACATTAGGCTACAACACTTCATTACAAGTGTTGCGAAAACCCAGTATAACCACTAAGTGACAAAGAATACAGTGAAAGGTAGATATACACAGTTAGTGCATTAAACCAGTCAGTTTTCCTCATGAAACACCGCTCTGGCTGAACGGAGTGAAAAAGAGGCCTCATTCTGAGGTCAAAGAGGTGACTGTGGGGTAGTGGTAATACTAGATGTTGTGTAGATGTGTTTTCATCTTCAGCCTTGCCGAACGCGCAGCCTCTCAGCCCCTCCTCGGAGACAGCTTCAATTAAGGCGTACTGTCAAAAATCCAATGCATTGTCTTACACTAGCCACTTGATGCGTCTTGGACAAATGACTGGAGATTGTGACCTGAGAGAAAACAATTTTCCTTTCAAACCGCTTCTTAAAACACAATAGCTTGGAAAGTGGAGCAAGGACACATAATTATCCAAGTGGTATAGTGGTTTGGTGATGGAAGTGTAAACAGCAGACTCTAAATGGACTCTGGTGATATATTTTTTTCCAAACTTTGTTTTGTCAGTTTCCAGCTTAAGGTTTATGTCTGGCAGCATTGATTGCACTGAGTCTGAGTAGAGGCAAAGAAAAGAACAGTACCTACATTAGGCCAGCTGTGGGATCTCCTCCCACACATGCACACACACAATTACTGGTGAAGCCATGACACTCTTCTGATTGCTAATTAGTACTTGAATCGACTGTTTCTCAGTAGAACAACTTGAGGATTTCAAGCATGAACAAAATGTCAACGGCTCTAATGGCCTTTTTCCTCTGTTCTCCACTACTGCCCATTTCTCTCTATCCTTCCTTTGACTGACACTGATGTTGAGGGTGTTGCCCCCTTGAAGTTGAGAATGTGTTGTCCAGCACCTTTTTTAGTATGTCACATGTTGAGTTTGCGCCAAGCCAACTGGAGACAGTGCAAACTGACAGCTTTGGCTGAGTGCAAAGTATAAGAAATGAAGCAGTAGACGTCATCGACAGTATATGTTCTTCAGTCTGCCTTTGCCTTTGAGAACCATCCAGTCAGACCTTAGTGAATACAGTATGAGGCATGAATATATTCAGAATGTGCCTGTGTGTCTATGTGCATGTGTGAGAGAGAGCAGGAGAAAGTACGGGCCTATCAGCTTCATTTTTACATGCAGTCTGGCCTAATTAAGCAATATGGAAGAGGTTCAAGAGCTATGAAGACTAGTCTATTGACCTTCTCATCACTATACAAGAAAGAAAGATGAAATGTGAGGCCGGCTTGGGATGGGAATGTGACCAGCTCTGTCAAGGAAAGGACGGACGTTTATAACGAGAACAATCAAGTGGCACCAGGAGCAGACGGCGAAAAGATCCTCCTAATAATTGGTTCCATTAAAGCCCTTCAAAGTGCAACTCTCTTAGATAAGCCAAGGCACTGTCCGCTTGCTCATCTGCTTGTCATGGTAATTTAGCCAGGCTAAATGATGCTTGCAGGAGCGCACAGGCCTCTATTCTTGCACCAGACAAAAGAAATATCATCTCGCCCATAGGTTTGTGTAATCTGGAATTAGGTGCCATTTAGAGCAACATTGGCGTAGTGGTTTGTGTGGCTGAGGGCCATTGCTTCTGTAAATGGAGATTGAAGAGGTGGAGATGGGGAACACAGACAAAAAAGATATGGTAATATTTGACATATGCTTCATCAGAATGTGTTCATCAGGGCCCTTAGTACTTAAGACTAGAGAATGGTGAGCAGAATAAAGAAATTTAAAGCATGTCATCTGTTTTGCAGATTCTCTTTTGTTTTCTACATAAATTATTACGCATTTTTGCATTGAATTGGTATTGGCTCCAGTCATTGATCAGTCTTGATTCATTATACAATGATGTTAGAAACTACATGGTTGTTTTGTTTTTAACTTTTTCTAAATACTTATTCCCTGCTGTGTACACTCAAAAATAAATTGTTAATGAAGAATGATGCTGATTATGAGCTGACATTCAGGCCAATGAAATGCAAGCCCCACACTCTGTAATGGCCTGCTCTTTTTTTCACATCATATAACCCAGTTATCACATTAGTTTCAACACATTTCTGTTTATATAAGTCAATCTTTTCAGCATAGTATTTACTATGGTGAATGTCAGAATTTACCCATTACAGAAACTAATGTATAGAGGTTCATGCCCATTGTCTTTAAGCCCTACTTCTGGATTTATACACCATACCCTCATATTGGTAAACTGTGGCCTCGTGGCACCCATACAACTTTGTTTTCAAGTGAAAAGCATAGTAAATGCAAAAGTACACAATGAAAGCAACCCCAGGCATGTGCACCATGCAACTTGTTTGGGTACTGCACTGCCGTCGTAGAGTAGTTCTGTCTTTTTCTTCACGTCATGTAATATGTAGAAAAGCGTTGTTTGAAGCTTTCTCGAGAAAATCCTTGACCCTAAAAAAAATAATAATTATCTTTTCCATGGGTCATTAACATGCATCCACCAAGTTTGAAGTCAGTTGGATGAGTGGTTATCAAGAAAATCAAAATACAGGCAGACAGACAGAGATTCCTTCATTTAAAATAAGACATTTTATTACCCACATGTTGTCCAGTGTGCTCCAGACTGCAGTTTATTTTGTCCTTTTACTTCAAATACTAATGATCTAGTCTCCCTACCCAGTAGCAAAATTTAGATCAACAACAAAAATGAAACGCTAACTTAATTATGGCACAATACCAGTTAAGGAGTGAAGCCACAGACTAGTTTGATTTCTATCATCTGCAATGCACAACTGCTTGTGTACTGCATGCACAGCAGAATGTATCTGCAGCCAGTAATGTGAAAGAGATGCTTGATCAAGTGCAGTGGCAATAAACACAATGATCCATTGTGAGTACCATTCCTCTCTACATAAACAGCATCCCTAAAATTTCTCTTTAGCCATTGTCTGTCTACAAAACAATTTGCTTACTGCAGGCAAGGTGCAGCATCACCCATCACCTCTACTCCAATCTTTATAATGCATTGTTGTTGTAATATGATGCTGTACAGTAGAATGTATTTAATATAGATTTGGCCAAATTCCATTGGAGTGGGACAAGAAAGGTTATTTTTTGGGAGAAGAAGGTTAATTTTGAAAGCAATCTTAGGATATTCATGAAAAGGGTATTATTACGTTTTTATTATTATTATTATTATTATTATCACTGATTTCGTAGTCGTCTGTCTGCAACCATAGCAGTATCTAATTGAACAGAACTATATCATTTACTGCTCATGCCCCTTGGACATATATGCTTTGTCCCTGTGCATATGCCCTTGGTTATTGTAGCTTTTATGTTAAAATCAAGTTCTCGGTGTTAAAATGAGCAACATTCTAAGTCCATTTTTTGACACAGCTATGTAGAGCAGCATTCCTAAATCATGTGTAAAATTAGTATAAATAAGACAGAAAAACAAAAGCTCCCACAGCAGCTTTGATTACTTTGTTTTTGACACTCCAGCTGTTCATCCAGAAAAGTAACTGCATTGATTTGTAAATATGTTTAACCACAAAGATGACATAAAAAGCAGTACGCCAACACATCAAAGCATTCCAAATGCATCCTGGTTTCTAAAACTAATTAAAAAAAATAATAATTAAAAAAGTCTGACATATTTTGAAGAGACAATGTTTTTGCTCATAGACAACTGAGAGCTGTTTTAGCAGACAAGCACTGGCATATTTTGACTGTAACTTCATACCAAAGCAAGAACTGATCACAACGACAACAAGAGAGTGGTCGTGTAAACATTTCAACACAAAAGGAAGAAGGCAAAATCACCACGGGTTTGTGATGACGGGTGATCGATGCTTTGAAATGCAGCAGCGGGTATTGTCACATGCCAGAGAGCTCTGAGCTCTGCAAAACTAACTACTCACCGCCTCTCTGATATCTCTTTTGCTAACAGACTCATTTGGACAAATAAATGTGAATAAATATTGGCCTCAATAATGCTTGTTGTGTTTTTCTCTCCGTCTCATGTTGCCAGCAGCCATTATGAAAAATTCTGCTCTCTCTCTCTACTAAAAGCTGGGAAAATGAGTCTCTTTTAAATGTTGCACATTTAATATTTATCAGCTTTCTATTAGAATATATGCACACTCAAATTGTCAGCCTATGTGATCTATCGCGTGGCTAAATTATGGTGCCACACAGCACAGAGGGGGGAAATTCATTACTGCTCAGGGCAATTTCCTCCCAAAACAAAAACATTTCATTCCAACGGAAAAGCCAAATTAATACTGGCTTTGCATGAACCCGATTTTATTTGCCAAAGAACTGCCACTTTCTCACTCACTTCATCCGCTGAATGAAGGATGTAAGTTGAGAGCTGGGTAAAATGAGTTTCATGCGTGCACACACACATCTAATTTCATTCAGTCACACAGCGATGCAGAACCCCCTTTTCCTTTGTCTTGCTCCCTCTCATTGACACACACAAAGACAAAGTACATACCTCTGTACATATACAGTGCAGTACCTACACGTGCAAGTATTTCATCCTGCCTCACCAAAAGGCTTTTGTTTTCCATGCAGCCTTGCATTTCTGACATCAAAGGGGCCTCTAGTCTCACAGTTGACTCTAGATGAGCCTGTTTGACGTCACCGCATTGTTGTGTCAAGTTTTCACATCAATGGCGTGTTTACCTCGTTTGATAAGGCAAACTAAGACACTTGAACGACTGTGAGAGGACAATGAAGACCAAGTAGAAAAAGCCACGATGAATCCCTCGATGAAAACGAGGAGGACAGACGTGGCACAAACACTTTACGTATACATATAGATGTTAGGACAATAAAGTGAACAGCTGTCTTCTCTGTATTCAAGTTTCACCACTGTTCTTTAATGTACTTTATTTTATCTAAGGAACTTTACATCACTCAAATCATAGCACCTCTAGTCGTAACTATTATTAGTGGCCTTCCTTTCTTAAAGTGTGTTTGTCTGTGTGTGTGTATGCATGGATATGCATGCGTGCATTAGGTCCTTGCTTCGTTAATCTAAATGACTGTTTTTAACTGGCTGGATTCCCTTCTCATATAATGTCACCTGATTTATTCCCTTTCCTCGTAATCAAGTATTTGTTTATGGTTTAAACATAAAAACAATCAGGATTATAATGCGTGATGGATAGCGTCACATGCTGCTATTTATTTGGCCATAAAGACTTGGCGGAAAGTCATCTAAAACGGCACCATGCTCTGAAAGCCAGGAAGGTCACGGACATGAGGCGGGGCAGAAACATGCAAGGAGAGATGACGGGTGATTTGTTCAGTAGCTTTGAATAGCTGATGAACCTGTGAAGCCCAGAGTCCCGTTAAAATTTTAATATACATGGTGGAGGCCTATTGACTGGAAGTGAAATATGCACATTGTTCCCGGTGCTGGCTGGCCCAGAATGGAGCAATCATGTTTGACAATGTGCAGTGCAAACCTTTCAATCAGAGTGAAGTCTTATTTTGCTGAATATTAAATATCGGCTCTGTTCTGCATGTGTCAAGTGAATTTATAAAGCTAAGGAATATTATTGCCTCCAATTGACTTCCAACTCTCATCTCCATAAATATGATTCAATAATGCATCTTAATACAAGTAACTTATGGCTATGAAGAGCAGCATATGTGTGTAACTGTGTGTGTGTGCAGATGCCTGCATAAACTCATAAACCCATATTATTTGTGTAAGTTTTCTCTACAAAACAAGTTCTCATTTACTTCACAGCAAAAATCTAAATGGACATGACTGTCTCTAGGAGAATAACAATAAGCCAACTTAAAATTTTCACTTTTCCTCCGATCATTGCTTTTTAATGTTTTTTTATGGATCCACATTTGTCTGTTGCAAAATGACAAGCCTCGGTTCTTCATTTGCACCTACCCCTGCATGTAAACATGTGTTGAGGAATTCTATTTTTATTTACTGCTTTAAGCAATGCAAAGGCTTTGTCACATATAGCTGTGAAGATAACTCAATCAAAGGACAACAGAGAACAGCTATGATTGATGATGTGAAGCAAACACAAAGCAAGTGGAGAAAAAAAGACAGAGATTTGTTGAGTGGCATGATGGTTTACTTGCTTTGCTGCCACAGCAAATAAAAATAAAACAGAATCAAATGCATGTAAATAATTGCCACCTAGATATCCACTTTGACAATGTGGTATTCACTAAAGATAATGTCTACAATTTTTACAATAGTAGTAGTTATAATAATATTGGTAATAGAGGTATTGACAAAATAAATGTTATTTTCATATGCATGGTTTGCAGTATATAACATTTAAACATCTGCTTTCTAACATTAACCATAGTCCTGTAATACAGTAGAATTGGCAGTATTTTTTCAAACCACAAATTTATATCTCTCCTCTAATAATTATTGTATCTCATATCTGCTATCAGAGTAATGTATTAAAGGACATAAATAAGTACACACTGTCCTTATACTCTACCTCAAGTTGCTTTTGTCCCAGCATTTCCCCAAAAGAATCAGTGATGCAAACACTATATGCATTTGCATACATGCATATCTTTAATCCCCCACTAGAATCCAGACACATATGTTAACATACACATACACACTCACACACACACTACTGGACACACACATTTACAAACATATGTGTGCATGTGTAGTATGTACACAGTTTGAGACTAACCTAAACACAGTTCACTGCACCCCCACTCCATATGCCCCAGACATAATATTGCAAGTAGCCTTCAAAATTCAATGTTTGGGTCAAGCCGAATTGCACTTCTAAGTAATTTATAATATGCTTTACTCCAAGGTATTGCACAATCTCATTATCATTAGATTTTTGCATATTTAACAACAGTTTTTAATTAGAAGGTATTTTATTATTCATGCACATAATTTCAGGCGAGCTCAGGCTGCATGCTTTTCACGATCACGATGGAAAGAGACGAGGTTGGGAGAAAAAATGCCGACATTTTTTTTTTTTGAAATGGAAAATTTTAGTTTGTAGCTTTTAACTGGCAAGTGATTCCACATACTACTCTGGTAATGGCTCTTTTAATTTTGCTAATAGCTATCATGTTGTGTACCTTTATGCATTTGCTAAATTCTTAGCTCTGGGAGTTGTCTCCCGATCCTGGAGCTGTAAGTAGTTTGGTATGCTTTGGCTCTCAATGAAGTAGCATTTGCTGCGGCTATGCTCCTTGATGTATTATTAAAATTGGAAATGGACTCCAGGGACAGCATCTAGTTATGTGCTTTCATTTGCCGAATAAACCAAGCGTTGTTTTCATCTTTGCTCATGATTGTTAATGGCGCCGCTGATGAGAGGGGTGTGTGTGTTTTCTCCCACTCCCTTTATCAGCACAAGCCTGTTATTATGCAGGCCAAATAGCCAAGCTGCTGATTTTGTTTTAGGTTTTCAATTAGTCATTTGACTAAGCACATCTGTTACTGGCAGAGGCCCAGAGTATGGACGAATCACTGTCACCTGCTCGGGGGCTGATGGAGCACAGTAGCAGCAGGGCTATCAGGGCCCCTTGGTGGCTACAACCACTTCAGCGCTCCTCTGGGGTGTTTCCTGGGTCCCCTCACATTTTGCAGCCAAGTCCTCAGAGAAAAGGTGCTTCCAGAAACACCCACAGCCTGTCTCTCCCCTTGTTCTTCTGCTCTGTTAAAGCCCTGGCCTGTGGAGACTCTAGTGTTTAAAGCCCCCTTTTCCAGCAGCAACTAATACAACTGCCAGTGCAGTGTGGGTTTGAGGTTTAGAGACCACGCTCACAACCCGACCACAGCCAATGATTGTCTGTGTACATCTCTCTATATGCTGTATTTTGTTTGCTTGTGATTGTGTCTTAATGATTTATGTATAGCAGTCTGCTTATTGTTTCTCTCCCCATGAGTACTAAAATTGATGAATATACAATGCGTCTTGCTTTGAAGGGCTGTGAGCGCAGAGCAGCTTAAATGTGGGCCACTGCAAATAAACAGCCTACTTCCTGAGTCCCTGCCACAAGTGAAGGGGGTATGCTATTTAACTTGGTGCACACTGGGATGTGCCCTCACATCTTTTCTGATAGATTATATATGTATATGCACATCCATCACTCTATTGTAATAAATATTATTAAATGCACCAAGCACTTTAACATTGGCCCAGTATAGCAGTGTGAAAAGCATGATTGCAGAGCAATATAATGTTCGCTGTGTGTTGTATATTGACAGTAGATAAAATGGTTGATGATTTAACTTGAGGATTATCATTTCATATTGTGTCGTTAGTATTTGCACTATGGTAATTAGAAGCAACAGAATGAAAGGCCTGTTTATATATCCATGTTGTAATGGGCCTTTGTGAAACAACAGCAGGGTGAGATTTACTCTGTTGTGCAGAACAAAAGCACTACGTCACTTCTAAAGTCAGCAAAGCTCTGTTTCATTATGGTCAGCGATTTCCTGAAGGACTGAGGCTGTCCAATACCTCAATCACATTAAGTCCCAGCCCGTTTTGGGAAGCGAGACAGTAGTCAAGCCCCAATGGAGCTGCAGCCAATCTTTGATTGTCAGAGTTCAGGGAGGGTTCAGTCAGTAGCACCGTCGTTTCTGCCTGATCCAAGAGGGACTCCCACGGGGCTTTAATAAAACATTTTGCTCATTGTGGAAAGTAATGACCAACAATGTAAACTTGTGACTCGACAACAGATGTTGGCATGCTTAGTGGAAACAAGGTGCTGTAAAATTAATTTCATTTGAATTATTTACTGCATGCATTACGTGCTTGAGGAAGTAGATTTGGGGGTTGAGGTGGGGGGGGTGCAGGGGTGCATTGGGGGGTGGATTGGTTGGCAACAACAACAGAAACATATTCAATTAAAGGTGAAATAGTGGGATAGAGGGTGGGGAAAATGGAAAAGAGAGTGATCACATGTGTTCTCTCTCTCGAAAATCAAATAGGAATCATAGCAATGCTGACATCGCCCCTGTGATTTATATTTAATAGGGTTTATTATTTCATATTGTCACTTCAAAGGTTGTGCCAGGAAAACTTGCTGGAGATGTTTTCCAAATTAAATTAAGCCAAATTAATATCTGGAGAACAAGTAAGGGGGCACTGTTGTTTTCTCTCCAGCAACTGGAGACTGAAAGAAAAAAAAAGTTTTCTCAAATGAAATCAAACCATAATGACTCTAAATAGAAGTGTGTCATAGCAACACAAGGCTTGTCTAAACACACATCCCCATGCATGACACAGACAACCAAAAAGAGAGACTGAGAGAGACACATAGATGCTGAGAGAGAGAGAGAGAGAGAAAGAAGGAGTAATAGACAGAGCAAGTACTTATTTTGGGTAATCTGCTCAGTAGAGCTCACAGAAAGTTAAAGACACGATGACTAATGAGATGTAGACTGGAACAGCTTGACCTTCCCCACCAGCACAACACAACACAACACAGATGTAAAATCACTGGGAGTCCACAAAGTTAATTCAAAGCTGTATATACACACCCAGTCGAAAAGTAGTATGAAGTGACTATCCATCTCTTAAGCAATCTTCTAGCACTTAACTATCCCATATTACGTGTAGTAGGAGCAGTATCTTAGTTCATGTTTTACCATTTGATGAAAACAGGTATAGATCTAATGTTTTATTTTAGTAGAGGAAAAGTAGTTGCACAACAAAGACCTGCAGATTATTCAAAGCAAGGTAGAGTCAACTAATCTGATGCCGCAAGTAAACTATAGCTATATTACACCCACTGTTTACCTTAGAGGAATGTACATAGGCACCTTTGCTAACAAACATATATTACTGTAAAATCTTGACCAAAGTAAGCTATATGGTTAAATAAATACAGAGCAATATTTAGTATTGACCTGGGACCCCTTATTTTATTTGTACACCAGAGCCTTATCACAAGCACTTGTGTTTCCATGTATGACCTGATAATTTATCACAGGTCTGCGTAGCCATACAGAACAGTACAAAGCAGGCCATGTCATATCAGCAGGCAGCCAGCGGCGTGACGTCAGAGGGGGAGAGATGCTTCACCTGGATTTCCTTCATCACCCTAACCCCTCAGTCAGCAGCCAAAACAGCACGTAGCTACTGTTAGCACTCAGCGTTTTGGAAAAATAACAGCGGCTGCTATTGATATAAATATATTTCCTCCTGTAGTTGGCCCCCCAAGTTATTCATCTGTGTGTTTATTTTCTTTTTGGAGCCCCAGTCTTTGCTGCGCAAAGGTTGCCTTTGTTTGTGATGGTCCTGCAGAACAGCTCAGCTGAGTGTGAAGTGCTGGGATACAGGAAGTAGGTTTGCTCTTTAACCCAGGCCTTGTGATAAATGGAGACACTTAACAATAGTGTATCCTGCGACCTGGACCTGGAGCTGCTGACAAGCGGCTTGTCCACACTGTGTGTGTACTCCTCTTTTGGAGAGGTCTTGTACTGGCTCCTCGGCTCTAAAAATAGCCTGATGATAGATCCATTATATGTAGGGTAGTTGTTTTTTTGGCAAATAATAAATTGAAGATCCTGGTGCTGGACTGAAGATGCTTGCAGCTAAGAGTGGACTTTCCCAAGAAAACAAACTACACTTTTAGTGCCCTAATGAAACATAATTTGTTTCCATCCAAACCTCAGAGGAGTGTAGCCTATATTGTTCAGAAAGTTAATTTATCAACTATGTTTATATCAGGTATTTGCTCCTCTGGTTCTCACACAGACACACGTTCGCATGCACACACAAATGCACAAGCACACTGCCATACCAGGCACCTATTGTGTCCTTGGTATGTAATGATTACTATATGGCCAGTAATAGTGGTAACACTTTACAAAGCATAAGTCATTTGAAGTTCACAGTTCAGACTGAGTGACAAAGAAAGGCGCACATACTCAAAACACAACCAGCTGTGGCGCTGCAGTGATGAATGCTGCATCAGCACTACTACTACTACAACACAGATAGACACACACACACACACACACATACACACACATACACAAACCATTACCCCATTATCCAAACAGTTTTAAGTTTCACTCACAAACACTTATGGATTATTACAAAAAATCTGACAAAGGCACGGGTTTGTCTTTAGGATCCAGATTTCACCACAAAATCCATCTGTCAGCAAACCATCTCCATTATCCTTTGAATCACAAGCATGACTCAGCCTAGTGCAATGCCACATGTTCTGAACACTACAATAGACTACTCACCCAAACCACTTTACACTGCTTGTCGATTGAAAGTGTGCAAAAGTTTAAAAACTTTGTCAGCTTATTTGTGGTTTGCCACAACTATCAAGATCGCATCACTTCCAGTTCCTCATATGGGAACATATTGACTAATGTGGCCCCCACTGTAGTCACTGTTGAAATGACAGTCACATGTAGTGTTTCCCTCAGACCAGAGAGCAATTTGTGGCGGCTGCCATTTGTGGACAGGAGGTCCACATAGCATGGACGAGTCACACAGGGCCACAGTATCACAAGGGATCACATCCAAAAGCAAAACAGGCACAATTAATTGCAAAACGTCCTTTTAACCAATAAGTTCAACCTATATGCTTTACTCAGTTTTACTCAGTTTTGTATTTCAACTGCTTAAATTGTGCCAATTCCAGCACATCTTTGATTCTGACTTCCTGTGTTCCTCTACCTATTCGCACAAATCCAGTTCCTCTCGTGGTACAGAAACAAAACTAATAATGTGGGATAATATATATATATATGGGTTTTTATTTTTTTTTTACCAAGTTTCAGTCAACCTCATGTCCTTCATTAGTTTAGATGTAGGCTAACCTAAAAAAAGGAAATCCTCTAGCAGCTAGCAGGTAACCAGGTTCACAAACAGGAGCAGGGGACTTGAACAGGAAGAAAACCCAGCGACAAAACCATTAACCACAGGTGGGTTTTTTTTTTCCCTTAGTTTGTCTTGGAACATGAAGGACTGTATGTTATCTCAAGGGGTTGGTTGCCTGACAGAAATGGATATAACAAGTTCACAGAGGAGCCGAAGGTGCTTCATGCACAGCACTTGCCACAGACATGCAGAGAAAAAACTGAAACAGGGAGGAGGAAGAGAATCAGGACACGGCAATGTTATGGAGTGTTTTGGACAACAAGATAAGGTAAGCACCCGAAATTTAGGCCTGTAAGCCCATATATAGCATGTATGATCTCATGTCTTCAGCTCCATGTTACACCTACCCCTCCGCTCTCTTACTGACAGACGAAGCAGTTGTTGGTCTGTGTGTGTGTGTGTGTGGGCGTGCATGTGTGTCTCAATATGTGGTGGTCAGCGTTGATATTGGGGCGGACCACCAGATGGTCAGTGCATGAGAGTGTATGCAAGTCAACCTATGGGAAATGTGTCCAGTAGAACTGCTGCTTGTTGGGCCCAAAGTGTTCGGGACAGTATGAGAATCTGGAGGGAATGCTGCTCTCTTGACTTAGGAAACTTTAAATGAATTCATTCAATGTAATTTCACGAAATAACTTTTTCTCAGTTGGGCCTCTTGCTTTTTCAAATGCAGTGATGGCTGCCACATATTTAGCAGTTACTATAATTAATTCACCCGCATTAATGTGTTATAGTTAAAAAAAGAGACACACTGGGTGTATTCTGTAACTGTCACTTGATATAATAATATATGCTTTATTTAATTTGTGCACAACAATAGAAACTGCTCCATGTATTCTTTTTTTAAAGGAAAATGAAGAAATGATATTTGAACCATTTCACCACCGGCACAGCTTGATAAAAAGCTACAAAGGATAATGGGTGGGTATTGCTTTAGAAAAGAAATCCTGCATTAATTCCCTTAATCAGCATATGGATCAAAAAGATTTTCCTTCACAGAACTTGAGACAGCCGTGCCTATTCGAAACACATTAGGCAAAGTGTGACACCGTCACGGTTGCAGATGTTCTTTACATTTCTCCCCATTCCTAACCTATTTCCTAGTCACTAAACCACCAAACCCTACTGTCTCCTTTCACTCTTCTCTCTCCCCAACAGCACACAAACCAGCACAAGACAAAGAGAAACAAGATGAATTAATACCGAGAAGAGTCCCAGCGGTATTGAGAGGGGATTGTTTTTTTGTTCTCGTTGAAAATATTTCTCACTTTTTAGCGGAGCGCGCTGTGCTCCCACATGTATTGTCTGGCTGTGATCATGTGTCAGAGCTGTACAAGTGGGATGTGGGGCCGGGTGCCCGGCAGGCTTGTCTGAAGCAGACGGCTTGTTTGCGTGTACTTAACAGCTCCTCACAGCTGCGTTCTCCCCAAATGTAACGGGAGAAGACCTCATCCATCAGAAAAAGGCATTCTCCCATTCCCCCGCCTCTTTTCTTACTCCCCTCTTCTTCCTTATCCTCCCCCAATTTTTTCGTTCAAGTGCCTCCATTGCGAAAATGTCAGCAAACAGGTAGGAGGTCACGTCAGAGGTCGGCCCGTGAATCGCCGTGTTAGCTCAGCTTTTCTCTCTTTTCAAGAGGGTGTGCATTTCTCAAGAAGTTGCTTATGAGCAAGTCATCCAGGCTCAACACATGTTTGGGGGGAGTGAAATTGGATTGTGCCTGTGACAACACAGGCGCAATCTGTCTAAAAGTAACTTGTATAACAACTTGTCCAGTGTAAACTTTGCCTTTAAACGCTTAGGATTTTTAACACATGGGTCAAAATCCTCCTCCTGTCCAGCTCATAAAAATAAGCATATCTTTGTCAAGGGACAGCTGGTCAGAATTCGCAACACACTGTTGTCGGGCAAAAATAAGCCTCATCCTGTGCTGTGTTGAATCTGACCTGTCTTGTTCTAAAAAATGAGCCCTGACTTGCTCCCAGGTTAATGGCTGCAAACTGTCATGTCGTTTCCGTGCACATCATATTGTCGTTAGTCACTAGACGTACATCGTAACCTTTATGCCTCTGATTAACCCCGGGGGCTTTAGAGGAGGTGGGAGCCAAAGTTTCCATAGACAAGAAATTCAACTCGGGGGGCTATACTCACTTTCACCAAAGAGGCTCCTCCTCTGGTCTGGCTCAGTGCACAGCCTGTAAATGTTTCACTTTGATTTCACATACGTGACAATAAATTAAGGGACATTTATCAAAGCTGCTTTGTTGCAGCCTGACAAAAGCCACTTTATGCATAAATTACTGCAGTGAACAAACACTTTTAGCCAGCATCCACGTCATTTGAAGTTGGCAATAAGGATTTACATACTGTGAGTGATGCATATAAATATGTTTTCATGATTAGCTGTTGTATTTTACATTTTAAGAATTAGCTTGATGTTCTTTGTTCACAGTGGCTTACTGTATGATATAACACAGAGCCTTTGTTTTCACTAATATCAAAAGCAAGTGATTGTGATCAAATACAGTAGGAACGAAAGACAGGAAAGTGAAGCGAAAAAAATAATTGATATAATTTATTTATTTGCTACTTTATGGAAAACATTATCAATAAAACAATAAAGGTAAGAAAAGGGTAGAAAAAACAACATAGGACAGTGCAAAAAATATATAATTTGCTATGATGCAAAAAAAAACAACTACAGAAAACTGCTGTTAATTAAAATGTATGATACTTATCAGTATGTATTCACAGTAAACTGTATGCAGGAACTGTATTTGAGCTGCATTTTCACATTGTATTGGTGTGAGCCACTTCAGCCTGCACATCCACCAATTCAAAGGTCTGCATGCGAATGTGTTAAAATAGTATATCATGGAAATAAAACTGATTTAATGTAACACATGAAGCAACTTCTCAAACAAAAATAAAACACACATCGACACTTCTCACTATGCTATGGAAACTCATGGAGTGACATGACAACAAGCGTTTATTCGTGTATTGCCTCTCCCTAAGCCTTGTCTTCTGGGAACAAACTAATTGTGCTGGAACAGAAATAGAGCTGAGAAGTGTGAATGTGCTCCTGGAGAGACGCCCCCAACCCACAACCCACCTACCACACCCCCCGCTGGTTCTACTTTTCTGATTTTCTTTATGCCTGTTGTAACAAAAGTGCAGATGCAGAGTGAAAATGTCATATTCTGAACTCTCCTGAGAGTCCTGAGTCAATTCAGCTGTGAAGTCTGAAGTATCTGGGACTGCGTGTGTGTGTGATATTCCGTTTATATCTGTAGCACTTGTGACATCCGCTCATCCAAAGAAGTCACAATCATGTGCAAGGCGTGATATCTCCGACATTGGTGACAGGAAAACCGGATCCCGCTATGCACAGCCTGTCTGGTTATAACACTGATATTAGAGAGGCTTTTACAGCATGCCGAGGGAGTGCTCGATTTCCAGTAGGCACACGAGAACCGCACCCCTGTGTTCTCCTGCTGGTATGTTTGTGTGTTTTCTGTTCTCCACATGCCCTGCAGATGTAGACAAGGGGAAAGGAAGAAGGAAGGGTTTCTGCCCACTCCGGCTAACATGCACACCAGTTATCTCCAGTAGGCTATTTGAGGGGTGGTGATGGGGGGTGGTGCCATCCCCCTTGTTAGCAAAATGACCAAAGTGCATCCCCCTTGTTATCCTGCTATCCCCTTGCATGGTTGTACCCAGCATCGGGGTCACTGAGGTCCAGACCTATTTTTTCCCAGAGTTGAACAAGTTGTGAAATATCTGCCTAAAAATAACTGCGCTTCGGCACTGCAAAGATATTGTAAAATACCGGCATCATTACTTGTGTGTGTGGATGGGGGGAGTGAATGATCTTGTCTAATGTCGCACTGATAATAAACTTTCTGAAACTGAAATTGGAATGCTTTTGTGAACACTTGTTCGACATGAGGTACCTCATGTTTAGCATGAGGCACCCTTATAGATTTTTATTTTCTTTACAAGGTTATTCTATCCTAACATGGGTGGGCACCTTGTAAATGACAATGACCATTCAACACAGACATTAGCGGTGTCATTAATCTTCCCTCAACATGACCGGACCTGATCCAAATGTGAACATGATGTCTAAATATCCCAGCCTGAACCTTTGGGTCCAGATGGGACCTGTCAGGCTCAGGTAAGGGATCTACCAAGCTCAGTTTTTGGACCTCGGTATTTCTAAACACCCTGTGTAGGGTTATGTCCCCTAGTAGCAAAGAAGGTGTAGTGGCAGAAGGGTTGTTTAGTTGAATATGTAAGTGTAGTCTGCCTGACTCCTTTGGGAGGTGTACATGGTTGCGTGTGTTGGTCGGTGGCATGGGAGCAGGGGGGGTGCTCCCATTGGACCATACTGACCCAGGAAAAAAATCACCCACTGGTTATCACCACAAAGAAGAGCATTTGCTCCAACATCATGTGAGTATATGCACACACACACACACACACACACACACACATGCAAGCAAGCCCAGGCTGCCTGCATGACTGACAAAAACTTGGCTTAATACAGAACAGTGTGAGCTCCGCTGTGTTGGCTCTATCAGGAAGAAAGCAAGAGAGGAGGAGGACGAGGAAGAGCAGACGGACAGAGTCTGGTTGGGGTAACTCGGCAACCTTGGTTAGTTGCTCTTAGCAGACCGCAGGGCTGCCTGACTCACTGTCGCTGACACACACTCCAAGAAGTGACAGTCTCGCAGCAAGGGATGACGTTTGCAGCAGGGGGAAGGAGAGAACAACTCCTTCCCTGCACTGCACATTCTCTCCTCTTCAGCACCTGGTAACAGGAGGGAAAAGAACAGTGAAAAAAAAACCTTGAATGAACGCTGCTTTGCGGGTGACAGCCCAAGAACTTTTGGGAGTCAGAGAGTTAGCACCAAAGTTCCCTGTCAGCCCATTAAAGATGTGAGGCTGGCATCTTGGGCCTATTGAAACCATATGTGCGAAAGAATTTCTCTGCTGGTAAGACATTCCAAATACTGTCCCAGAGCCAAAGACTTTGGTGTTAGTCTAATTTAAGCAGTATGTTGGGGAGAGCTCGCCGTGCTTTGATCATGTGGAGATCGTTTGGTACAAATTGAACTAACCCCGGCTCCGTTTCTGGTGGATCACAACCATGGATTTGTTGAATTAAACGCTTCGTTGAATGCAGTCTGCACATGAAAAGAAAGTTGCTCTTAGGAATCCGATAGCGGGTTTTTCACCTAGCCAGCAGGTCCGCTTCTTTTATTACTTTTAAACTCAATCCACGCCGGGTCCGCGCGGCTTTAACGAGACGCGGGCCGTGGCCTGGAGGGGATCATGTTCTGAGGGGAGACAGGCAGAAATCACCTGGGCTATGTAATAGAGAACATATTTCACAGACACCCATAAGCATGGACTATCATGGATCAGACTGTACATGTATACATTCTCCATCCTCGGTTTCTTTGATACACATTTTTCCAGCTTTTTCATGCGACCTCTGACCCTCGGCTACAAACCTGTATACTCACTCACTTACTCACAGCTGCTATCTAGCACGTGCTCTTCTTTTTTTCCCTCTCTCCCTATTTCTCTCCCCCTTTTTATGTACTTTTTTTTCCTCTCTGATTTATACCGCTAAATTCTCACTCCACAATTACAGCAACCTTGAGGTATGACTATTTGAACAACAGCCTTTTGTCTACGGAGAAGAGCACAAACATTTAGTTGAGACTGGATCTTTTCCTCTGAGGGACATGTTTCACCACAGCACCCTGCTGTGTCCATATGGGTTCACCATCACACATCGAGGGCAGAGGGGCTGCTTATCTGTGCTATTGATTTTCTCATTGGCTCCGCTCCTCGTTTGGTAAATGAAAACATGCTGTGCGCAGGAAACGAGACTTGAAGTTTTCTCTCTGAGATGTCTGTGTGCCCTGAAATGTACTTGTACGCAGACAAGAACTCATTTGTTTTCTCTTAATAATGTGGTGAGCGGCTGAAAAGGCTAACCTGTGGTACCCCTGTTTTATTTTTGTCTTTTTCAGTGAGCAGAGGAAGTCGTCCTTTATTGACACGCATCACGGGTAAGTCATCCAACTAACTTATTGTTGTGACAATTTTGGAAATTATAAATGTAACACAGACTATGACTCCAAGATTGTTTGCCACACAAAAATAGAGAAAATTTTCTCAAATGGAACTTTACGGTCAACATTGTGTTTGAACAATCGCATTGGACAGCATGACGGATAACTCTTGTGTGCACCCTGGTTCACATTTGTAGTGTCCTATCAATCTGGTTGGTATTAAGCCTTCATTCTTACCGTACACACGGTTCTCTGCTACAAGGCTGAAAAGAACAATAAGAACAACAGGACTGAAAGAGGGAAGGTGGGGTGGAATACAGGGATTCAGACCCATGGTGCACATGTGCAGGCCTCTCCTGGCATCAGGTAGGAGCTGATTGATTGCACTTCAAAGACAGGAAGCACTGGATAATTAAAGCTGTAGTATAAATAGATAGCATACACTATACACTGTCTCATATGTGTGATAACAAATGGGGGCTGTACTTGTGTTGAGGCTGGCCTTTACTCTGTCCTGAGAATAATGCAATTTACATGCCCTTGTAGTAGAGAATAAAAGAACCTGCAGGCATACGGACCAGCCTCTGAATAATTAAGGAAGCTTTTAAGTCGTAGTGTGTTCATAGTTCACATGTGAGTTTTTCAGAACAATATGTTTTTTCTTGTCTTTTATAGTAAATTGCATGAATTTATCAAATTAAATCTGAAATATAAAAGCTTTTCAGTGTTATTTTCTTTTATATATACAAACAGTAATGTATGCACATTTCTGGAATATTTATTTATTATTTTTCTAAAAAGGCAAGTTTAAAGTTTAGTCAAAAAATCAGGACATTAATACAAATAGCACCCATGATTAGATCACTACAAAAGGGCTAGTGCAGTGTATAGCCATGTTAACATAAAGTCACTTACACGGTAAACCAAAAAGATAAATGGCCAATTAATGCACATTAAACATACTGTAAGTAACATTAAAGGATTCCCTGGGACCATGCCCTCATATGAATCAATAACAGTGCAACAAGAAGGCCTACACACAAAGACATTGCATTATTACTTTTCAAATGGAGATAACCATTTCCTATGCAACTTAGACAGAAGGAATAAACATACTTCTGTACCTGTTATGCGAGAAATAGTTTTAAGCAGCACAGCAGTGCTGGTGATTGCACACAAAAAAAACATAATCTTGAAAATAGAAACACCACAAGAAAACTGAATATTGCTTGGACAGAAAAACTGCACTGAATGAATATAAATATAAACAACAAAGCACCCCAGAATAAATTTTCATAGCAGCCACCATAAAACTCTAATGCGAACTATTTGAAAATGCTTTGGCTTGTTTTATTTGTATCCAATCATGGTTTCAAAGATTCCCACTAAACGCTGTGTTAATTGAAGGGTATAGTGGCCTTGACGCTCAGTAGACACAAAGCCTAGCCAAATACATGCAGGGCGACTGTAGCAGTTAAAAACACAATGCTGTTGGTGCAAGACAGGCAGTACACTGGCTACACGCAGGCGAGATGTGGAGAGACGAGGAGACAAATCTCCCACTTATGGTTGGTATACACAGGCGCTGTCTTTTAGAGCTGCACAAACAACGCTGCACCACAAACAATAGAGTAGTCTGCCACCATTCAATATAGATTGTCAACCCAACCGCCCTGTGGCCGCCGCCGGCCGTCGGCCTCCCATACAGGCATTAACGCGGGTGGCTAGGCCGCAGGCATCGTGCGAGTACAAGCGTGGAGCTTTAAACTCAAAACCGATGAGTAACCGAATGCACAGTAATGTCAAGCTGCATGGTTAGACAAGTGTCTGAGAGGGGAGAGATTGAAGTTTTCAATGCAAACTCTACACCGTGATGCAATACAGCACTTAGGTAGATGAAATGTAATCGTTACTCCTAATGAGTTTATCTATCCTGCAAAATGTGCAAATTGCACATACACCGTTGTAAGGTGTACTATTTGTCATCATCCGCTGGTGTCTTGCTCGTGTCATTTAAAGTTTTAACAGATACTTCCCCCCCGATTTGCCAGGGACAGAACTATTTTCAGTGATACTGATAGCATAATAGTTCAGTGTTTTGTTTTACATTGGACTTCATTTCATCATGAGGCAGGGACTGGAGATGGAGAAATAGTGCCAGAGCTGGGACTGATGTGAAGAATGGTCATGAAGGAGTACAATCCAGGAGAGACCACGGTTGTGAGGTCTAGTGGCTGCAGCTGGGCTTTGTGGTTAAAGTAGTGGGCTGGCCTTAATGGATTTGTGATGATGTATCCCTGAATTCTTGCCTAAGACCCCTGACTGGGAGTGGGCTCAGGATGCTTATCTCTGTGGACATCTTGGCCCAGCTTCAGGGTTTGGGATCCAGTTTCACCTGCCCATGGGAGAAATCCACCAGGACTGGAGTAACTGGGGATTAGTAGGGATGACCCTGGGAGCAGCCTAGTAACATTTGAGACCACTAAAGAGAGAAAAGTTGTTTGACCTTGAGGCATGGACAAGGTGAAAACTAAGAGAGATTATTAGATTAGCTGAAGCGAAACATAATACCTGGATGTAGCCATGCTAAAAGGGACATGATTTAGTCGTAAGTGGTATTACGGCAATAATTTCAGGAGCGTAGTACATTAGAATGGAGATAATTATTAGGACACCTTGCCTTTGAGAATTAAACACAACAAACACAAAATGAATAAACCTACACAGTTTACAGTAGCACTACTGTGTCTCCACACATGTTACAGTGTTTGTTTACAAAGCTCACCAAAGTTACAAAGTACATCACATGTTACACAAGCCCTACCTAAGTGAGTCATCCAGGTTACATGAGTAAGAAGTTGCCCTGCAGCAAACCAGCCACAGTGACACTAGTTGAGACCACTCAAGGTCACATCCCAGCTTCTCTCATGACTGGCCAACATGTCTTCAGGCCTAAGCCTAGCAGACAGATTACAACAATGCTCCCAACAAAGACCGGCGCCTGTGCTCCCTGTGCTTCTACCCTCTCCAAAATCCTGCAACCAGAGACCTCCTAAAGGACTCGTCACCTTGTCTCTGGGCTGGAGCACTAGAGCAGGGAAAGCCGCCACTTCAATGATCTGAGGGTCAAAGGTCAGGTAGGTCAAATACCTTGGCTGAGATCCCAAACCCCCATGTCGCAGTGACGGGCAGTGGTCAGTGTCATGGGCCGGACCCTGAATACGCCCAACTCAGTTCCTGCTGAGGCCACAGGGAGTGGGCTTACATTGGGATATCAATACCACGGTTCCATGGCGGGGCTATTGAGAAGCTCTTACAAAGGGACTCTCTAAGTGATTAGTCATTCATTATTATTGTGTTGTGTTAAAAAGTTACACTTCACTTATCACCACTCTCTTACTCTCTCCTCTTAATATTCCTGACTTCCATAAAACATTGCTGCTGTATGAACCTACTTTCTTTCATGGTATGCTTTAATAACATTCACTCTGGGTCAGAGAGGGAAGAGGGATGTGTAGAGAGCAAGACAGAAATTTAAGACAGGGTGAAAAAAAAAAGTAATTTACCCTTTTGTGCACACTCCAAAAAAAGCTAAATGGGCTCAGTTTGTAAGGCTGTGTTAACAAGATAATCTAAAAGTTGGGAGGGTGTTTTCTTTAACAAGGGTGTTTTTATGATCTCTGTTACAATAAAATGAACAGGTAAAACACTGAGTGATTAAAGATAATGAAGAACAGATATGGCTGACACCGTCTTCAGGATCCCTAATGAAAGATTACACTGCACTTTGAAGAGGTTTACTGCCTCTGTAAATCAAGACTAAATACTTATTATTTGAAGAGGTATTAAGGGTGCAGTGGCCGTACTACGTGCTAGCCTGTTTACGATTAAGAAGGGGGCGGGTAAAGAGCATTGGGGATTTCACTGGGGATTTTATAAGGGAGCCCCCGTATGCCCTGGAATTCCAGCACTTGAGAAGTAACCCGTGCAAGCATGTTGTGCGAACATGTATGTCTTTTGTGCAACAACACAGTGACATGACAAAGTCTGAGTGAAAGCAGATCATGGTGAACCTGTGTGTAAGTCCTTCAATACCCCTGACATCCCAGCTCTGAGCTGTGGGATAAAGAACAAAAGAACAGAAACAGGTAAACATGTGCTAACAGCTAGCCTGTTACTTGTCTGCCTGCCTTAGGTGTTTTGTTTGGGTTTGACAGCCACATGTCTTTCACCACTTGTGTAGCTGCAGATGACTTGTACAAAATTAAGGCAAGAAAAAAAATCCTCTTTACTAAATTTTTTCCCACGGACACCGAGAATCAATTTCAAAGCAATCCAGCACCGTGCCAGATCAGTTGTTGTCTTCACTAAGGTTCTTTTTAGCTGAGGGCTGTTGACACTACTTCCCTGGCTGACAGGAGCCAGAGCTGGGAACCAGTAATCAGGGTCAGCAACTTTACTACAGGCTCAGGAAGGCCTTCAAAAGGTGGTGGATGTCCCTGATGATAAAAATACGTTCACACTGAAGACACCACTTTTACCATCTCCTCTAAACGTCAACTGTGAGAGGATTACAACACTGTTATAAATCACGCAGCAAGTGGGGTAAGCAAGGAATTCTGGCCTAATATGGAATGAGCGAAAAAACTGTGTGTTTTTTAGGCCTCGGGTCCTTTCAAAAGCAGAGGTCAGTCCATATAGGCTGAGGTCATATGCTATACCCCTGTAAAAATACTGCAGAGCGAGTGGTTTCAATTTGCTCAAGTGATTAAGTTCACACCAGCCCCCAGTGCACTGGCAAGGGTCATTTGTGCTTGGCCAAGTTACTGATGAAGGTAGGGAGGAGTGATGCTAACCGTGAGCATTGGTACTGACATAGCATCAGGGAGGCATAACAAGAGTCTGAATCACGGGTGTGTCTAGGTGAGGCTACAAGAAAGCTAAAAGCATTTTATGCCCCCTGCCCTCCATCCTGCCAGGCCTTTGTTCAAAATGTGCTAAAATCACAGAGTCAAACCTGTGACACCCAGTTCACACTCTGCATAGTAGCCATTTCAGTTTAGATAGTTCAGACAGCGCAGCAGGCCCCCCGTGTTAGCTGACTTGAGGGCGGCTAAATGAACTTAACATTGACAATAGCAATTTAATTAGCTGTAAAGACACATTTCCTCTTTAGTTGCAAGAGTTAACTCATAAATGTTTTTTGTTTGCTCTGAGGAGAAACTATTGGAATTTCACAAGGCTCTGTAACCTGGACTTGACAGCGTTCGTCACTAACAATTCAGCTGTGTAGACAGTTGACAGTGTTGCAGTCACTTTGCAAAGGGGATTGCTGTGCACTGTTTGGGGGTTGGCAGTGTAACACCAGATGTGAGCTGTGCACTGTGGCATCAATAATAAAATAGTCTCCCTAATCTTAACTCTTCTCTCAGTGGCATCAAACCTTATGGTGAACAAAAACACAGTGTCTCAGGTAGCTAAATTATTGATACAACCGCAATTTAAAATCTCCACACTGCAATTTTTCACAATGTTTTCCTTCTCAGCCGCAGCACCTATTGTTGATTTATTTATTTATGTATTTGTTTTCACTTTGTGTTTGGGTGCTTTCCTTTTTTTATTTCTGGAAGAGTGGGGCGGGGGGTGTTTTTCTCCATTTTTCACCTTTCACATCTTGTGAAATTCAGTGCTCTCGTTCCTTCTCTGTGATATGGAGTACGGTGCTTCAGAAACAACTGTCAGGTTCAAATCAAAAGTGGGTGGAGTGGGTGTAATATTGAACTACTGAACACAAGCCGAGACTTGAGCGATGGATATGGCACCCGATTTTCCTCCCCTCCACTTCTTCTTCCTTTGCCTTTGTCAGCTCCGGGGGTTTCTCTCTGTAGTCAGAACAATGCGTGGGTGATGTCGGCACTCGGAAGGAGATGTTCTGTACAGCGATTTAGTACAAATGCATCCCATAATGATCATGTTTTGTTACCTTTATGTACCTCCAGCACCGGTTCCACTCTGGAAATCTGAGTGCCGTAAACAGCTACAGAGGCTGTTCCCTTTTAGCCAACTATTTACTGCTGCCGCTTTGCTCTCCTATCGTACTGATGGAGGCTTCTCTTCATCTCTCTGCAGCGCTCCACAGCCAGCAGGTGTGTAGACGAAAGTCACACACACAACACAAGAACTCCGACGTAACACAACTGAGTTGTGAAATCTCCCACAGCTGTTCACTAGACACAGTAAATATCTGCATGTAATGTAGGTGAACAGCTTTTTGGCTGTGACACCCAAACATGTCCAGCCGTTCCGCTGGTGTGGGCACTTAAAACAATCTCCTGTCATGTCACACCAAAGGCCCCTTAGCTTTACAATAACAGAACAGGTTGACAAAATGAAAACTCATTCCTCCCTCATTTACGCGTCATTGCAGCCCTGACCCTGGCAGTAAAAGATCAAAGAGCTTTTGAGGCCTGCTCTTATTTCAGCCTGCTTTAGAAGGACAGCTGAGGAGTTTGGCAGTCCAACACGAGCCACGACGGGAATTTTTCAGACCCCTATCCACTCAGAGTGAAAACCCTGACTCATATAGCCAAAGCACAAAAGTTGTTATGGGTTAGAGTAATGGTTATAGGATCACAGATGGTTATCTGCAGTGACATGCACATTGGAAGCCCACTAACTCTTATCCTCTGTACTTCAGTGCCATAAATCTTGGGCAAATGATGAGTTATCAGGGCTTATACTGAGCAATAAAGTTGAGGAGAATTAAGTGATTATTGAAACGTGACCATAAAAGTTTCATTTTAAATCAGAATCATAATGGTTACATCATTCTCCCTGTGTCAGATGCCTGCTCTGAACCATCCCCAACCCCTCCCCAGCTATAACCATGGTAACAGAAGAAGCCCAAGGGGTGATGAATCAATAGCAATATGCCAATCTTTATCTAAGCAACCCCCACTCCCCATCCTTGTGTAGCGCTGTCACTTTAGATCTAATGATCTAACCTATGAAGCATTGATGAGCATTCGCCTAGTGCGTCACTCTTAATTCACTCACACACACACACGCACATGCGCGCGTGCATGCACACACACTTTCGCAGACAAGCCTCCTAATGTTGAAAGGGTAACGACTGAATTACTTCTCTTGTGTTTGTTGCATCTTCAGTGACGGAGGAGGACTGAGGTCGTCCATTTTGGTCGCACTGACCACCGCACCGGCCATCACACAAATGGATCAGTATTGACGAGTGTCACTGACCTCAGAGACCCCTGCTCTCTAGCCAATCTGCACCGAGCCTTAGGGGCGATTATGACATTTACTCACACAGATTATAATTTCAAATGGCTGTTTAAAAAAATTCCCTGGTGGAACAGCCAGAGGAGAGCAGTGGTTAGAAGGGAGAGAAAGTGGTCAATAAGAATAGACTTGAAATAATCAATAGGAAATGGACTCACAACAGAGGCCCTGCAGGCTGTGCAGATCAATAAGCTGTGTTAAGTGGTGGTGATGCCCTCCATTGATGAGCAAATGGCTGTACAGGTTGTCCTCTCTCGCTCTCTCTCGCTCTCTCTCACTTCATTGGGTCAAACAGCGGGGCCAGGTGGTTAACCACATGTCGCCTCGAGACATTGAACACCAGGGCTCAGTCTCTGATACGCCAAAACTAGTCAGCTGGTCCGCTCTCTGCCCTGCCCTCCACCCTCAAAAGGCCCCCCTGCTCTCTGTGCAAATCTGAGGGCCATTGTGGGAGGTCAAAAGTCTTGCTCCTGCATGTAATGGAATAGTTACTAATTTCTCAACCTGATCCACCATTAAATACATACGCCTACTTTACCAAAGGGAACGTCATATCGTTTGTGCTGTCATTTGCTGGCGTTAACAGCAAATTCAACAAATGTAAAACTACTGCGGAGAAGCCAGGACATAAGAAAAGCAAGATGGCCACTAGCCCGTATGCAGTGCCAAGCTGCAAGACGGAGCTGAAGAACTTGCTGCCTCCTTGCTCTGTCACAAAGAGATCAAATGAAAGTTATACCTATTGGATATACCGTATTATAAGTCCTGTCTTTCCCCAACAAATCAAAAATATATTGCTCAGTGGAATAGTCTGCTGATCCAAAACAACACCTGTTGTGCTGTCCCATTCTGGGCCCTACGCTGCAGCATAAATCAAACTTTTGCTGTGTGCCAACATGTGTATATGAAGTGGAGAGAGCCATGCAAGGCAACGGGAAAGGGAGGCTTGTGTGTGTCTCTCTCCAGCGTTGTGCTCATGATCTCCTTACCAGTACTCCATCTTATTACTTCTGCCATATGACACGCGCCTCAGATCGCACGACCCATGAATAATAGACGACCGCACCACCGCAGCACAGATGAAAGCACATGCAGTGCACTGTGGGTCGGATACAGTGGGCTGAGATCCGGCGGTAGAGAGGAGGAGAAGGAGGAGGATGATGAGGAAGAAGGGAGTATGTACAGATACCATGCAAAGGCCTGTGATTCTTGGTCCTCTGTGTGCATATACTGCATGTGTGTGAGTGTGTTTCATTCCACCTCCAGTACCTCCAGCTGCAGCAGGGGTGACAGCACACGTCAGTGTCAGCTCGAGGTAGCAGCCAGCGGCACCTGAAAAGAGTGAAGAAGGGGGGAGAATAAGAGGATAAGGGGGGAAAGGGAACAATGAAACAGAAGCGCACAACACACACACACACAGACGCACACGCACACACACACAGGGTGAAGGATTCCTCTCAGGAGAGCTGATCAGTGCAAGGCAGTTTGCCCGTCTGCGATCTGCAGGGACACGGTGTTTCTCCCTCTTGGGGTCGGGAAGGAAAAACAAACACTACTTTTGATCATCAGCCCCTACTCCTCACCCCCAGAGCTTTTGGAGAAGAGACGCAGATTCTAAACACAGCATCGCCCTGTCTGGTGCTCGACTAAACACACATGGGTGATAACACACGCTGTGAGACAGGCTGACACTCAAACACTAAACTTTTAAATTCAGACAAACACACACACGCACGCACAAATGCGGGGCGTTTGCACAGAGGTGTATCAGGCAGCAGAGCAAGGGATTAGGTGTAAAAACATCTAATCCCGGATACTACTTTCAGCGACACCCAATAAAAAACATCGTTCCCACAAGCTTCAAGTTGTCCATTCAGGAGCGAGGCTGTTACGTCACACCAACAGCTGTTAAGTGATATGAGCTTACACTTAATTTTTTATAGTCACTCACTGCATATGTTTCACATACAAGAGTGATGCGTGCAGTGTTGGGTTCCCATTGTGAATTGCAAGTATTGTGTCAGTGTAAAAAAAACCCATTCAGCAGCAAATCCTACCAGGAGCCAGTGAGCAGGCAACAAAGGGCTTGTCGTGGCGAGCAGGCCAGCACCCACATTGTGCTTCAGTCACTGACAGGAGATGACAATGGGGAAGAGCGTTTTGGGAGCTTGACCTGAGCTACCTTCGCTTCACCTCAGGTAGACAAGGTTAAGATGGATGGCCCTAATTAAAAGAAAGGGCCTCTCTTCTTCTCAGTAGCATCAGGTTTATTTTACAGGAACTTTAACAGGGCCTTTTGTGGGGAGGTAATTATAGGTAAAGTGATTAGAGCTCCCTGAAGGCATGGAGGTGACAGACAGACTCAGCAGAGTAACCCAAGTAACCTTTCCGTATGACATCTCTTCCTATTGTCATTCACACTGCACACTAATTTTTAACCATGCAGCGTGCATTTATGCTGCACCACTTGCACTCTCTCTCTCTCTCTGTCATTATACTGTGTACAAGAGCAATGCACATATTGCCAAATGTGGCTCAGACAAACTCCAGACAAAAGGTTATGGAGATCATTTTTCCAGCGAGGAGGGGTTCATGTTGGCATGAGGGCAGAGGCAGCTAAGTTTCTCCCACAACAATGGCTGTAGACTGACCATGCAAATCTTTGAAGCCGCGCGCTAGATGTAGAGCAGATGACGTGCCTCGTCCCAACCGTTTAACACGGCTGGTTATGCCAGCTACGAGACTTGCCCCCGTGGGACTTTCTGAAGCGGAAATGTGCGTTGGGCACAGCAAAGAATGCACTAATCTGCTGTTTATTAAGTGTGGGGTAACTTGAGATTGGCGATTAAATGGAGATTTGTGCACGATACAGCCGCTCCATAGGCGCAGTCACATAGCGCTGTGGCTTGTCTCCGTTCAGCATATGGGCCTCGCTAAATGTGTGAAACACTGTGAGTAGCGTGTGCACTGTCAGGCTTGCCAATCAAGGCCCCAGTCTGTGACAGTGAGCTGCTTAACAAGGATTTTATGTTCCTGATATTTCTGATATTTCTGTGAAGCAAGCAGGAGACTTGATCATATCTTTAGAGTGGAAAAAAAATATGTCGGAGCAAGAGCTCGGAGACATGCCAACACCAGCTCTTGTCATTCAAGAGGGCTGAGTTTTGGATTTGGGGTTAGGGAAACAAGATAATTTTCACTTAAAAAGTCACAGAGTCATGTTTCAAATGCCTGCACCCGCTCCTCTGTGGCTCCTGTGATCCTGCAGAGATCTCGCTCCCACTACATTTATATCTAACCTTTCTGTGCGCTTCTCTTAATGTGTCATTGTGTTATGGGTGTATGCATATTACTGGTGTGTATCTGTGAGTGTGTGTCCGTGTGTGTGTGTGTGTGTGTGTGCACAGAGTGATCTCTAAGGCAAGCTTGTCTGAGTGTGCCTGAGAACCACTGCCACATACTTAGATATCACTACCAACGCTATTCGGAGAAGCAATTAAAATCTGTTTAGCTGTCTGCATGCATCAATACCCCCCCATACTGGGCTGTCTGAGGAGTCAGAGAAGCCAGAGAAGCCAGATACTATTATTATGCCCCAGTCTCTATGGCAAAAGGCTACACATGTCAGTGCCAGCATTAAGGTTAGATAGGCAAGCTCATGATTTCAAAACTGTTAAGTCCCATTTTGGAACAGGTCACTCCTGACATGGTGACCATGACTGAGACAGCCTGCCGTTACTGCGCTGCTTCTGCTCAGTGTGTACGTTTACATCAGTTTGTACTTTTTACTGGCAAAATACAGCAAAATCATTGAATGTTTAACATATGAAATTGTGAAATTTAGTGTTTGAAATGCCTCATTATGTGTCATTTTTCAAAGTTTCAGGTCTGAGTCATATGGTTTCCTTATATAAGTCCATCATCGTCCCTCTGTCTCCTTCAAATGTTTGAACATAAAAAGAGGAAAGTCATAGGTTCTTCACATCAAATGTAAAAATGATAAATGAAGTGTTGGCTTCCCTTATTCCTCCATCTGGTATAAGTGCAAACTACTCCGTATTCTTTTTTCTGTAAAAGAAAAACTAAATCATCGAGTTTTCAATGATGAATTGATGAATACATTGTGGATAGTGCAGGCATACTGTTTCCAGGATTTTTTTTTTCAAAATCAATACTTAATGTTTTGAAATACAACTTATCATACTGGCCACATCACACATCATTACTCCCTGCACACAGTGATAAAAGCAGACATCAGTTGTCTGTAACATGAGTTATATAGGGCCATTATAACATGTAGTAGCCCTTGTTGATTCTGACCCTGGGTGCAGTAGCAAGTTCACACTCAACTGAGTGTGTCAACAACACATAGGCATGCCTCTGTGTCTTATCAAAGCCCAACCAAAAGCTACTTTAAGACGCTCATATAAATCACTTAAGGGCCAATCGAGGTGTGCTTTATTGCGGGCATTGGACAGGGCCCCTTTTGTCAGCTAACGTTCTTTTGATAGTTTTGCCAATCGCAGCTAATAATGCATCTGATAAGATAAGCTGCAGCGGGCCTCTCTCCTGGCGCAAGGGATTTCACAGGAACCCTCCTGCTTGTGTCAATACTCCTTTGTAAAGAGTGCGTCCGAAATCAACACACCTGAGCACATCAGAGGATGACGAACTCGTCTCGGGTCAACATGTTCACTCCAGTCTTTGTGTGTGTTTGTGCGTGGGTGGGGCCAACACAGAACAACAGACCACGCTTTGTGCCTGCTGTACTAGCCACACTAATAACGGCCCTCTCAACAAGCTTGCTTGACAGCTGGGTGGGACTTTGAAGAATTCATAATGAAGCGATGCCTCAGATTAGCGCAGGAGCGACTGCCTTTGAAGAAACAGCTTAGGTTGTGAGGTCCTAATTAGGAATGGCCTATTTTAGTTCGAACACATGCTTAGGAAAGGTTGCTTTGTGCGTGTGTGCATATTTATCATCATGTGTGCATACTAGGATGTTGTCTGTGTGAATTTCTCTGTGATCATGAGTGTGCGCACGTGATGCCTGTCTGCATTAATGTTGTTTGTGTGTACATGTGTGTGCCTGTGCCGGCGCAGAAAGTTGTTCATTTTAGTTTTCTGTCAGCTGTGAGCTTGGCCTGCTTTAGGACCCCCTTGGATGACTATAGGTCTGAGTTTAAGGGTGGTTTGTGTGTGTGTGTGTGTGTGTGTGTGTGTGTATATATATAAAACAGGTGTGTGTGTACAAATAGGTAAGCAGTCAGTGGAGAGATCCAAGTGATCACCTATGTCTCACACTGATACCAATCCAGTCGCATTGCCCCACAGCTAAATATGCAAACTTACATGCGTGCTCATAAACACACACATATTTCTCTACTCCATGATCCCCTCATAACTCTTCTTCAATCAGCACTGCTGCAAAACAATGGTGGAATGTTCCGGCCTGTTACCATTCCTCAGTGGCTATCTGATGAAGGAGAGCGAGGGATAATCCAGGCCGTCCTTATCAGTGGCAGGGATCCCATTTCCATATTCAGGCCCTGCTGGCTGATAAGGGCAGCCCCTGATAAATGTGTAGTGATGGAGTGATACCTGTGGTCTGAAGTTGATGAGAGTCTTATGAATGGCTAAAGCAGAGAGGTGATGAAGGGGGGGGTCGGGGGTGGAGGCTGGACAGTAGCTTTCAGCAGGGCTGATAAAAGCAAGAAGGAGAGGGCTGTGATTAATGTGCCTAAGTGGCCAAGGGTCACAAGCAGGCCCTCACCAGTGAATGCTCTTAAGAGAGGTCACCTCCACGGCCATCCGTCACATGGAGGCACACAGACACCCCACTACACACTCCATGTCAGTGTTTGTGTGTACTTCTGCACACTTATGTTCACGTATGTTGGGATTAAACAAAATGTATTCAATCAAGTATACGGAAGCATCCACACACAGCCACAGTATGCAAGCATACCACCAGTGCATGGTAAATGTATGGCGTGTTTCCCAGTCTTTAAATACAGTTCATCCTTGTACTTGCATTGAATGCACAAGTGTGCCATTTCCCAGTTCATGGAGCAGGACATTGAACACTGGGTGGGTGGCACAGAGGGATCACTGACCACTTGAGGAGGACATATGACCTCCATTTTTCAGCAGCCCCGTCCTTGGGGCCAGACAGTCAGACACAAATGCATTATTAATTGGGCTCTGTTTCACTATGTCCATTGCCCCTTTATCAGCATGTCGACTATCACCAGAGACATCCCTCATTTATTGGCTTAGAAAAGGCCCATTCTCATTATGTGACGTGACACAACCTGTGTGCACAAAAACACGGTTTAAAGCATCACACCCTGTCTGAGTTAAGTTATGATCTGACCTGACTAAAGCTGGTTTATATGTTACCAGTTTTTGGAAGTATTAAAACTGATGTACTGTAGTAGTTTTAGTGACTGGACTTACTCATACTTTAGTATAATATACTATTTTAGGAGGAAGACATTCTCAAGATTTTCTGTACTTTTTTCTTCTTCTTTATACTGGGGAATGATGATGGAATTCATTAAGTACTGACCAAAATAATGAAAATTAAAAAATAAACAAATATATTAACAAGTTAAATTGTAAGCAGAACTGTTTACAAAACAGCAAACTTCAGAAATCATTATCACCATCACTGACTTAATGTTTCTTTCTTAAATAATTAAAAACAAAAAAACAACAACAACAAAAAATATTTTAAGTTATTAGGTTGGTAATGGGCCAGGACTGTACGTAGGAAAAGTGTACAGGTGCATATACATATACTATAACTCCTTTTCCTGTCGGCTCAAACTATGAAGAATAATTATCTGTATGATAGAGAAATTCTGTTTTTTCTTCATTATTTCCCCCCCAACAAGTAATTTGGTGTTGCGGATGTTGTTGATTTTGCTGTTGTTTTTTCCACGGGGACTGTTACAAAGGGGTCCCTGTCCCTGGAGAAGACCTTAACCACGGGGAACCCTTAAAAGCATATATTAAAAACCCACTGTCTGTCTGCCTCCCATCTCCTCACATCCCCAGGCCCCACAACACACTGTAAACAGCTGGCTTCGCTGATATTTTATTAATGATTCTCTTTAATTAGTTTAATTACGTAGAGTCACGTCTTTGTGCATAATTTCACCCTGTTTAATGAAAAAAAAATCCCAACCGCCATTTATGTATACACAGAGATCTCTTCCCTCTGGCTGACAGAAGTGTAATTATTTGGGTTTCTTTTAAGAGGGCCTTGCACTGTGAGGTGCTCTACGTGTGAGTCAGAGTCAGTGGGCAGGTTTGCTTCACATGCTTTTTGTTGTCAATCAGGCTTTGTTTGCTGATGAAAGCAGGGTGGTGCTGTGAACCGAGCAAGAGCTTACTCACACTCACACAATGTATCATGTTTGGTTTGATTATGTCAGTCTTTCTTAGATTAGAACAAAAAAAAGCTTGTATCCTTTCTTAAGCTTCATGATGTGCCTGTTCTTGATTTGTACATACCCCGAGGGAAATTGAATTTAATTGGTAGCTATAATTTCATGGCCTCATCATTGAATAGTGTATTCAGTAATCCATAACTGAAGATTATGAAGTAAGGAAACTTGGACAGCATCACCCATGGTTCATCAAATACCCGAAGACCTCTGGGCATAGGAGTGCTGTGTTTCCCTGTGACCCACATGCCAAGATGGCAGGTCCACCTGGGACGTTCCACAGTATTTGCACTGAAACCTAATAAGAGCACATCAGTGCTTAAACACAGGGCTTTATTTAGACAGACAGCACAATGGTTAGTCAGCAGCAACATTATCTGACCTCATACATCTTATCATGCAAGCGCTCTGTCAACAGTGTTACTGGAAGAGGACATCACTAATGCTCGCACACATTAGCATCCCTCAACAGTTTCCAAGATGGCTGCCGGGATAGCTGTTGGGTGTGTGTGTATGTGTGGGGGTGGGGGTGGGGGTGGAAGTGCCGCTTGTCAGACACTGATGTTCCAGCATGATGACAACGGGAGTAAATGAGGTTTCAGAGACCTCATCTAAGACAAAATCAATATGCTGCCTCCTCAGCTCAGGAGAGAAGCTTTCTGCATTATCTGCTTTAAACTGCCACGTGGGGAGAGAGTGAATGAGCGACGACGCGCTTGTTTTTGGGGGAGCTGGAAGACGTCTGTCTCCAACTCCCATCAACATTGTCTCTTGATCTCTTGCACCATCCCATCACATCAACACACGCAGAGAAATGATAGATATATTTCTGTCCAGCCCACCTGGTCTGCAGTATCACTCCGCGGCCCAGACTGCTTTAAAAGTCAATTACCAGGCTAAATGACTTGAGGAATATCGCTCAAGAATGATGTTTCACACACTTTATCGATGGCAATAGCATTACAGCTGATTAGCGGAACCAAATGTGCTCTTTTTGTAATGCAACACACAGAAGGGTAACTGGATCGCTGTGTTGGCTCCAGCAGTCCCCGGACGAGCCCCGCTGGCGGCTAGACTGGAAACATCCCAGAAAGCCTCAGCCCTGAGAGGGGCTAATGTTTCAGCTGGGGCAAAGGAGCTTGGAATGATAATGTTGATTCACTAAATAGTTGACTTAGAGGTCAGCAGCTTTCACGCGCCACACAGACAATACAGTCCTGCTTTGGAAATACACTCGACTTACTATTTATTGAATGGGGATCAAACTCGAGGAACACCCTGGCAATCCGACACCGGGAGTGGAATGCGGGCGATTTTCTGTCTCTCTGTCTGTCTCGTTCCCTTTTCCACTATGCTCAGACCGTGGGCTTGTTGGCTAAGCCAGTAATCACGCTTAGCTACATCCGTACGCATCCCGTTATCCAACCTCATCTCAGTTTGGTATGGAGAAACAAATGAGGTTGGGGATTCCTGGGAGCCTTTTCTCCGTTTGGCTCAGCAACTGGAGAATATGCAAAGTGAGAGCTACCATTACATTTTGTAGCACGCCATGTCTATTACTGGAAAAAGCTATTAATCAGAGGTTACCAACACTTCCACAGTTCTACACAGTCATGGGCAAAAATGCATCACTGAGTAACTCATTACAGTAATGTGATTACTTTTTAAAGTAAATTATAGTGTATAGATTTGTGTTTTTTGTCTACCAGGAGTTAGATGAAGCATTGTGTGAATTTTTCTTTGTGTGTTCAGTGGAGAGAATTGTTCAGAATGTGTAACCTTGGTGGTTAGTGTGCAGCTTGGAAATGGAGGACGACGGCCATCACAGCTATCACGAGAGGAGAAATATGCAGTCCATTTGACATGTTGTGTCTCCTTAGCTGGCTGGCTAGCAGCTGGTAGGCCTGCATCCGGTCACCTTGGCTGAGCTAGCTGATAATGTTCACTAAGTACACTCCAAGTAACTTTAAGCTCAGCTGCTTAAAAAAAAGTCTCATTTTCTATTTCTATGAGATGGAGTTACAGAAAATGTGATATGTTGCTGTGGATGCTTTGGAACGGCATTTATCACGTAATGTAGGAAATCACTTGTGTTGATTATTTAGCACAATATGACAGGAATAACCATGATGACATTAACAAAAAGTAACATTTAATCTTGTCAAATATACTTTATTTTATGTCTCATTTCAGAACAAAGCTATTCAACTCATGTGGATGTTCCAAGCACAGTCAAAATCAACTCCCCAATTGTTGGAAGAAATACTGCTCCAGCGGTGTAGGACCTATAAATATTTAACTGTAATTAAGACTATGTACACATACAGAATTAATTATTTAGCTTTGCATTGACCTACCCTCCATGTTCTTGGATGTCATCTTGCAAAACGATTGTAGAGATTCAGGGCAGAGGAGGAGTGTTCCCTGTGTGTGTGTGTGTGTGTACTGGGAGTGTGGGTGACGATGAGGAAGGGGAGGATGGGGGAGAGAGTGAAGGAGTCAGCCTTGCTATCAGACACCAAGCCTGGCATCAGAGGTGCTCCAGGGTATGCCTCAGCCTCTGCCCTGTTAGCATCCTACGCTATAGCTCCAGTCCAAGGATGTACTCCTACTCAGCTCCTATCTCTACAGCACTGGGACTACAATCCCTCAAAACAGTTTTGCATCTCCATTTTTTTTCAGTGAGTGTGGAGGTCTCTTTTTCCCCCTCCCTTGCTCTTAGCAAAACTCTTTCCCTTTCCACTCCAACCTTGTCCAGAGTCCCACTCTGCTGTTCTCTAGTTCCACTTTAGGCTTTGAAATAACCAGCGAGTTGGAGGCCTCTGGGAACACAGACGCTCTTCAAATGGCTTGACATTAATAACAATATCTTTAATGCTAACACATTAGGGACTGCAATAATTAATGAATGAATAATCACCAATGTGAAAAGCGTTATCAATAATTGTATGAATAATGCACATGCATAATGCATGGGAGTTGCCCCAAGGCAGAATCTGGCGTCTCTGCTCTTGTCCAGGACATGGGCACTACATGGGGGTGGAAAAAGGGCCTGATCAAATAATGGTACGCATAACACCGGCCTTACATTCGCTCTGGTCTTTTTTCCTACAGTAGAGCTCAACATTTTTGATGTGATTCACCCGGCAATGTGCCCTGGCCTTGTTTACAATGGCTTGCTTACAGCAAAACTGGGAGTCAGCCTTGGATACCAGGCTGGAAGTACAGGGAGGGATCTGGGTATTAGCATTCTACCCACACCTCAGCTTCATCAGAGCTAATAAGGGAGGCCTGCACCAGGGTCTTTCATCTAGATTAGGGCTCTTATCGCATGCCACCTGCATGGAGCAGTCTGCCATTCATATGCAGATCTAGCCAAGCCAGGACTAGGGTGTTTCCTAACTCTGTCACCTCTCATAACATTAGCAGACACTTCCCCTTGCATGGATAACCTTGTTGCTGGCATTTGTTGAGATGTTTACTATCCATCGTATTCTCAAAATCCAAAAGCCTAGCATGCTAAAGGTAGATCCAGCCTAAATACCAAGTAACAGTAGAATTTGAGGCAGAGAGTGGACATTACAATTTAGAAATAAAGTATTTTAAATAAGACTAAAACAGTAAAAAGCCACAGGGATTACTGGGAAATATGATTCACGGTACATATTTCAAACATAATGCAAGAAAGTAAACATTCTATTTACTAGCACTTTTTCAAAAAAACATGCTAAATACACTGAAAAAGAAGTAATTCATATATGATCAGCTGTAGGGATGAGCAATTCAATGAATGGCGTGAGAAACATTGCATCAATAATTCCTGTTATACTCCTTAGGGTAGAAGTGATTATTAGTAACTCTGAAAGGTTAGACATGTTACAACGGGGTGCCAATAAAGACACAATGGAGGACGCCATGATGGATGGGTCCCAAGGGGATGACAGAGCCAATCAATGCTTCTCATGAAAACAAACATGCCATTAAACCCAAAGCGCAGACTTCACCCTCATTTGTGTCTTGGTTGTTCATATGAAGCCACCATCCGTTGATTTCAGTGTTTGTAACTAACCAACCAAAATGAACAGTTTTACATTTCTGACCAGAAAAATTAGGTGAGACTATGGCATGTGGAGGCCGGGGTGGAAGCAAAATTGCTTTAAGTGTGTTCATCTGGATGCAACATGCAGTGTTGCTCCTGCGATATTAGGGCCACTGCATTGTCTGGTTGTATGAGCCAGACTTGGTTGAAAAATTGGAGGCCTCCTCCGTGGACCACAATGAGTGATCAAATGGGCTGATGGGGGGTGGTTGGGAGGGGGACATTATCTCCCTGAGACAGTGAGAAATGGGGGAGTGGGACACAGGGGGACACATTAATGAATAGGTGGGGCAACTTTTTTTTTTCATTTTTTTCCCCCAGCACTTCCCCTGGCCTGCCAAGGCCTCCCAGGTTTGTGCAATCTCTCAGTGTCAACATCTTTCTGTAAGGCTGATTCAATTAAGATTACGCCAGTTGCAGAGAGAGAGAGTGACAGGGGTCAGGTTGATTTTGCCGATTGGCTTTGTGCCTTTTGTTTTTCAGCTCGGGTTACTGCTTTGCCTGCCACTCGTGCTGGGAAGAGGATAAACTGTCTGTGCCCTGACCAGCTCTGTTGGAAAAAGGCCACTGTGATGCACCTATTTGATGTCAGGAGTAAACATATTAGTCACCGTGGTATAGTTATGCTTCAAGGAGTATGTGTGCATTTTCCTGCTTTGCCTCTATAAATTTTACATGCCAGAATAGGTCATATGTGTGTATGTGTTCATAAGGATTGGCATTGTACACAAATGTCAGTGACAATTGTACATCTATGCCCTTTGTCTACAAACAGGGCAGTAACAGCAGCGACATTTACAAAACTTGCTTTGCCACATTCATCATGTCAAAACAATGTAAATAAAGACATCAGTACAGGTTTGTGACTCCCCTGGCTAATGTCTTGGCCACTCCACCACAGTTTATAGATCCTAATTACACACATACATACACAGGCACATGCACGCACACACACACACACACACACCAGTTGTAGATTCTTCACCAATTAAGTATTACTAACTGACAAAACAAAGATGAGTCATTCATAAAGCTTACTAGGGGGATCTGTGTGTGTGTGTGTGTGTGTGTGTGCACGTGTGGGTGTGTAAGTGAAGGAGTGGGAGGGTGCTCCTGCAGCATGCTGTAGCTTCAAAAAATAGCCTTTATAGCCTCCAGTAGACCATAGGCCTGGCACTAACACAATGCGTTGACCTCTGCTCCACTGGGTCACCCTCCTCTGCCTGGGTTAACATTACACCCAGGTTTTACCCCACAGCTGCAGCTCATTACAATACCCCATAAAAAACGTGGGCAGCCAAATGAGGGGTGCAAGCCACTGTTAAAGAGGTGAAGGGGACGATTGTGGCGGCGAATGGAGAAGTGGGTAGAGAAGTGGAAGGGGGAGGCGGGGTGGGTGAGAGGTGGAGAATGAAAACAGAAGCGTTAAGTCATTAGGGTCCATTGTTGCGCTCAAACGGCCGCCACACAAGCTCTCTGTGAATGGGAAATGGAGCTTAATGACCTGAAAAGGAACTTCAAAAGCTGCGACAATAGATGAGAAGGGGAGGCCCCACTCGAATGTCACTCTGCCTCTTATTGCTTAGTTGGAGAATGGCTGGGCTGTTTAGATTGGTAATGTGATGAAAGTAAAACTAACTTGGTGCTTCCTATGGAAATACCCCTTTCCCCTCCTTTGCCCAGTGTTCTTTTTCAAATAAATTGTTGTGGGAGCAATTTATCTACAAACACTCCTTCATTTGTATGCATTGTTATGCTTTCACATTATTATGCGGTGCACTGTATTCAAATATAGAGAGGGTGACAGCAAATTTGTGCGGGTGTTTGTGTGTGTGTGTTTGTGTGCATTTTTATCTTGCATGTTTGTCTGTGTCTGTACACAACTAATAATTCTTGTGTACTGCCATTGTAAGTCAGCTAGAGTGAGATTTAAACGAGCAGAATGTAAATGATATCAATTGCTTGTGTCATGTGGTACATGCAGATCAGCTATGCACTTGCCTCTATTCTTGTGGTGGCATAACCCATAGTCTGAGCTGGCTGGTGTCAGGGCCATGTTGGCTGAGTTGCAGCCATATAGCTGGTGTGAAATCAGAGGTGACGACAATGGCTGCCATTGCCAGGCTGGTGTTGGTCGGGGACAGGATCAGCTGACGTGCAGCTTCTGAGAGTGTCAGTCACTCAGCACCATGTCTGCTGCCACCCTGCAGCCGCCCGTTAGCATGGCATATACCCTGAGACCCTGCTGAAGTATCCAATAAGCCCCTAATATCCACAGTTATGTTATGTTGCGTGGCCAAATTGAAGAAGGCATCCAAGCAGTCAGAGAGTTAAGCTGATGGCTGGACCAAGGTGCAGGATCACACAAGTTCTATTTCATCAACACGTGAGGGGAGTAGCAGCTCAGGTTGAAAGCACATTAATGGCATAACACCATATAGCACAATTAAAGCATTAACAGGAACACAAAGTCATTTATTATTCAAAAGTTAAAACTAGACATTGTTGCTGTACACTGTGATCAATTAGTCTCTTTACTTAATTTCTAGCTACTGGTTTGCAGTTAAACAAATTCACAGCTACATTCTTCAAATAAACTACTGAGCACAAAATTGTTCCACTCTGAAATGTTAAGGTTAAAATTTGCAATAAACTTTCAAAAAATAGTGTGATCTCACAAACAAAACGGTTTGTGAACAAAAATAACAAAAAAAGTCCCAAAGTTCGTTTCAGTTGTGTAGCCTCAGGCTGGCTTTCAAGTTTTTTATTCATTCACTGCCCCAAATATACCGTCGCCTAGAACCAGCCATCAGTTTCACAGGATTTGTTTTGCATACTTTGCTTGCTTTATTTTCATATATCTGTGTTTACTACTTGTTTTTAAGGGAACTTTTGAGTCATATCTGCTTTCACTGTGACTCACAAGCTCTTTGATCTGACATGGATGCCATTTAATGAAGATAACTGGAGTCGCAGTGAGTATACTTGTATTTGCCTGCAGCATCATGTTTGACAGCAGTCAGAGAACAGTCAAATACGATTTTGTTTGGAGTATACAATTAGCCGGAGTTCCCTGCTCAGGAAAACCTTTTCTATCTGAAAGAAAGAGAAAGAGAGGGGAATGTGGGTCAAATTTACTTCCTCCGAAATGGGATTCACACTGCCAACCTATCTTCAACCTCCATTACAGTCTCCTGAAAGAAAAGCAAACATTGGTAACATTCATATACAGCAAGATCAGGACAAAACAAAAAGCATATGCTATAACCAAGTGTCCACTTTCTAAATGGATTACAGGCAGTGGCAGGCAGCGTGAAAATCAAGTGCCCAGTGTATAAACGACCAGAAAATGAGTTCCTGTGCTTTCGGCCTCTTTCACTTGGAGAATTCAACTGCTAAGCATCTAGTATCTACGAGGATCATATGTCTAAAATACCCATAATGCTCCCTGTTAACATCCATGCCACAGGGTTAGTGACAAACTGTCAAGCAGAGCTGCCAATAGGCTGTAGTCTGTCCTGAGGCGATTGGACACGCACGCACATTCACATATGCACATACATACATATACACAAGCTTGCACTCCTAACCCATTTGCTGCATTGCAATATTAGGTGGTTATTTTGTGTGGACCGTAACAGATGCTGTCCGTTCTGCTCTTTTGCTGTTATTTTCATCATACACACCAACAGTGAAATATAAAAGCTGTCTGCAGCTCATATGTTCAAGACACATGTCTTCAGAGCAGAATGAGCTCCCACATGGTGTACATCCCCCTTTGATACCTGGACTATTTGGTTGTCAATATACTGAGCAACTAAGGGTTCTTTAAGAGTTGTGTGATGTGAATGTTTCCGCGTGTTTGTGATTTGTTTGTGTGTGTGTGTGTGTGTGTGTGTGTGTGGGTGGGGGGGGGGGGGGGGGGGTTATGGGCAGAAACTGCTTTGTTTCTCTGTTGTCAGCAATTTCTTGGCACGGCTGCCTGAGCCCCCTTGCTGGCAAGTATGGGCACCCGAGCCCACAGTAGGTATGATGCGTTTCAAAGAGCGTCTTTGATCTGAACAAAGCAAACCAGTAAAACGGCAAAGGGAATAATCAGATATTAAGGGGCTTTTATCCGTGCTCTGTGCAGGTTCATTATGGATACTTGATTTTAGCTTTAGGCTAGCAACCAAGGAAGCACAGTAGGACACTGAGGACAACTTCACTGAATGCTGAGCCTCCACCCCTCCAATGAGATTTATCATAAATTTAATTTCCCAAAACCAAACTCCAGCCCATCCTTTCTTGAGATTTGGCATTGATTGGACAGCCCACCCCCCAACACCACCCCCACCCCACTGATGCTGCCTGTATTAAGAAAAGGCCTCACCACTAATTACACCCTCCCAGTCTAATAGAGGCACCCTGTTAAACAAACAATTGATCCCCACTTAACACATGTACCCACGTTAGTAAAACACAATTTGCCAATTTGCCAACGGCAACACAGACAGAAGAGGGAGAAAGAGAGGGAGGAAAGACAGAAAAAGAAAGGGAAGGAGGGAGCCACTGGGGGCTCCTGCTATGTGAGAGGGAGGAGGGGGGATGACGCTGATGTGCCTGTGTGTGTGTGTGTGTGGGGGGGTGGAAGGAGCGAAAGCTGAAGCGTGAGGATAGAGAGAAAGAGAAAGACATGAAGCTAGGTTGTCCACAGAGCTGGTCCCTGGCTACCTTTCAGAGATGTTCGATGCAGACTCTTTCATCAATGCTAATTTGAATGCTTGAGAACTTCAAAGGACAGTAAAGACTTCTAACATCAGATAAGTGTGTATGTATGCGCATCCGTGTGAATGTATCTCAGTCCTCCTGCAGGCCAATATACAGTCTCTCAGAAGTGTGATTCACTCTGTGTTAAGTGGTGAAAAAACAACCCGTTCAGATGCTAAACTCAGGGGAGTTAATCCAGTGTTTATAACTTTCAACAGTTCCAACAGCAACATGTGCTTTCTGCACCAGATCCAGGAGTTTAAGGTTCAGAGCATCTGTGTCTACAGCAAATTAATACTGATTTTATGAGAGTGTTGATCTGTCCAACAGTTTGTTTATCCGTGGCTCTGTTCATATTGAAATCAGTCCTGAATGATCACTTCAAAAGTGCATACAGGATCCAACTGCCAAGTATAGTTCACCAGTGTTGTATTCACATACTGTTTACAGTGTATGCAGGGGGTTACAAATGCATGTTTTACCACTCTGATAGTGAGCCTTATCAACTTTGTATGCAGTGTAAACCCTGAGATACTGGCAACAAAGTTTTTAATACATACTTTTTCTATGTATTTGGCTGAATTCAGATGCATTTTTTAGTGTACGCGAAATTTAAAGTACACAGTTATGAATAGGGAATTTGAATGCAGTCACAAGTGGCCACTAAAGATGCAATCATGCATTCAGGTGCTTTCAACTGGTTCTGAATGGAGGACAGTGGGACTGCAGAAATCATGTTATAGCTGTGTGTCTCCTCGAATGAAGAGTCTTGGTACAGCTAACGGATTGCCTTATTTGCCTTTTTAAACTGCCCTCCGCGTTTAGAGAACAGGAGGGAGCAACAAAAGACGTTAATGGCTTTATGGAGGCCCCATGCTGACAGATAGGCCATTATCGTCCTGATTCACTGCAGGATGGATAAGAAGCCTGATCATTTGCCCTCTTTATCTCCAGGGCCAAAGACCTGAACGTTTGGGTTAACATATCACTTCAGCCATAATACTTGCACACAGTAAACGTGTCAGTAAATAGACATCAGTGGAACACTTACTGAAGAATCCTGTTTCATTAATTTCCTCAAAGGAAATACTTCCAGTGTAAATACTCATATAACTTACAATTAACTGTGTTTTTCAGCTGTTTTTGGACCCCATTGCACCGGTCCTGTGCCTGTGTAATGCTTTAAAAAAAAAAAAGAAAATAGGCTTTTAAATAATATGTCTAGTGTTTTGAAGGAAAAAGTATTAAGATAGGCAAACAGCTTAAAAACCAAATTAACTCTAATTTAAATATTTCTCAGATGTAAAAAAGACAAGTGAATGGGAAAGTGGTCTCAGACCTTTGTATCCCCTTGAACAGTACATACATGTATGTTAGTGTATACTGTGTAAATTAAATCCCTTCTTTGTGTTTGATATTTGTTTTTTCCTATAGATAAGTCTTGATGGTGTTTTACTGCAATGCAAACTTTTGTGTGTGTGCGTGTGTTAAGTGTTATTTGTCATTCCTTTGTCAGCTGTGTGTTTGTTTGTGTGCCGCTCGCATGCTTGATTCACTTTGCACATAATGTGTGTGTGTGTGTGTGTGTGTGTGTGTGTGTGTGTGTGTTTGTGTGCATATGGGATGGGTAGGGCACTGTTGTAAACTTATCAGCTGGTGATGACTTTCCACACAGCTCTAAGACAACTTAAGCCCTCTCTAATTACAGCACATCTGTTGCAGCAGAGAGGTATTCTTGTCATGTGGTTTAACAAATACTTTCGCATTCAGAGGAGTACATACCTAATGAGCCTCACAGCCCAGGGCAACTCACGTCTTCCCACTAAGATCAAAAAACCTAACCTCCATGCAACATGCACACACGCACAGACACACACACACCTACCTGTGAAAAAAAAGAAAGAAAAACACACACGACTGTAGAGGAACACTAACAAACACACACACAGTCGAGAAACAGAACGCACAAGACATGCACTGACACCACCAAAAGTGCGCACGCACACAGTCACACACACAAACTCACACATAGGGAGAAACACCACAACAACCTGTTTTTCAAAAGGAGACAAGAACAAATGATTCAAATGAAAGGAGCCAAACTAAGAGCGGGTATGTGTTTACACTCTCTGACAACATTGTGAAGGTGTTATCAAGGTGGAAATCAAACAACCCGTCTGCTCTAATTATTACCTGCCCTAAATAAAGAGAAGTTGTCTTTGCAACCTAAGGGATGAAATAGGTTGAAGAAAATAACATCAAGAAGCAGATGAAGAATACACCCCCAAGGATATCTGGCAGTCGGTGTAAACGTGCTAAGGTTGCTCTATAATAACCCAGTAAGCTGCCTGTAATGATTGTTGGGGAGACAGGGGATAAAGTGCTTGTCTCAGACTGCTGGAGTCACTCACAACAGGTGCTAGTAGCACAGGGTACAGTCCCCGCCGACCAATCGCACTGTTGCTAAGACTGAGGCGTGGAGCGGTTATGGCTCCATTACATCACTGAATGGAAAGCCACGAGGGATATTGCAACCTGCAAAACATCAGTCAGGAGCACATCTGCACATGGGCCTAATAGAAGATAATGAGACATCATTGCCACTAAGACAACATGGCACATGCACAAAAAGAAACCGGACCCATCTCATCTCCACGAACTGAAAACTAGTGCCTTTTATCAAACAAATTATCCAAAAAAGCCTCAAATTGTTTTTCCTGCAATGTTTATCTTAAGGCTTTACTCAATAGCTGCTGCTGGATCTCCTGAGTTGGGCATGACATGGGTTTAGCATATGGTTCACTGCAATGTTAAGGCTTAACTCCAGCTTGTGGTTTCTGACTGTCAACCTCCTTGGCTTAAACTCCATTTTCCAGAGACATTCCAAATGTCATTATGAGATATATTGCAAAAAAAAACCCATACACACAGTCTCTCTAACACATATGCAGTCTCACACACCAACACACAGTCTTGCACATGCAGGCACGCATCCTTGCCCATAAGCACACACGTGTTTCCTGTCTGTATCCGCCTTAACACCATGTGTCTTCCGTGTGGCTAGTCTTCCTCCTCCGTCTACAGCCAATTGCTGCGCTAATATGGCTGCACCCCCTAAAGATACAATATACGCTTATTGGCGAGCCACTCTATTAGTGACAAAAGGTCACACTGTGAAAATATTAAACTTATGAAGGACCCACACTCTCTCCGCACCCAAATATGCGGAGAAAGCACAAAAAAGGTGTTGTGTCCTCTGTGTATGATTATATCTTCTTCCTTCATCCTTCGAGCAGTGACCCAAGGGCCACTATTTTATTGGTCTCAGATGCTGGCTGCCTCACAATGTACAAAAGAGCCCGTTATTCCAGACCAATATTAAAGCTGGCCTTCGCATGCAGCATTATCCACATGACACGCACGTGCACACGAAAACAGAAAATGCACCGAAAACAGGGCTGCGCGTGTGTGTATGTGTGTGCGTTTTGGGCGCGGATGCCTGTAAGCAGCAGAGCCTGGGCTAGTTATGTGGCCTCCTAATCCTGTCAAAGGTTATGACAGGCTGACAGAAAAACTGCTGTGTCCACCTTCTGTGTTCGAAACCATTATACTTGCAATGAAAGAGTGCTTTCAATCTAATCAAATGTCTGTTTGAGCACAGGGAGGCATGCAGTGTACGGTCACATGTTGAATGTGTTAGCCAAGCATCATTGGGTGTGCGAGGAGGTTGGCAAGGATATGAGAGTGTTGATGCATACAGCGTGAAAACTGAGTGTATATCTGCATATGTGTGAGCGTAGTGCACGGCCTCAACAAACACGTATACTGAAGCGCACTTGCGCGCGTGCGACCCCATTGTATCGAGGAGCTGTGCGGATATTTGTTTGTGCGTGCAGTATGTCAGTTTGTGTGTGTGTTTGTGCGTGTGTGTGAGGAGTTACAGCTATCAAATACTTTTAAAAGCTTGATTTCCCCAGGGAAAATGACAGAGGTCATCTCATCGGCGAGGGATGAAAACAACATTTGCATCCAATTGGTCACACCCACGACATTAAAGTTTTATCCAGACAAAAACATGTCAAAGAAATTTACATCGCTGCGCTGACAGCCCTACAGACTTGCGGACACAGCCCATTGCCACTTCCAATTATTAAGGCTACTTTTATTGTGTGTGAACTCCATATTCCCCATTACCAATAAAAACATAACGGGGAGGCCATATTTTTCCTTTGTCACAGGCATTATCACCCTCTCCATCCGTTGAGTGTGTATCAAGCTGCCAATCAGAATTAGGGAGTGGTCGAGCAGACGTGAGATGATTCGCCTGGCTCAGCCCCCGTGCATGGATTTAAATAATAAAAGAGAGATTTCTCTCAAGGCCCTGAGCGCCGTGCCAATAAGAGAGCGGGGAAAATGGGAAAATGGCCGTGCGCAATGAGAAATAACTGCAAATTGAGGGTATAATGAACACGTTTAATATTTCATTTCTCTGGATGGAAATATCTATAGCGGGCATCTTTTTTTTCTTTTTTTCTTTTGCTCACCATTTGGTGGAATTAGGCTCTTTTCTGGCCTGGGAAACCATAAAAAGAAATTTCAACCAGCTGCTGATGCTGAGAGAAAGGAGAGAGAGAGAGTGCCAGGTGGTATAAAGACAGTAATCATTTACAATTACACAACATACAATCCCTTCATCGCGAGCTGTCCTTCAATCTCATCTACAGCAGATCAAGAGCTCATATGACTGTTGGCCCGAGGATGAGAGATTTCCTTCTTCACTTTGATTGGTAGGCAATGCAAAGATATTCAAAGATATTCTCAGTGCAGCGCAATAATCACCGCATTTTTTGTTTTTTTCCAGCAATATTCAATGGCTCATACTGTATATCCCCTTCAAAGTATAGCTCTTCCTATCAACTTCATGGGTTATAACTTTATTCAGTCTGTACTTGGCGTATATTCTTTCTGAATATACACGGTCATCGCATTTGCACACGCAATGTGTGACTTTCTAAGCAGGAGCCGTTTCAACATTGTATGCTGCTGCTTTCAGCAGTAACAACACAGGAGAGGTTTTGTTCCGATGATATAGGTTCCATGTGTCTTCTAGCTGAGGAAATCTATTAATATGTGGTCAAGTGCATTTTGTCTGCGTTTTACAGAACCTAAATTGCGTGAAATCTTCTTTTTGACATTACAATGCTGGAAGCTCTCGTGTTTTATTTCTCATATGCGGTCCTTTCTTGTTTTAAAAGTTTCAAGTTCAGAGACTTTTCCATGTGCCGAAAATCAGAGTAAATGGCCACAAATATGTATCTTAAGTGAAAGCAGGTCTGTCGGGTTGTTTATCTTGCCTTTAGTTCACTTCTTATTTTGACTGGGAGACTTCAACCAGTGCCAGGACTGGCTCGACGTTTCAAGGGATTTAGCCAGCCATTCCACATTATTTACCCCGGTGGATAAATGCACTTGATAGTTTTCTCTTTTTTTCAGTTCAACGACACACTGCTCCATTAAATACACGTCTCTAAAACACTACTTAATGTATGCAGCAATTTTTGGCTTTTTTTCATGGATGAAGTAACTAATATTAAAACTATAGTGTACACTCTGTTAATTTAACCTTACTCAGTATATGGACAGGACACACTTGCATATTCTGGGGTCGTATGACACTACTTTATAGCTCCATTTAATCTTCTGTTATAGGGGAATGATGCTGGAGACAAACCCAAGACTTCAAAAACGAATACATTTAAAAACTCTTCGGGAAGACGTGAAGAAGTTTTCTTGATTCCTGCTGAGTTATGCAGGTTATCCGGGTCAAAACCTCAGCGGCATTATGGGAAGCAACACCTTTATTAATAATACATATATGTCTGATTTGGTAGAGCACTTCCAGCTACTTTTTCAGTCTGCCCATTGCAGCCATTACACCATGCTAATGAAGTCCTCAGAATAGAGGTACCAGCAACATTAATTGCCTTACATGAATAATAATTATGATGATGGTAATGATCATGTCTGTCTGTTGTGAGCAAGCATGGATTAGCATTACTTGGTATTAAGGTATTGCGTTCATTAGACTTCCTGAATCGATGCATTAGGGTTTATGTTTTCGCTATAAATCAGCTTCAAAGGAAAACGCTCAGACTGCATTTGGCGGAATGAGGTCAAGATGCACACCATTAATTCAACAGCTCCCAACACACAAACTAGAACAGAGAGACCAATGGGCCCGAGCAGTTAAAAATTAATTTTGGCTTGTCCTGAATCTGTGTACTGGTGATTACCGACTTTTTCTCTTTCTCTCTCTCTTTTTTTTAAATTTTGCTTTACTTTTAATCTGCGTGGAGTCATAAATTATTCATCTCAGCATTTCAAATATTAAATGCGTGTATTAATTTCATTTATCATCTGCAAAAACAAGAGGCAACAACAAAACTGCGAACTATCACAAATCTTCACTTATGCTCAAATCAGTCTCCGGAGAAGACAATGGTTTCATACTATTAATTTTAAGTTCTTATACAAGTGTTTTTAAAATGAATATGGTGAGATTAAAACCATGCCCTTTCATTTGGAACTGATTTAGCATAATAGCTGTAGTTAGTGAGATGAAAAGAGAATGATAAATGAAAACACCACACAATCTCCTGGAAAACACATTTCTTACATGTATTATATTTGCTTCTACAGTCTCAGGATATCAGTTTGGGGCCAGAGATATCCTTTGCTTTTCAATCAGATCCAAAAACAGCCAGGTTAGGGAGGAGTCAGGTATCAGCCCTCTGTAGAGATATAGGACAGAGAGCCAGGCTAATCTCTCTGCTGAGGGTTAGTTAGTTAGCAGGCTGTCATCAATGGCGTCTCTGTTGTGTGGAGGTTGTTTGTGTGAGGTAGAGACACCTCCACCTCCAAGGCCCCTTCTCCTGTTGTGTTTCTCTGTGATCTTGCAGTCATGTATGTGATTGGATTTTGGCTTAACAAAAACCTGAAATTACACACCTATTGTGTTTCAGCTAAGCCCGCTTTCACAGCGATAGGGGCTGGGTCTGCACGGCTCTCTTGGCTGCCGACTTTTGGGATCCCGCCCCTTGTCCCTTCCAGGTTGTTGAAGGAAAAGGATAACAGGATTAGGTCAGGGTCTCTGGGAAGCATCGATTGCCATATTTGGCGGGCTGGTGAAAGAAAGAAGGTGCGACATGGATCGCTAGCTAGGGGGTGAGACGGCCTCGGCCTTTACCCTACGTGAGGACGGATGGCACCTCGGCGGTGCCAGGGTGCAAGGTGACAGGACTTGGGAGACGGGATAAGAAGTAACTCACCATCCTCCAAACCACACTCAGGGACCCTGACACTGTACCATCTGTGACACCAACCCCCAGTCCCCTCAGGCTATGCTTATGCTCATCACAGAGATGCTGATAACACAGGGTGTGACTAACACGCCATACAAATCTCCACATCCCAGGCATAGAGAGAAACAGAGAGAGGGCGACACACTTGGACACACACACACACACACACACACACACACACACACACACACACAGGCTACATCCACTATCATAACCAGTCGGCAGGAGGCAGGTTGCTCTCTGTTCTCAGGGGTGTGTGGATGTGGGTCTATGATGAGTGGGTGGACCCAGACAGGGTAATGACAGGGTAAGGACTAAGCATGTTGAGTTGTATGTAATTAAATTTGAAACTGACAGTACTATCATACAAGCGTGAGGCAGGGGGTGAAAGGTAAATGGGAGGAGCTGAGAGCTGGGCCATGCTGGATTTGAATAGGGCCAGAGTATCATATTTGTTACCGATCTCTTAGACGCCATGCCAAAACTCCCTGCTTAGGGACATTACTTTGTAAGTGTTTGGTTTTCAAACATCAGGAAGTAATCATACTGTGGATATAATAGAAAGATAGATACTGTATATTGTATGCTATGTGATTTTTCTCTATGTTGAACTGATTTTTTATTTTTGCTCTCATTGTACTGTGTACACACTGGGCCCATGGAAAATAGAGTGACCTGCTCTCGTTGGACTATCCTGTGTCAATAAAGGTTGAATCCATGGATGACTTGGTACAGGATTTGAGCAAAAGAGGCATTAGTGTAGCCTGCATTTACATAAAAAGGTTCCATTACAGGGTTAAACCAGATGCTTGCAATGTTTAAAAAATATTTTTTTTTAAAAAAACCTAGTCATGGTCCACGTTTCCAGAACTTCAAAAACAAATGTGTTTGAGAGCCAAAGAAAAAGCAAGTATGTGGATACTTAGGTGACTTTTTTCTTTTTTTTTTCTTTTTTGCAAATTTTAATGCATATCCATTAAAAATTACATTTTAAAACTTTAGCAGTATCAACACAACCTGATGGTAGAATGTAGCAGAGGTGTTGAGGAGTACTTTGGGGTTTGTTATATTTTAGGAAAGCTTGCATCAGCTTCAGATCGCTTCTGATAAGGCCAGTGGACCAAAGACATCATAATATGGCTTCTCCACAGATGCACGTTCGCTGGCCTGTGGCTGTTATAAGAAAATGAAGGTGGAGCTCAGGAAATGACAGCTGACCCTCTCTGCTCTCCCCTTCCCCTCATATTCACTCACACTGTAAACACCTTACAGATACAGACCAGTATCACACACACACACACACGTCTGCGTGCATTTGTGTGAGTGCTTTACCTGCCAGCCATATACAGGGGGGTTTTCTTCTGCCCCTGATCCTTGTTCAATAAACTGTCTGCTGCCACACTGTAATGACCTCCCACCTCCAAAACACACACACACACACACACACACACACACACACACACTCTGCTAACAACGCACTCGCTGCCCTCCCGGTTGTGTTTCCTCTTCCTCAGCTTCATAGCGGTTCCTCATTATGAAGACACAATGGGACACAGCGTCTGCCTGGGCCAATAGCGCTACGCATAAATAATGCAAGGTCAGTGTCTCTCCTCTCTCTTTTCTCTCCTTTTTCCCCAGGGAAAGGGGGTGGGATCTGAAGCTCTGACACACCAGCAGGTCCCTTTCAGCCCATTTATAAGCTCTCTGTCGTCTCAACTTCCTCTCTTCCTCTTCTCATCTCCCCTCTCTGTTCCTCCCTTTTTCTATCCATCCTCCCAATCCCCTCACTTCATCCCTCCATCAGTCTGGGCCACAGTTTGTCTTCTATTTCTTCTTACATTCCTTTAGGTTTTCTTCTCATTTTTCCTTTTTGTGGACTTGCCACCTCATATCCTCCCCTCCTCTTTCTGTGTACCTCTCTTATTCTCTCTCCTTGTGCCCTGTGCCCCCTTGTTTGTATTTATCTCACCCCACTCCCATATCCCACCGTCCTCAGATGCCTCCTCTTCATACACCCCTTCATCTTACTCATCCTCCTCCTCCAATGCCACCCTTTAACCCTCCACCTCCAATTTCAATTCACTGTCTCTTCACCTTTTCTCCCTTCTCCCTTGTCCACCTTTTCTTCACTCCATCTGTGTCTCTCTTTCGATTACTCTTTGCTCTCCTAGTTTTCAGAGAAGTACATCTTTAAAAGTGAAGGGGAGGGAGAGGAGCAGAGGAGGAGGGGCATGAAAACAAGGTTCCCGAGAGCCAGAGGGACAGCTTATCCTTATCAGGCTTCAACCTGCTTATTAGATCCTCCAGGACACGCCACGCTCTTCACTTAAACAACGCCACCTACCCCCTCCTCCATTTCTCTCTCTATTCTTTCTTCCCCCTCCATCTAAGGCTTTAATACTGCATCTCACAGCAGAGCTGGGGGAGAGGGAAGTTGAGTCACATTGATAGGAAACAAGAAAATTGGGCCTTGACCTGGAACAGCATTGGCACATTTTTTGTGTATTGTTTGTGAAATCACTGTCTTGAACTGCGGCTATTATTATACCAGTCCATTTGTTACCGCCCTCAGTGGCTCTCTTGAAATTCATGGTTTCCATGTACATATGTGTGTAGAGGAGGGAGAGGGGGATGGAGGTGAAAAGATGAGGGAGAAGTCAGTGCAATGGTCTCCCAGCGCATTTTTTCTTCTTCTCCCCCACCGCAGGTCAAAGACAGCCAGGCCAGGAAGACCCATCCTGCCCCTCAGCCATCTGCCGTGCCCCAGGAGCTGCCAGGATCTACCCCCACAGAGCCTGTGAGCAGCAGTCCTGCTTATCCCCCCCACCCACCCAGCATCCAGCACCCAGTACCTAGTCGTATGGAGACGCCTGTCAGATGGGATCTGTGTTTTAGAGAGGTAAGGACTGGAAAGCAGGAAGTGTCCTTATACTTGATGTGTGCCCAAGGCTTGCAGAGTTTTTTACACAGAGAAGCATACATAAGAAAACACAGATATACATGCACAAAGGAGATACAGTATATGCGATTTATCTTTGTAACATATACTGTATCTGCAGATATTGTAATGACTGTTCTCCCCAGTCAGAAACCAAGCTCGGCAAACTAATGGCAAGGATAATTTTTGCAAGTGCCAAAGCCAAGTGAGAGGACTGCTTATCTAAATATGTGTGTGAGTTTACGCCATCCAGAGGCAAGAATAGATGAGGGGCACATGGTGAGTGTTTCTTGGAGTAACCGTAGGCCACAGGCAGCCCTCCTGCTGCCTGCCCCCAAACCCACAGAGACTTAGTTGAATGCCAGACCTCCATGTGGAGTCTTAAGATAGACTCACCCAGGCAGCAACAGCACAGGGTATCATATCTCTAAGATCCTTACCAAAGACAAGACCCCAACAAAGCGCCCTCGCAGAGATTTACACCAGCCACTCAACCAACGTAGAGGGGCCTGACTGTGGACATACACTTGCACGCCATCCGATTAGTCAACATCCATCATATCCTGACGAGGGGGACTCCCTCTGAAAATAAATGTATATTTAGGAGCCTTGCTGTGAGGAAGGGGGGGGTTGTGGGATCTTGTTACGACAGCCACTCCAGAGGCTAAAATTAATGGCTCTTAGGCCGTCACTAGAGTGACACCCAAGCCCTCGGAGAGCTATCAGCAAGCAGCAGCGGTGAATTCCACAGCTCGCTGCCACGTCCACACCAATTGTCACTACCATGTCGAGGGCGTCTTAACAGCTGTCACTCACAGGGCAAAGCATGATGGGAGGTATGGATATCCACACATGCTAATTTGTGTTAACAATATGGCATCATCGTTACCTAGCAGTTTTGACAGTATCTCTGTCATATAACAACAACGCAAGATAAAGACAGCAGTGCTGATAACCATTCATTATTATAATTATGCCCTTAGCCTGATCTCTTAAAAGAAAATTACTCTGAATGTGTAATCAAACAACTACAGTCACTGACAGAAGTATTTTCAAAGCAGACAGGAGAGAACATGATCTTTTGCTCATCAGAAACAAATGTACAGGAAATTCTGGTCTTTGGAATAAACTCTTTTACAATCATAACTGACCTGAGCTGGGAGGGCAAACAGCCCTTTTAGTTGATCCTTTATGAAAGGTGATCTACTAACTCTGTCCAAGAGTTGAAACAGAACTCTTCTGGGAGTCTAAATCCTTCTCTCGTGCAGACAACATGGCTCCCATATAGAGTTCATTTCAACCTTTAGGACAGTTAACATTTAACTGTGTTAATGAGAACCTGAGTTTGTATTTTAAGAAAACTTTTTTACTTTACAGTTTTATTACATGTTTGTTTAAATATGGATGAATGGATATTTATAATACAAGTTATTACAGATGAATCTAACAGTAATAGGTCTGACATGCATTACTATGTTTTGTGTCCCATGCAGCATGGTCCCACGCGAGGCAGGGGTGTGCTTAGAAATATGGGTTGAAGATGGGTCCTTGGAAAAAAGAGTGAAATGAGTGTATTTCTCCTCTGTTGATCACAAAGGAATCATCACCACACCCAAGGTGAGGCCAGATAACACTTGGATTCAATAACACAACCCCATCAAACACACACACACACACACACACACACAAGTCTTTCTCTCTCCAGACACATACATCACCTGCTTCACGTATACCCACTAACTGTATATATTTAATGTCTCTCTGTACCTCTCTGTCGCTCTCTCTGTCACACACACACACTCATATATCCATGCCCCTGTAGGTGCAATAGACTCACGCCATCAGATAGTGTTAAATGAGGAACTAATGAGAGCTGACAAGAGACAGACCAATTAAACCTCATCAATTCCTGCCTTTCCTCTCTGAGGTGCCAGCAAACACCCCAATCAACAACTTGATCAGTCAGAAGGTGACACCACACCAAAATGGCCACACCAAATCACCTAACAGCAGTGGCAGACTTATAGCCCCCCTCCGCCTATATAGGCTGGGGCTCCATCCTTTGGTGGTAGTTAATGAACCTGGTCTCATGGGTCATCTAGAGCAACTGGACCTACTTCAGCTGATCCAGTCAGTTTTGAGTTGACTAACTTTTAAGGGTGTGACTGAATGTCCTATATGGAAAAAAAATCTAAAACATGCATAATAACATTAGTGCATCAGTGTTCAAATTTGATAAGAATATTAAAATTAAAAATTCATTTTTCATTTAACAACACCATCATTGTAGCATGTTGATGGTGACATTGTGTTGGTTGCCATTTTCTGAATCTGAAAAGTAAGAAAGAAGGGAATGATAAAAAAGGTATGATACGCGTTAACTGCTCTAAAGTGCAGCATTTGTAGGTGGGTCACTGTGCAGTGATTTGTTGTCTGTTTAGCTTTCACACTCATGGTTGCATCACTCAGAATGGACTTGCTGAATTGTATTTCATCTCCATACCTGTAACTATAGCGACATTTCAGCATCAAAGTAGACTTTTGCATTTTTATCTGAACACCAGCTTCACTAGCATTGGATAGAACAATGGAAATCGAAACATTAATTTAAAATAACAACATATAAGTTTTCTTTTTTAAAATTCAAAATCTTCAAAATGATGAAATCATTCTCACTGATCCTGAGTTAAAAAATGTGTGAGTATCGGATCTGACCGAACTGGGTGGCAGTCTGTCTCACCTCACGTGTTTCCAAAACATAAGAAAAAGGATTTTATATGTTGAGAAGGTTAGGTTTTGATGTTTTTCCCATTAAAGTCCCCAAAATTTAGCCCCAAAGCCAAAGATATCACCCTGACAAATACAAGTGGCCACGCTGTAGACCAAACTGTGTTTGATGTCCCTATTCCTGACAAGTGGGCCTCCAAAGGACAATGAATATGGATCTTGTGATCACAACATATGGGCTCTAGCTGTCACAACTCTGACCACAAAAGTGAGCACCAGATACATCCACAGCCCCTTGAGGTGGATCCAGCATATTTCTCCTCCTTCATTGGAAATCAATGAGCAGCAAATTATTTATGGAAAATATACGCTGTGTTGAATTACTGTCGCTGGAGACCACAGGGATTTATACAGCAGCCTGATCACACAAATCATGCATAGCCAGCACCTGCAAAGTGACAGGAGACTCGCTCTGAGGCACGGCAGATATGGTGGTTGCCTGCTCATAAAGAGATGAAACTTCCATTCATAACTTCATTTCCTCTTCAAGGTCTAAACAATAACAAGAATAAACTTGAGCAAAATCTATTACAATAGCCCTTTGTTTTCCATAAACTCTCCTGTGGGTACTGCAGGTCCCAGAAAGATGTGTTATCTTCCTCTGCTGACCCACTTAGGCCACTGTTGATATAGGTATTGATTGTATCTACTGTGGCTGTCACAACAGAGGGACACGATAAGCAGGGATGGAGCACACCAATCAAACCAACATACCGAGTATCCAAGCTCCTTTGAAATTAATACAACTAAGATGAATACCTCTTTTCTAAAAAAAAAAAGTTTTCTTATATGCTGATAAAGTTGGAACCAGGTCATGGAAAACTTATTTAGAGTGTGTTTTGCAGGGTAATACTGGGCACAAATACAGATAAAAACAACAGAAAACACCTTACAATCTTTCAGATGTGAGGTCAGAACTTGGACTTTTTGCAAGAGACAGAGGTTAAGACAGACAGCAGCACGGGCCACAGGGCAAACAGGCCTGTACAAGCTGATTTACGGCAGGCAAGGTGGAGGGCGCAGGATGCCCTGCTCTCTGTGATCACAGTTTCCGTGTTGTCCTCCTTTTTTTTTCTCTGTTGGGACACTTCCATCCCACAGGCCCAAAGTGACCCCCACCCCACCCCCCTTTCAGCTAGCTCCTACTCACCCCTAGGTTGCTTCGAACTACATTTATCATGTTGTCACATTATAAATCACTCTGGCTAAAGTGGGCCTGATAACTGTAGCATCACCGTCAAATGGCTGCTCTCCTAATCTGCCTGCCAGACAGCCCCACAGGTCTTCAGACCACCATGAATGTCCACGCTCTCTCTTAACAGGGCACCACCGGGATACAGCGGGAACATTTGCTTAGCTACTAATTCAGCTGTTAGCATAACTGACTCGCACAGATTTGACATTCTCTGCACATGGTAAAATATGAACAATGAGCCCTGAAAGCCCCCACAGGCCCTTGCCAGGGTGTTACATTATTAAAACGAGTTTCAGCTACTACACAATCATCATTTCCAATTTCCTACAGTCAGTCAAAATGGAAGAGAAACTGTGGAAACACAACAATTACCTTTCCCGTTGTGGGAAGTCTATGTGACAAGTGCATGGACACACTTTGACATAGTTTTCCTAATTTACAGTGGACTGATGTCAGGGTAACTGCAGAATATAGCTACAACAACAGCAAATAAATATTTTAATAAAAGCTTTGCAGCCAATTACAGTTTTGAAAGTATCACTATGCCTCTTCTTTATTCTGTACATTTTTTCCAAATTCTGTTTAGTTTCATGAATAGATGGAGTTTTGCGCCCTTAAATATAGAAAATACATCCCTTGTGGCCAAAATAAACCATTGCAATGCTAAAATTTGAAGTTATAAAAATAGTAAGGGAGCAAGTTGTTGGCGCTGTTTGAATTATGAGCCTAAAGATCACTGGTTGAAGCCCTGACTACACAAACAGGATGTGTCATGGAGGACACATAGGGGTCTTCCAGCATGGGGGTCTTCCCCCCCACAGCTTCTGTAGGCAGATTTATCATCCAGAGGTTAAGGGTGGGACACCGGCAGAGGAGGGGGAGCTTCAGTGTGGGAGTGGGGCAGCAGGCATACGAGCAGGCAAGTTTGCTTTTACATGTTTTCTTTTCTTCCCTTTGAAAAACAAGAGGGCTTGCAGGTTGCACACCAAGGGCCAAAGTCCATAAAGCTGTGAGGAGAGAGCTGCAGCCACATGTCTGAGGAGTAATGCGATCCCAAGGGGCTGACCGCTGTTAACTTTTATTACTGTAAATACTCTCTGTTCGCTTCTGTCCTGTCTCACACAACCCCTGGCTGCTTTTATGTGCGGCTTGTGTTTGATTAACCCCCGCAATACACTCAAGGCCCATTTGTACGCACCCAGTATAAATATAAATGGACACAAAACGCACTGCCGTAAAGAAGGTATATGCTTGTAGACAGACAGACATAAATATGGTGTCAGTAAAGGTTACAATAACATAAGTCCTGTATCAACAATGTTCCATTTGTTACACTGCCAACACAGATACCCGTGTTGTATATTAAGTCTCTATACAGAGCAAACAGAAAAAAATAGAATAAATCTCTTGTGCATACACAAAAAGTCAAAAATGTAATGTTTTAAGAGATATACTGTATACAAATTTATGGATGCAACCATACTTAAAATAAAGCCCTCTGCTAATGGAATTAGCAGAGGGCTTTTATTTATTATGCCAAATCTTCTGGAAGTTTATTTATGGAAAGTCTGTTTGATGGTGGGAGATGTACATACAGACAGACAGACAGGCAGACAGGACTGTGTGGGGGAGATCAGTGAGGTAGAGAGCCCTGATTGATAAACTCCCTATCTGGCTATTTACGATCTGGCTGCAGAAGAAGGCAGGCTTCGCCAGACAGAAAAGCAATTAATCTGCAAACGAGCTGGGGAACAGCCGGCCTGAGCATTGGAGCCTCCTACCAGCGTCGCTCTGGAGGGGAGATAAGGCTGCAGACGGCTATTTATTGTACATTTTAATTAAGTGCTTGTTAACGCTAGTTATCTTAACAGTCACAAAATTACCGTTGTAATGCATTTAGTTTGAGGAAAAATGGAGAGGGCTGGAGCACTTTATGAAAGCTGGCACAGCTTGCCTTCATTTGAAATCACAGGATAAATTCAGAGGAGGCGGATGCCACAATGATCTAAGCTCAGGCACTAATGGTTATTTAATATGGCCATCAGCGGTCCCAAGTCCCCAGCATACGGCACTCGCACAATAGCCTCCAAACCCTCTTTAACACTTATTTGAGATGACAGGAAAAATGAAACCGTTTGTGCTTTCAATGGAAAAGCAATCATTGGTACATTATACTCCGCTTGCCCTATCATGCTAATGCCGGGTAAAAATGTCACCAAATGTATTTAAAGGGCTGATGGAGTGTTGCCGTTTGATTCCTGCTGCCTGCCTGATTAATAAAAACCTTCAATTTGTATGTAAATGCAACCTGGGGCTCATATCATCTGCACACCTGCACCTGGAGAAAAATAATAAACTCAAGTTTAATGTGGCAATTATGAGAGTTTATGGGGATTGTGGGGAAGAGGGCGGCAGAGGAGAGGCTGGCTTGATGAGCGGGCGCTCAGAGGGGAGTGGGCCGACCTGGACCAGCCCCGCTACAGGAATGACCTGATGCACAAATATAACCCCAACTTGCAGAGTTTACCACAACGTGCACGCCTCCACAAGGCAGACTGGAGGTAGGGATTAAGGCAGTTCACTGATGTTTTGTTAAAAACAATTACTGCTTTATTTGCATTATTATCAGCTACTGTATGATGGATTGTTACAAATTTTAACTGCTAAGCCCAAAGGAACATTCCGTGTGCATGTATTGTATGGTAATAGAGAACTCAAGTACTTGATAATGTGCTTTGTTCCTCTAAATTTTTGTGTTGGCTGCTCAGCTCTGAACATAATATCCTCATGGCTCTGTCTGTGTAGCCTTTCAAGTGCTCACATTGGGCTCTTGTCAACAGAATTATCACCACGTCACAATGCTTAGCATTTAAAAGAAACATGCGTGGGCCTATTACCATCCCGCATGTGATATGTATTGACCTTACGTCAAGGTGGTCATACCCACTTCACCCCTGGTAATTGATTTGTGTATTGTGTTGTGTTATTCTTTTCTTTTACATCATACATTCTCAGACCCAAAGCCTGCTTTCTCTTACAAGAAAGTGAAAGTGTATTGACTAAATGTGAGAAGAGTAAAGATTACGGAGCAAAGATTAAAGGCAGGTACTTTTGACCAAGCTTGGTGGGGTGGCAGCATGCAGCTTTCACCCACACTGGGGGCTTTGAAGCCAGTTCACCCCCCCTTCACCCTGCACTGGGCACAGCACTAACTTGTCTCACCTTGTCCACTGTAACTTGTCAGGATCAGCACCCCTCAAGCAGGGAGACAGAGGAGAGGAGAGGACCTGCTGAATATTTTGACACTCCCCACCCCTTGCTTCAGACAACAGAGTTTGGACCACAACAATCACAGTAGTATATTTCCGAACTGATGCAACTATCAGTCAGGCAGAGAAAGAAATGTACAAAAGAGGACTGAATCTATTTGTTAGGACTACTGCATAGAGAAGAAGAAAATTAATATTTATTAACTGCCATATCCATAGATAATCCACAAGTGCATTAGACAAGCCCCAGTTTGGGTGCCCCAGCTTTGCAGTAACCTCACTTTTATTGTCGATGTGTGATACAACCGCACACAGCACACACAACAAAGTGACAAAGACCATGCAAGAAAAGAAAGGAGGTGAATATAGTGATTTGGAAGAGTGTCAAAAACTTCTGTGGTCTGTATTATGTGGGTGAGTAGACAGGAGTGATGCGGTGAGACGGTGATAATAGTTATCTGCAGAGATGATCTGCTCGGGCATGATAATAGCGCTACAGCAGTGTGACTGTGAATCAGTACCTTGATAGAGCTGAAGATGTGGGCCCTTCTCTCTCAACTCGGCGTAGAAAAAAAATCCCCACCTGCCTAATGGCTTTAGACAGCAGCCATTCGGCCCTGCTAATCTTCCGTCTCTCTGAAAATAACTTTTTGTGCTGTATGAAGATTGGATTTTACAGATCACAACGGCAAGGCAATGCATTCACTCAGCTGTACTTCTCATGAGAAACGTATCGTGATCTCTAATAATATTCTGTATACGGCTTCAGCCAAGCTCTACCTTTAAATGCGATGCCATATTAATATTAATATTTATGGACTGTGGAGGAGCGCAAGTCATCTGAGCGGTACGGGCAGAACAAACTTCCATTAATTCCTATGGAGGGGAAAGTCCAAATTAATTCCTATTCACATTTTAATGCCTTTATGCTAATGCAGGTTCAGAGGGAAAGGACGGTGAACCCACAGGAGGAGGAGGAGGGTTAAAGTTGACTTCTGCACCTGAGAAATCTCTCTTCACATAGGGAAATGGGTTAAAAGCCTGAGCTTACTCTGCAGCTACCATTTACAAAATGCACACACAGTATCGCACCTACATTTCAGTCTAAAGTAGACAAAGCTTGCATAAATTCTTAAATGTGTCGACAGGTGTTAATGTTGCTATATTTCTATTGTTTTTTTCTTTGTCAATTTTTTAACAACCATTAATGTTAAAAAATGGATAAAATGTTATTAAAGGATCATTTGTTGTTTTTGGTTTTGTTTTTAAACTTTGGTTATTATTATATTGTAGTAATTGCTAAGGTCTGGGAACATGGCAAAAAAGTGTAAAGGACAATCCAAACTACTTTGGCTGAAGGTAAAATCAAAAAAGAGCATAAGTGAAATATTGGTAATAATCACTGTTTGCACTGTCGCAAACTGTGTTCACATAACTACACCAAGTGTGGTAGTTAAAAGTTCAATTTGGCAGTTGGCCTGTAATCTGTGATGAATGTTTATGAACAGACTTTTTTGGCAATGATTTTACCATTTGTTTTTGTCTTCTCTTTCAGAGAAGCTGGCGGTTGTTAAAGCCTGATTTATGTTCTGAAAGCTTATCATGCCTCATCTGACTTCCGAAATCTCAGCAGTTAACTCGGTGAGTGCAATTTTGTTATTACCAACAGCAGTGGTGGCTGAAACTATAACAATGAGTCTGGAAATAGCCTTTAAGGTGGGATGCACCCATCCCAACAAATTAAGTTTGATCACTAGCATACAAATACATTTAACATCTGATGCAGAAACAATCTCAAGACCACATCTGCCTTGATCTTCATCTGATGAGGAATCCAAGCACCTCTAGTCAACTCCCCCCATCCCACAGGGAAAATCAAAGTCTATCTATTCTGGTTTGTCTGGACTGGTTAATGTGGTGCTGAGCTGAGGCAAACACAAATAGATTGCCCTGGTAGCAATTGTGCCCCCCTCCACCCCACTGTGTTACAGCTGTTATCATTACATATTTACTTGGAGGACAAGCGCGTGCTCCCTCCAGATAGTTCCCTATCAGTACATGTCTATGTTGTGACACCTGGAGGGTAATTGTCATTAATTGCACTCATTTGGGCGGCAGGTCAGGGCAACTGAAGCGCAGGTGTTTGGGACGAAACATGATTATTCCCATCCAAAGAACGAGATGCCTGGAAAGAATGATTTTGCCATTGTCGAAGGCCCCACACATAACGACTGTCCATTTTTCTGGTTTTATCACACATTAGTGGGTAATTGGGTCTCAAAAAAAGTCGAAAGAATGTCATCATCATTATTCCCTCCTTTCCACCATTTCCACTATTCATAGAGAGATGGAGCTCTCTATCAGTGTAGAACGGGGAACTTTAAAACACTAAGATGACTGCAGTGACTGGACAATCAACACACCAGCTGTTAAACTGTTATACAACAGATCACACAAACTACAGCATGTCCCCATACCAACTATTCTTTAATGAAATAGTTTTAATAGCATGATAGCCCACTGTTAAGTTTTTGATATGTTTCCATGAGCTCGTTTGTGACTGGACTGATAACAGTTTATACTAAGAAGTGAAAAATGTACTATTGTATCCCAGGCAATTCAATGTCCAGACTTTATCCCTTGTCATAATTTGGAATTTTGTATAAGCAATTGAAATAATGAGCAAACCAGAACTTAATCTAGGTGAGCAAGTGTCTCAAAGAGATACTTCTGGTGTTAGTCACAAAATCACTGCCTGGGGATGTGTTACCAATATGGCACCCAAGTGGGCCTTAAGAGAGACCTTTGTGTCTGCAGAATTAATGAGACACTTATCCACAGTTCAAATGAGTTTAATTGAAAAGTGAAGACCTCAAAGCAGCAGTCCTTTATCTCCAAGCCATCCATCTGTTTGACTCTATCATTATCTGATTACCTTGTTATCACGCTCCTGATGGTGTTTTCAAGCGCTATCATGACTCAGCTGCTAAAAATGTAAAGTAATTACCAGACATGTGTTCATGTCTGCAGCATCCCAATCAGTATGCATTAAAAGCTTGTCTCTGCGTGCGCAATATATATTTTTCACAGTGCATAAAATTCGTCTTCACTTCCAAGTTCAGGTTTTACTCCCCTGCTGCTGCTGGTTATCTGCATTTACCCCGAGATTGACATGACTGTGACACTGACACACACTCCTTAGGCTGTGATGTTTCCCTTTTTTTCTTATGATGAAAACAACAAAAGAGCTATTTAAGACTCAAAACTACAACTAAACCTATCACTGTGATTGTGCGTGTATCTGTGTGTATGTGTGTACCCCACATGGGCGGAGTGGAGACACCAGGCGCAAACATCCTCAATCTGTCCTAATACCACAGCAGTATACAAAGCACAGACTTCAAATATAACAACCAAGCTACATTCCCTCATAAAAACACTGTTTACCGTTGCTGTGATAATTTACCCAGTAACATGTGCCCTCCACAAGAGCAAACACCGAAGGATGCCAATGTGTGTGTGTTGGCTGACAAAAATACACAGCAGCAGCTGGGCCCCATGTTTGAAGGCCTGCCCTCCACACTCCATAGCTCAACATGGAGGTACACTGTGACTTCTAGACTAGTTAGTGGGAGGAGGAGATTGAGGGTGGGCCTGAACTTGTGTATGCAGGTGTCTGTGACAAATTAGATGTTAATCACGTCCTCCAGCATGGATTTTTTACCCCAAAGTAAGTCCTTTTGATCAGGGCACTATTGTCATTTATTATACTATCCCAATACTTATTTCACAGGGATATGTCAAATGTAGCCATATAACTTCGATATCCTTTGCTCTGTCATCACAAATACAGATAATTTTGTCTTGTTGGCGTCAGAACAGCCAGTACCATCCACATTTATATTTCAGGTATTATGTGATGGTTTATTTTAGGTCAGCCTGGCACAAAAAAACTTCATATTCACCAGTGAATTTTGCTCAGAAGTGGGTGTCACAAAAGCCATCACCTATTTGTGTCCAGTACCTGCCGCACATCTCCCTTCTGTCCACCTGAGCTGTGGAGACTAATACAGGGGAACCTGAGGCTGGTAGTGCCAGAGCCTGCTTGCCAAAAACCTTGAAGAAGACAGATGGCATGCGGAAATCAATAACCTCACACAACATCACCCATTTTGTGAACAAATGAATCTGCTTTGACAGTATGTGTATGAGCGATCGGGTGACCTGCTCTCTTCCCATCTGAACATCCTCCCCTCCCCTCCCCAAGCGCACTGTTATTTATTGCAGTTGGGCCCTACGCTCCTGTGTGCTTTGATGTTTAATTCAAGGGCCCACAGTCAGGCAGGGAGGAGAGCGTGGGTGTGCTGGGAACTCACCGGGGCTCAGGAGCTCAGGAACTCTGATTTCCTACAAATATCCCCCGTGTTGCTCACACTGGTCTCTGTCTCTGTGACTGCTGAGGAGTTGCTTCATGCAGGGCCTGAAGGTGTGCAGAAGGTGGTCTATCCGTGGTTTGATAGTTACATTGCTCAGACTGAAACCGTAAAGAAAGTGCTTGACGCATTAAGAATCCTGCGAGCATAACATTCATTCTTGGCCGTGTTGCTTAAACACCCCCACAGCAGCTATAAGTGCTATGTGTTAACTCCAATCAAAGCCCAGTATTGTCTGCCCTATCATCAAACAGCAATGCTTTGCTGTCAGACCTTTAGTATCGTCCACCTCACTCTCACTACCTCTAACCTCCACTATATCTTTCTCTCTCTCACCAGCTTTATCTCTCCTTCTCACTCTCTCTTTCTCCTTACTGGGCCCTCACTGAGATTTATTCCAGCCAAGAGCAGCTCCAGTGAGGGGCTCGTGTTAGCAATTTATGGTTTAATAAGACTTACATAAGTCTTGCAGGTGTGCTTTACGTCCCCCACCCGAGCCCATTTGGAGGATTTATGGAAGGCCTTTGGATTGCTGGCTGATTTAGAAGTAGTCTTTCCTGTCTCTGGCCTGTCCAGGCCACCACACACTCCCCTAGACGTCTAGCCTGACCGGCCAAATGTTCATCAGAATGGGGCCTGGCTGGGAACGCATCTGCTAAAGAAACACAGACACCAAAGTAAAGCCACGTCTGGGTTAAGTACAGGTGTGTGCATTGGTGTTGGCCAGCTTGTTAATGTGAGCGCTGAGATACAAATCAGTGTGACATATAGGCGAGACAGGAGGTGTCCCACTGGATATGCCTATAGCATTATGATTTTTAAATCAGAATGGCTATCAAAAGCCACATTCAATTCTGATACATGTGGCCATTGTTAGGCAGAGGAGAATGGTTTCACCGTCTTGGCTGGCCCCACTAACCTCCTCCATTGTAGAAACACACAGGAGCACTCGCAACTGCACGATGACACACAAGCTACACAACAGCTCTGTAAAAGCACAGTGAAAA